>JAPTYO010000015.1:3549948-4168225 GCA_036873135.1 Clarkia xantiana subsp. parviflora
CCTCTATTGAAGCCAATTAGGTGTGGCCGTTAGTTTATTTGCCTTCTAACCTCTGAGCTATATGGACGAAATGGGTTCTGAAATTGAAACTCACTGATGATGGAAACTTTGAGCGATACAAAGCTCGAATGGTTGCAAGGATATACCTAACTCCACAGAGTGGAATTTAATGATACATACTGACCAATTGGGCGTTACACCACGGTCTAGGCTATCTTGGCCCTAGTTGCTAGCCTCAATCTGGAGCTGCACCAAATGGATGTTAAGACCGCATTCCTTCACGGGAACTTGGAAGAAGAGATATACATGGAGAAAACAGAGGGTTTATATCCCCTGGAAACAAATGTAAAGTTTGTAAACTACAAAGATCCATCTATAGTCTTAAACAATCGTCTCAACAGTGGTACCACAGATTCTACGAGGAAATCGTTGGCAACAGATCCGTGAATCTTCACGAGGATCCCTGCGTGTACACTAAGACCTCTGAGTCTAAGTATGTTATCTTGACGTTATACGTCGATGACATACTCATTGCCGCGAACGATGTGAGTTATTTGAATGAATCCAAGTCCTTGATGGCATCTGTATTTTAGATGAAAGACATGGGATAAGCCACATACATCTTGAGCAATAAGTTTGCTAGGGATCGGGCTGCTCGTAAACTATGTATTTTCCGAAGAAGCCTAAACCAACAAATTGTTGAGGAGGTTCATTCCCTACGAAGCTAAACCAGTGGATATGCCGGTTGTGTTTGGGAGTGCGCTGTCGAAGCGTGACGACCCAAAAGACCAGGTTGAGCATGAACAAATGAAAATTGCAGTATGGTAGAGTCTGATGTACGCCATGCAATGTGTTAAGTTATGGGATCTCGGTCAACGGAGTGTCGGCTTTGATCCCACTTCTTACGGGGGATGTGTATGATCCGGTCTTCTCGGGTTGTCTTGCCTTTGTCTATGTCCTTCTTCCTTTCCTTCTTCCCTTAGTTCCTTCTCTTCTTCTCTCCCTTTGCCCTGCAAAAGGGGCAATACCAGACACGGAGGAGGGGGGGTGGTGCCTGGTGAACCCTCTCCGATGCCTAAGTCAGAACTATATTTCTAGAGAGATAAAGCTAGAGAGATGTCAGAGCTAAATTGTTCAAAATGGCCAAGATGATAAAATGAGTTGTGAAGGTGGGGTATTTATAGGCAACGGTGTCATTAAGGTGGCTTAATGACATCGTTAGCCTTTAAACACAATTAATTAACCTTTAAGCACATAATTAAGACCTTAGGATTCGGAGGAGGTAGGCGGAATGGACCGAGCATGGGCGTCTGAAAGGGGTGCCGGGACCCTTGGGGGGGAGAAATCCGACCCCCAAGGGTAGGGGTTGGGTGAGGACACCCAACCCCTCCTAGGGAGGGTGGGGTTGGCCAACCCCATCCCTCCTAGGAGGGATCGGGTTGGCCGACCCGATCTCCCCTAGGGGAGATCGGGTTGGCTGACCCGATCTCTCCTAGGAGAGATCGGGTTGGCCAACCCGATCTCCCCTAGGGGAGGTCGGGTGTGGCCACCCAACCTCACCTAGGTGAGTTCGCCTCTATCGGACGGGCGCTTCGGCCCCGTCCGAGCCGTCGATGTTCTCGCGAAGTGTCCGGGTTGAAGTTTCGATTCGCAATCATAAATGGGACGATAAAAATACAACGGTTCGGAAGTCAACGGGTTCAAATTGGGCGTATATCCATCACATGCCCCCGAGTCAACCAATGGCCTAACCCTTGATTGACTCTATTTTAGGATGGTATGACACGCGCAATTTGAAACCGGGATTTTACCTTCTTTGCCTGAATGCCTGCTTACCCATGGATGCGTGCCTCTGACTCTGCCCCCTGTCTAATGAGATAGAGGAATTGTAAACGTCAGAGTAGCACGGACGTGTGCCTAGGCACGCGTCCGTCTGAGGCGGGAATAATAAACTTATCTTTGCTACAGGTGCCTACTCAAAAAATACAAACTTGCACAGGGGTGTGATACGAATGTAACTAAATAACTTACGCTTCAATTTCGTGCCGGGATTCCACTTAATTAAGGAGAAATTTTTATTTTGGCCCCAAAAAATTTCCTAAGTATGGAATGCTCAAAAATAAAACTATCTTAATAATTTTTCTAAGTATGGGAATATACTTAGCTATAGGTGAAAGGGATAAAAATAATGGTTTCTCCTTGGCCCTTAGATTTTATTTAAGGCTAGATGGATGGTGGTGATTAAAACCCTCTAAAAAACCCTATCATCTTTTAATATAGAAAGGAGTTAGAAAAATACCTCAAAGAATTACCATAGCCACCATCTTCCCTCTTCACTCACCCTTGGAGAGCAAGAAAAGTTTTGAGAGCACCCCCAAGGTTAGGGCCGGCCAGAATTCCGGTGAGAGATCCAAAATTCCGGCCAGCAACTCCGGCGGAAGGAGGTACAGCTAAAGACGACGGCCCAGTCCCAGGCGGACGACGACGCGACTCCCGGCGAACGGCGGCGTGACCCCAGGCGGACGACGACCCACGGCGGCGTAGAGCACGGCTGAGACATCGGGAGCCACCCTTCGCGACGGCGAGGTCTTCTGTGGCTACGGCGGACGGCTGCGGCGGCGGGAAGGACGGGGCCAGACGAAGCTCATCTCCGGCGGCAGAAAAATCGAGGCTCCGGCGGAGGACTGATTTCCGGAGGTCTTCAAATCCGAAATTCGAACCCGTTTACCATATCGGGTCGGGTTTTCCGAAGGTCCACTCTTTTCCTTTCCATTACCGCGTAAAACGTTGATTCTTGAATCGTTGATATTTGATTGTCGATGATTGATTGCCGATGCTTGATTGCCGAAATTTGATTGAATGTGGGATTGCCGTAGATAGCCGTTGGTAGTTGTGGATTTTGGGAAAAATGTTTGTCGGTTGTCCGGATATGGTTTCTTGTCCGATTGGGCTATCCCGGTCTTGAATTTGATGTCGTACCGCCGTTGGTGTGTTAATCTTTGTTGGAGGGTATAATGGTAATTTTTTCCAAAACCCGACCTTAGGCTTGGATAAAACTATTTGACTCGGTTGTTGTGGTTGGTTGAGTGTCGGGGTATTTCCGGTTCCTCGGAAATTTCTCTTATCTTGATATTCGTCGTGTCGTGGTAGGTACTATACTCCTGGTGGTGTCCACGTACGCAGACTCTTCAGAGACGCCGTATTCTCCGAAGGATGAGTGAGTTCCTTTTTCTCTTCCTTTTCTATTGCTAGCTTAGTATCGTGACCTTCATTGGGGTGTTAGTCGAAATTTGATTCGTGCTTTGGGGTTTCTTGCTATCTTTGCCTTAGGTCTAGCTATTCTGTCAGAGAACCATATCACTAGGTCCGATTACAACGAACATGTCACCCTAGGAGATATCAGTCCCCTAGATGAGCCTTTGTATCCTTTTCTCCCCTCCTTGGGGAATACTCGCGGGACGGCGACGGAGCCTCCTATAGGGAAGGTCGCCGTGTACCCCTCTCAAATCCGATTCGGGCTGAGGCTACCTTACTGTGACGAGCTTATAGAGTTGAGCAGGTTCTTCAGGATTTCTCCTGTGAACCTTGCCCCCAGTGCCCTCCGCGTCTGGGTGGGCTTCCGGGTATTGTGCCATTGGTACTCCTGGAAGTACTCTCTCGTTCTATTCCGATGTTTCTATCGGTTCCAGTACCGGACGAGGGTGGGGTTTGCGAGTTTCGTAACTCGCCATCCGACCTTCAAAGATCCCCGATTTTCTGACTTCGGGTTGAGTGGGATCGAGTGGGATACCTCCCTCCGTTTCGTGACTCAGATTGACAATTCGGCCAGTCACTGGGCTAAGCATTACTTCTTCATTACGGACCGATACGTCACTTGGTCGGTCCTGAATGAGGATCGGTCCGATGGTTGGCCTGCTTTTGGAGAGTTCTCTTCGGATGATTTGAAGACTATGAAGATCATTTACGAGAGCAACAGGACCCGGGATCAGTCTGACTCCTGACTCCGGGGGTTCAGTCTGACTCCTGACTCCGGGGGTTCGGTATGTCACTTGGTCTTTCCATCTTTATTTACCTTCTGCTCTTCCTTTGTAGGTTGGTTTCATGGAAAAACCTATAACGTGCAGGGAGCCCCTGTTGATCTGAGCAAGAGGAAGGCTCCTTCTAGTTCTGCTTTGAAGAAATCCCCCCTGCCTGGGAAGAAGGCTGGGGCCTCTGGTATGCTTTCTCCTATTTGCTTCTTTATGATGTAACTTATGTTTTCCTTAGCTTGTTTTTCTTACCTTGCTAGTACGCTCCCCCTTGGTGACTGAGAGGGTCGTCTCCGTTGGCAGAGATTCTGGACCTTCCAAGTCCAAGCCGCGGCGATCTGATTCTGAGGCCGGGGCCTCGGCTGCTAAGAGGAAGAAGGCTGTGGATCCTGCTTCGCCTACTGCTCGTCCTCCGACCCTATCTCGTGATAAGGAGATGGTGGTCGAAGAGGTGCCTTCCCTGGCTGACAAAGGGAAGCGACCTGCTGGTGGTGGTTCCCCTGCCCCCCAGCCGAGGGCACGGTCCTCAGGTATGATCTCTACCTTGTACTGATCCTTGTATGTTTATACTCTCCTTTGACTTGCTTTGCTTGTGTAGGTGGGCCTCCGACTTTAAGTCGGAAGGATTTCGCACGGCTCACTGATGAAGATGTTATCGGGTCTGAGTGGACTCCCTTCGCTGGTCTGAAGGAGTTCCACCTCGATAGCACTTCCTCTTTGCGGACTCCTGAGGTTGGTGTCCGCGTCCTTCGCGGTGCCGTTCCCCCTGGGGATCGTGTTGCTCCGCCCAAGTCTCCTGGGGAGACTCGGCGCTTTGTTCAAGGGGTACTCTCTCGTTATGCACCTGTAAGTTGTTCTCTGCTTTCCTCTTATTTCTTTCATAATGTCTATCTTTCGGTTATTCATCCCTTGTTTGAATTGTTAGGGCATATCTGACATGGTGAACATGTCCTCGCTCGTACTCGAGTTATCTGACGAGAGGAAGACCCTTGAGGACAGCCAGGTTTCTCTCAAGGCGGAGGTCGCCACTGCTGCCGAGAAGGCGCGTATATCTGATTTGAGACTGCAGGAGCTCCAGGACCAGGTGTCCTTGCTTGAAACCACTGTGGGCAGTTTGCGCCGGGAAGCTGAGGTTGCCGCATCTGTCCATTCTGAGGAGCTGCGGAGGTTGGAGACTAAGTGTCGGGCGGAGGAGAGGGCTGTCGCGGTATCTGAATACAAGGCCTCCTCTGCCTTCACCGCCGACTATAGCACGCGTCTCACCCAGGAGATGAACCAGTTCGGTGAGTATCTGGTTGATCACATATACCGGATTGATCCTCAGTTCCCCTTTGGTGACCTTGGTGACTTTGGGCCATATGCCACTGGCTACGCGACTGTTCTGATGGGTCAGGCTGCCGTTGCAGACGAGCCTGCCCCTGCCCAGGTGGATGCTACACCTGTGGAGATTGGTACCTCAGACTCCTCCTCTTCATCCATTTCCGCTGGCGGTTCAGCTTCAGGGGGTGAGGGTGACTCCCCCGAGGGTTCTGACTGACTTGTTTATCTCATACTATCCTTGTATATAATTACACTCCTTCTCCCCTTGTACGGGTTGAGTGTCTTTTGAGACTGTGATGGTGTTTGTTGTTACTTTCCTTTGGCGCATTATGTTGTTGACTTATTGGTTCGTTTGCCTTTACATTAGTGTTTCTCATGCTTTTGTATATGTCTCTTCTCATGATGGCTCCCTATGCCTTGTGTATGGCTCTTTGGGTATGGACTCTTTACTTGATGTGTTTCCTTTACTTATCCTTCTTTCGTGTTTTCCTTCATGTCTTACCTGCCATTTCATAAAGAAAAAACATTACTTGTTCTTCACATTATTTTACTTAGAAATTTCTTTCTCATGTTACCCTTCCGAGCATGGTATCCTTTCAAACATGGTACCCTTCTAAATATGGTATCCTTCTAAATATGGTATCCTTTCAAACATGGTGTGATGATCTCTTCTGATACCCCTTACACGGTATACGTTGTACTGTTAGACCAAAGATACGCTCTTGGTGGGCGTCGAAATCTTTTCACGAGACAGGCTCTCGGACGGCACTTAACGTTTCACAGGATAGGCTCCCGGAGGGCACAGGTTAGTCCACCGATACCTTCTTGACGGGTGTCAAACTGTTCACGAGACAGGCTCTCGGACGGCACTTAACGTTTCGCAGGATAGGCTCCCGGAGGGCACAGGTTAGTCCACCGATACCTTCTTGACGGGTGTCAAACTGTTCACGAGACAGGCTCTCGGACGGCACTTAACGTTTCGCAGGATAGGCTCCCGGAGGGCTCAGGTTAGACCAAAGATACGCTCTTGGTGGGCGTCGAACTGGTAGTTTGAAATCTACCTCAAGATACGCTCTTGGGGGCGTCGAACTGGTAGTGTTTTTTCTACCTCAAGATACGCTCTTGGGGGCGTCGAATCTGGTAGGTTGCAAATCTACCTCAAGATACGCTCCTGGGGGCGTCGAATTCGTAGTTTTTGGAAACCACTCTCAAGATACGCTCTTGGTGCGTCGAAGTCGTAGTGTAATAACTACTCTCAAGATACGCTCTTGGGGGCGTCGAAGGTTGTAGTATGAACACTACTCTCAAGATACGCTCTTGGGGGCGTCGAAGTTCGTAGTTTTTGGAAACCACTCTCAAGATACGCTCTTGGTGCGTCGAAGGTCGTAGTATAATAACTACTCTCAAGATACGCTCTTGGGGGCGTCGAAGGTCGTAGTATGAACACTACTCTCAAGATACGCTCTTGGGGGCGTCGAATGTCGTAGTACGAAGACTACTCTCAAGATACGCTCTTGGGGGCGTCGAAGGTTGTTGACTTGAAGTCATATCTGTGTAAGGATAATTTGGTGATTGTAACATCACATTCACTGGTAAATATTTTTGAATAACTACTACTCTCTTAGGAGCATTCATGTTTTTGTACACTCGGGATGCCTTGGTGCACCAAGACATCCTTTGTAGGAAATTGAAGATAGTTGTAGAGTTGGAGTAACTTCGTGAGTTCTCCTTCTCAAGAGTTGTTTTTTGAAAAGCTTGTAATGCTAAAACATGCGAAATGCTAGATATGAAACTAAGGATATGGGGTGGTCACTGTGTCTGTTGCCACGTATTCTTTGAAGCTTCCATTGTAGATCATTTCTTCCACTTCCACCTTCAACACCATGCAGTTGTTGGTTTGATGCCCCCAGGTCCCATGGTACTCACACCAACCCTGTGCATCTCTACCTAGGAAGGCCTTGCCTTCCTCCCTGCATGCTGGCAGCTCTTGCTTGAGGCGCTTGTGGAAAATTTCTTCTATGCTGAGCGTGAGGGGTGTGAATGTGAAATTGACACCTCCTCCCAATGTGTCTGCTTCTCTTCCTTTCTCTGGAACTTCATCCAACTGTTCCGCCTCTTGTTCAAATGCCCTGTCCAGTTTCGCCTTGAGCTCTCTCATTGTGCTCGTCATGACCATCTCATAGAGCCCTCCATAGGCCTCGAATGAGCTTGGATGCATGTGTCTGATGAATGCTCTGACTGCTTCTCCCCTTGTGATGTCCATGTTGGCACCATAATTGAAGAATCTCTGGAAATAGCTTGATATGGGCTCCTGCGGCATTTGCTTGATATCATCTATGTGGCGGAAGCCTCTTAGGATGGAGTCCCTTGTCCTGCTCCCTATTATGGTGTCCGACTGCCAAGGTATGGATGTCACCTTCACAGCCTTGCTCCTGTGTTTCCTTGTAGGCACTTTTTGAAAAAGCTGTCTGCTCAAACGGAGTGTCACTCCACTCCTCCTCCTTCCTTGCCTTTGTCTCCCTGCACTCTTTCTTCTTTCCTGGTTGGCTCCTGCCATGACCATAGCCACTGTATCTGTCCTGTGTGATCCATGTCTCATTGAATTGACATAGCATTGTCTTGCAGTGCGTTGATCACCCAGGACCTCTCCAACTCCGTTCTCCGTGATGTACTTCAGCTTCTGGTGAACAGTGGATGGCACTATTTCATATGGATTTATGGTTGTCCTTCCTAGGATCCCATTGTAGGCTCCCAGGCTTTCAACCACCAAGAAATTGACATTTACCTTCAGCTGGGTCCATCCTTGGCCCATGGTCACTGGCAATGTTATCATCCCCAGGGGGTAGCTTGTTGCCCCTGAGAAGCCAACTAGGGGGAAGTTGACCGGATTGAAGTCTGCTTTGGTTTTCCCTATCTCTTCCAACACTCTCAGGCTTAGGAGGTCAGCTGAGCTGCCCCCATCCACCAAAATTCTTTTTACATCAAAATTATCAATATCTAAAGTAATAACTAGAGCATCGTCATGTGGAAAGACGATGTGGCTCTTGTCCTTCTCCGAGAACTCGATCTTCACTTCTTCTCCTTCTCTTGGCCTTTTTCTCCACCTTGGCACTGAGCTTAGCTTGGATGCATAGACCTCTCTTGCATTAGCAGTTGGGCCTCCTGATGCTGCTCCTCCATGTATCATGTTGATGACTCCTCTTTTGTTGGGTGGAGGGTTATGGTCTACCTTTCCCTTGCCCTTGTCTTTCTGTGGTGGCCCCAGTTGCATACTATTGCCCCCATGGTCTACGAACTGTTTCAGTTCTCCCCTCTGGACGATGTTGTTTATGCTTAGCTTTAGGCTAAAGCATTCATTTGTGTCGTGACCATAAGCCTCATGGTTGTCACACCATCTATCTTTATGGTTTCCTACCATTGGGGCTCTCCACCTTGCAGGGGGTGACCATAGCTTTTGGTTCCGCATCTCTCTAAGTACGGTGGCTGGAGTGGCGTTCAGTGGGATGAACTTAATGACGTTTATTTCTCTGGCCTTTAAGGGTTCACCCATTTGGTTTCTTTGCTGTGGTGGACGCCACTCCTGCTGTGGCGGACGCCACTCCTGCTGCCTTGCATGCTGTGGTGCCTGGGGTGGCTTGCCTTTGTTTGGTCTTTGATTATCCTCCTTGGCTGCCTGGATTTTGGCCTTCTTGCTTGCCCTGTGTCTCTCAAGGTCAATATGCGTTTTAACTCTCCCTGCAAGCTCCTCCAGGGTGCTTGCTGGCTTTTTGGCCATCTTTTCAGCCAATGTTGACCCAAAGCGACCTAAGTTTCTGATAAAGGCTCGGATTATCTCCCCTTCAGTGATGTCTCCCTGGATGTCTGCAATATTCTGGTTGAACCTAGTGTAGTAGCTGGCCAGGGTTTCATCGTATTCTTATTTTACGTCATCAATGGAGCCTGTTCCTTTGAGGAGTTTCCTCTCCCCTAGGTATCTCTGCAGAAACTTAGCTTTTAGCTGCTCCCATGAGTGGATGCTCTCAGAGGGCAGGCTGAAGAACCAATGTGAGGCCACCCCTGATAGGGTGTTTGGGAAAAGGAGTGCCTTGTATCTTTCGTCAGTTGTCCTCCCGAATAGAGAGGCCTCATGCTGTTGGATATGCTCTAGGGGGTCTCCCTTCCCATTGTACTTTGCAATTTGCACAGTGTGCAGGGAGTCTGGCACCCTGTTCATCTCTAGCTCCCTTGTGAAAGGGTGGTTCGTCTTGTCACTTAGACAATGCAAGCTGGGTTTCTTTGACTCATTCAATTTCCGGGTTATCATGGCTTCTATCTCCTCCGGGGTGATCATTACCTGTGCCGGAGTATAATCCCTCTGATATCCATTGTAGTTGTAGACTGGGCTTACTGGGTTCCCTTGTCCCTGCTGGTATGGACTGTAGGTGTACTCTTGATACGCCTGCTGGGGTGCTTCATAGAAGTCCTGCCTTCTTGGAGGTCTTGCTTGTCTTTCCTCCTCAAACGGGGTGTAAGCCCTGTTGTTCTGCTGTTGCCTAGGAGGCACGAATTGTTGCCTTCCCTCTGGGGGTGGCTCCTGGTAATATCTTCTTTGCTCCTCTCGCTGCCCTGCTCGAGGGTGCGGGTAGTGCTCTTCTGCCGGGATCTGCTCCTCCTCATGAGCTTCAGTGTAAGTCCCTTGGGTGTGTGCCGGCCTTGCATACGCTGTGTGGGCGCGGTTGCCATCTCTCTGTGCTGGCATCCCATACGGGTACCCTTGGGGTTGCTCTTCATAATAGTATCCCTCAGGGGGTGCCGTGTTGTGGGAAGGCACTCCCTGTTGTCCTCTTGCTCTCTGTGGCCTTCTTGCCCGGGGGGTGGAGGCTGTGGAGGACTCAGCCCCAGCTGGGCGTGAAGGTCCTCCCTCCTGGTTGTTCTGTTGCTGAGGAGGTTGTGGTATTTCTTGGGGCTCTGGATGCATTGGCTGCTTCCCAGGGTCAGGCCGCCTCCCTGGAGGTATGGGTTCTCTTCTCCGCCCATTGCCCCCGGGTGGGTGTTGGGGCCTGGACACCCTACTGTTCGTCATAGCTCGTGTAATAGCCAGGCTTTCTGTCCGAAGCCTACAGACGGCGCCAAGTGTTAAGTTATGGGATCTCGGTCAACGGAGTGTCGGCTTTGATCCCACTTCTTACGGGGGATGTGTATGATCCGGTCTTCTCGGGTTGTCTTGCCTTTGTCTATGTCCTTCTTCCTTTCCTTCTTCCCTTAGTTCCTTCTCTTCTTCTCTCCCTTTGCCCTGCAAAAGGGGCAATACCAGACACGGAGGAGGGGGGGGTGGTGCCTGGTGAACCCTCTCCGATGCCTAAGTCAGAACTATATTTCTAGAGAGATAAAGCTAGAGAGATGTCAGAGCTAAATTGTTCAAAATGGCCAAGATGATAAAATGAGTTGTGAAGGTGGGGTATTTATAGGCAACGGTGTCATTAAGGTGGCTTAATGACATCGTTAGCCTTTAAACACAATTAATTAACCTTTAAGCACATAATTAAGACCTTAGGATTCGGAGGAGGTAGGCGGAATGGACCGAGCATGGGCGTCTGAAAGGGGTGCCGGGACCCTTGGGGGGGGGAGAAATCCGACCCCCAAGGGTAGGGGTTGGGTGAGGACACCCAACCCCTCCTAGCGAGGGTGGGGTTGGCCAACCCCATCCCTCCTAGGAGGGATCGGGTTGGCCGACCCGATCTCCCCTAGGGGAGATCGGGTCGGCTAACCCGATCTCCCCTAGGGGAGGTCGGGTGTGGCCACCCAACCTCACCTAGGTGAGTTCGCCTCTATCGGACGGGCGCTTCGGCCCCGTCCGAGCCGTCGATGTTCTCGCGAAGTGTCCGGGTTGAAGTTTCGATTCGCAATCATAAATGGGACGATAAAAATACAACGGTTCGGAAGTCAACGGGTTCAAATTGGGCGTATATCCATCACAATGCACTCATCTAGATATATGTTACGTTGTGGGCTTAGTAGCACGTTTCTAATCTAACCCTGGATATCAATATTTACGAGCCGTGAAACGAATTATTCGATATCTGTAAGGTACGGTTGACTACAGACTGTGCTATGGAGGTGGTAAGATAGAATTGTCTCGGTATAGTGACGCAGATCATAGTGGAGATCCAGATGATCGTAAGTACACCTCAGGAGGAGTGTTTCTCCTTTCCCATTCCGCCATTTCATGGATGAGCAAGAAGTAATCATGTGTCGCACTGTCAACGATGGAATCCGAATTCGTAGCTCACTCTAAGAATGCACAGGAATTTTTCTTGCTAAAGAGGCTCTTGAATACCTTGCATGACGTCGAGGACGGAAGTAAGCCTTTGTGCATTTACTCTGATAGTCAAGCAGCGATAAGGGAAATTAAGAATCCTAAGTACCATAGTAGGGAAAAAAATTGATGTTAAATACAACTATGCGAAGATTGTGGTAGAAGACAAGCCGGTCAATATTGAGTACTCGTCATTTGAGGATATGGTTGCAGACTCGTTGACAAAACCTTTTCTGATGGATGTTTTCGGAAAGCACGTTAAAATGCTTTAGGGTTTAACAGGCTTGTAATGTGTCAGTAACATTTTTGAAATTTGAAGTAATATTTGATTGAAATGAATTGCAATTCGAGTTTATGATCTTATGACTTCATAATGGCTAAAGTACATCAGATGGACGGTTTATAAACTAGTCGTAGGAGCGTAAAACCTCTAGCAAAAATATGTCGAATGTGGACCTTGCTTCGTCACATGGGCACACTCATTTTTATGGAGGGGGAGTCTCATCCATGTCAAGACCGGCTAAGAACCACGATGTTTCGAAAGATAAACCTGGTTAAGCAAAACAATCATTTGGTTTCTAGGTAATACGACATGATCATCTTTTTGCGGATCGTCATGATGAACTATGTTCGACAATTACCACATTATGGGCTAGATGAGAATCTATGATAGCATATGACATTTCTGTAAGCATATGGTGATGGGCGCCGTAAATGGAAGCCCATTATATGTATATATTACCTAAGTTAATTGGGTAAATGTCACATTAGGAAATTGGGCCAGACCCAAATCCCAATTGACATGAGAGGCCCAGAATATGGGCCTCCCTTATGCATAGGCCGACCGAATTAATAAGGTAGGAAAAGTAGACTTTTGTCCACTTTGCTCCTCCTATAAATACATAGTGTTTGGGGAATTTTAGGTTAAATCCTTAATCCTTCCTTGGAGTGTTTTAGAGATAAAAACCCTCCTCCCCAGACTAAGTATCAACCGAACGACATCAACACCAATGGTGTGCCAATTTGCCTTCGAGCAAACATTCCGGAGATCTGTCCCCTTGCCAAGAATTGATCAGAGGCTTTGCTGTGGAGAATATACCACGTAGGGCTTCCTTCACAAGAACCCTTATGGGTGCCAACCGGAGGATCGTGAACTCTCTCCTGAAAGGATCTTGGGTCTATGGACAACTGTAGAGGTATGTGCGAATCTTCCGCCGCGTAATTTCGATTACTAGCATATACCATGATTTAGTTTCCGTAGTGATTACTCCTCGTAATCTAACAGTGGTATCAGAACCTGTGTTAGGAGTTCATGATTTTGATAAATTGGTGTTCTTGAAAACTCATTAAATTGACCAAAAATTTTTGAAGAAATTTTTTTAAATTTTAGATTTTTTTAAGTTGTTGGTAAAACCAAAAATTTTCATGATGTTCTTAGGTAATTTGATGTTCATGATCTTCAAGAAAATGAAAATATTTATCAAAATCAAACATTGGATTGTAGATCTTATTAAAATTTGACCACTTGTTCCCAAATTAGTGTTTTTGGCCAAAATCCTAGGTAAATTACAAGGTAAATTTTTTAATTTCTTAGAAACCAAGCGACAAAATTTCGGCCGAATATTTTAATAATATTGTTTACCATATTTTAATTTTTATTCTAGGTAACAATATATCTATAATTGGGAACATTAGCATAGATTCAGATTAATATATAGAAATATATATAACTATCAATATATCTAAATATTTAAATAGGTTAAATATATTAATGATAGATATTAGTTACCTATAAGATTGAGAAAATATATTGTTAAAATATGTTTCCCTATTTAAGATATTGACAATAAATAATATATATATTTATACATATATAACGAAATTTATATATATATATTGTTGATTGATTTAATCTTAAAGATAGAATCTTAGCAATAAATATATATATGCTTATAAGTCCGAAATTTATATATATATTATTAATATTGGAAATTATTTTATATAGTTAATGTTACTTGGTGGCTAAGTTAAATATTTTTTGGACTTTAAAACCCTACTTGGGCCACTTGTAAACATTTCGGCCCAACCTTTTAAATTTTTAATTATTGGGCCGGTCCAATATGTCAAACCGGGACGAATTTAAATTGAACCGGGTTTTCTCAATCGGTTCGACCTAATCGGGTCGGGTCTGACCGGGGTAACTAAGTGGATCTAACCAAACCGGTTTTGTGTGTTGAACCGAACTGAACCCTATTTTTATTTGGACATGTTCGGACCGAACCAGAATTTATATTTAAAACCGGACCGAACCGGATTTTGCCGGACCGAACCGAACCGGATTTTCTAGACCAAATTGAACCGGAACAAACCTGACCGAAATTGACTGAACCGAACCGTATTTTAAACTGAATTCAAGTCAATTAAAAGAGGGAGGTCAACTTTTAAAATCCAAGTGTTTGAACCTTAATAGGCCCACACAGTGCTCAAGGTTTGCTAACCTTTATGCCTTGTTTCGATTATGGGGATGGATCTCGGAGATACATATTTTGGGACTGGTTCAATTAGTGGGCTGAATTGTAATTGTTTAATATTCAATATATATTTATGCATGGTTAGAAATGTTGTCTTGACTGAGTCAAGCTAGCTGGATATTGCATATTGTGGGCGAAGCCCTGGTTAAATATATGGAATGCGCACTAGGATAGACATGCTGTGATGGTTGGAAATGCCTAGGATTCATGTCTAGAATTTTGAATGATTGAGTATAAGCATGAATTGCAAATCAGCCCCTAATGTTTAAAATTATTTTAAAATCGAAAACCAGTCGCTAAATGTGTATAATGGATGTGAATGTTACATGTTTGACACGTATGCTAGAATGCTGAGGATGTAGCCGCATTTGATAATTTACATGGAAGTAGAATTATATATGCAAGCATGAGTTCCTCGAAACATTAGACACATGGTGCGTAAGCATGAGTGTGGTTTGTATGATGAATGCTACTAGCGTATGATAATTTACATGGATAGTAGAATTATATATGCATGAGTAATTTCATTGGAATATTTTTCCAAAATAAAAAAAGGGCCTTGGGAAAGCCAAGATCGGGTATACTTGTTTTCAAATTCCCGTTCCGGTAATTTGCGATTAAAACGTTTTAAAAGACTGATCTATTGGATAGAATACGAAGGTAATGTGAACTCTTTCACAGCCATCTTCCATTGGTTTACTGGTGGTTGGTTGGTTTATATGGCTGAGGAATCACTATTTGTCGGATTCCATCTTAATAGATATTTGATGTATGCAATTCTTTCTAAAAATGTTATTGTCTCCCTGATTATGCGTGATTATTATCATGTTTAGTAACGAATTACAGTTTAGATGACATCATCTTGTGCATATGAGCTTTTGATTGAGAACAGCTACGACTCGTGGAGCAAGCGCATCAATGCACTGTTGGAGGATAATGGCCTTATAGGTCACATTCAGAAGTCCATGAGCTGCCCAGATGCTGGTTTATCCAAAGACCTAGCATTTGCCCATTTTCAATTGGAGCAAGATGACAAGAAAGCTAAGGAGATATTGTTGACTGAGATGTCTCAGGAATTTCATGATGAGTATAAGGATATTCCGATTACTAAGGACATTTGGGATGCCCTCTTCCTGAGATATGGAAACAGCATGGCAGCAATTCTGCACCCACTTATACCATCAATGGAAAAAAGCATAAACAGCTACAGCAAGAGTGTACTTCAAAAAGTATACGATCTCCTTGCCATGTTGAGACCACTGGAAGAAGAAGGTCCGGTGGGTGAATGGGATAAAATTCAAGCCATCATCGAGGTCCTCCCGAAGTCTTGGAGAGTAGCCAAGGCTTTAGTGACTGTCAGTGGCTTTGTGTTAAACCTGGCATCGGTGCTGAAATTCATCGAGATGGAACAGGCTCGACTGAAACCAGTACTGGGACGAGCTGGGCAAGGAAAGAGAAAGAGGATGAACAAAGGAAAGAAACAGCAGGCTGTCGACGGTAAAATGTTGAGAAAGCCTAAACCAGGCATTCTCCGACTAAAATCAGAGATAGTCCGCGGGAACTCCAGCCCACGCCGAATATGCGAAGGTACAGGGTCCATAAAATCGCATCCTGAAAGGTTATGCGACGTTGGTTATGTAATGGAAGCTCTTGTTCCTCTACTGTCATGTTAACTAACTCAAATCCTTCTTGGATTCTTGACTCAGGTGCGACGGACCACATAGCCAACGACAAAGGACTGTTCGCCAAGTTTAGACGATTGCCAACGGATTCTAAGAGGATATACATTGGCGACAACTCACAAGTTGAAGTCATTGGAGTAGGGAACTGCAAGTTGTATTTGAAAAATGGCAGGTCCATGCTACTTGAGAATGTCCTTTATGCTCCTAGAACCCGTTGAAATGTTGGTTCTGTTTCCGCTCTTATGAATAATAATTACATTTTATCATTTGAGAAGAACTTTGTTCACATTAATAAAGGCGATGTCTTCTTTGGGCATGCCTATTCCTCTTATGGTCTCTTTATCATGGATTCAAATTGTAGCATAGATACGAATAGAATGTATGCATTATCCTCCAGGGAAGTAGAGACTTATGCAGTCGGATGGCATGCGAGGTTGGGACATATAAGCTATGATAGGGTCCATTCATTAGGCCGGAGAGAGCTTTTGCCTGGTACCAGCATTGTGACTAAACTCACTTGCCATGATTGTATAGCTAGAAAGTCCACCCACAAACCATTTGGAGAAGCTCAACGAGCCGAGTATCCATTGCAGTTCATTCACTCCGATTCTGTGGACCAATGAGTGTAACCGCTAGGAATGGGAAGCGATACTTCGTAACTTTCATTGACGACTTTACCCAATATGGTTTACTCATTTGATTACTCGTAAGGCAATAGATTGCTTTAAAAACTTTCTAAATTTGTAGAGAATCAACATGAGCGAAAGGTGAAAACCCTACGCACTGATAGAGGTGGATAATGTTGGATCACGGTTGGAACTCCGACAGGTTCTTGACGGAAGTCCGAACTCCTTTGCTCCAAGTAATCCTGCAAGAATGGGATAGACCGGGCGGTGACCCAGAATCCCTCTCCGATGCTTAAATGAGTATCTCGATGTAGGCAAGTATGAGTGTATATGAGTATGTGAATGTCAATGTAACTCCTTCCTTTATATAGGGGAGGAGTTACCCCACGATCCATTTATCTCGGCCCCTTGCCCACGTTCCGTCTTTTTAGGCCACTTCCCCACTATGTTGATGGTGGGCGTGTTTCTCGGCTTCCTCCTCTGGTGGCAAGTCCTGACGGATGTCGGGGACTCCAGAGTTATCTCCTTTGGTCACCGCTCGGGGCCCCTCGTCATCGGGACAGGGCCAGCATTCTCAGGGATTCAATATCGGGGCCTACTCAAAGGCATATCATCAGGGCCTACTTAAAGGCATATCATCGGGGCCTACTTAAAGGCATATCATCGGGGCCTACTTAAAGGCATATCATCGGGAGCGTACAGCTCATATGTCGGGACCGACCTTGTCAGGACCCCTCACATTGGTCCTCTAGGCCTCTTTTGGAGCCCAGTGGGCCTACTTCACCGTTTACTCGTCGTTAATGGGCCTAACGACTATATCGAAACCCATTATTTGCCCCCAAGACATGAGGGAGTTACAGTTCGTTGTGTATTCCAACTCTGGACCTCCCGACATTGGCATCGGAGGCTTTTAACTTTACAAAAAATCTTCTGAAGCGGATCTCCTCATCCAAGATTCCCCGATATTCCGTGGATAACCACCGAATCCGAAAAGATTTCTTGGTTATTCAACTATTAAATGCGATGGGTGATGAACCGACGGCTTGGGTGCCCGTGCCTACTTTTTCTGAAAATGCGCTTTTTAGCCGTTTTGTCGCTAGCGTCTCAGCGACTCAGGTTGAAGCGTTTCATCTTCAACGGTCCGGATTGCAATGTCTCTTTGGCTACCCTCTCTCCTATAAAACCCCAAATATAGGCACTATTCAGTTCTCCTCCACCGTTTCATCCACTGTGATTTCAAAAGCTCAAGCTCTCCTTTCTAATTTCTGATCAGCACTCCGGCAGCCAGGATCTCCGGCCATCAAGATCATCTTTTCTTCCCCGATTCGACATGTCTGGTAAGATTTCCTCCTCCGATTCCGAAAAAACTTGTTAGCGTAGTTTTTCTTTTTATCTCAATCAACTTACCCGGAATTTTCCAAAAATCAACTGTGCCTTTTCTTGCCATGATCATTTTCCAGACGGTGAATCCAGTTCTGGGGGGAGAAAGCTCTTCGAGTTTGATTATGGTTGTAATGAGATTTCAGAAAACGCCTACGATGCAGCTCTCTGGGAAGGATGTATCACTTCCACCTGGGAGCCTCGCTACCCCTATCCTCTCCCTCGCATCCCGGGCGACCCTGTGGTCACTCGTCCCCGGGAATGGGAGGTATTTGTCTCCACCGGGCAAGTATCGGAGGGGATCCGATTCCCTTTCTGTGGGGATCTAGTCGAGATGTGTGAATATTACAAAACACATCCGACTACTTTTTCCCCCCACGCCATTCGTGTGTGGAATGCCTTTCGTGTCCTTTGCCTCCGCCAACAATGGACCTATAGCCTCCGACTTTTCCGGACCTTCTATGGAATGAAGTGCAATGATGTCGGGGTCTGTGCCTTCTACCCGCGGATGCCTAAGTGGAGCAAGGCGCAGCTCTCCCGATGTAGCTGGACTGGTGACACCTGGAAGGTTGCCAAAGGTCGGGGGCTCATCACTGACTCGGGGCCCGACAACAGCGGCTGGAAGAAGAATTGCTTCTTCATCCGGAACAGCTCCATCCCGTGGCCCCGATGGGAGGTTGAAGCAGACCCTCCTCCTGCTTATCATACTTACTCCGAGGAGGATTTTCAGATTATCCACTGCATCCAACTCTATCGCTGGGGGGATTCCTTCGCTCCCCTCGATGCCTACTCCATCGTGGAGCAGGATCTGGTTCTGGCGGGGATCCGTCTCCTCGATGTTGCCTCCGGGGGTCAACTCTACGACGGCCTCTCCAATGTCGTTCCTTGGGTAATATTCTAACTGCACCTTTGTTTTCGTCTTTGCAGCTAAGAAGGTATCATTGCTGTCCAATATCATGCTTAAGCAGGCGGAGACCGATGCCGTCCAACGCCCCGCAAGGAAGAGGAAGTCCTCGAAGAAGGCCGCCTCCTCATCGGCACCTCCATCTGCGGAGGAGGTCAAGCGGGCCCGGGTGGAGAAGATGGAGAGGATCTTCAACACCCAGACTCCCGAAGAAGGTAAGCAGCTCCGATTAGCCATCCGATTATACCGAAAGCGTATTCCCCAAGAGTTGATCCCCTCCGATAAGAAAGCCAGAATCGAAGGGATCAACCGCATCCTACAAGGAGAAACTCCCCACATCCTCAAAGCGGGTTACTATAACTATTATGGGAAAGACCAGTATCTCTCCCGTCGCGTCATTTGGTGTAAGGATCCCGATCAACTCCCTGATTATCTTTCTGAAGCTTCTCGTCCTCCAGTTGCAGGTCAATCGGGAGCTGGAGCTTCAGCGGGGATGCCACCCTCCGACGCCCAGGTCGGAGAGCCCCTCCTTCCACTTCCTGCCCCGAGAGGATAGGGGACTGAAGATGCCCCGACGGACGATCAGTTCCGTCGGGTGGTTGACCTGGACGTTTCTCATTCTTCCGAGGAGGTGAGCGAAGGTCCAGCCCTGATTCGCCGTCGGGGGGTGAGGCAGACACCGTTAGAGCCAACTCCCGAGGGGCTGCTTCCATCTTCCCCGACACAACAGCATTCGCCAATCTTGAGCCTGACTCCTGAAGGGACGACCGGGTCTCACGGAGGCTCGGAGGAGCGCACATCCGACACTCAGGTCGTCCTTCCCCCTCTCCCCCTAGACGGGAGTTTCTATCAGCTTTACACCCCCGACCAGGTGGCGGCTCCCTGGACCCCGATCGAGTCATTGCAAGGGGTCCCGCTCCGTCGGGGTGATGCACCACCAGAACTGGGTCTGTACTTGCTGGAAGGTTCAGTTCCGCCATCTCTGAAGCTTCCGCTCTCCTTGGCTCGGGAGGACATCCACACGGACATTCGCGAAATGGCCGTTCGTCGTGTGGAGGTAAGGTTTCCTGTTTTTACACTTAGTATATAAGGTAAAATATTCTCATGTACTAACCTCTTCCTTTCTTTTTCACAGGAAATGGCGGACCAGCACCGCTGTTTCGGGTACATCCTGGCCCTGGAGGAGGCCCTGGAGCAGGAGCGAGCCAAGGCGGCCCCCGAGGTCTTGGCCAAGCTCGATGAGGATTTGGCTGCCTCCGAATCGTCGAGGGGTATGCTGGTTAAGGAGCAGGCCCTCCTTAACCAGAAGACTCGGGACCTCCTGAGGCAGGTCCACGACTTCGAGCGGCTGCTGAAGCAGGAGCGACAAAAGCTCAAGGAAGAGCAGCAGGGGCGCGCGGAGGATTGGGACAGGCTCGTCCTAGAGAAGAAGGCCCTTGAGGATGTCAAGGCGGGACTAGAGGCTGAGAAGGTCCTTCTCACCAATCGGTCCCAACAGATGGAGCGGGAGATCGCTGAGTTCCCCATCAAGCTGGCTGAGGCCGAGCCCAAGGGTCGGGAGGATAATCGGGGCTCCGAGGATTTCAAAGTGGACGCGGTGATGTTCTGTAACGCGGAGAATGCTGTCGAGGAGCTCCATCTGGAGTATGGCAGTGCCATTGACTTCACCAAGTCTCAGACTCTCGCCCCCTTCGCGGAGAGGTATTTCGGCCTTTCAGAGGAGAGCGACGGGGCCAACACCCCCGAGGGGACTGCGGGTGCTGAAGGCACGGTGGAGCCTCCAAGTACAGACCTCCCGACAACTGATCCCCCGACGATCGACCCTTCACTGGCTGACCTCCAAGGTTCCGATCCTCCCGCGACCAATCTTCCAGGATCTGATCCTCCGATCGCGGAGCCTTCTGCCACGAACCTCGTGGACTCTGCTTCCCTCGATGCTGCCAAGGACCAAGCTTAACGCTTTATTTTCGAATCCTTGTAATTTCCTTCTTTTGTCGTGAACCTTTCAGGCCTTTATAATATCAATCTATTTTGGTTCCGATTATCGTTGCACCAGTTAAGGTGAATTAACCACGCCACTTAAGGCGATTTGATCATACCACTTAGAGTGATTCGACACGTCACTTAAGACATTTTACCCACACCACTTAAGGCGATTTAACCATGCCACTTAAGGCGATTTAACCACGTCATTTAAGGCGATTTAACCATGCCACTTAAGGCTATTTAACCACGCCACTTAAGGCGATTTATTCACACCACTTAAGGCGATTTATCCACACCACTTAAGGCGATTTAATCGGAAGCAACCATTTTATTCATTGATGGCTCGAAACCTGTTTATATCAAATCAAAACGATAAACAACTTCCACCACTAAAGGCGACTAATATCAGACATGACAATTCTTTAAGTGTTCACCACTGAAAGAATGCTTCAACACATTGCCATCGAGGTCTTCCAACTTATACGCATTTCGAGCTGGCATCCCCACGACCTTATAGGGTCCTTCCCATTTTGGTGACAACTTGTTGATCCGATCCAAAAGGGTAAATTCGTTCCGACGCCAGACCAGTTCCCCGACAAAGAACTGTCGAGACTTGACTCGCCGATTGTAATATCGGGTTGTTGCCAGGCGCATCCAAGCCTGGGCCTCCTCGGAATTCCACCTCTTCTCTTCGACCAAGTCCAAGTCCAGACGCCTCATTTCTTCATTCGACAGAGGTTCGTAATACCTCGTCCGATGGGATGCCATAGCTATTTCAACGGGGCAACTGCTCCCGTGCCGTAAACAAGGCCAAACGGAGTCTCCCCAGTTGATCGCTTGGGTATTGTTCTAACAGCCCAAAGCACATTTTCTAGCTCGTCCAGCCATTTGCCCTTCAAGGCATGGACCCTCTTCTTCAGGCCATCCATCCCGATCTTGTTGGCTGACTCCACCCGTCCATTGGTCTGAGCATGATGGACAGAGGTTGTCCGATGCTCAATTTTTAGTTCCTCCAGGTACTCCTTCCATTGGGCCCCGTTAAACGGAGGGCCATTATCACTGATCAACACCTTAGGGATCCCATATTTGGATATGATATGGGTCTGGAGGAATTTGAGGATATGATTCCCCGTTGTCTTGGCCAATTCCTTAGGTTCTATCCACTTCGAGAAATAATCAATAGCCACAATCAAATATCGGCACTGACCTTTTGCAACTGGAAGGGGTCCCACCAAATCGATTCCCCATTGCGCGAAGGGCCAAACAATCTTGATGGACGTCAGATCGGCAGCTGGGGCCGCGATATTCGGGGCGTACCTCTGGCACGCGTCACAGGATTGGACTAGCATCGTTGCCTCCTTATTCATCGAGGGCCAGTAATAGCCCAGGTTCAGCACTTTCCTCACGACGGATCGGGCACCTTCATGACAAGCCGAGTATCCTTCGTGCACATCCCTAAGTGTCCGATCTGTGTCGGGCTCAGCCACACATTTCAAGTAAGGAGTTAAATACCCCCTTTTATAAAACTGATTGTCCACCATCACATAATTGGCCGCGATTCGGCGTAATTTGCCAGATGCTACTTCATCATCATCATCGGGGACTCCCCCCGTAGTCAGGTATGCGGCTATCGGGGTCATCCAAGTGGACTCCTCTGATCCGGTCTCAATGGCACATACCTCCGATTGATCGGTGGTTGACAGGATCACCTTCTCCAAGAAGTGCACCTTCCGACTTTCATCGAGGGGTGCCCCCAAGGCGAACTTGCTCAAGGCATCTGCTTCCACATTATCCTCCCTCGGGATCGCCTCAATATCGAAGCTCTTGAAACTCTCCTTCAAGGTTTGCACCTCACGAAGGTACTTTTTCATCATCGGGCTCTTTGCTTCATACCGCCCCTGGACTTGGTTCACAATCAGACTAGCATCACACTTCACCTTTAAGTGACCAACTCCCGTTCCTTTGGCAATCTTGAGGCCGGTGATGAGAGCCTCAAATTCAGCTTCATTGTTGGTAGCCCTAAACGTCAAGGCCAAGGCATATCGGAGGGGCTCGCCTCCACCTGGCGGTATCAGTACGAACCCTGCTTCCGATCCTTCTGAATTTGAGGAGCCATCGGTATACATCTCCCAAATGTCTTCGTTATCGGGCTGTTCTGACTGCTCTGCCATCGGGACCTCCATGGTTTCCCCCTCTACAGGGCCCGCTTCCTCTAGATCGGGGGCTGTAGACTCTGCTATGAAATCTGCCAACTCCTGGCCCTTAATAGCCGTTCTCGGAGCAAAGTGAATGCGGAACTCACTAAGCTCGACTGCCCATTTCACTAATCTCCCCGACGCATCAGGTCAGTTCAAAAAATGTTTCAAGGGCTGATTCGTCAAAACAGTAATTTCATGCGCATGGAAGTAAGGTGTTAGCTTCCGAGCAGTGACAATCAACGCATAAAGATTCTTCTCAACGGCGGGATAATTCATTTCAGACTTGGCGAGTGCCTTGCTTACATAATAGACGGGGATTTGGTTATCCTCTACAACTTTCACTAAGACAGAGCTAACAGCAAATTCAGAAACAGCCAAATACAGATAGAGTGGCTCGCCTGGAATCGACTTCGCCAACGGCGGGAGGGTGCGGAGGTGCTGCTTGAGTGCCTGGAACGCCTCTTCGCACTTGGCAGTCCACTCAAACTTCTTGTTGGCCCTCAGCACTTCAAAGAACGGCATGGATTGGTCGCTTGCCTTGGACAGAAAGCGATTCATCGCGGCCAATCGGCCATTCAGCACCTGCACCTCCCGATGGTTCGTTGAGGACTTCATCTCCTCGATTGCCTTCAGCTTCTCAGGGTTCACCTCGATTCCCCTCTGGCTCACCATGAAGCCCAGAAACTTACCCGAGTGCACTCCGAAGGCACACTTGGTCGGGTTCAAGCGAACTTGATGAAGCCTCATCCGCTCAAACGCTGTGGCCAAGTTTTGAACATGATCCTCGGCCTTTCGGGACTTCACCAGCATATCGTCCACATAGGCCTCCATCGTTTTTCCTAGCATATCCCCGAACAGCTTGTTCACCATCCTCTGATAAGTTGCATCTGCATTGATCAGTCCAAAAGGAATGACATCATAGTGATAGATGTCACTATTAGCATAAAAAGCGGTGTGGGGGGCATCCTCCTTGGACATCTTGATCTGATTGTAGCCGGAGTAGGCATCCATAAAGCTCAGTAACTCATGTCCCGATGTGGCATCCACCAGCTGGTCGATCCTCGGGAGCAGATAGCAATCCTTCGGGCATGCTTTGTTCAGGTCGCGGAAATCAACACACATCCGCCACTTGCCATTGCTCTTCTTCACCAGGACTGGGTTGGCGACCCAGGCCTGGAATCGGAGCTCCTTAATAAATCCAGCATCGAGCAACCTGCCCACCTCTTGCTGGATCGCGATCTTCTTGTCGGCACCCATCAGGCGCCTTCTCTGTGCAATCGGCTTGATAGCGGGGTCAATTTTCAGCTCATGAGTAATCACATCGGGGCTGATTCCTGGCATGTCACTCGGGGACCAGGAAAACAGCTCCTTGAACTCCTTCAACAAATCAACCAGTTCTTGGGCCTTCTCCTCTGACAGAGCGGACCCGATTTTCACCTTCCTCCGAGGTCCGTCGATCTCGACCTCCTTCAAATCCTCCATCGGGGCGGGACGCCCAAACTCCTCTCGGGGATCAACATCAGTTTGGAAAATGGTCATAGCCTCCCGATTCCTCCTTCGAGTGGCATTGACATAGCACTTCCTGGAGGCTACCTGATCGCCCCTGACTTCCCCGACTCCGTGGTCAGTCGGAAACTTCATCTTCTGATGGACAGTTGAGGCAATTGCCCCCAGCGGGTTGATGGTGGTCCTCCGGATAATTGCATTGTAAGTCCCCGCAGACTCGACCACCACGAACTCCACAGTCCACTTTTCCGACTTCCAGCCACTACCGAACTCAACCGGTAAGGTAATCATCCCCACCGGGTAAGAGGTAGACCCAGAAAATCCGACCATCGGGAAGTCCGCACGCTTCAAGTCCTTCTTGGTTTTTCCCATGGCCTCTATTACATCCATGAATAAAATATCGGAAGAGCTTCCTCCATCAATTAAGATTCGCTTCATCTCGTACCCATCCACGTTCAGGGTCACGACCAAAGCATCATCGTGCGGGGTCTCCAATCATATCAGGTCCTCCGCAGAGAAGGGAATCACCATTTCTTCATTCGGAGTCCAAGTTCGGGCCCTCTTGCCCAGCACAACAGCAATAGGAATTCGAGAAGCATAGACCTCTCGAGATGCCGAGGTATCACCTCCTGCAGCAAATCCTCCATGGATCACATTAATGGTTCCCCGCTTCTACTTGCGAGCATTAGAAGACTCAGGCTTCTCCTTCTTTGGGGACCGATCGCGGGACCGTGATCAGGACCGGGAACGGGATTGGCCCCGTTGCCCAGCCACAAATTCCTTGAGCTTCCCCCTCTGGATCAGCTTCTCAATCTCCTTCTTCAACTCCCGACAGTGGTTAGTGTCGTGACCGCTGGCTCAATGAAAACAACAATAACGATCAGTGCGAGCTCCCATGAACTCTCCATCCTTCTTCGGGGGGTACCTGGCGATACCCTGTCAGTCCATCACCGCCAACACAGCACCCATGGAGCAAATGAGAGTGTAACGGTCCTCCCGCTTGTCCGACTTCAAGGGACGCATGTCTTCCCTCCGATCAGGGCGACCTCGACCCCGACTGCTCTCGGGTTTATCTTTCCTCCCGCGATCGTCCGAGGGCTTGAACGACTGCTTCCCCTTGTTCGATTTCGGAGGGTCGAGCTCTCCGGTAGCTATCTTCGACTCCTGTACGTCGATTTGCTGCTTCACCCTCTTCTGTAGCGCCTCCATGTTCCACACAGCCTTCTCAGCCACGCAGTGCATCAGGTCGGAACCATATGGTGCTGTCAGGTTCCGAATGAAGGTGTGGATGGTCTCTCCCTCTGAAATTTCCTCATCAATATCGGCCACGCTGGCAGTGTACCTCTGGTAATAATGCGCCAGCGAATCATCGGGCCTCTGTACCACCTCAGCCAGGGACCTCGCGCTTTTCAGGAGACGCCGACGGCCCTGGTACTGCTGGATGAAACGATCATACATCTGGGTCCAGGTAGAGATGCACCCTGGAGGAAGGCTGAAGAACCACGCCAGGGCCCTCTCACCAAGCGTGGCCGGGAACAGAATGCTCACTATATCGTCATTCGGGGCTCTGCCTAGACAAGCCATAACAAGCTTCTGGACATGGCGAACTGGATCTCCCTCGCCGTCATACTCCTTGATTGTCGGGATACCAAGTCCTGGCGCGGCAGTGGTGTTCACCAATCGGGGGACAAAGGGATGAGTGGATCGATCCCTTAGCTCCGACATCATCTTCTTCTGGTCCCCCATACAGATGCTCACGATCTTCACCACTTGGTCGGGGGTGATAGGACCATTGAGAGGGATGGTCCTATGCTGCACCGGTCCAGGCCCATCAATCACGAACTGCTCCGACTGAGTGGGCTCCTTGCCCTTGTCCTGGTGCTCGGGATAGGCCTCCTTCCCATCTCGATTCTCCCTCGGCGGAGGCGGAGGCAACTCTTCCTCCTTCTTCTTGGCACCCTCCCTTCGGTCCATCAGAGCCTCTATAGTCTCCAGGAATATCGGCATGGCATCCATCACAGCCTTCGCAAAGTCCACCTTGGTCGGAGCATCCTGGTCCCTCCTCGGGATCTCTTCTCTGCCCTCCGACGAGTTTCGAATGGAATCCTCGTGATCATCATGATGCTCCCCTGTTTGGGAAACAGCAGGGGGAGGATCATTCCGATCAACAGTGCGCTCCGGCAGCCCTGAATTCAGAGTTCCAGCAGGATGGCGGGAACCGCCGGATTGTCCTTGTTTCTTCTTTTGCTTACCAGTCATCGATTGGGTAGAAGCTATCTTTGCATTTTGTTATGATTCCCACAGACGGCGCCAAATGTTGGATCACGGTTGGAACTCCGGCACGTTCTTGACGGAAGTCCGAACTCCTTTGCTCCAAGTAATCCTGCAAGAAGGGGATAGACAGGGCGGTGACCCAGAATCCCTCTCCGATGCTTAAATGAGTATCTCGATGTAGGCAAGTATGAGTGTATATGAATATGTGAATGTCAATGTATCAATCCTGAGGTAACTCCTTCCTTTATATAGGGGAGGAGTTACCCCAATTACCTGTTGCGATAACTGCCGGGGGCAGTTAGCCCACGTTCCATTTATCTCGGCCAGTTGCCCACATTCCGTCTTTTCAGGCCACTTCCCCATTATGTTGATAGTGGGCGTGTTTCTCGGCCTCCTCCTCTGGTGGCAAGTCCCGATGGATTTCGGGGACTCCAGAGTTATCTCCTTTAGGCACCGCTCGGGGCCCCTCGTCATCGGGACAGGGCCAGCATTCTCAGGGATTCAATATCGGGGCCTACTCAAAGGCATATCATCAGGGCCAACTTAAAGGCATATCATCGGGGCCTACTTAAAGTCATATCATCGGGGCCTACTTAAAGGCATATCATCGGGAGCGTACAGCTCATATGTCAGGACCGACCTTGTCGGGACCCCTCACATTGGCCCTCTAGGCCTCTTTTGGAGCCCAGTGGGCCTACTTCACCGTTTACTCGTCGTTAATGGGCCTACGGCTATATCGAAACCCATCAGATAATATCTCTTTAGTGAGTTTGATAAGTTATGCAAAGAAAGAGGGATAGCCCGTCAAATGACAATCCCCAACACACCACAGGAGAATGGTGTGGTTGAACGTCGTAATCAAACACTCCTAGACATGGTCAGAATCATGATGTCGCAGGCACAATTACTGATCTCCTATTGGAGTGATTCGTTATTGGCTGCCACTCATGTGGTAGACACAACGCCATATGAGTTGTGGCATGGAAGATAACTGAATCTCACCGGATTGCGACCTTGGGGTTGCGCTGCCTATACACATAGTACTGACAGCCGTTTCAGCAACTTGGGAACCAGAGGACTAAAGATTATCTTTATCAGGTATTCAGAGAACTCTAAGGGTTACGTAATCGTGTCAGCTCAAGAAAATGGTGGCGTGGTCGAACATGAATCCAGAGACGTAACTTTTCTTGAGGACAAATTTCCAACGCTTGGAGAGACTAAAACAGATGAAATATTGACTGAACTGGAGCATGATAACATCGATGATCAAGTCCCACTTACTTCGAGTGGGAGATTTGAACCGGAAACTCAAGTGAATGACATGGTTAATGACTGTTGATGCAGAGACGAACCGGCAACTCAGTGGGAGGACCAAACTCTATCACAATCACTGTTGCTGCAGAGACGAATCAAGTTGAACCCGATAATCATGTTGCCGAACCAATACTACAACCACCGATACTACCCATTGTTTCCAGTGGGAGTGTACGGACCAACTTGGTGCCAGATCCTAGTGATCAAGGAATTAATCTCGGAGATAGGATCCCGAGACCAAGAAGTCGGCCTAGGAAGGTTGTAGGTGAAGGTTCGAGAACTGCACTTGTTCCTAGTGGGAGTGATAATCCGATTAGAAACATTGTTCCGAGTGGGAGTAATGTTCAGAGTCAAGATGGGGGCAAAGAGCCTAGACGTATTCAAAGGCATGGAACTTCTCCTAGGAAGTATCCCATCGAGAGAGGAGAAATCATCACTCTAACATCTGTTGACGAACCAGTGACGGTTCAACAAGCGTTGGAAGGACCTCAAGCGAAGGAATGGAGGAATGCAATGGAAGAAGAGATCTCATCAATGAAAGCCAATTCGGTATGGTCTTTAGTTGATTTACCTGCTGACCCTAGGGCCATAAGAGCAAAGTGGGTTCTTAAATTGAAACTCACTGCTGATGGTAAGGTCGAGCGCTACAAAGCCCAACTTGTTGCCAAAGGATATACCCAACTTCACGGAGTGGAATTTGACAAAACATACTCACCAACTGTGCGTTACACCAAAGTATGAGCCATTTTTTCCTTGGTCGCAAGTCTCGATCTCGAGCTGCACCAAGTTGATTTTAAGACCGCATTCCACCACGGAAACCTGGAGGAAGAGATCTACATGGAGCAGCCGGAGTGTTTCATTACTCCTGGTAACGAACTGAAAGTTAGTAAACTCCATAGTTCCATCTATGGTCTTAAACAATCGTCACGGCAATGGTACCGCAAATTCCACAAGGAAATCGTAGGAAACGGATTCTTGAATCTTCATGTCCATGCGTGTATTATAAGACCTCCGGGTCTAAGTATGTCATCTTAACCTTTTACATGGACGACACACTCATGCTGCAAACGACGTGAGTTTCATGAATAAGTCAAAGTCCTGGTTAGCATCTGTATTTGAGATGAAAGACATGGGAGAAGCCACGTACATCTTAGGCATTAAGATTGCTAGAGATCGGGCTACCCGGAAATTGTGTCTGTCTCAAGAAGCCTATATCAACAAGTTGTTGAAAAGCTCCCGATTACAGGATGGCAAACCCGTGGATACGCCGGTGGTGTTTGGGTGCGCACTGTCAAAACGTGACGGCCCCAAGAACCTTGCAGAGCGTGAACATATGAAGGGTTCAGAGTATTTAAGCATGGTTGGTAGTTTGATGTATGCCATGCAATGCACCCGTCCGGATATCTGTTACGCCGTGGTCCTACTAGCACGTTTCCAATTAGATCCTGGCTATCAACATTTAAAGGCTGTAAAACGAATAATTCATTATCTGAAAGGTACTGCCGACTATACGCTATGTTATTAGGGTGGGAAGTTAGAATTGACCGGTTACAGTGACGCCGACCATGGTGGCGATCCGAATGATCGTAAGTCCACCACAGGAGGAGTGTTTCTCCTTGCTAATGTCGCCATTTCATGGACGCGCAAGAAGCAAACCTGTGTCGCGTTGTCAACGATGGAATCAGAATTCGTAGCTCTCTCTAAAAACACAGGAAGCGGTATGCCTGAAAAAGATTCTTACTGCGCTACTAGATGGTGACGTCGGGAGTAAACCTGTGAAGGTGTTCTTTGACAGTCAAGCAGCCATTGCGGCAGTAAAGAATCCGAAGTACCATAGTAGGACCAAACGCATTGATGTGAAATACTTTTATGCTAAATCTATGGTATAAGATAATATAATCACTATGGAATACTTTTCGACTGATAATATGATTGCGGACCCATTAACTAAATAATTACGCAGGGAGATATTCGAAAAGCATGTAAAACTGCTTGGAGTGTGTAGGGTTTAGATATGGCATGTATCTGTGATAACATTTTGATAACTGGAAGTTACATTTTTGAAACGAAAGAATTAAAATTGAGTTTATGATCTATCGACGTCATAATGTTTTGATTACATCAATTTTCGGTCTATAAACTAAGTCGTAGGAGGACGCAATCCTTTGACAAAACTATGTCGAATGTGGGCCTTACCTCGTCACACAGGTACGGTCATCTTGCGGTGGATGGAGGCCTCTACCAAGCAAGGCTGGCTAAGAATCAGGGGGTAAACCTGATTACACAAAACGATCATCTAGTGTCGAAGTAACCTGACATGATCATCGTTTTGCAGATCGCCGTGATGAACTTCGTTCGTCATTAATCCACTTTCTGGGCCAGATGAGAATCTGCGATAGCATGATTTTTCATATCCCATTCCTTTGAACTTAAACGTTCATGTATTCTATCGACGCGTGCTTCATACTACGCGTGCCACGTACAACCACGGGGTCACTGTTCGGTTGTGCTAGGAAAGGAATCCTCGTGATTCTAGCGAGCGATAACTTCTTCACCTCGATCATGTGAGTTATCCCGGGAGCCTTATGAAGAGGAACCCGGAGTATCCTCATGGACTCAGAACTCATACCTAAGGTCAGGCTCAATGCTCACTGTTAGGTTATAAAGTCTAGGTCAACGGGTCGTCAATCTAGAATTTATCTCCCACTAATGAAATGTCGGGTTCAGTGCTCCTAGGACTAGTCGTTCTGATCCGTGCCCTTATACTCCCTTAGGGTAGTCGTTCTGATCCCTGCCCTTATACTCTCTTGGGGTAGTCGTTCTGATATGTGTCCTTCTCTTCTCTCCTTCTGACCTCCTTTCCTTCTCTCCTTCTGACCTCCTTTCCTTCTCTCCTTCTGACCTCCTTTCCTTCTCTCCTTCTGACCTCCTGAGGCTTGTACTTCTTACCCCTGGGGCTTGTCCTACTGCTCTATGCTCTTCTGCTTCCTTGGTTCTCCTCTCCTTACCACCCTGCAAGAGGGGCAATACCAGGCACAGAGGGGGGGTGGTGCCTGATGAACCCTCTCCGATGCCTAAGTCAGTACGGTTTTAGAGAGATAAAGCTAGAGAGATGTCAGAGCAAAATTGTGCAACTTGCCAAGATGATCAAATGAGTTGTGAAGGTGGGCTATTTATAGGCAACGGTGTCATTAAGGTGGCTTAATGACATCGTTAACCTTTAAACACAATTAATTAACCTTTAAGCACATAATTAAGACCTTAGGATTCGGAGAAGGTAGGCGCAGTGGACCGAGTGTGGGAGTCCGAAAATGGTGCCGGGGCCCTTGGGGGGAGGAGAAATCTGACCCCCAGGGGTAGGGGTTGGGTGAGGGCACCCAACCCCTCCTAGGGAGGATGGGGTTGGCCAACCCCATCCCCCCTAGGGGAGATCGGGTTGGCCGACCCGATCTCTCCTAGGAGAGATCGGGTTGGCTGACCCGATCTCTCCTAGGAGAGATCGGGTTGGCCGACCGGATCTCTCCTAGGAGAGATCGGGTTGGCCGACCCGATCTCTCCTAGGAGAGATCGGGTTGGTCCACCCGATCTCCCCTAGGGGAGATCGGGTTGGCTGACCCGATCTCCCCTAGGGGAGGTCGGGTGTGGCCACCCAACCTCACCTAGGCGAGTCTGACTCGGCCGGACGAGCGCTTCGGCCTCGTCCGAGCCGTTGGTGTTTTCGCGAAGGGTTCGTTGAAGTTTCGATTTACAATCATTAACGGGGTGATAAAAATAAAGCGATTCGGAAGTCAACGGGTTCAAATTGGGCGTATATCCATCACATGCCCCCGAGTCAACCAATGGCCAGACCCTTGATTGACTCTATTTCAGGATGGTATGACACGCGCAATTTGAAACCGGGGTTTTACCTCCTTGTCTGAATGCCTGCTTACCCATGGATGCGTGCCTCTGACTCTGCCCCCTGCCTTATGAGATAGAGGAATTGTAAACGTCAGAGTAGCACGGACTTGTGCCTAGGCACGCGTCCGTCTGAGGTGAGAGTAATAAATCTATCTTTGCTACAGGCGTATACTCGAAAAATACACGCTTGCATAAGGATGCAATACGAATACACCTAAGTGACTCATGCTTCAATTTCGTGCCGGGATTCTGCCCAAGTGAAGGAAAATTTAATTTTGGTCCGAAATTTTTCTAAGTATGGGATACTGGAAAATACACCTAGGATGTTAACTAGGAGTGAACATGGACATATCATGAACATGAGGATGTGTACTAGCATACATGCAAGTAGGAACATAAGGATGGGAGTGAGTAGAGACATGATGTGATTGTAGTCATGAATGTATGCATGAATATATGGCGGCCATGTGCATGGACGTCTAAATGTTTGAACACATGGGAGTGTGTACGTGGGCATGCATATGAGTGCAAGCATGAACATGTATGTATGTATGGATGGGTTGTGAGTATAAGCATGAGTGATGACATTGATGTACCTGTAGATGTTAATCATGAATATGAGCATAAGTGCAAAGGTGAGAGCATAGACCTCTCCTTTACTTGAGGGTGGGAACTCTGCCACTCAATGGGACACAACGTTCCGCCTCCCTCGTACTAGCGTGAGCATTGTCCATTAATCTCGACTTTCGGCACGTGTAACATTTTTCCTTCATTCGTTGGAGCGTGTGTATAGCTCTTGACCTTTACCCTGCAATTTGTTCCCCATAAAAGTGAGGGTGAAAAAGCTTACAAGCTTTCTTCTTACCGCCGCGAGCGAAGGGGTCTATTGACATGTGTTAAGGGTTGACCCTTCCTTCGGATGTGCTGGAGCGTTCTTCCATTTGGGGAAACTAAAAGTTCGCCCTCTTCCCTTGGTGTTAAGGTTGCCCCCGTAGTAGGCGTATCTCGCCCCTCCCTGAGTAAGGGTCGATCTTTGCGTTGGTTGCTCGTATAGATGACTCACTTTTGGGAAGCTTTCTTCTCCAGACAGGGAGACCTTGAAGATCGTTTTCCGAGGTGGTCCGACGAAATCTGACCGTCCGTTGAATCAGATGAGAGGGAAGAACCCTCTAGTTTTGCTTATCAGGCCAAGAAATTTTCTAAGTCAGGGGTGGCTGCTAATGCTTCCAGTATGTTCTTTTTCCCTTCTTTTTTCTTTGTGATATACTTATGATTGTTCTCATGCTGGTTCCTTCTTGTTGTTAGAGCGTTCTTCCCTGGTTATCGAATGTTTCTTGTGGTGGGTGAGAGTTCAAGTCAATCTAAATCCAAGGCGCGGAAACCTGACTCTGAGGTCGGGCCCTCGGCTGCCAAGGAGAAGGAAACCGCGAGAGGCTCTCCTTCAAGTGCCCCCTTGCTGACTCCCTCCCCTGATAAGGAGGTAGTGGTTGAAGAGGCGACCTCTTTGCTAGACAAAAGGAAACAACCTGTGGCTGGCGATGGGGTGATCATAGGTCTTGATGTCTCTTCTATATCCCCTGCCCCCCAGCCGAGGGGCCGAGTCTCAAGTTTATTTCATCTTCATGTAGATTTGACGACTTTTGAAGGTGTTTTTGTCTTTCCTATGGGTTATGTTATTAACCCCTGCGTTGAAGATTTTTCTTTTGGTGATGGGTGTGATCATCACCTTTCATTGAGGTTCCTTTCTCTTGCCATGGCTCTGATTAAGATAGCGAATTCTTGCTTTGGAGTTTGGTGGAGACTGCTCTTGAGTTAGCCTCTACTAGTATCGTAGTTGTGATCGTTGTGGGGATCGTTTTGTTATATGCCCTTCAATAGTGATTGTCGTGATTCTTTGCTTCATGGTTGATTTCGTGAGATATGGAGGTTGTCTTCATAATGAGGACGTCTCCTTCCTAGTATCACCCAGTGGGTTGAAATATAAGTGCCTACCTTTGATGAGCGTACGAAGGGTGTTGTTTTTCCCTTTTTCTTGAACCTCCTCCTAGGGCTAGGCGTAGCCTTTTGATGTTCGTGGTCGGGGTGGTGTCTTTACAATTCATGTCTTTGACAGATGTTTTATGATGTGCTGCCATGATAATCACTTCGGGGTATGTGGACGTGATAGCCACTTCGTGATGTGTCGGAGTGATAGCCCTTCTGTAGTGTGTGGACATGATAGCCAGTTCAGGGTATGTGGACGTGATAGCCACTTCAGTGTATGTGGACATGATAGCCACCTCAAGGTATGTGGACATGATAGCCACTTCAGTGTATGTGGACATGATAGCCACCTCAAGGTATGTGGACATGATAGCCACTTCAGTGTATGTGGACATGATAGCCACATCACGATGTATGGAGTTGTGCTTTAGTATTCCTTTCTCATTGGAGAGCCTTCATTGCTATAGTTGCCTTTTGTGTAGGCTATGTTTGTTGGGTTAGGTCCCGATGTCTCGTCTTGTCGGATGTTGTATCCTTTATGCTCTTTAGATGTCTCCTTCATGAGTTGTGCTTGACGATGTTCAAGTCTGATACGAGCATAGGTCACGCGAGGGCGACATGCATGACAATAAAATTTGTCGGAGGTTGATTTGTGTGACTTGTAAGGCAATTCTTTTCCTGATGGGTCGAGCTTATTTTGAGAGCTTTGACCTTCGGATTTCATGTCTTTGCTATCCTTCTTGGTGGTGTTGGGTTCCTTTGAGATACTTCTCTTGACTTGTGATATGGGTGGTAGGATAACTCGTTACTTTTCATGATAACCTCTTGTGCTTATGTATATGATCCTTTGGTCATGGACTCTTCTCTTGGTGTGTTTCCTTTACTTGTCTTTCTTTCGTGCTTTCCTTCATGTCATACCTGCCATTTCATAAAGAAAAAACATTACTTGTTCTTCACCTTACTTTACTTAGAAATTTCTTTCTCATGGTATCCTTCTGAGCATGGTGTGATGATCTCTTCTGATACCCCTTACACGGTATACGTTGTACTGTTAGACCAAAGATACGCTCTTGGTGGGCGTCGAAAACTGTTCACGAGACAGGCTCTCGGATGGCACTTAACGTTTCACAGGATAGGCTCCCGGAGGGCTCAGGTTAGTCCAAAGATACGTTCCTGATTGGCGTCGAAATCTGTTTACGAGACAGGCTCTCGGACGGCACTTAACGTTTCACAGGATAGGCTCCCGGAGGGCTCAGGTTAGACCAAAGATACGCTCCTGGTGGGCGTCGAACTCTGTTCACGAGACAGGTTCTCGGACGGCACTTAACGTTTCACAGGATAGGCTCCCGGAGGGCTCAGGTTAGACCAAAGATACGCTCCTGGTGGGCGTCGAACTGGTAGTTTGAAATCTACCTCAAGATACGCTCTTGGGGGCGTCGAACTGGTAGTGTTTTTTCTACCTCAAGATACGCTCTTGGGGGCGTCGAATCTGGTAGGTTGCAAATCTACCTCAAGATACGCTCCTGGGGGCGTCGAATTCGTAGTTTTTGGAAACCACTCTCAAGATACGCTCTTGGTGCGTCGAAGTTCGTAGTGTAATAACTACTCTCAAGATACGCTCTTGGGGGCGTCGAAGGTCGTAGTATGAACACTACTCTCAAGATACGCTCCATGGGGCGTCGAAGTTCGTAGTTTTTGGAAACGACTCTCAAGATACGCTCTTGGTGCGTCGAAGGTCGTAGTGTAATAACTACTCTCAAGATACGCTCTTGGGGGCGTCAAAGGTCGTAGTATGAACACTACTCTCAAGATACGCTCTTGGGGGCGTCGAAGGTCGTAGTATAAAAACTACTCTCAAGATACGCTCTTGGGGGCGTCGAATCTGTTCGCGGGATAGGCTCCCGGAGGGCACAGGGTTCGTAGTTTTAGAGCTACTCTCAAGATACGCTCTTGGGGGCGTCGAATGTGTTCGCGGGATAGGCTCCCGGAGGGCTCATAATATTACCTTATCTTGTGTCCTTACTCATGTAGTGTGCGTCTTTGGTATGTTTTTCGAGTCTTTACTTGACTTTTCCTTCTATGATATTGCATGCTACCACGCTTTTCCTTCAATATGGGAGGTCACCTCTCGAGGGCGATGTTTGTGTGTTGCCAACTTAGGACGAGTTCGTATAGGGAGTTGATGATGTTTTCTTCTTATGTGACCTCTTCTAGGAGAAGTGGTATTGCATGTTCTTGTGATCTTCTGCCTCTAATCTCTTCTTTTACACTTAGGTGGACTACCAAGCACTTATTCGTTTGGTGCCCCCCAAGTTGCTTGGTGGTCACACCGCCTTTCATATTTGGCCGTTGAAGGCCCCTCGTTCATTTTCTTGGTTGGGTACCCCTTATGCTCGGGGCTCCCTTGTCTGCTTCTTTGAATGCGATGAGTGTCCCTTGTAGGATTTACTCTTTCTCATGCTTGCTTGTTTCAGTCATAGGCATGGTTTGGATGATGCCTTTGTCGGATGTGTCTTTGGAAGTTGGGTGGAAGAGCTTTTGCTTTGGGTGGGTGGTGGTGGATTTCATTCTCTTGATAACTAGGATGTGGCATTGTTTGTATCCTAGGGGTGCTTGTAAATTCTTTCCCCCCCTTCCTTGTGTTTTAGGTTGAAAAGCTTTCTCATAGAATGGTGTCTTGAGTTGTTAGTCTCGTAGGTGTGTTTCAGACTAGTCAATCTGATCCATGCTCTTTGCTCGTGCATGGGGGGTCTGATCGGGCTGTGATAATCTTGGAGTGCTGTGGCACTTAGTGTGCTTTGCCTTTTCCTTTACATTGGAGTATTCTTCAATGCTTTTAGGGAGTGTCACATTGGTCATGCTCCTCCCACCTTGAATCTTGATTATAGACTTCCTTTGAATTAGGACTTGAACCTAAAAATGATGTTTTCCTTTAGGTTTGCAAGTGATGCTCCATGATTTTCTATGGGTTTGTCCCCGTATTGGCTATTCCTTGCTGGATAGCTTCATTAGAGGCTGCATTTGTGTTGCGTACGTATACGTGTTTGAGGTGTGTTGAGCTGACAAGTCCCTCCTTTTTTGTTTTATCATAACCTTCATTCATCATGTATTCGGCGTATGGCTTTAAAGGCGGGATATTTTTCTAGTGCCCCTTTTATCGTGGCTCTCCTCTTGATGGGATGCCAGAGTCAAATGTCTTATCATTTGCAGACAGGGTGGTTGATCGGGATGTGCGTCTAGTGTGAAGGTCGATCTTGAAACCTTACTCCCCAAGCTTTTGAGCTCTTCTTTGGTTGATCTTGTAGAACTATTATCCTGCCCTAAGGCTCTTGATAGGAGATGTATCTCATTTTCACACTCTAGTTGTTGCACTATCTCTTTTGCTAATCTTGCATCTTTAGAGTTTCTCTCTTGGTGCATGACTTCAATGACCGAATTTTCTACCGATGTTTGTTTTGTTAGGACTTGTATCCTTGGCTGCCTTTCTTTCTTGTGCGACGGCGAGGGAGTGTTTATGAACACTCAAATGTGTCGTACTTGGTAGAGGTATGCGCCTAATCTTTATGGCGCTGTCTTGAATCTTCGTGTACCTATCTTTGATGAACATGTTATTCATTGCATATATAATACGGAGTCCAAGGATCTCCGGGTTAGGATCATATTTTGAGAACAGAGACATAGTCATCTATTAGATAACCTCTTTATCTACGGAGTTTATTTTTGCAAGAATAAATGCAAGGATACTTGTAAGGATACTTTTAAGGATATGTGTTCCATCCTTATTCCTGGTTCATTTGCAGTGCCGTGTCCCTAATGGGTGTGTTGATGTTCTGACCACCTTTACTAGTAGGGGGTCCTTTGGTATTAGGTATGCCTGACTCTTCTCTAATATCATCAATGGTTGGTCATGGGAGATGTCTGACGGACTCCCTTCATGTACTATGGTTCTCTTCATGTCAAAGTTGGTGATTCCCTCTCTTATGACTAACATATCATTGTGTGGAAATACTATGTTTTCCATATCCCTTTTTAAAAGCTTGATGATGGTGTCACCGTTCTTCCTTTGCTAGGCTTGGTGTCCTTGAGGGTTTTTGATGGAGGTGTATTCCATTATCTGGGATGAGCTTTCTAAGTGTAGTTGTATCCCCTGGCTATTTTGTGAAATCATAAAGTTCCGCTGGAGGTGTTTGCCTCTGATGGTGGGTGTTACCCATGTGATATGGTTTCCTCCATTTTTGGAGGGATGTGTTCGCGGCTACCCCCTCTTGTGCTAATGGGCGTTTGTGGGGAGGGCATGTTGTGACTGGTGCCCCCCTTGCATACCAATGCCAGATGGGATCCTTTGACGGGCTTGGCCCTAGGATGCTTAGTGGAAGGTTGTAGTAGGGGTAATCATTTGTGACCTTCATGGTAGTTCCTCTATAGGATGTTGGGAGTGCTCAACTTATTTTTGTAAGTGAGCCTTCCATCTTGTGATCTTTCCCAGAAACTTGACCTTATAGGTGTTCTTTGGGATTGAGGAATCTGTTGCTTGTGCATCTCTTGATTGGCGACGGCCTTTTACTGATTCTTCTAGTGGTCCACCTGTGTATATATATATCACGGAGCCCGAAGGCGTCCGGTATGGTCATTCTTGGAAAACATGTTGATATCAAGTATCAAAATCTACCCCTTTTAGGGAGTTGACTTGTTATGCAGTTAAATTAAATAAGAGGATATGGGAAGGATATGGGTGTGGGGTGTTGATATCCCCTGCTTCCTTGGTAATGTAATTGTTTTCCTCGGTTAGTCTGTGTGTATTTCTTCCACTTGAGGAATATAAGGTCGCATCCTTGCAAGGTGGACTATGTGGAGGTGTATCCTTCATGTATGCTATGTGCGATCCCACTCTACTATGTCTCTCCATGAGGCTTCCCATTGTAGTAGCTATGTGCTGACGTGGTGTGGTACTCTATGAGTCCCCTGTTCAAATCCTTGTCTTTTCAACTCCTCCCCTGTCCTAGGGGGATGTGTGCCAAGGGTTGTCATGCACAAGGGGTTTGGATCTGTTGTGCTGTATCATGGGTAGGTGGTTGCCTTGTTGTGTTGTTGGGACTATGTCCCTCCCTTTGAGCTTTCCTTGGTATGTCCCTTAGTCATGTCTGTAGTGATACGGACTGTATGTGTACATTGCCAGGGTGGATGTTGGAACTCCTATATCCTTGTTGGTCTGGCACGTATGTCCTCCCTTAGTGCGGTGTATGTCCCTGTTGGGGTACTTGGTTGAATCCATGCCTCCTTGGAGGTCTTGCCTGTCTATCTGCCCCCATGGGGGTGTATGCCCTGGCATCCTGCTGTGTCTGTTGCTGCCTTGGAGGCACAAATTGCTGTCTTCCCTCTAGGAGTGGCCCTGGTTATCTCTCATTTGTTCTTCTCGCTGCCTTGTTCGAGGGTGCGAGTGGTGTTCTTCTTCTGGGTCTTGTTTTTCCTCATGAACTTCTTCTTCTTCATGCTGGTGTTGCCTTCTCTGCCTGTTCCTCAGAGTCTCTATATGGGCTAGCAGCTCATCCAATGCGTTCATCAACCTCGGAGTCACTGTCTGTGCCCCTTGCGAGTATGCGGGCCTTATGTTGGTTGTGTGGGCACGATTGTCGTTCCTTTGAGTTAATATTCCATATGGATACCCTTGAGGTTGTGCCTCATAGTAGTACCCCTGTGGAGGTGCCGTGTATTGGGATGGCACTCCTTGTTGCCCCCCTGTCCCTGTGGCTTCCTAGTCAATGGAGTTGGAGCTGTGGAAGCCTCCTCCCTGCTTGTTAGGCTGGGGTGCCTGTGGGGCTACTTGAGGCTCTGGTGTGCAGGCTGTTTCTCTGGGTTAGGCTGCCTTGCTGGAGGTATAGGCTGTCTCTCTCGCCTATTGCCCCCAGGTGGGCGGTGATGCCTAGATACTAAGCTGTTCGTCATCGCTCTTGTTATTGCCAGGCTTTCTGTTCGAAGCCCACAGACGGCGCCAAGTGTTAGGTTATAAAGTCTAGGTCAACGGGTCGTCAATCTAGAATTTATCTCCCACTAATGAAATGTCGGGTTCAGTGCTCCTAGGACTAGTCGTTCTGATCCGTGCCCTTATACTCCCTTGGGGTAGTCGTTCTGATCCCTGCCCTTATACTCTCTTGGGGTAGTCGTTCTGATATGTGTCCTTCTCTTCTCTCCTTCTGACCTCCTTTCCTTCTCTCCTTCTGACCTCCTTTCCTTCTCTCCTTCTGACCTCCTTTCCTTCTCTCCTTCTGACCTCCTGAGGCTTGTACTTCTTACCCCTGGGGCTTGTCCTACTGCTCTATGCTCTTCTGCTTCCTTGGTTCTCCTCTCCTTGCCACCCTGCAAGAGGGGCAATACCAGGCACAGAGGGGGGGGGGGTGGTGCCTGATGAACCCTCTCCGATGCCTAAGTCAGTACGGTTTTAGAGAGATAAAGCTAGAGAGATGTCAAAGCAAAATTGTGCAACTTGCCAAGATGATCAAATGAGTTGTGAAGGTGGGGTATTTATAGGCAACGGTGTCATTAAGGTGGCTTAATGACATCGTTAACCTTTAAACACAATTAATTAACCTTTAAGCACATAATTAAGACCTTAGGATTCGGAGAAGGTAGGCGGAGTGGACCGAGTGTGGGAGTCCGAAAATGGTGCCGGGGCCCTTGGGGGAGGAGAAATCTGACCCCCAGGGGTAGGGGTTGGGTGAGGGCACCCAACCCCTCCTAGGGAGGATGGGGTTGGCCAACCCCATCCCCCCTAGGGGAGATCGGGTTGGCCGACCCGATCTCTCCTAGGAGAGATCGGGTTGGTCCACCCGATCTCCCCTAGGGGAGATCGGGTTGGCTGACCCGATCTCCCCTAGGGGAGGTCGGGTGTGGCCACCCAACCTCACCTAGGCGAGTCTGACTCGGCCGGACGAGCGCTTCGGCCTCGTCCGAGCCGTTGGTGTTTTCGCGAAGGGTTCGTTGAAGTTTCGATTTACAATCATTAACGGGGTGATAAAAATAAAGCGATTCGGAAGTCAACGGGTTCAAATTGGGCGTATATCCATCACTCACTTCCTGGCGTACGAGCGTAGTGCTGAACAAAAAGGCCCAGTGACCACGTCTTTGGAAACCGGTTGCGTTTGACTAAGGGTATGAGCGATGGGGATGGTCAAGTTCACCTGTAATTCACCGACTCTTGTATTCAGTAAGGTGGCCACCAACCAGATATTAGTTGAAGGTTGTGAATACTTGTACAGATGCCTTGGAGAAGTGTTCCTAAGTGGAAACTAGGCAAATGGAGAATTATCAGTTGACCTAGGATACACCGCGACACTATATAAATGTTGTTTATAACAGGTTGATTGGAGAAAAGGTAATCAACGTTCCGCCGGCGCTACAATACTCCTTACAGATGAGTAGCACGATGCCCGTCGTGTCCGCCGGTCGCACCGCAAACCTCGTATGAATTGTTCGGAAGAAATGACCAGATCGAATGAGTGAAATGTTGATGCAGATTTGGACGACAATACATTAATAGGAACCCTCCCATTCCAGCGAGTGGGAGCTGTAAGCATATGGTGATGGGCGTCGTAAATAGAAGCCTATTGTATGTATATGTTGCCTAAGTTAATTGGGTAAATGTAACATTAGGAAATTGGGCCAGACCAAAATCCCAATTGACACGAGAGGCCCAAAATATGGGCATCCCTTATGCATACGCCGACCGAATTATTAAGGTTGGCAAAGTGGACATTTGTCCACTTTGCTCCTCCTATAAATACATAGTTTTAGGGATTTTTAGGTTAAATCCTTAATCCTTCCTTGGAGTGTTTTAGAGATAAAAACCCTCCTGCCCACACTAAGTATCGGCCGAACCACATCAACACCAAGGTTGTGCCAATTTGCCATCGAGCAAACATTCCGAAGATATGTCCCCTTACCAAGAATCGATCAGAGGCTTTGCTGTGGAGAATATACCATGTAGGGCTTCCTTCACAAGAACCCCTACGGGTGCCGTCCGGAGGATCGTGAACTCCCTCCTGAAAGGATATTGGGTCAACGGACAACTGTAGAGGTATGTGCGAATCTTCCGCTGCGTAATTTTGATTACTAGCATGTACCATGTTTTAGTTAATGTAGTAATTACTCCCCGTAATCTAACAATTTCACATTTCTTACAATATGTAGGTTCATGTTATGCTATGGACCCACACTTCATAATGCGCGTGCCACGTTCGACCCTGGGGTCAGGCTCACTTGTTCTAGGTGGAATCTTCCGAAATTCTGATAGGCGCAAAATTCTTCACCTTGAGCGTGTGACTGATCCTGGGTGTTTACTGAAGGAGCACTCGAAGTATCCTTACCACTCAGAACTCATATCCAAAGTTGGGCTCATTGTTCGCCTCCAGGCGTACGAACGCAGTGTCCGAACAAAAAGGCCTAGTAACCATGTACTGGAAACCGGTTGAGTTCGATTAAGGGCTTGGGTAATGGGGATGGTCATGTACGCCTGTAATTCTCCGATTCTTCTTGTATTCACTAGGTAGCCACAAGTTGGATATTAGTTGAAGGTTGTGAATATTTCTACGGATTCCTTGGAGAAGTGTCCTTTGGGGAAACTAAGCAAATGAAAAATAACAGTTTACCAGGGATATAATGCAGCACAAAGAAGTAGCAGGTTGATAACAATTTGGGAATCAGCGTTCCGCAGACTCTACAACCCTGTTAACCGATGAGTAGCACGATGTATGTTGTGTGCCGGTTGCACAGCAAACCTCATATGAACAGCTCGAAGCTGGACCGGATCAAATAATAAATGTTAATTTGTTGGTCAACAAATAACAAGCACCCTCCCTTTCCGACGAGAGGGAGCTGTTGACATTCGGTGAATGGGCCGCCATAATATGAGCCCTTTAATATAAGCGCAACATCCAGAGCATAATTGGGTAATTTTATATTGGAGATTTTAGGCAGGGCCTAAATCCCAATTTACATGAGAGGCCCAAAATTGGCCTTCTCAATATGCTTACGAGCTGAAACATAAGGGTAGACACCCTAGGTGAGTTTTGTCCACCTCTTCTATAAATAGAGAGTGTTAGATATTTATTTAGGGTTAATCAATTTACTCACTTTAAGTTGATACAAAATAAATCCCTCTTCACACACATCAAAGTTTCGGTCAAACTCTATAGAGCAAGGAGGTGCCAAATTGCTTCAGAGAATTACTCCGGAGATCCATCTCACTGACCGATTGAAATGAGACTTTGCTGTGGAGACCATTTTTCGTAGATTGCTTTTCACAAGAGTTTCTACAGGACCCGTCCGGCAGACCGTGAACTCACTGTGACGTTCCTGGGACTACAAAAAGCATTATCGGTTTGTGTGTTCTATCCGCTGCGTAAATCGTTACATAACATGTACTTTCTGATTTTTTTTTTTCCGTAGTGATTGCCCCCCTATTCCTACAGTTATTAAGTCGCTATTATTAGCACGCGATTATATTTAGATGAATTTTTTTTAAATAAACTCTGTGTTTTGTTGGATTTTTTTTTTTAAATTCTTCCTAATCTTAAATATCAAAGTTAGTAGTGTCTCTAATTCTAAATCTATAAATTATACCGCTAATTCTAAATCTATAAATTATACCGCTCCTCTATAACTTCAGGGTTATTACCCTCGTTGTCCATGCATGCATCCTCCAAGCAGTTGTGTCTGCAATGAGTGTTTACTCTCACCTTTTTATTGCAAGATGATAGTTTGACTCCATTTGATTGAAATGATGATTGGATACTCTCAGTGTCCTACAATTACCATCATTCAAAATGTGCTCATTCATAATTAAACTTAATCAGGAATATCTTTGAATGCGCTTTATTTTATACATAAAACACTATACAAACTTGTCATATTGTAGGTGTCGGACTTACTTTGTTTTACCGGATAGTTGTTGATGAATATACACCCGATTGGACCTCCATAAGGCTTAAACACGGTTGCTCCGTCGACCTCGAGGTAAGTCCACTTGATCCCGAGAAACATACACGACTTGACCGGTTGCTATAAAGAAACTGGACTCGTCCGGTTGCAGAGCAACCGGACTTGCCCGGTTGAATAGCAACCGGCCGGGTCCGGACGCAACGTTTCCGGACCCGTCCGGTGTCCTACGGGTCCGACGCTCCCGTTGCGACCCCTCTACCCCCGGACACTAATGTCAGGGGTACCCGCGCGTATTTAATTTCTCATTATCTCTGTGCGGGCCCCACCCAAAAATGTGGGCCCCTTCGGTGCCTGGTTCCGAAACTCTATAAATAGAGGCCTAGGTCTTCATTCTGGGGATGATCTCGAATTGAGAGACCTGAGCTCTGATTTCTCTCGAAGTTTTATCTCTCTAGAATATTGTTCTCATTTAAGCATCGGAGAGGGTACGCCAGAGACACCCCCCTCTCCTCTCTGGCATTGCCCCTTGTGCAGGTAAGGAGAGCTCGGAAGACCGGATCGACACTACTAAGGAGGAAGAAAGGGACTCGACTCGACTACAAGGCCGCCTAGATCGGACCGTAAGAGACAAAGTCCCAACATTGGCGCCGTTCTGTGTGACTCGAACTAGAAAGCCTGGCAGTGACAAGATCGATGACAAGAAGCGGTTCTGTAGGTAACAACCCTCCCCTGAGAGTTTGAGGCCTCCAAGGCATCCAGCTAGTAGAGTATCAGGAGCATCAAGAGCAACAGCAGAAGCAAACGCCCCACCCCCTCAAGAGGTACCACAAGTGACTGTCCCTCAGGAGGTACCACCAATCCAAAGGTAGCAACAGGAACCACCAGTTTTGAATGCTCAAGAGGTACCACCGGTACCAGTTACCCAGGAGGAATCTTCTGATGCATCAACACCATCGATGAGACGCCACCCAAGCAAGAGTAAAGCCACCAGTGCTACCTCACACTCAAGGAGAACACATCACAGGAGTCAACAACGACATTTCCCTCACGACATGCCCCAGCAAGAGCAGCCATTCAGGATGCCATGGAACACAATTCCGTCATATGATATGCCTATGTTCAATAGGCACACATATGAGACATCAAGGCAGCCGATGTACTCGCAAGAAGAGCCACCGGTAACTGAGGGATTTATGTCGGCAATCGACGAATTGATAGCACACGGAGAAGCGATGAGAGCTAGAGGACATGGACCGCCCTGAGTGGCTCCATCTTACCAAGGCCCGAGAAGAACCCCCCCCCCCCCCCCAGAGCAGATCAGAGTGAGGGACACCGTCCCCACACTTCGATAAGACAGCAGCCTGGTCAGGAAGAAGCACGCCAGGTTCCAACACCCCGTGCTAGACAGCCACCAGTCCACCTCTCGCAGGGGCAGATGTCAACACCCAGACCTCAGGAACCAACGCCGAGACCAGGTAGCGGAAGGCATCACACAATGCCATCGCCGCCACAAACATTCCAACAGCCAGCCCCGGGAGAGCGATTTGGAGATCAAGGCTTCGAACATGTGCCAACACCTCAATATTGGAGGCAGCAACCCCCGTCACCCTATGGTTTCCAATACCAATAGAGTCCCCAAGACCAGCCCTACCAGGCTGAATACTACCCCAGAAACCATGAGGACAGTGTTGTGCCTCCAAGGATCCTGGTGACTATGGAGGAGACTGAGGAGTTGATTGCTAATAGATGTTCAATTCCCAGATGGTGTAACCCCAGCCAAGATTGAAAAATATAACGGCAAAGGTGACCCGTGGAACACGTACAACAGCACGAATCATCGTTTATGGGAAGGAGTGGAGATGAAAGATTGATGGCGTTGTCTTTTTCGACAACACTGATAGGACCGGCGGCGCACTGGTTCTACAGTTTGCCAAAAGCATCTATAAGCTCATGGAGACAGCTAAAGGACAAGTTTATACAAAGGTACTTGGGAGAGAGGAAGCTCCATAAAAATTGGACGGCCATTGACGACGTCAAACAAGAAGACCAAGAGACACTGGCAAGTTACTACACCCGTTTCAACCAGAACGTAGCTGAGATTAATGCCGACTTCACGGACGGGGAAATTATAAGAGCATTTGTCAAAAACCTAGGACGCTGGGGTACGTCCTTAGGTGATAGCATGGCTCTAGATATGGTTACCTCAGTAGACGAATTAACTGCTCGAGTCAAGGCACATATTGATCTCGAAAGTGTGAAGTCAGCAAGGCGTATTAAGGTAGCAGCCATGGCAAGAAAAAGAGAAGTCAACAAGGGTAACAAGGGAAGGCAGCAACAATAATAGCAGCAGCCACCCAACCAAAGGCAGAGGGATTGGATACCTGCCCAGAAACCAAGAGGCTTCAATGAGGGAAAAAGACCAGACAGCGTCAACGCTATTAAATTCGTGCCCTTAAATGCTCCGCCAACAGTCATCCTCAGAGAGACGAAGGACACTGGATTATGGGTACCACCTCATAGTAAGACAGATGCTCAGATGGGACCAAGCCCGGACAAATATTGCAACTTCCACGAGGCAAAGGGTCACCATACGAATCAATGCAATGATCTGAGGGAAAAAATAGATAAGGAGATACAACAAGGCAATCTGAAGCATTACGTCAACAACAGCAACAAAAAGGAGAGATCGCCACCCCCTAAGCTTTCCGCCATGGAGAAAGGAAAAGGAAAAGTTGACGACGTTAACCCTCCTCAAAAAAGGGGGACTATTAATGTCACCCACTGAGGGATAGGAGCAGGGGGGCAGACATCAAATGCAAGAGAGGTATATGCTTCACAGCCGCAGAATATGGCAATGTGGGGAAAGCGTCCCCGGGAAGAGGATGATATGGTCATCCAAGTCTCGAAAAAAGATATGGAACACATAGTGTTCCCACATGATGACGCCCTTGTGATAACAGCAGAGATTAACGGATTCGATGTTAAGATGATTCTAATAGATGGAGGGAGCTCGGCCGACATCATCCATCTTGATGCAATCAAGGATTTGGGAAAGAAGCTAACCGACTTGACTCCGGTAGACTTCCCGTTAGTGAGCTTCGCAGGAACGTCAAGCTATCCGTTGGGAACAATAATGTTACCCTTGAGACTGGGAAAGGGATGGCAACAACTCCTCCTCGATGTGAACTTTGTGGTGGTCGAACGTTTGGGCGCTTATAACGCCATACTGGGCAGAACAACTATTAACCCAAGCATAATGGTGCCATCCACAGCTCACCAGAAACTAAAGTTCATCACCCCATATGGGGTAGGAGAGGTTCCCGGAGATCCATCGACGTCAAGACAATGTTATGTGAATGCAATGAAAAGGAAGGAAAGAAAAGGCCTTAGTGTCGCCATGGTGATGGCACAAGCAAGGAACCAAAAAACTTCTTGGTCAGGAAGAAAATGGAATGGAATTAAGAGATGAATTGGAAGAAAATCCCTAAGTTTGCGGGAAAAACTACTATTGACCACGCCAGAGAGCAATACAGCGATAAGAAGAAACTCGACACAAGAAAGTGGTAGAAGGGTGTTGGAGTCATCCGAACACCAGGACAGAGTGAGTGTCGAGTCGTCCGAACATCAAGATAACACAACCTTAGTTTCCTCAGGAGACTCACCAGGAGATCGAGAAGTTAACTTGTCAAGCGCATTGAGAATATGCCACTGGATGACATCCACCACATGCCGGGAGAAACAACGAGTAGTTACTTTAAACGCCTCGCGAGACATGCCGCCTCCTCCTATGCGAAGAAAGGAGAATTCATCAGAACATTCTTCAGGAATCTGAAAGGGTCACTCAAGCAAAACCCAGAGGAGTGGATGAGGATGATGTCAATCTCAACAATGAGGGAGCTGAAGAGCTGGCTGGAAGAAACGGTAAAAAAAGAGGAACCGGACGCACTAACGTTTGAGATTTGGACTTACAGGGACGAAGTGGAAGAGATAAACACCGGCGGCCCCCCAGAAGAGGAGGATTCCATAACAAGCTATGAGTCAAGCCCCATGGTGGGAACCCCGCTAAAGATAAGCCTTGAAGAACTGCACAACGGGCACTTGTGGTACGTACTCCCTCAGAGTTGGACGGAACAGGCCTTCGTCAGCAGCAGAATAACAAATTGGTGCCTACACCACGAGATCTGGGGACATCACACGAATGACTGCACCGTACTGCAAATCGAGGTGGAATGCTTGGTACAGCAAGGAAGGTTGAACAACTACATAGCACTTCCTAGGGGAGCGGACTGGCACAGCTAAGGAAGCTCGCCTTCATATCGTTTGTAAGTATCCTTATGTTAAATTTCCGCAATCAAAGCTCCCGTGTTGGGAAGAACTATCTTTAATTCATGTTTTATTTTCTAAGAACCTATCCAAAAAACGAAGATCTTCGGACTTCGTATAGAAGACACTATGAATGATTATGTTTATGGATGTTTTTTCATTTCAAGCGACAGGAAACGTCTCTTGAAAAACTCCAAGGAGGAGATGCATACTATGCGAAAGGCATCCACCAAGTTAGGATACAACAAACACACTGTCCAGGGCTGATCACCCGACAGTATTATTTAGAGTATCATGGTTGACACTAACACCATGATAGTTGTGCCTTAGGGAATTACTCAAAGCAACCACTTGGAACCAACACCAAGTTAGTAGTTGCTGTACCTTAGGGAATTGATACAAAGTGACGTGACTGGCAGAGACCACACGGTGCAGTCATTCGCGTTCACATTACCTTAGCGCTAAGGTCATATTGATTTGGTAACACCAGGTACCTGGGAAATAAAAACCAGGTATCATCCCAGATGCTACGGTGGCACAGGAACTTATGTGATGTGATTTCCTCCAACCCTTAGGAGCTAACTCTAAGGAGATATTTTGAATATTGCTATGTCCAGTCTCTTAGGGAGCAGCGACACTACCACGGATAGTTATGTTTCCGCGACCGCTGGCTATACCGATGAAGAGGCAACCCTTATGATAACAAGGTGACGCCTACACACCCTAAAACGCTGAGTATCATGCGAGTCCCGTCTCGCCAAAACTTAAGCTTGAGGAAATCAAGTAACAGACACACTCCTACGGCGGTGTCGATGCCGTCGTGACCTTGCTTCGGATAAGCCAAGCAACGGTCATATAATGAAAAAATGAATGGCACCATTGCAAGTAAGCTTCTTGCACCAACGCCACATCTTGGGCTACCAAGGGCGGTAAAACGCACTAAGAATAGCATACTAGGATTGCAAGTAGCGTCTTGCCACAACGCTATCTCAAGGCATTGAGTAAGCGGCTTAAAACGTACCAAACTTAGCAAGTAGCGTCTTGCCATAACACTACCCCGAGGTATCAGGCAAGTGGTTAAAAAGCAACAAAATAGCAAGTAGCATCTTGCCAACAACGTTATCTCGAGGCATCGGATACAAGGTCACAAAACGTGTCATCACAACGCAAGTAGCGTCTTGCAAAAACAAAGCTATATTGAGGCATCAACAAACAAAGGGTCCTCCATGAACCATGTTATAGAGGCAACGCCATTCCTTGGAGGCAACCAAGAGGGGCACGGCTAAGCTATCTACCAAGAATGGACATATGATCAATTTAATACAATGTCAAGACCGGCACTCTAGCAGTGAGACAATGGTGATAACACCCCAAGAGCAAGGGGGCATCAGCATAGTGGTATACGTCACATATACGACTCAAGACCACACACTACTTTCCTCCCTTCAAAGATTGAAATGACAGCATGGGGTACAAAATCCTAACTATGATTATATAACACCATATATATGTTTATGTCTTATGAAGATATAAAGATAAAGGTAGATGGACGGCCCTAACTCCCAAAATAAGTGTTTCCAAGTAAAGGAACACAACAACCATAGATACTAAGATAGATATCAATAAGATAGATAAGATAGTGACTCCGTAGTCAAGAGGCACTGTTGACATCGTCTGTATCGGTTCCAAACAGAAGGGCCTCTAAAGAGCTGCCAGAGAAAACAGTAGGATAGGTACAACCTCCACCATCCACGGGGGCAGGAGGATCACCAATGATGGCAGGAGACCCATCAACGGGGGCTAGAACCTCCTCTCGTAACGTCGACAAATGCCTAGAGGCAAACTCACCAAAGTCCCCAAGACGACCAAAATCAAACAAGGGATAAATACGAAGGATCTTCTCAGAAAGGTCCTCGCCATAAGCCCTAAGGATATCGTGACACTTCGCCTTAGTATCTTCTTCAAACTCGGGAGACGCTTTGTATCGGGCAACCGCCTCCTGGGTATTCGACAGAAGAGACCGAGCCAGATGCTCACATGCCGCCACTGCCTCAATATCCTTCTCCTTCTGAAGCCTACTAACATCAGCTTCAAGGGAGGCAATGCGTCCTTGGTAGACAAGCTGGGAGGAATCAAAGGTAGAGGCCTTCTCCTTCATAACACGTACAGTTCCTTCAATACTCCTCACATTGGCCTTGAGGGCATCAACCTGCTCAGTAAGCTGGACTATAAAGGAACCAACCTTACCAAGAGGGACATTGGCCTTGAGGGCATCAACCTGCTCAGTAAGCTGGACTATAAGGAAACCAACCTCAGGAATAGAGAGGGAAGACCACTTGTCAAAGTGATGACTGTTCATGGAAGCAAAGGGTATCCACTAGGAACATATGATATCACCATCCAAAGGACGGACCAGATCCTCTCGGGACAGAATAGGGTGGCGAAGACGAGCTGGACTCAAACAACATAATCAACATATAAGACCGAAAACACGGGGACAAAGGAAGAAGAATACATACCTTCAAACTGTGTCTGAGGACCAAGTCCAGTGAGGGCAGACAAGCCTTCGTCATGAGAAGTCATCTCTTGCAGAATAGCAGCAACATCTCCCCGCTCACCGATCGGGGGCAAAGGATCCCCAAGAGTAGTCTCAACTGGTGCGACATGCAAAGGCTCCCCAGGAGTAGTCTCAACTGGTGCGACATGCAAAGGCTCCCCAGGAGTAGTCTCAACTGGTGTGACAGGCAAAGGATCGGGAGGAGCAATATCAAGAGCACCCTTCCCTTTGTGGCAGGAAGGTGCCGGAGGAGGATCATCCAACGCAATCAATTTCCTCTTCCGGCTAAATGAGACACCGGAAATGCCATCAGCAGGAGCAGAAGTACCGCCATTACCTGAGAAAGAAAAATCAAAAGGATAAGCAACCATGAAAATAATGAAGAAAACTATAGTAATGGCATAATAACACAAATACCGGCCGCTTTGGAAAGCATCGAAACCTTAGACGCCTTTACATTAATGAAAGACGGAGGCAACCCTCTAACACTAACGCTATCAGCTCGGGAGGAACGCTCCACCTGAGACCGGGTTTTAACATCAGCAAACAAACCTACAACAAGAAAACATGAAAGTGTAACAATGAGAAAGTTGCCAAGCATACCAAAGGAGTATCAATTAATATGCCTGCTTGGTGAAGATCTTCATCAGTATAAGACAACACAGTAGCATAGCCTCGAGCCTGGTGGGAAGCAAAAATGGCTCATATAGTCGCTCGCTCGCTCCGACGACAAGCTATAGGAGGAAGGAATGTCATCCTTGATACCGCCAATCTCAATACGCCAGGAAAGATGACAGTCTTTGATAAAGAAGTAATGATTCATCCACTGTTAATTGGAACGATCAATGGCGGTGACAAATCGATACTCAAGGTCCCAGACACACTCGCATTATCCTTAGATAACTTAGGATACCGGATGTTGCGTCCGGGATGAACTAGGTCGTGATGAACGCGTCTGTTCGCGTGGTTGTGCGGGCTTTTGGGCTGTAACCCTTCGTCGGGAAGAGGTTGGGCCACTGGCGAGTGTTCGGTTGACTCCCGTAAGGTCTGTGTCTCGGTATGGTTGTGTCTCAGGAGGCGGTGGTCTGTGCACAGGTGCGGATATCTGGGCGACGATTCCTGCACGAAGGACCAATGCTAGCACGGAGAGGGGGGGGGGGTGGTGCTAGCGGAGCCCTCTCCGAAGCTTAAGTCACTATAAGGGTAAAAGAGTAATTTCTAGAGAGAGAATATTTCTAGAGAGAAGTCAGAGCTCAAAATACCAAAGTTGGGCAAATGAGAGGATGTGTCAAAATGGGTGGCCAAGGCCTCCTATTTATAGGCTTCCTTGGGACCGGACCCGGTTTTAAAGCGGTTTGATGACGGTTCAAGAGCATGCGGTAACCGTCATCCATATTGGTAATACGCGAACTTGACTTCTCTACACGTAACGGTAATCGCGGATACGGTAGTCGCGCGATACCCGTAAAGCAATCCGGACCTCGTCGAATTTGGGCAATTCGGCGAGGTCCGGATTGCCGCGCAACTCGGACCTCCGGATTGCTTCGCGCAATCCGGAGGTCCGGTCCGGACGCGCGTAAATGCGTTTCCGGACCGTTTTTGACTCCTTGGGATACGTTTTCAAACCGAGATGTAATTTTGGCGTGTTTACGAGGCCTGAAATATAAATACGAACCCGAATTGGACATATATCCATCACTTGCCCCCGAGTCAAGTAACGGTTTAGAACCTTTCTTGACTCTATTTTTAAGTTAGGATACGTGTCTAATTTGAGTTTGACGCTAACCTTTCGGTTTTGATCGTTGGTCGGGCGTAGACATCTTGATTTCTTCCGTCCTTGGATTTTCCGACCGAATGACTTTGTTTCCTGTCATCACGGTTAGTGCAATAGGGAATGTACGTACGTAACGTGCAAATACGGTTATCGTTGGAGACATAAGCAATTGGTAATGCACCGTGCGAACATGCCTCTATAAATATGCATGCATAAGTAGTGGTCATGGCAAGATCGTAATTACGCAATGCAAGAAATAGAAACCGTATGCTTCTAAAACAACTTAGCGATTATCAAATCATGAATCATGCGATGGCAACATACGCGTAGAGTGACGGGTTTGATACGTGCAATATCAAGATATGCATAGGAGTAGATATTTTTAGAAGAGAGGGTGGAGTATACCGTAGGTGTTTAGGCGTGAGTGTAGATAAGTTAATCCTTTAATCCTTATCAACAAAGCATCTCTTGGGATATGTAAATACACACATCCCCAATTATCCTTCCAGCACCTTGGGAATTCATCATTCCATCTTCTTTGCAGGTAATTCATTCATCATTTCCCGAAATTTCTTGTGTGTTCATAATTTCTTCGCCGTCGTAGAACTTAGACACATCCCGACAGTTTCGAGTTTGATCCTTGACTTGTTTTCAGAAATTGAAACCACCATTCGACTCAGTTTGTCACGAGGATTCCAGCGCCACCTTCGGAGTCGCCAGGAGACGCCGGACGCGCCCTCACGCGCCGCCGCGTGAGTTTCACCCTTGCCGGCGCGTGTAGCCCACGCGCCACCTTCCCGGCCTCTGCTCGTCGCGGTCCTTACCTTTCCGGAATCGTCTCGACGAGGGGAGTCCATTGTGATATTTTTCGTCACGTTTTGAGGTAATTTGGAACTTCGATTTTACAGGACAGCTTCGACTTGATTCCGAATGTCGCCGTAATGTTGTTCGTTTGAGCTATTTTTCGTTGTTGACGTATGGAACTGCTTGTTGATGCTTGTATGTCGAGTAATTGCTGATTGCTTGCCGTTATTATCGTCGTTTGTCCATAACTTAGGCAATTTTTCACTTCCGTGGATAGTTGAGGTAGAATTCCCCGTTTGGACATAGTGCCCCCGTGTCTTTGTGTAGAAGCTTTTTGATCGGTATGCATAATTTTTCCGATTGGCGGGTTTTTTGGTTGACGGGGATTGCCAAATAACTTTAGGCATCGTCACTTGTCGTTTTGACGGCTTAGAGAAATATTTCTTTTAAGCGTTGCCGCGTTTGATCCTTGCGGTTTGTCGCGTTAATCCCACCGTTTGCATGATAGCTTCTTAAGACGTTAGTCCCTTTCATTGTACGTATCAACTTTACTATGCGCGTGGACTTCGGCTATGTGCGTTGACTTTTTGATACGCGCGTTGACTTTCGCTATGCGCGTTGACTTTTTGATACGCGCGTTGACTTTCGCTATGCGCGTTGACTTTTTGATACGCGTTGACTTTCGCTATGCGCGTTGACTTTTTGATACGCGCATTGACTTTCGCTATGCGCGTTGACTTTTGATACGCGCGTTGACTTTTTGCAGGTTGTGAAGTCGTAGTGGCTTCTTGCGGAATCCCCTTCCTTTCGACCGAGTTGTTGCTATGAGTAAATCCTTCATTCTTACTCTGAAAATTTTTGAGCATTTTGACACTCATAATGGATAGCTTTTAAACGGCTATATGTCTTTTTGTGAATTCATATTGCAGGTTGGTTTGCCGGAAAGAGTTCGTCACTTCATGCGGCGGCTTCGCGTATTGTTTCTCGTGCCGATCCGGCTTTGGTGACCCCTGCCCCCATCACTCCAGCCAATTCGGGGCGTGATCTTGGCAAAGGGTCTTCAACTCATGTGATCGGGGATACTGCCCCAGTATCTGATTCTCGCGTTTCTTCCAAGCGGACTGACACAGTGGCGCGTGGACCGACTGATCCCAAGCGCTTGAAGCCGAATGCGACTACTTCCACTTGTAAAGGCAAGGAAGTCGCAAGTCTGAATGTAGCGTCATCTGCCCCCCAGTCGGGAAACCGACCTGTGGAAGGCCGCGAACTTTGTAAGTATACTTTTGATGAATGTACTCCGCGGTTTTGTTATTTGTTGTTAACTACTTTTCTTTCTTTGTCGTAGCAGTTCCTCCTCTTAGGCGCGACCATCTGGTGTGCCCCGTTGGGTTGGACATTATTGGGGACACCTTGGCTCCTTTTGGTAATGGTGGAGTTTATTTCCCCAAGGAGTCTTCACTTCGCACTCCAGAGGTTGGAGTTCGTGTGTTGCGTAGGTGTGTTCCACTAGGTGATAGGCATCCTTGCCCAACGACTGATGAGGAGGCTGAGGCTTATGCACAGGGTGCCTTATCCCGGTTTGCTCCTATAAGTAACTTGATTCTTCTGCCAAGTTTGTTGTTTTTGCGATTTATATTTTGCTTATTGCGTTGATATGTGCAGGTTGTAGCTGACATGGTAAACATGTCAACTTTTGTCATGGAGCTGGTAAGCGCGAAGCAGGCGGCTATGGATAAGTGTGACGCTTTGCGCAAAGAGTTGTCGCGAACCAAGGAAGAGGCTCGCGTGTTGAGTTCGAAAGCTACTGCTTCTGAGAGTCGTTATGAGGCGCGCCATACTCGCTTGTCAAAGCTTGAGTCTGAGATGATCACTCTTGAGAAGAAGGTTACAGACGATCTTCATTCTCAAGGAGCGGAGTTAGCTGCTCTCGGTAAGGAGAGTCGGGAAAAGGGCGTACAAGTGGGTTTCACCAAGTACTTGGGAACTTCAGATTTTGAAGCTGCTGTTGGGGAGTAAGTGACCAACCTGATGAGCGAGCGTTCTGAAGATTACTTCACCCGTGTGAAGGATCTTGACCCTGGGTTCCCTTTTGGCGAGTTAGGGCCATATGCGAGTTACGCCCTTTCTCACATTGAGGCGCTGAACCTTTTGGAGTGTGGCCTTCCCAACTACGAGGTGTTAGTTGATGATAGCAGAGATGTGAACGTCATTGTTACTTCTCACGAGTTTATGGAGGTTGCCCCCGGGCCTCCTGGTGGTGCCGCTATTTGAACTGCTCGTTTTACATTGAGCATGTTGGGCTCGTTTATGAGTCCGCTTGTTCCCCGGCTTCTATATTTTGAAACTTGTTGGAGTTGTTGTTTGATTGTTGCTTGTGACTTGTTCGCTTTGAACTACGTCGTTTGAACCTGTTTTATACACAGCAGTTTGCATGATAACTTGTTAGTAATATTTCATACCGTTATCGCTTACTGTGTTTCCTGAACCCGGATGACTAGTAGTGTAAACGTAGTCCCCGCAATCGTGGCTGATAGCCACTTTTGATTCAAAATTGTATGCACGATGCGTTATGCATGTTGTACGTCTTCCTGCATAGCTTGTTACTATATCTGGCCTAACTTGTCAAGTGATTCGCGTATAGCGACTTTAACAAGTAGTATGTTTGCAATGTGTTATCTTGGCTTGAGCAAGATGCTAGTTTATACCGTATCTTAGTTCCACTCTAAGGCGACGTTGTACAAGACTCTACTTGTAAATTTTATGAGTTTTAAACAGGGTGCGCACCTGCCAGCGTGTATCAACCCGCGTTGGGGAAGCATACGTAAAAACATTTTTGGGTTTTGAAAGAGTGTTTTGCGAATCTTAAAATCCTTGTTTGATAAAATGTTTGGAAAGGGTGTTTGATGTATAAAGTATTTGATAAAATTCTTGACAAAATGTTTGGTAAAATATTTGTGATACATGATTCCTGCGTCCAGGGACCATGTAACACTTTTTGAGAATATGAATTGTGATGCATGTTTTTTGCGTCCAGGAACCATGCAACACGATTTTGAAAATCTATAGTACGGAATTGTCATCTAGCAAGAGGACTTCCGCAATGAAGAGTGAACCCTTACCAGGAATTCGTTATATGGGATTTGTCGTCTAAACAGAGGACATCCGCCATGAAGAGTGAACCCTTACCAGGAATTCATAATATGGGATTGTCGTCTAAACAGAGGACATCCGCCATGAAGAGTGAACCCTTACCAGGAATTCGTAATATGGGATTGTCGTCTAAACAGAGGACATCCGCCATGAAGAGTGAACCCTTACCAGGAATTCGTAATATGGGATTGTCGTCTAAACAGAGGACATCCGCCATGAAGAGTGAACCCTTACCGGGAATTCGTAATATGGGATTGTCGTCTAAACAGAGGACATCCGCCATGAAGAGTGAACCCTTACCAGGAATTCGTAATATGGGATTGTCGTCTAAACAGAGGACGTCCGCCATGAAGAGTGAACCCTTACCAGGAATTCGTAATATGGGATTTTCGTCTAAACAGAGGACATCCGCCATGAAGAGTGAATCCTTACCAGGAATTCGTAATATGGGATTGTCGTCTAAACAGAGGACATCCGCCATGAAGAGTGAACCCTTACCAGGAATTCACACTTGTTATAATGTGGGGTCGTTGTCTAACCAGAGAACTTCCGCTACTTTTGGGGTGATCAGTCCCGTATGCCCATCCTGTTCTGAATCCAGGGAATGGCTATGAACATGAGGATTTGCCTCTAACCAGAGATGTCACAGCATGTCATTTTTTAGAAGTAAACATGGGGCTTGTCTTTTGTTTTTAAAAAAAAAGAGGATGCCTCAACATGCTATTTTGATAGTAGGCCTTGGTGTTAATCCAAAATATTGCTTGTAGTTGACGCCTCTGAATAGTCGTCGTTTTGATAGTAGGTCTTGGTGTTAATCCAAGATATTGCTTGTAGATGACAGCTCTTGAATAGTCGTCACCTTGAGTAGATAATTGCTATAAGTTCCTTTTTTGTAGATAATCCGCAAGTTGTCCTTGCGTCATATAAGTTGGTTGTGGACATAGCGCAATTGCTTTGTGTTGCCGGCACCTTCTTGAGATAGATGCCAATTTATGAAAGGAGAAATGAACTCCTTGTTGGTGTAGGTAATAATTGTTGTAGTTAGTTTGTTTTGCTTCCAAGTAACGTACATAAAGTAGTTGTGTTCCTACGAAGATAGAACGACTTCATTAGGTTTGTGAGATTATTACAGAGATGCCACTTTATATAAGAGAGTGGTCTTTTTAACAAGTAGATGCGTTATGGAAATAAGAGAAAAAGGGCTTGATACAACAACTCCTTTTGTGATAGAAGATTATCCTTTTATCCGTGGAATTTCTTCAAGTGTCCTCCACTAAATGTATTTGTAGAGACATTGCCATTTGCATCTTCAAGGCGATATGCGTTGATATACGGGATGGATATGACCTTGTAAGGGCCTTCCCATTTTGGAGACATCTTGTTGATTTGATCGAGATGTGAGAATTCATTCCTTCTCCACACCATTTCTCCGACATGGAATTGTCTTTCTTTCACCTACCTGTTGTAATATCTTGCGGTTATCAAACGCATGCGTGCCTGATTGTGCTCGGAATTACGCCTTTTTTCTTCAGCCAAGTCTAAGTCTAGACGCATGTCTACTTCGTTGGCTTGTGCGTTGAAATGGGTTGTGCGGTAGGATGAGACAGCAATTTCGATGGGAGCGACTGCTTCCGTTCCATACACCAGACTGAATGGTGTTTCTCCAGTTGACTCCTTTGGAGTTGTTCGAAGTGCCCACAGAACACTGCTAAGCTCTTCTGCCCATCCTACTTTTAATGCGTGCACTCTTTTCTTGAGACCGTCCAGGACGGTCTTGTTGGCGGCTTCGACTTGTCCGTTGGTTTGAGCATGGCGGACTGACGCGAAACGGTGGTTAATGTTGAGGCTTTCGCAAAATGTTTGAAGCCTTGAGCTCTTGAATTGTGGTCCGTTGTCTCTGATTAGGACCTTCGGAACTCCATATCGCGCGATGATGTGATTTCGGATGAAATCCATTATTTGTGCATCCGTTGTTTGTGCCAATGCCTTTGCCTCGATCCACTTTGAAAAGTAATTGATTGCGACGACAATGTACTTGGTTTGGCCTTTTGACTTTGGAAGCGGACCTACCAAGTCGATCCCCCATTGTGCGAATGGCCTGGAGCTTGCAATTGGGCTTAGCTCGGCGGCTGGTGCCGTGATACTTCTTGAATAAAGTTGGCATGATTCGCATTCTGTGACCAAGTGCGTAGCTTGGTTCTTCATGGTTGGCCAATAGTATCCCAAGCTCAATGTTTTGCGTATTAGAGATCTCGCCCCTTCATGGCAGGCTGCTTGTCCTTTATTTAAATCTTCTAACACTTTTTGGCCCTCCCGGAAGGTGATGCACCTTAGGTATGGGGTTGAAAATCCTTTCTTGTAAAGCTCATCATCTATCAACGCGTAATTAACGGCTTGTCTCTGGATTTTTTGGGCTTGAACTTTGTCTTCGGGGAGCTTGTGGTCTTTGAGGTATGCCAATATTGGGGTCCTCCAATCTGGATCTGGATCGATGCACAGGACTTCGAATTTGTCAATTACTGACAAGATTCTGTTTTCCACGAAATGTGTTTCTTTGCCTTGTTCATTGCCTTGTGCGAATTTGCTCAAGGCGTCAGCTTCTTGATTTTCTTCTCTAGGCACCGCGATGATGTCGAAAGTATCGAAGCTTGTGATGAGGTCTTTTGCTTGCCCCAAGTACTTTTGCATATTTTCTGACTTTGCCGCGTATTCGCCTTTAACTTGATTGACAACTAATTGCGAATCGCACTTCAATCGTAGATGTTTAACTCCGACACCTTTTGCAATTCTTAAGCCAGATATCAATGCATCGTACTCCGCCTCGTTGTTTGTTGCTCTAAATGTTAAGGTTAGAGCATACTTCAACGGATTAGAACCATCGGGAGGTAATAGGAGGAATCCGGCACCTGATCCCCCTACGTTTGAAGATCCGTCGGTGTACATTTGCCATACTTCGGTATGTTCTTGAATTTGTTGAGGACCAACTTGGGGATCTGTGTCAGGTGTTATCCCGGTGAATTCTGCGATGAAGTCTGCCAATGCTTGCCCCTTGATCGGCGTTCGAGGGGCAAAGTGAATGCGGAATTCACTTAGCTCCACCGACCACTTTGTTAGCTTTCCTGACATGTTTGGCTTTGACATGATGTGCTTCAGGGGTTGGTCTGTTAAGACTGTTACTTCATGTGCGTGGAAGTATGGCCTCAGCATTCTTGCTGCTATTATAAGCGCGTACATGTATTTTTCGATTGGCATGTAGTTAATCTCGTACTTTGCAAGTATCTTGCTTACGTAGTAGACTGGGAGCTGGGTAGTTCCCTTCTGTTTGACAAGGACTGAGCTGACTGCCGTGTTGCTCACTGATATGTACAGGAAGAGGGGCTCTCCTGGTATCGGTTTTGCCAATGCCGGCAATGTGCGCAAGTGTTGTTTTAATTGCTGAAAGGCCTCTTCACACACTGGTGTCCATTCAAACTTCTTGTTTGCGCGCAAGACTTCAAAGAAAGGGAGGGCCTTGTCGCCTATTCTGGCAAGGAATCGGTTTAAAGCAGCTAGGCGGCCATTTAGTTGTTGGACTTCCTTATGTCTCCTTGGGGACACCATTTCTTCAATCGCCCTCACCTTCTCTGGGTTAGCTTCTATCCCCCTCTGGCTCACCATGAATCCAAGGATTTTTCCTGATTGTACGCTGAAAGCGCATTTTGTTGGATTTAGGCGGACTTGATATTCGCGCATTCTTTTGAAGATTGCTCGCAAGTTGTCGACATAGTTGCGCCTTTTGGTTGATTTCACGACCATGTCGTCTACGTATGCCTCCATTTTTGTTCCGATTAGATCACCAAAGATGGTATTGACCATTCGCTGGTATGTTGCTCCTGCATTGATTAGGCCGAATGGCATCACCGTGTAGTTGTATATTTCGCTATCTGCATAGAATGCAGTATGCGGTGCATCATCTTTGAACATCGGGATTTGGTTGTATCCTGAGTATGCATCCATTACAGACATTAACTCATGGCCGGCAGTGGCATCGACTAGTTGGTCGATTCTTGGGAGAGGATATGAATCCTTTGGGCGTGCATTGTTGAGATCTCTGTAATCGATGCACATTCTTAACTTGCCACTTGTTTTAGGAACCAACACTGGGTTTGCAACCCATGTTTGGTATCTTGATTCTTCGATGAATCCTGCGTCAAGCAGTTTTCCCACCTCTTCTCTGATTGCCAGTTTCTTGTTGCCCCCGAGGGGTCGAAGTTTCTGGGCTATTGCTCGAGTTCCTGGCTTGATGTTGAGCTTATGGGAAATGAATACTGCGCTTATTCCGGGCATATCGCTTGGTGACCATGCGAATAGCTCTTTATACTCTTTGAGGAGTGCTATGATTTCAATCACTTCATCTTCTGACAGGGATGCTCCGATTTGGACCATTCTGTCTGGCTCTTCAATCTTTATTTGTTTTAACTCCTCTACTGGGGCCGGTCGGGCACGACCTTCTCTTGGATCATCATCAATGATGGGCATGTCATCCTTGTCTGGTTTGACGTTATTTTGGATTGCCACGTTGTAACAATTCTTTAATAATTGTTGGTCTCCTTTGACTTCACCGATTCTGGCCGCAGTTGGGAATTTGATCTTTTGGTGTGCTGTGGATGGCACCATTCCCCACGTATTCATGGTTGCGTATCCTAAGATACCATTGTATGTTTCAAGCTTTTGTACTACCATAAATGGTATTGCGATTTGGAGACGTGAGTTGCCCTCTCCCAGTATAACTGGCAGTGTTATGGACCCCAATGGGTAACTTGCATCTTCCATGATCCCCACTAAGGGTGAATTCATTTTTTTGACGTCCTTCTTCCTCCCCAAAGCTAAGATGACGTCTTTCGTGATGATGTTGGGCGAACTCCCTCCATCGACCAAGATACGCTTGATGTCCATGCCGTCGATTGTCATGGTTATGACCAAGGCGTCATTATGTGGAAATGTTATGTGCGTCTTGTCTTCTGAAGAAAAGCCAATGGCGTCTTCTATCACAACGTCTCCTTGCTGACTGCCCATGGGCTCATGGATCATCAGGGAAGCATATATTTCTCTTCCGTATGATGTTTCGCCTCCTGCCCCGAAGCCTCCATTTATCACGTGGATGCCTGGAAATTTTGGGCCGTGCTGTGCGGATGGCACACTGCTAGTTGGCACGGGAGACATTATGGACCTTTTATGACGTCTAAAGCACTTCCTGGTTTTTGACGGATTGGCTTTAGTGAGAGCGTTGTGATCACTCGTCATGGTTTTACGGTATGGTAGCTTCTTGTTCGAATCACGTATACGGCGCCAATGTTGCGTCCGGGATGAACTAGGTCGTGATGAACGCGTCTGTTCGCGTGGTTGTGCGGGCTTTTGGGCTGTAACCCTTCGTCGAGAATAGGTTGGGCCACTGGCGAGTGTTCGGTTGACTCCCGTAAGGTCTGTGTCTGAGTATGGTTGTGTCTCAGGAGGTGGTGGTCTGTGCACAGGTGCGGATATCTGGGCGACGATTCCTGCACGAAGGACCAATGCTAGCACGGAGAGGGGGGGGGGGGTGCTAGCGGAGCCCTCTCCGAAGCTTAAGTCACTATAAGGGTAAAAGAGTAATTTCTAGAGAGAGAATATTTCTAGAGAGAAGTCAGAGCTCAAAATACCAAAGTTGGGCAAATGAGAGGATGTGTGAAGATGGTTGGCCAAGGCCTCCTATTTATAGGCTTCCTTGGGACCGGACCCGGTTTTAAAGCAGTTTGATGACGGTTCAAGAGCATGCGGTAACCGTCATCCATATTGGTAATACGCGAACTTGACTTCTCTACACGTAACGGTAATCGCGGATACGGTAGTCGCGCGATACCCGTAAAGCAATCTGGACCTCGTCGAGTTTGGGCAATTCGGCGAGGTCCGGATTGCCGCGCAACCCGGACGTCCGGGTTAATGCAACCTGGAGGTCCGGGTTGCTATGCAATCCGGAGGTCGGTCCGGATGCGCGTAAATGCGTTTCCGGACCGTTTTTTGACTCCTTGGGATACGTTTTCAAACCGAGATGTAATTTTGGCGTGTTTACGAGGCCCGAAATATAAATACGAACCCGAATTGGACATATATCCATCACCGGACAACCATTGTATAAGCACTAACCAGCTTTTGAAACTAAATTCGGTAGAAACACCTGAAGATCTTCAGAGAATAATCCCAACCTTGTCTGTAACATAAAACCCGAAACCCAACCCAACATCGGATGGCGTGAGGAGCTAGATCAAGGGGAGAAACCCCATAATACTCACACAGTTCTAAGAGGTCTGGGCAGTAAGGGAAACGTAGGCTACTACGAACCTGGAGTGTATATACTGTAGACATCCCAGGAGGAGGAAGAGTGATACTCTTAAGCTTCGCCTTTGGGTACTAGTCGAAGGGGTAGACAGTGTGATCAGATTCAGCCAAGCAAGCCACGTGAAAGATAGACGTATAATCCTTGAGCATAAGTTCATTCCTAATGAATACCCTCCCTTGGTGGTCCGCCTCAGAAACGTATCCGGAACTATCTTCAGGACTAACCTCCTCAGAGGAAGAGAAGCGGGCTGAAACCGCGACAGAAGAAGAACCTTCGTAAGACTCACGGTCCGCAGGAACATACTCACAAGACATGCTCAACTCAGGTTCATTAATGGGTAGCAACCCGGACAAGGACTCAGTATGATGAGAACAATTCAGGTCCTTACTAGACTCAAAGACTAAGTAATGAGCGGGAAACACGATCCGAGAAAATTTAGAAGTAAAAGACTTACGCATGACGGAGAGAAAAACTTCAACGCCCACTACAAGTCTAAAGGAGAGCAAACAGCCTGCAACAGAGAAAACAAGCCTGTCAGTTTATCGAACAACTATCACCTCTACTTTGGGGGCAACCCAAAAAACTACACTAAACGGTACGACCAAGCCAAGAACACCCTATAGAGACGTACGGCAAACAAATCGACGAAGGGGGGCACCAACAGTGATGATATCGTCACCAATGGGAGGCAAGGACAATAAGATAGTGTAAGTGAAGTAATCAGCACCAAGAAAAATGACCACCCCAACGCCTGATACGGGGGCTGGCACCCCAGGTGATGATAACTCCGGCTACCCTAGGGGGGCAACCATACATCAAACAACATGATAAGTGACATGTAGGGAGACACCCCATGCCCACCACGATGATACATAAAGCCATTAAGGGTAATCCCTTCCGGCTATCCTAAAGGGGTCACATTTATGTAATCAAAAGGATTACGAACCAAAGGAGTGCAACGACATTCCCACTCGGTCAAGTCACAAATTTTTGAAAAATGAGAAATTTTTCAAAAAATCGGAATCAAGAAATTGGACCTTAAAGCAAGCCGGTTCAATAAAAACCCGCCCAGTCAAACCAGACCGTTCTAAGGTGTCAAAAACCAGACCCTCGCCGGAAAGTGACGTCAACACCGCCCCGCCACCGCCGCCGTCGCCGCCGAGAAAGGTCGTCGTCGCTAGGCGAATCAGACCTCACCAGAATCGCCTTGACGTCGCGAAGCCACTCGCAGAGGTCCCGCCGCGAAAAAACGCCATCAGCTGCCGGAGTCGCCTCCGCAAGCTACGCCGTCGCCACCGTCGCCGCCGTCGCAGGCCACCCCCACCGGTCGAGCCCTACCTCGCCGGAATTGCCTCGACGACGCGAACCCAGTCGCAGTAGCCCCATCTGCAAAGGAACCCTCCTCCGCCGGCAATCAGTTCTGCCGGCGGTCTGGTTCGTAAAGCGAACCTAAATCGAACTGAACCGGGTAGACGAGAACTGAACCGTCATCAAACCATGATTAAACGAAGTCACCAAAATTCAGAAAATCGATTTCTTGGCGACTAAGAAATGCTAAGGTACGAACTCTAAAAACTATAGGGAATAAATGGATAGCAAATGAGTAATGTGGAGGTGTAAAATTTTTAGGATTTTTATAAAGAGGTTCTAGGGTTTTTACTATAGTAAAAATCACAATAGTGCCACTATGGCTAACGGTTAACAATTTTTTGCATTACGATTTTAACACGACAATAATACCCATCAAAATCATAGCATGATTAAAATATCATCATAGATAGAATTTTTAATATAGACTCAGTTTAGTATGAACGCGTAACTTAGATATTCGATTACATGTATTACACATATCCGTGGAGGATTACATATCAGTATGTATGCATGGTATATATATATCATACATGACAAAATCCCGTGATACAAATGCCGTCACGTGACATTTCCTGTATCACCTGCATATAAATATGAAAAAATTACAACTTTAATTATCCATGCCTAAGTTAATCACGAGTAAATAGTTATAGATCAAAAATAGATCATCGATAATATATACGGCATCACATGATAGCAAGTTTTATGACTAACCATTATGACTTTCTCTATGAGCAAAAACACCAATACAGGTCGGATTCCACGAAAAGGAAGGGAACGGTCACTTGCATTGAGCATATAAAGGTAATAGAAAAAGGCGAGATACAATCGGGTTTATAATCCTTCTAAACAAATAGAGTCAAGAAACGGAAAGCCGATCCTTGAATCGGGGGAAAATGATGGATGTACACCCGATTGGACCTCACAAAGGCTTAAACACGGTCGCCCCGTCGACCTCGAGGAAAGTCCACTTGATCACGAGAAACATACACGACTTGACCGGTTTCTATAAAGCAATCAGGCTTGTCCGATTGCGCCGGCCTCGCCCGGTGCAACCGGACTTGCCCGGTGCAACCGGACTTGCCCGGTGCAACCGGACTTGCCGGGTTGCATAGCAACCGGACATGTCCGGTTGAAGAGCAACCAGAATTGCCCGATTGCATAGCAACCGGACGGGTCCGGACGAAACGTTTCCGGACCCGTCCGGTGTCCTACGGGGCCGACGCTCCTGTTGCGACCCCTCTAACCCCGGACAGTAGAGGGGTGAAACGTTTCCGGACCCGTCCCCCGCGTGTATTTAATTTCTCCTTATCTCTGTACGGGCCCATCAAAAAATGTGGGCCCCTCCAGTGCCTGGTTCCAAAACTCTATAAATAGGGGCCTAGGTCTTTCATTCTGGGGACGATCTCGAATTGAGAGACCAGAGCTCTGAGTTCTTTCTAAGTTTTATCTCTCTAGAATATTGTTCGCATTTAAGCATCGGAGAGGGTACGCCAGAGACCCCCCCCTCCTCACTGGCATTGGCCCTGCATATAAGGAGAGCTCGGAAGACCGGATCGACACTACTAAGGAGGATCAAAGGGACTCGACTCGACTACAAGGCCGCCTAAATTGGACCGGGAGAGACAAATCCCAACAGTTGTGTTCCACGTTCTCAACATTATTAGAAATTACACAAGCCATTAAAGTGATGCATACATTAATGATGATTAAGACACAACACAACTGAAATGTAGTTAGGTACCCGATGACCGATATGTAACATTATTAGAAACAATTCATTAAAGTAATATGTTGATTGAAAAACATTAACTAAAATTTGTTGATTGAGAAACTATCTCGAACAAGTTCAGTACTTTCATGTCAGACTACTATATGCATGTAATATGTTCTATTTATTTTATTTTTAATTTCATTACAAGAAAATGAGCTCATCCACACCATAAAGATACACACCAATAATAGCCGTTTTTAATCATGGTGTCTAAATCTTAAAAGTTATTTTAAATATATGAAAGGGTTGTTGGTACTAATAAAGATTCAACCACAAGTACTCTTACATGGAATAGTTGCATTTCCACCAACTAACCTAATGATATCCTTGATTATTTTATGCAGACATATCGATTAATCACAACTCTCTCGATGTTATATATAACATATAAAAATGTGTATAGTTAATGTTCTAACCACTACAACAACATTCAACTCTCGTTTTTGAAATCTTCTCTTCTCTTTTTTTATAAACTGACGAGTGACGCCCATATATTAAGATTCATCCAAAATCACATACATAGGTAGACAAACAAGGAGTAGTCTAGGAAAGAATAATTAATTAGCAGTATTTCCAGGCCAAATTAGATCCCAGGGTTAATAATCTATAAACAGTACAAGGTTTGTCCAATGTTGAAATTGTTAAAATAGAGAGTCCTAGTTTTCATTTTTTGTTGAAATTTGGTGTCTCGGTGTGATTACTTTAGAGAAGTCCACCCCGATGAAACCGACTATCAAATTCGAGCTCTCATGCACGCTCCCTTCTCGGCACCTTGCCGGGACCGTCACCTAAGAAGCTGGTCATATTCGCGCAAGTAAATCCCGCTCTGTTGTCGCTGTAAATCGCTTCACTCACTCTGCTAGAAACCTTTTCTTTTGGATGTTCCAGTTTTGAGACAAATTTGACAATTTTGTGAAAAGTAAAGAGTGATGGATTATGAGTGGTGAGTAGGTTGATGAAAATTATTGAAATGAGAGGAAAATATGCGCATAGACACTAAATTTCAACAGAAATGAAACCCGTGACTGTCAATTTTAACATTTCAAACTTCAGACACCAAATTTCAAAATTGTGCAAACTTTGGACTGTTTATAGGCTCTTAACCCTAAATCCCAGCTAAAATTTCCCCACAAACCTTCTTTTCAATCTTTTGTGCAACATACACCATTTCTCTTATTTTAAAGGTAACTATAACTAAAGTACGATTATAAAGTCTCTAAATATCAGAAATGACACCAAATAAACTTCTTTAATACCTTCTCAATCTAATTTTTTTCGGAGAGACACATGCGTCGTGTAGCATGGTCCCCTAGCAATCTTAATCCCTAAGATGTACGTGACTTCACTCATATCCTTAATCTCAAGAACTGAAGCTAGCCAAGAGTTCACCTCGTGCAGATAGTCGACGTCGTTTGAAACTAGAAATATGTCATCGACATATAATGTCAAGATCACAAATCTCGACTCCTATCTTTTAATGTACACACAAGGGTCTTCGAAGATTGCTTCGAACCCATTAGACACAAATTTCTAGTGGAGCTTGAAGTACCGTTTCATCAAGGATTTTTTAAGACCATATATAGATCTTAGGAGCTTACAAACTTTATGTCCGTCGCCGGTTGGACGAATCCTTCCGGTTGCTCCATATAGATATCTTCTTCCAACATACCATAAGGAAGGTTGTATTAACATCCATCTGATGCAATTCAAGATCCAGATTAGTTGTAATCTCAACTATTACTCGTATCATAGTATATGACACTGTTGGTGAGTACGTTTCATCAAAGTCAATCCCTTGCCGCTTACTACCTTTCGATACCAACCTAGCATTAAACCTTTCTATGCTTCCTTCGAATGTAAGCTTTAACTTCAGGATCCACTTAGCCCCGATCACCTTACGTACTTTACTGAGATCAGTTAATACCGATACATGGTTTGAGTGCATTGATTGCAACTCATCTCAAATTGATTTCATCCATTCAATCCTTTGAGGTCCTTGCAATACTTCGTTGACAGTTACCGGTTCGTATACTGACACTATATTATTGATATTATCCCGTTCAATTGGAAATTTCTTGGGCAGAGATCTTTGACGAGATCTATGTCTCGAATTTAGAGAGTTAGGAATATTCAACATTCCACTCCAACTAGCCAAAGCGGGATTTCTCCCACTCGGCCTATGAGTGGTTCAACTCACACTAGGTAGAGTGGGATCACTCCAACTTGCTCGTGGGGCCACAGTAATTTCACCAACTCTGCCTCGGGTGGCAACATGTTGAGCACGTGTCCCAAGGTTCGTATTCGAATTTATGTTTTCAGTTGCAATATTTTGACTAATAGGTTCTGGACGGTACGTACCATCAAGCTATATATTCGGTCTAGCATTAAAAATGGGCTCGGGTAATGCAATTAAGTTCGGTCCTAGACCAGCAACTATGTTGCCATTACCTTGATCAACCTAGTTTTTCTTTGCTAAATCATCAAATTCAGGTGACGTTTCGTTTCTCCTACTCGTATCATCCTGGATCTGTGCATCTAACTGCTCTAAAATTATATAAGTTTTTTTCGGATTCATGTCATCTACTTTTGGAAATTTGTCCTCTAAGGAAATAACATCGCGTTTTTGTGTTCCGTGACAATCCCATTATCCCCAACGACCTTAAATACGTAACATTTCGAGGATTTAGAGTATTTTATGAAGATACTCTTCCGCCCTTTTTCACCTAACTAGTCGTATCGGCTGTAGTTGTATGTATATAAATAGACCCACAACTTTAAAGTCGTAGGTTAGACAGGTATATTTATCGTCCCGTTTAAAGCTCGTAAGAAATAGTGTATGCCGATATTAGGTGAACATGATTAAATATGTACGTAGCCGTCAACAATGCATCGCCCCAAAAAGGTAATGATAAGTTGTGTCTGTGACATCATAGTTCTTATCATGTCAAAAGAGTGTGCAATTTCGACGTTCCAAAACACCGTTATATTGCATTTGGTTCGGCCACAATGGTAGATTGCCGGATTGTGTGTGATCATGAGTCTTTGCACAACCTCTTTTCATTACATACATCACTGAAATTTAGTGGAAGTGTTTCCACCTCCTTATTCAGAAGGCTTTTAACCGTTCAGTCAAATTGATTCTTCTTCGAAGTTTCAAAATGCTTCTTAAAGCTTCCGTTACTTCGTAGACGAAACAATTCAACCTAGCAAGAGTGTAAACTCTATGATGTAATTCACACATATAAATTTCGTCATGTCCGAAATCTAATCATATTTGGTTATTCATCTTTGTTGGCATTTGGTGAATGACCCGCAGTAATAGGATCCCTTTAATATAAGCCCAACAGTTAAGGTAAATGGGTAATGTCATATTATGGATTTTGGGCTAGGCGTAAAATCCCAATTGGCATGAGAGGCCAAAAATTGGGCCTCCCATCTCCTAAGCTAGGTCGGCCGAACTATGTGATTAAATGAGGAGGGATTTTTCCACCTCCTCTTCTAAAAAGGGGGTGTCAGGATTTCTCTAAGATTAATAGTTAATTACTCATTTATCCTAAGTGTTAAGATAAAGAAATACCTCATCCCTATTAGTGCTAAGTTCGGCCGAACCCATTGGTAGAAGGAGGTGCCAAATTGCTTCGAGCAATTTACCCCAGAGATCCATCCCATGAGGAATCTACTTGAGGCTTTGCTGTGGAGACCATTCTTCGCCGGCGATTCCTTAACAAGAATCATTATAGGATCCGGCCGGTGGACCGCGAACTCCCACAAGATCTTGGGACTACGGCTAATGAGAAACTGATATGTGTCCTTATTCCGCTGCGTAATTAGTTACCTGGAATGTACACGTGTTTCTTGTCTGTAGTAACTATCCCATAATATCATACAGTAGCATCAGAGCATGTGTTATAGAGTTCTTGATTTTGATAAAATTGGTGTACTTGAAGTTTTTGGTAAACTGTTCATGAAATTGAGTGGTGTAAAAATGGTCTTCATGATTTTCAAGAAAAACGTGACCATTATCAAAATTAAACATTGGATTGTTGATCTTAGTAAAATTTGATCTTGAAATTTGACCACTAGACATAATCACTATTTTCGGCCGATCCAAAATTAGGTTTACAAAGTGAATTTTTTTTTCTTAGTCCCCAAGTAACCTATGTTGGCCAATACATGTGTAATATTTGGTGAAATTTTCGGCCACATTGGAATGGAATAGGCCATAATTAGGGATAGATTCACATGATAATTGTGATAATATCTATCAATATATTTTAGCACAATATTTGGGATACTAATAATAATGATAGAATTAGTTACCATAAAGATTGAGAAAATATATTGTTGATAGATTTGTATCTTTAAATATAGAATCTTGACAATAAATATATATATATATATATTGATGGGGCCGAAATATATATATATTGTGCAAAATATTGGAAATTATATATATAATTATTCTTACTTGGTGGCTAAGTTAAGTTTATAATGGATTTTAGAACCCTACATAGCCCACAATGAAAAGTTTCGGTCAAACCCAAAAGGGTAATGGGCCAGTCTAATTTTGCACATCCTGGTCGGGCCAACTGACCCGGAGGACCATGGAACCCGAATTGACCGAACCGGGTTAACCGAAATGGGTCAGGTTCCACGGATCCAACCAGAGCGGGTCAATCAATCCGGGTTTTCTCAATCGGTCAGACCCACCAGTCGGACGGGGTAACTAAATGGGTCGAACCAAACCGACCCGGTTTGTGTATTAAAACCGAAACGAACCTATTTTTGCCGAACCGGTCCGGTCGGACCGGTTTAACCGAACCAGACCAGTCGGACCGAATTGACGTGAACCAGACCATTTTGGTCGGACCGACCCGAGTCAACTGAAAATAGGATGGTCAAAATTTAAAATCCAATTGTTTTTTAACTTTAAAATTACCTACACAGTGCAAATCGGTTTGAAATTTTCACGTTACAATCAAACCTGATGTCTAGTTTCGATTATTGGGATGGATCTCAGATATGCATGATTTTGGGACTGGGTCATTTACTGGTCTGAATTGCAATTGCTATTTTAATTGATATTATTGCATAATTAGAATTGCATCTTGACGATGTCAAACTAGCTGGATATTGCATGTTGTAGTCGAGCCCTGGATTTCAGTTAACAAGTTGCGCACTAGGATAGACATGCTGTGATGGTTGTTGTTGCCTACAATCCATTTCTAGAAGTTCGCATGATTGATTGATAGCATGAACTGTAAGTCAGCCTCAAATGTTTAAATGGAGTGTCACGCATGACGCGTATGCATGAATGTGGAGGATGTAGCCGCATTTTATAATTTACTTGGATAGTAGAATTATATATGCCAGCGTGAGTTCCTCGGAACATTAGACGCATGACACGTATGCATGTGATTTGATTGTTTCTTGGATTTGGCTGCGGATAATGATTTACTTGTGTAGTAGACTTGTATATGCTAGCATGAACCCTCGAAGCGTTTTAAAAGGGCCTTGGGAAAGTCAAGATCGGGTGTGTATTAAAATTCTCCGTTCTGGTGAGAGCGATTAAACCGTTTTAAAAGACTGATCTATTAGAAAGGAGACTTCAATAGTGTGAACTCTTTCACGGCCTCCTTCCATTGGTTTACTGGTGGTCGGGTTGGTTATATGTCGGAGGAATCATTACTTGTCGCCGTCTATCTCATAGATATCCGATGTATGCAATTCGTTTTCCAAAATGTCATTGTCTCCCTGAATGTCGCATAATTATTAATGTTAGTATCGATGGCAGATCAAAATCGTTTCTACACTGGACTTGATGGTAGTAATTATGATGTATAGGAAGATTATGTTATTGATATTTTCTTTGCTGCGAATGTTGAAGATCGAATAGACCCAACAGCAAACAGGATAAACACTGATGAATTTGGTTGTCCAAACTACAATAGCAATGTGAGGTCACATAACGATTTGATAGCACGTGATTTAATCTGTGCAACCCTGACGGAAGAAGTGGAGGAGGATTCATGAACGTCAGCGCATTACACATTTGGTGTCCCAAACGCCTTCGCTACGGCTAGGGAAAGGCCGCTTAAGCAAGATACGTGATGATTAAGTATCACGGTATTATTTGCACAGTTGGAGGTGTAAGAACCGTTCATGATCCCGCTGAAGAAATAGACACTTGGGAGAGGATTCAAAAGGAGATGGGGATGTTTTCCCTTTCATGGTTTTCCAACAACGATGGGCTCACGTGTTTGATTAAATCAATCGAGACTACAGTTGAGCTATTCGAATTCAACCATAAGGATGAAAGTTCCTCCATTGAATCTGAGAATTCTCAAGACATATATGACGTCGTCGCGACTTGATGGGTAAATCCAGCAACAAAAGGTCTAAACAATGATCTGGTGCGACAAATACCGTTGATGAAAACGCGTCTCAGGTACTCCTCGTTTGCCGTATAAAGTTGTAAACGTTTTATCAGACACATAACATCTGATGTGATTCACTTGTGAATTCTTTTCAGGTGTGGTGCTTTGTATGGCAAGGACTGCTCGTCTATTTTATCCCTTCTTATCTGCTTCTTTATTTTCTGGAATCTTTCTATTGTCGTTGTAGCATGTTTCCCAGTTTGTTTGAATTATTGAGTTTTTGTTATTTTTAAGATTCAGAGTTATTGAATAAAGTAATTGTTATTCGATTTGAAGTGCAATTTATTTATCAATTATCAGCCCAGTCAATGGGAATGATCTGAAACGAAGAACCGAACCCATGGTTCTGGAACCAAAATTTCGGCCATGTCAAGAGGACGAATGAAATGAAACAATCAACATACTTCATCATAATTACTATAAATCCGTCGATTGTGTAGTAAGAATGCGAAGCGATTTAAATCTTCCTTATTTGTGAGTACTCCGTTAAAATTAATAAATCATAATGATGAACATCTACGAAACCGATTAATTTAAATATTGGAAACGAAATGATTTCACCACGGGTTACAACTGGTGACGCGCGCGTGGCGCGCATCTACTTCGATAGATAGGACACATCGTTTCAAATTAAAAAATTTATATAATGTGTTTGATTTAATGATCTAAATAAATTTTTCATTGCACAAATATCCATTAAGCGTCTAATACTCATACAACTTCTCATCGAGAATTGTAAACGAGCAGAGGGTGAAAACCTATTGCACGATTTGAGAAAGAAACCTCGAAGCATGATTATGCAATGAAATTGATGGTTTGTTAAACGAAGATCTGGAATACATTATAACGAATCAGATTGGCGGAGCATCATAATAACACATTATTAAGGACACGGTCAGTATCATGATGTCGCAAGCTCAACTTCCGATCTCCTACCAGGATGATGTGTAGTTGACTGCAAATTATGTGGTGAACCTAGTTCATATAAAATCGGTGGACACAACACCATACAAGCTGTGGACTTTAAAGAGATGGATCTTACCAAACTGCAACCTTGGGGTTGCGCAGCATACACGCATCAGTTAGACAGCCTATTCGGCATGTTGGAACTTAGAGGACTGAAAGTATCTTTATAAGATGCTCTGAGAACTCTAAGGGATGCGTGTTTGTAGCGGTTCGGGAGGATCGTGACGTGTTCGAACATGAGACGTCACGTTCATTGAGGAAGAATTTCCAACGCTTGATAACATCAAAACAAATGAAGTCTTAATTGAACTAGAACAAGATGATGATGTTGAGGTCTCACTTACTTCGAGTGGGGGATTTGAGGCGGCAACACCAGTGAACGACATGGTAAATGAGAATGAGGACATTTTCATAATTAAATCAAGTGGGAGGAGTCAATGTGACCACGCAGATAATGGTTGCCGCAGGTGCGAATCAAGTAGAACCTGATCATCACATTGCCGAACCACTGGATGACAATCCTATAATACCTTAACTACCTGTTTGAAACAGTGGGAGTGAGACAACCATCTTGGTTCCGGGTCCTAGTAACCCTGGAATTAATCTCGGCGGTGGAGTCCCGAGACCAAGTGTTCGTTAAAGAAAAGTTGTTGGTGAAGGTTCAAGCAACGCGCTTGTTCCCAATGGGAGAGTTTTCCTGAGTGGGAGCATTGTTCCCAGTTGGATTATAGTTCAATTCAATATGAGAATATTGAGCCTAGACGTACTCAAAGGCACCGAACTTCTCCTAAGAAGTATCCAATCAAAAAAGGGTGAATTGTTCACTCTGACTTCGGTTGATGGACCTGTTACGGTTAAACAAGCGTTGGATGGATCCCAAGTTGGAATGGAGGAAAGCAAAGGAGGAAGAGATCGCCTCTAAGAAAGCTAATTATGTGTGGTCGTTAGTTGAATTGCCTGCTAACCGCAGAGCAATAAGGGCTAAGTGGGTTCTGAAACTGAAACTCACTGCTGATGGAAACGTTGAGCGATACAAAGCTCGATTGATGGTGAAAGGATATACCCAAGTCCAGTGAGTGGAATTTTATGAGACATACTCACCGACTGTGCTTTAAGATTGCTAGGGATCAGGCTGCTCGGAAATTTTGTCTTTTCCAGGAAGCCTATATAAACAAATTGTTGAGAAGATTCAGTCTCCAAGATGCCAAAGCAGTGGATACGTCGGTTGTGTATGGGTTCGTGATGTCGAAGCGTGATGGCCCGAAAGACCAAGCGGAGCGTGAACGGATTAAGAGTGCAGAGTACCTCAGTATGGTTGGTAGTCTGATGTACGCCATGCAATGCACTCGTCCGGATAACTGTTATGCTATGGGCCTAGTAGCACGTTTCCAATCAGACTAAGGATATTAACATCTACGATCTGTTAAACGAATTATTCAATACCTAAAAGGTACTGCCAACTATGGACTTTCCTATGAGGGTAGGAAGCTAGAATTATCTGGGTTCAGTGACGCCGACCATAGTGGCGATCCGGATGATCGTAAGTCCACCTCAGGAGGAGTATTTCTCCTTACTAATGCCGTCATTTCATTGATGAGCAAGAAGCAATCTTGTTTCGCGCTGTCTACGATGGAATCCCAATTTGTGACTCTCTCTAAGAATGCACAGGAGGTTGTCTAGCTAAAGACACTCTTGACTGCTCTGCTTGACGTCGAGGACGGGAGTAAACTTGTGAGGATTTACTTTGACAATCATGTAACGATTGCAGCAGTCAAGAATCCAAAGTACCATAATCGGACGAAACACATTGATATTAAATACAACTATGCAAAAATTGTGGTAGAAGACAAATTGATCACATTAGAATACTTATCCTCAGAGAATATGGTGGCAGACTTATTAACTAAACGACTACGCATGGATGTTTTTGAAAAGCATGTTAAAAAGATTGGACTGCGTAGGGTTTATGAGGATTGTATTATGTGAAATAACATTTTGAGTTTCTAAGTAATATTTGGATATAAAGAATTGCAATTTTGAGTTTATGATCTTACAACGTCATAATGGCTGGATTAAATCAGATTTTATGGTCTATAAACTAGTCGTTGGAGAGTAAAACCTCCCATAAAACATGTCGAATTCGGGCCAGCCTCATCACACGGGATCGGTCGTCTTGACAAAGGAGGAACCTCAACCATGTCAAGACCATCTAAGAACCAAGGTGCTTTCGAAAAACCTGGTTAAGCAAAACGATCATTTGGTTTCGGGGCCATATGAGAATTTGCGATAGCATATGACATTTCCCACTGCTGACAATATGTAAGTTTAGGTTATGCTATCGACGCGCAATTCATACTGCGCGTGCCACGTTTGACCACGTGGTCAGGCTCGGTTGTGCTTGGTAGAATCCTCGAGATTCGGATGGGCGCAAACTTCTTCACCTCGAGCGTGTGACTGATCCAGGGTGCTTTATGGAGGAGTACCTGAAGTATCCTTACGGACTCATAACTCTTATCTAAGGTCAAACTCAATGGTCGTTTCCAAGCGTACAAACGCAGTGTTGAAGAAAAAGGCCTAATGACCATGTTTTGGAAACCGGTTTAGTTTGACTATGGGTATGAGAGAGAGGGATGGTCAAATTCACCTACAATTCTCTGACTCTTGTATTCATTAGGTGGCCACCAACCGAATATTAGTTAAAGGTTGTGAATACTTGTACGGATGCCTTGGAGAAGTGTTCCTATATGGAAACTAGGCAATTGGAGAATGATAGTTGAGCAGGGATACAACGTGGCACATATATGTTTACAGGTTGATCACATGTTGGGAATCAAGGTTCCGCGGACGCTACAACACTCTTAGCAGATGAGTAACACGATGTCCATTGTGTCTGTCGGTCGCATGGCAAACCTCGTATGAACTATTCCGAAGCAAGGCATTGATCGAAGAACAAATGTTGATGTGTTGGTCGACAACATATTAAAAGGCACCCTCCCAATCAGCGAGTGGGAGCTGTTGGCATACGGTGAATGGGCCGCCGTAATAAGAGCCCTTTAATATAAACCCAACAGTTAAGGTAAATGGGTAGTGTCATATTGGGGATTTTGGGCTGGGCCTAAAATCCCAATTAACATGAGAGGCCCAAAATTTGGCCTCCCCTCTCCTAAGCTAGGTCGACCGAACTATGTGATTAAAAGAGGTGGGATTTTCCCACCTCCTCCTATAAATAGAGGGTGTCAGGATATCTCTAAGGTTAATATTTAATCACTCATTTCTCCTAAGTGTCGGGACAAATAAACCCCTCATGCCTATTAGTTATAAGTTCGACCGAACCCCTTGGTAGAAGGAGGTGTCAAATTGCTTCGAGCAATTTACCTTAGAGATCCATCCCGTGAGGAATCGACAAGAGGCTTTGCTGTGGATTCCATTCTTTGTAAGTGATTCCTTAACAAGAATCACTACAGGATCCAGCCGATGGACTACGAACTCCCACAATATATTGGGACTACGACTAAGGAGAAACTGGTATGTGTCCGTATTCCGCCGCGTAATTATTTACCTGGCATGTACATGTGTTTCTTGTCCGTATTTGGTTCGACACTACCTAATACCTATTTGGCCAGATTTTAAAACTTAGGGGCCATTTTGAAACTTTTTCAAACTTGGGCGCTTATTTGCAGTTTCTTAAAATTTGATTTCTTGTCCTAAATTCATAGGGACGAATTTATAAATATATCAAACTTAGCGACCTAATTGAAAAATATGAAAATTTTCAATTAAACTAAAATTTTCTAACATGCAAAAACATCCACATTGTCTTATCATGCTCAATTCTAGTGCGCAACTCATTAATTGAAATCTATCGGCATTATAGCAGAATTTCTACGCATCATGAATTCTAAGAACTTTATAAGAATGTACAAATTAACATTAATTTAATTCAGCCACTATTTTTATTAAACCCTAAAAATTTCGGTTTTAGCCCCAAATATTAATTTTCCAATTAATCTAAAACCCTAAATTACTTCCATCCCAAATAACAATCTACTTAGGTAAATTTTCAATCTTTTTGGGTTAAAGGTACTTTTCATATAACATTTTTTTACAGAATGTGGAAACATTCGGTCGAACATGTTGTATGAAAAGTACCTTTAACCCGATTTGTTTCGTACATACACTCTAAAGATTCAATATTTCATGTTTAGTTTGGATCAAGATTTAAACTTTCAACTAAATCAACATTCAATTTATCACGAAGAATTCGATAATGGAATCTTGCTAGGATTTTCACACCAAAACTCTAACCCTAATTATCAAGATTTCACTTCGACGAATTAAGGGATACTAGTAATTAAGTTTAGGGGTGGGTTAACACGAGGTCACCCACCCACACATTGGCACAACAGCAGGGGACCTAGAGGAACGACGACGCGACAGTAGAAAACCATCAGGCGCGGTGGTTCGTGTGGCGGAGCGTTGCGATGCGTGGCGCGCCTCAGTGCCGCTAATCGTATCCGCGACGCTATTTGTTCCATGATTCGGACATTGAAACCAGTTTTCTTAGTAACTAAGAAATCTTGGTTACCCCAATCAATACTAGTGTATTCGAAATCTCAAATTCCAAAATCGAATAAACAATACCGTAAACACAACCTAAACTAGCTTTGATACCACTGTTGGAAATAATGGATAATCACAAACAAACGATAAGTTAATCCAAGAAAACTAACCGGTTGTGGAAAGATTATCCCACAATTATTGAATTGAAGATCAGGACCTTGTATCTAGTGGATCCTACGTTCTTGTTCTTCACGTCCTATGATCCCAAGCGTCTTCAACTAGGTTGTTTCGCGGTTCGCTGACCGGGGTCCTTCAATCTCGCTCAACACCGAAAGGAAGGCACAAATCTCCACGAACTAGACCTCACAGTAGAAAGATGTACACTAGTGTTCCTAGTTAATAGGTTTTGCTCTCAACTCTCGATTCGTGGTGAGAATGATTAATTGCACAATAATGCTAATGGATGAGGGGTTCGGCCGAATCGCATGCTATTGAGGATGTGATTTATTTCTAATATATAGATTGATCAATATTGTTAACAATATATATTTAATTCCTTATATATATATATATATATAATCTCCTATGATTATATATATATATATTTTCTATAGTATATATAATATAATATATAAATATATAATCATCGCTAAACAATTATATATATGGTTACCAAATATATCTTTAGGCTTAACAAATATATCTACTCTTCTTTAATTAAGAAGTTAAATCTTAGGGTTAAGAACCTATGAAAGGTCTGAACTATCACCCATGTTAACGGGAGATGTCTGAAATTTAAAAAGTTAATAACAGAGGTCTGAAATTTCAATTTTGTTGATTTGAGGTTTTCCGTCCATTTTTAGGGCTAAATTTAACAGAATTGTATGAAATGACATTTTTGCCCCTTTAATATTTTGTTTTATTTAATATCTTATTTAAGGAAATGTGAAATGACAATTTTACCCCTAAAGTCAAATTAAAACCACCCAACCCCGGCCACCGCCACCCGACCCCGGCCACCGCCACCCGACTCCGGCCACCACCACCCGACTCCGGCGACCACCACCTCGACTCCGACGACCACCACCTCGGCTCCGGCGACCCAACTCCGGCCACCACCTCGGCAAAAAAGCTCTGATCCCGGCCGGAGCCACACAGCTCCGATCTGAAGATCTGTGGCTCCGGTCGGAGCTTTTTGGCTCCCATCGGAGCCCAATCGGGGCCGGTGGCTCCGATTTGGGCCCAATCGGAGCCTTGGTGGTGGTCGCCGGAGTACGGTGGTGGTCGCCGGAGTACGATTGGTGGTCGCCGGAGTACCGTGGTGGCTTCAAGGGCATTTTGGTCTTTTCACTCCAAGCATGTGAGGGGTACACTTGATAGAAGGGCATTTTTGGAAATTTATTTTATTTCCGGTCACATGCCAAGCATGTGACCAAGCATAACTGTTCTAATTAGCTTACATCTCAATTAGGTTTGATTAATGGACTACCATGAAAGGCGGTCCAGTTGATCTAATTGGCAACATTGTGATCATATACACATACACTAGTCTGACATTCAGATTTAAGGATTAAGCAGTTGGACATGGCAGACAACAAAGTTGATTTATCATAACCACTATATTATGGCGTTGAGGGTTGTTATATAAGTAATTAATAGGACTTGGTTGTATCGAAATCGGTGGACATCTGCTGATTTTTACAATTGGGTTCATGGGTCTCATCAATTAATGTGGTTGTCATACAAATCAAGTCTGAAGCCATCAAATTACATCTGAACATATAGGGGTTGGGATCCTGACATATTGGTTGCGAACCGCACATATTGCTTCTAGGTTGCGATCCACACATATTTGGATCTACATTGAGATCTGCACATCATGGTTCTGGGTTGCTCACTACAGTGTGGTGGTATTTCTACAATGTATAGTTAGTTCTTCACAAAGCCCTTCATATAAATATGCCATTACACAATTGCAGGTCCCAAAAAGAACATATTCTTGCAACTAGATCATGAAAACTTTATAGACCACCGTAAATTTGTAGTGAATACGGACGGTTAGTACACAAATATTCACTTGTATGTTGCATGCCTTGTATAAGACTACCTTCTTAACAAACCCAGTGCTGAAATTAAGTGAACAATTATGAATCCAGAACGGTAAGCTTGATTTTGGTGATATTGGAAGGAACAAAAGCGCTAAGAAACTAATAGATATTGAACTAGCTAGCTAATAGAAACAAAGTTGTTGATACAATAATCATACTAGCTAGGTAGGTAATAGTTGTTGATTTGGTGATGGATGCATTAATTCTCTAATATAACTTCCACCCATCCAAATCGGGAAACAGATCAAGCATTAGCTGCATGTCTAGGAATGTAGTGATTCCATCCCCACCTCCAATAATACCATCATCATCCTCCAAATTACAAGACATATTGGGGACAGAATTATTAATATCCTCCATCTGGGAGGTGTTGCCTACATCAACATCATCTCCTCCTACTAACTTATTTCCTTCTGACGCCACTACTCCAAATCCCCACTCGCTTACCACTGCACTTTTCTTCTGCATATTATTATTATTGCTTGAACAACAATCCACATTCAGTTTCTTCACAATGTATGTGTTCCAGTAGTTCTTTATTTGATTATCTGTGCGTCCCGGAAGTCTTCCAGCAATTAACGACCACCTATTTCATTCATTAAAACAAACAAACATTGTTATTACAAACTACTCTAGTCTTAATTAATTATACAGTGATTATAATAATTAATTAATTACCTATTACCAAGAAGTCGATGGAGTCGAATAATCAGCTCTTCTTCGTCATTTGTAATGTCTCCTCTCTTTATTTTGGGATTCAGATAATTTTTCCACCGTTGCCGGGCACTCTTTGGGCATCTTTTCAACCCTATATATATATATATATATATATATATTGAGAGAGATTAATAATACTAATAATTATTATGAGTTAGTTGTTGCTCGATCAATCATGCAATCAATTAATTAATTACCTGCATGCTCAACCAGCCTTCTCCATTTGCCTTCACCATAAATGTTGACGTATTTGATCAAGAGTTCATCTTCCTCTGAAGACCAAGACCCTCTTAGGATCTCTCCCCTCTTCTGTGGACGTCCACCCATCTCACTCTGGTCATCACATTCCTTGATTTCTCCATCTCTTTCAAACCCATTTTTATAGCTAACACATTAACCATTAATCCCCCCTAAATTTTACTTAACTATCAACTTATATTCTAATATATATTATTAACCGACATTTTTTGCGGGATTTTTCCTTGAATTGAAATGTATTAAAAGTATATATAAGTCATTTTATTCATTATGTTATTTGTTAATGCAATATCCATTACATTGTAGCAATAAAAAAAAACATTGCGTTAAACTACACTACAAGAAAGGAGCGATTATCCTAGAGTCGACATCAGTCGGAAACCTAACGGAGATGGCCTGTTATGTCTGTTTTTCGTCGGATGTAGCCCGTGGGAGAATCGATAGCCGGAACATGGTCGAAAACGTTCCTGACAGGTAAAGTCGGTGGGGAAACTTTGCCTACGGGAAATATTCGTAGGGAAAAGGAAGGTACATTAAGTCCGTAGTTAAATATCCTGATCGGTGTCCTACCGACGTATGGATGACCGAAGATGTCTTGGATGCTGCGCTGCCGCCCTCTCGAGTTTAACTGGCTGCAAGCTTTCATAGGGAGCTGCAAACAAGTAGTATTGAATATGCGTGTTTAGAAGCTGAGTTTTGGTTTCCGATGAAAGTCTTTCGAATACCATTAGGAAAACGTTAATTACGCAGTTTTAGTCACCCATTCCGTTGGTACTGAAACCTTCCATTGCAGTTACATAAGCTCATTCCAGTATGTCGTGTTTAGTTGTTCGGACATCGACACGAAATACAACTACGGTAGACATGTACGAATATTCGTTATCGACATTTAGCAACCCTGCAGCTGATGCCAAAAGTATTATGGCGAGTCGTTGTTAGGTGAATTAAAATTGTTGTGTTTAGCACAACCGTATGTGATTTGAATGTTAGGCTTTGGTCTTGAGTACTCGAACACAGAATAATTGTTTCATGATGTGAAGACACACTGTCATATACTATATTCAACATAGTGTCTGTGCATTTTGAATGTTTAATTTACCAATACACATACTCATTACTAATGTCGAGTTGTTTACACAATAAATAATGTATCGACATACCATAATTAGACTCGGTCAATTAAAATCCAATGGATGAAAATAGTGTTTGAAGACAAGTTGTTGTATCTTCCTTTCAAGATTATATTAATCCTTCATGTATGATCTCTTTATCATTGGAAAACATCCGGACTAACTAAGATGATTTTCTTTATTAGTACTGCGTTTCACATATGCTATCCACACTCGGCACAGTAAAGGTCTAACAGACAAAATTACAGTTCTAATGGAATTGTGATTATTATTTTTACATACAATGTTGGATTTGAATTGAAAATGTAGATTTCATTTTTATTCCAACAGAGTTGAACGATTATTTACACATTCGGGAACTGTACAAAATTAGCAACAGTGCAACATTACATGGAAAAAAAATCATCTTCCACTTTCTGCCAACTGAATTAACAGGGCGAAACCGTACAACTATGCTTACACGTTCAAGGCATTCGTGAATCAATGAACTGTAAAACCATTGGATAGAAAAAACGGTGTGACCTTCTTGGGGAAGTAAATATACTGTAACTATGTATGAATTGAACGGAAGTACCTATAGGCATTTACATAATTGGTGAAAAGAAGGTAGCGCGGAATAATTTATTACCTTGAAGAGACGAAGATTGTTGTACAATGCGAAAAAGGATATTCAAAATTACTATTGTTAGGTTCCGGGATCTGGGTCAACGGGTGGTCGGCTCAAATCTCGTTCCTCACTAGAGATGTGGATGATCCGGTTCTCTTAGGTTGTACTGTCTTAGCTTTCGTCCTTCCTTCCTTAGCTTCTCTTCTCCTTTCGCCCTGCAGAAGGGGCAATACCAGGCACAGAGGGGGGGGGTGGTGCCTGATGAACCCTCTCCGATGCCTAAGTCAGTATCGTTTTTAGAGAGATAAAGCTAGAGAGATGTCAGAGCAAAATAATCTAAATTGCCAAGATGATCAAATGAGTTGTGAAGGTGGGGTATTTATAGGCAACGGTGTCATTAAGGTGGCTTAATGACATCGTTAACCTTTAAATACAATTAATTAACCTTTAATCGCACAATTAAGACCTTAGGATACGGAGAAGGTAGGCGACGTGAACCGGGATGTGGGTGTCCGAAAATGGTGCAGGGGCCCTTGGGGGGGGAGAAATCCGACCCCCAAGGGTAGGGGTTGGGTGAGGGCACCCAACCCCTCCTAGGGGGGATGGGGTTGGCCAACCCCATCCCTCCTAGGAGAGATCGGGTTGGCCGACCCGATCTCTCCTAGGAGAGATCGGGTTGGCTGACCCGATCTCTCCTAGGAGAGATCGGGTTGGTCCACCCGATCTCCCCTAGGAGAGATCGGGTTGGCTGACCCGATCTCTCCTAGGGGAGGTCGGGTGTGGCCACCCAACCTCACCTAGGCGAGTTTACCTTGGCCGGACGGGCGCTTCGGCCCCGTTCGAGCCGTTGATGTTCTCGCGAAGTGTTCGGGTTGAAGTTTCGATTTACAAACGTTAATGGGACGATAAAAATATAACGGTTTGGAAGTCAACGGGTTCAAATTGGGCGTATATCCATCACATGCCCCCGAGTCAACCAATGGCCTAACCCTTGATTGACTCTATTTTAGGATGGTATGACACGCGCAATTTGAAACCGGGATTTTACCTTCTTGTCTGAATGTTCGCTTATCCACGGATACGTGCCTCTGACTCTGCCCCCTGCCTTATGAGATAGAGGAATTGTAAACGTCAGAGTGGCACGGACGTGTGCCTAGGCACGCGTCCGTCTGAGATAGGAATAATAAACTTATCCTTGTCATAAATGCATACTCAAACAATACACACTTGCACAGGGGTGTGATACGAATGCAACTAAATGACTCATGCTTCAAATTCGTGCCGGGATTCTATCTAAGTGAGGAAAAATTTAGTTTTGGCTAAAAATTTTTCTAAGTGTGGAATGCTCAAAAATAAAACTATCTTGATAATTTTTCTAAGTATGGAGATATACCTAGCTATAGTTGAAAGGGATAAAAATGATGGTTTTTCCTTGGCTCTTAGATTTTATTTAAGGATAGATGGATGGTGGTGATTAAAACCCTCTAAAAAACCCTATTATCCTTTTAACATAAAAAAGGAGAGTTAGAAAAATACCTCCAAGAGTCACCATAGCCACCATCTTCCTTCTTCACTCACCCTTGGAGAGCAAGAAAGATTGGAGAGCACCCCCAAGGTTAGGGCCGGCCGGAATTTCTACCAAGGGGCAGAAATCCGACCAGCAACTCAGCCGGGACCAGCGACGGGAGGGAGTTTGGCCGGAGGGGACGACACAGCTCCAGGCGGGAGGCAGCCAACGGCGACGCGGAGGCGGCCAGGGGCTTGGCCGACGACGACGACGGCGGCGTGGCATTTGACGGACGGCTGTGGTCGACGACGGGCTCACCTCTGACGACGACGACACCAAATCCGGCGGGGGTTGTCGACGGCGAAGGGAGGCGACTCCGGTGTGACGTGCAGGGCTCTCCGGCGACGGTGGGGCGAGCGAGATCACCTCCGGCGACGGCAAGGCTCAAATTCCGGCGAGGGACTGATTTTCGGGTGTCTTCAAATCCAAAATCCGGACCCGTTTACCATATCGGGTCGGGTTTTCCGAAGGTCCGCTCTTTTCCTTTCCGTTACCGCGTAAAACGTCGATTTTTGGATCGTTGATATTTGATTGCCGATGCTTGATTGCCGATTGTCGATGCTTGATTGTCGAAATTTAAATGAACGTGGAATTGCCGTAGATAGCCATTGGTAGTTGTGAATTTTGGGGAAAAATGTTTGCCGGTCGTCCGGGTATGGTTTTTTGTCCGATTGGGCTATCCCGGTCTTGAATTTGATGTCGTACCGCCGTTGGTGTGTTAATCTTTGTTGGAGGGTATAACGGTAATTTTTTCCAAAACCCGACCTTAGGCTTGGATAAAATTATTCAACTCGGTTGTCGTGGTGTCCTTGGCTCAAGTTGACTATCTTTGCTGGGTGTCTTTGGATCCTTGATCGTTGTCGTTGATCGGGTGTCGGAGTGTTTCCGGTTCTTCGGAAATTTTCCTTGTCTTGATATTTGTCGTGTCGTGGCAGGTGCTATATTCTTGGTGGTGTCCGCGCACACAGACTCTTCAGAGACGTCGTATTCTTCGAAGGATGAGTGAGTTCCCTTTCTCTTCCTCTTCGGTCGGATTACTTCCTTTTCTATTGCTGGCTTAGTATCGTGACCTTCGTTGGGGTATTAGTTGAAATTTGATTCGTACTTTGGGATTTCCTCCTACCTTTGCCTTAGGTCTTGCTATCCTGTCGGAGAACCATCTCACTAGGTCCGATTACAATGAACATGTTACCCTAGGAGATATCTGTCCCCTAGATGAGCCTCTGTATCCTTTTCTCCCCTCCTTGGGGAATACTCGCGAGACGGTGACGGAACCTCCCATAGGGAAGGTCGCCGTGTACCCTTCTCAGATCCGATTCGGGCTGAGGTTGCCTTACTGTGACGAGCTTATAGAGTTGAGCAGGTTCTTCAGGATTTCTCCTGTGAACCTTGCTCCCAGTGCCCTCCGTGTCTGGGTGGGCTTCCGGGTATTGTGCCATTGGTACTCCTGGAAGTACTCTCTCGTTCTATTCCGATGCTTCTATCGGTTCCAGTACCGGACGAAGGTGGGGTTTGCTAGTTTCGTAACTCGCCATCCGACCTTCAAAGATCCCCGATTCGCTGATTTCGGGTTGAGTGGGGTCGAGTGGGATACCTCCCTCCGTTTCGTGACCCAGAGTGACAATTCGGCCAGTCACTGGGCTAAACATTACTTCTTCATTACGGACCGATACGTCACTTGGTCGGTCTTGAATGAGGATCGGTCCGATGGTTGGCCTGCTTTTGGAGAGTTCTCTTCAGTTGATTTGAAGACTATGAAGATCATTCACGAGAGCAACAGGACTCGGTCATACTGTCCCGTGTCCTTAGTGACTGAGACGGATCTTTACGAGGCCGGGATCAGTCTGACTCCTGACTCCGGGGGTTCGGTATGTCACTTGGTCTTTCCATCTTTATTTACCTTCTGCTCTTCCTTTGTAGGTTGGTTTCATGGAAAAACCTATAACGTGCAGGGAGCCCCTGTTGATCTGAGCAAGAGGAAGGCTCCTTCTAGTTCTGCTTTGAAGAAATCCCCCCTGCCTGGGAAGAAGGCTGGGGCCTCTGGTATGCTTTCTCCTATTTGCTTCTTTATGGTATAACCTATGTTTTCCTTATCTTGTTTTCCTTACCTTGCTAGGGCGCTCCCCCTTGGTGACTGAGAGGGTCTTCTCCGTTGGCCGAGATTCTGGACCTTCCAAGTCCAAGCCGCGGAGATCTGATTCTGAGGCCGGGGCCTCGGCTGCTAAGAGAAAGAAGGCCGTGGATCCTGCTTCGCCTACTGCTCGTCCTCCGACCTTATCTCGTGATAAGGAGATGGTGGTCGAAGAGGTGCCTTCCCTGGCTGACAAAGGGAAGCGACCTGCTGGTGGTGGTTCCCCTGCCCCCCAGCCGAGGGCACGGTCCTCAGGTATGATCTCTACCTTGTTGCTGATCCTTCTATGTTTATATTCTCCTTTGACTTGCTTTGCTTATGTAGGTGGGCCTCCGACTTTAAGTCGGAAGGATTTCGTCCGTCTTACTGATGAAGATGTTATTGGGTCTGAGTGGACTCCTTTCGCTGGTCTGAAGGAGTTCCACTTCGATAGCACCTCCTCTTTGCGGACTCCTGAGGTTGGTGTCCGCGTACTCCGCGGCGCCGTCCCCCTGGCGATCGTGTTGCTCCGCCCAAGTCTCCTGGGGAGACTCGGCGCTTTGTTCAAGGGGTACTTTCTCGTTATGCACCTGTGAGTTGTTCTTTGCTTTCCTCTTATTACTTTCATAATGGCTATCTTTCGGTTACTCATCCCTTGTTTGAATTGTTAGGGTATATCTGACATGGTGAACATGTCCTCGCTCGTGCTCGAGTTATCTGACGAGAGGAAGACCCTTGAGGACAGCCAGGTCTCTCTCAAGGCGGAGGTCGCTACTGCTGCTGAGAAGGCGCGATTATCTGATTTGAGGATGCAGGAGCTCCAGGACCAGGTGTCCTTGCTTGAGACCACTGTGGGCAGTTTGCGTCGGGAAGCTGAGGTTGCAGCGTCGCTCCATTCTGAGGAGTTACGGAAGTTGGAGGCTAAGTGTCGTGCTGAGGAGAGGACTGTTGCGGTTTCTGAGTACAAGGCCTCATCTGCCTTCACTGCCGATTATAGCGTGCGTCTCACTCAGGAGATGAACCAGTTCGGTGAGTATCTGGTTGATCACATCTTCCGTATTGATCCTCAGTTCCCAGTTGGTGACCTTGGTGACTTCGGGCCATATGCCAGTGGTTACATGGCTGTTCTGAGGGGTCAGGCTGCTGTGGCAGACAAGCCTGCCCCTTCCCAGGTGGATGCTACACCAGTGGAGATTGGTACCTCAGATTCATCCTCATCATCCATCTCTGCCGGTGGCTCAGCTTCGGGGGGTGAGGGTGACTCCCCCGAAGGTTCTGACTGATGTGTTTATCTCATGCTATCCTTGTATATATAACTACACTCCTTCTCCCCTTGTATGGGTTGAGTGTCCTTTGAGATTGTGATGGTGTTTGTTGTTACTTTTCTTTGCCGCATTGTGTTGTTGACTACGTGGTTCGTTTGCCTTTACATTAGTGCTTCTCATCTTTTTGTATATATCTCTTCTCATGATGTCTCCCTATGCCTTGTGTATGGCTCTTTGGGTATGGACCCTTCCCTTGGTGTGTTTCCTTTACTTATCCTTCTTTCGTGCTTTCCTTCATGTCTTACCTGCCATTTCATAAAGAAAAAACATTACTTGTTCTTCACATTACTTTACTTAGAAATTTCTTTCTTGTGTTATCCTTCTGAGTATGGTATCCTTCTGAGCATGGTATCCTTCTAAGCATGGTGTGATGATCTCTTCTGATACCCCTTACACGGTATACGTTGTACTGTTAGACCAAAGATACGCTCTTGGTGGGCGTCGAAATCTGTTCACGAGACAGGCTCTCGGACGGCACTTAACGTTTCACAGGATAGGCTCCCGGAGGGCTCAAGTTAGACCAAAGATACGCTCCTGGTGGGCGTCGAACTGGTAGTTTGAAATCTACCTCAAGATACGCTCTTGGGGGCGTCGAACTGGTAGTGTTTTTTCTACCTCAAGATACGCTCTTGGGGGCGTCGAATCTGGTAGGTTGCAAATCTACCTCAAGATACGCTCCTGGGGGCGTCGAATTCGTAGTTTTTGGAAACCACTCTCAAGATACGCTCTTGGTGCGTCGAATTCGTAGTGTAATAACTACTCTCAAGATACGCTCTTGAGGGCGTCGAAGGTCGTAGTATGAACACTACTCTCAAGATACGCTCCTGGGGGCGTCGAAGTTCGTAGTTTTTGGAAACCACTCTCAAGATACGCTCTTGGTGCGTCGAATTCGTAGTGTAATAACTACTCTCAAGATACGCTCTTGGGGGCGTCGAAGGTCGTAGTATGAACACTACTCTCAAGATACGCTCTTGGGGGCGTCGAATGTCGTAGTATGAACACTACTCTCAAGATACGCTCTTGGGGGCGTCGAATGACGTAGTGTGATAACTACTCTCAAGATACGCTCTTGGGGGCGTCGAACCTGTCATTGACTTGAAGTCATATCTGTGTAAGGATAACTTTGTGATTATACCACTACATTCACTGGAAAATACTTTTGAGTAACTACTACTCCCTTAGGAGCATTCATGTTTTTGTACACTTGGGATGCCTTGGTGCACCAAGACATCCTTTGTAGGAATCAAAGATAGTTGTAGAGTTGGAGTAACTTCGTGAGTTCTCCTTCTCCAAAGGTTGTTTTTTGAAAAGCTTGTAAAGCTGAAACATGCAAAATACTAAATATGAAACTAAGGATATGGGGTGGTTACTGTGTCTGTTGCCACGTATTCCTTGAATCCTCCATTGTAAATCATTTCTTCCACTTCCACCTTCAACACCATGCAGTTGTTGGTTTGATGCCCCCAGGTCCCATGGTACTCACACCAACCCTGTGCATCTCCTCCTAGGAAGGCCTTGCCTTCCTCCCTGCATGTTGGTAGCTCTTGCTTGAGGTGCTTGTGGAAAATTTCTTCTATGCTGAGTATGAGGGGTGTGAATGTGAAATTGACACTTCTTCCCAATGTGTCCATTTCTCTTCCTCTCATCGGAACTTCATCCAACTGCTCCGCTTCCCGTGCAAATGCCTTATCCAGGCTTGCCTTGAGCTCTCTCATTGTGCTCGTCATGACCATCTCATAGAGCCCTCCATAGGTCCCGAATGAGTTTGGATGCATGTTTCTAATGAATGCCCTTACTGCTTCTCCCCTTGTGATGTCCATGTTGGCACCATAATTGAAGAATCTCTGGAAATAGCTTGATATAGACTCCCGTGGCATTTGCTTGACATCGTCTATGTAGCGGAAGCCTTTTAGGATGGAGTTCCTTGTTCTGTTCCCTATTATGGTGTCTGGCTGCCAAGGTATGGATGTCACCTTCACAGCCTTGCTCCTGTGTCTCCTTGTAGGCACTGTTTGAAAAAACTGCCTGCTCAAACGGAGTGTCACTCCACTCCTCCTCCTTCCTTGCCTTTGTCTCCTTCCCCTCCTTCTTCTGTCCTGGTTGGCCCCTACCATGACTACAGCCACTGTGTCTGTCCCGTGTGATCCACGTCTCATTGAGTTGACGTAGCATTGCCTTGCGGTACGTTGATCACCCAGGACCTCTCCAACCCCGTTCTCCGTGATGTACTTCAGCTTCTGGTGAACAGTGGATGACACTATTTCATATGGGTTTATGGTTGTCCTTCCTAGGATCCCATTGTAGGCTCCCAGGCTTTCAACCACCAAGAAATTGACATTTACCTTCAGCTGGGTCCATCCTTGGCCCATGGTCACTGGCAGGGTTATCATCCCCAGGGGGTAACTTGTTGCCCCTGAGAAGCCAACTAGAGGGAAGTTGACTGGCTTAATGTCTGCTTTGGTTTTCCCTATCTCTTCCAACACTCTCAGGCTTAGGAGGTCAGCTGAGCTGCCCCCATCCACCAAAATTCTCTTTACATCAAAATTGTCAATATCTAAAGTAATAACTAGAGCATCGTCATGTGGAAAGACGATGTGGCTCTTGTCCTTCTCCGAGAATTCGATCTTCACTTCTTCTCCTTCTCTTAGCCTTTTTCTCCACCTTGGCACTGAGCTTAGCTTGGATGCATAGACCTCTCTTGCATTAGCAGTTGGGCCACCCGATGCTACTCCTCCATGTATCATATTTATGACTCCTTTTTTGTTGGGTGGAGGGTTGTAGTCTATCTTTCCCTTGCCCTTGTCTTTCTGTGGTGGCCCTAGTTGCATACTGTTGCCCCCATGGTCTATGAATTGCTTCAGTTCTCCCCTCTGGACGATGTTGTTTATGCTTAGCTTTAGGCTAAAGCATTCATTTGTGTCGTGACCATAAGCCTCATGGTTGTCACACCATCTATCCTTGTGATTTCCCACCATTGGGGCTCTCCACCTTGCAGGGGGTGACCAAAGCTTTTGGTTCCGCATCTCTCTAAGTACTGTGGCTGGAGTGGCGTTCAATGGGATGAACTTAATGACGTTTATTTCTCTAGCCTTTAAGGGTTCACCCATTTGGTTTCTTTGCTGTGGCGGACGCCATTCCTGCTGCCTTGCATGCTGCGGTGCCTGGGGTGGCTTGCCTTTGTTTGGCTTTTGATTATCCTCCTTGGCTGCCTGGATTTTGGCCTTCTTGCTTGCCCTGTGCCTTTCAAGGTCAATATGCGTTTTAACTCTTCCTGCAAGCTCTTCCAAGGTGCTTGTTGGCTTTTTGGCCATCTTTTCAGCCAATGTTGACCCAAAGCGACCTAAGTTTCTGATGAAGGCTCGTATAATCTCCCCTTCGGTGATGTCTCCCTGGATGTCTGCAATATTCTGGTTGAACCTAGTATAGTAGCTGGCCAGGGATTCATCGTATTCTTGTTTGACGTCATCAATGGAGCCTGTTCCCTTGAGGAGTTTCCTCTCCCCTAGGTATCTCTGCAGAAACTTAGCTTTTAGCTGCTCCCATGAGTGGATGCTCTCAGAGGGCAGGCTGAAGAACCAATGTGAGGCCACCCCTGTTAGGGTGTTTGGGAATAAGAGTGCCTTGTACCTTTCATCAGTGGTCCTCCCAAATAGGGAGGCCTCATGCTGTTGGATATGCTCTAGGGGGTCTCCCTTCCCATTGTACTTTGCAATTTGCACTGTGTACAGGGAGTCTGGCACCCTGTTCATCTCCAGCTCCTTTGTGAAAGGGTGGTTTGTCTTGTCACTTAGACAATGCAGGCTGGGTTTCTTTGACTCATTCAATTTCCGGGTTATCATGGCTTCTATTTCCTCCGGGGTGATCATCACTTGCGCCGGAGTATAATCCCTCTGATACCCATTGTAATTGTAGGCTGGGCTTACTGGGTTCCCTTGTCCATGCTGGTATGGACTGTAGGTGTACCCTTGGTACGCCTGCTGGGGTGCTTCATAGAAGTCTTGCCTCCTTGGAGGTCTTGCTTGTCTTTCCTCCCCAAGCGGGGTGTAAGCCCTGTTGCTTTGCTGTTGCCTAGGAGGCACGAATTGTTGCCTTCCCTCTGGGGGTGGCTCCTGGTAATACCTTCTTTGCTTCTCTCGCTGCCCTGCTCAAGGGTGCGAGTATTGCTCTTCTGTCGGGATCTGCTCCTCCTCATGAGCTTCAGTGTAAGTCCCTTGGGTGTATGCCGGCCCTGCATATGCTGTGTGGGCGCGGTTGCCATCTCTCTGGGCCGGCATCCCGTACGGGTGCCTTTGGGGTTGCTCTTCATAATAGTATCCCTCAGGGGGTGCCGTGTTGTGGGAAGGCACTCCCTGTTGTTCTTTTTCTCTCTGTGGCCTTCTTGCCCGGGGGGTGGAGGCTGTGGAAGACTCAGCCCCAGCTGGGCGTGAAGGTCCTCCCTCCTGGTTGTTCTGTTGTTGAGGAGGCTGTGGTATTTCTTGGGGCTCTGGATGCATTGGTTGCTTCCCAGGGTTAGGCTGCCTCCCTGAGGGTATGGGTTCTCTTCTCCGCCCATTGCCCCCGGGTGGGCGTTGGTGCCTGGACACCCTACTGTTCGTCATAGCTCGTGTAATAGCCAGGCTTTCTGTTCGAAGCCCACTGACGGCGCCAAGTGTTAGGTTCCGGGATCTGGGTCAACGGGTGGTCGGCTCAAATCTCGTTCCTCACTAGAGATGTGGATGATCCGGTTCTCTTAGGTTGTACTGTCTTAGCTTTCGTCCTTCCTTCCTTAGCTTCTCTTCTCCTTTCGCCCTGCAGAAGGGGCAATACCAGGCACAGAGGGGGGGGTGGTGCCTGATGAACCCTCTCCGATGCCTAAGTCAGTATCGTTTTTAGAGAGATAAAGCTAGAGAGATGTCAGAGCAAAATAATCTAAATTGCCAAGATGATCAAATGAGTTGTGAAGGTGGGGTATTTATAGGCAACGGTGTCATTAAGGTGGCTTATTGACATCGTTAACCTTTAAATACAATTAATTAACCTTTAAGCGCACAATTAAGACCTTAGGATACGGAGAAGGTAGGCGACGTGAACCGGGATGTGGGTGTCCGAAAATGGTGCAGGGGCCCTTGGGGGGGGAGAAATCCGACCCCCAAGGGTAGGGGTTGGGTGAGGGCACCCAACCCCTCCTAGGGGGGATGGGGTTGGCCAACCCCATCCCTCCTAGGAGAGATCGGGTTGGCCGACCCGATCTCTCCTAGGAGAGATCGGGTTGGCTGACCCGATCTCTCCTAGGAGAGATCGGGTTGGTCCACCCGATCTCCCCTAGGAGAGATCGGGTTGGCTGACCCGATCTCTCCTAGGGGAGGTCGGGTGTGGCCACCCAACCTCACCTAGGCGAGTTTACCTTGGCCGGACGGGCGCTTCGGCCCCGTTCGAGCCGTTGATGTTCTCGCGAAGTGTTCGGGTTGAAGTTTCGATTTACAAACGTTAATGGGACGATAAAAATATAACGGTTTGGAAGTCAACGGGTTCAAATTGGGCGTATATCCATCAACTATGTTTAAGCGTGTATCTGTATAACGTCGTTTGTGCCGTTGAACAATGTTTTGCTCCGAAGTTCTTACTCCAACCTATGCTACTTAGTCTTAAAAAAGAGACAACAAATCAGTATACATATGCATTAGCGAAGTAGGGAAAAGAACAAGATAGGTTTTGAGGAAACTCGTGATACAATGATGTTTCCGCAACAGGTGATTGTCGACCTCGATGAACATTCAATCGAGGATTGTCAGAGTTGATTTAACCTAAAGGGAGATTAGAAGGTAATATAGCTTAGAAACATCAAAGTGGAAAAAGGGGTCCAAAGCAGTGGTTAAAATTCGAAAACCCTACCCCAAATAATTTTGAATTTCCCCGTACTCAAATATTTTGCCGCCTAGATGTCCTAGCTCCCTTTAATTACTTTGTTTTAGTTGGAACTGGATCGTTGGAACATGTACTTGGCAAAATAAACAACTAGACGATTTTTAAACGTACATGGGCCGTTACACAACGTCCAAGCCTAAGATTTAACAGGGTTAACAGAGCACCACAAATAGTCGTTGTAAACATTGCAGATGAATTTTACTATGACACTTGGCGGTTAAAACTAAAACGTAACAATGGTCGTTCCAACTTCATCAGTAACAGAATCAGAAAAGGCATTTCCCCTCTTCTTCCCATGCTCGCAGACTAAACTTCGGAACAAAACTGTCGTCCTCCCCCCTGGCTCCAAGCGATTTGACCGTCGTTTACTTCCCCGTGGTGAGTACTTCCGCTCAAGTAAGCAGCATCTCTTGTCGTTGTGACTCTCCGTTAGCGGCATCTTCTTCTGTACCTGGTATGGTGTCGACATATTTTTTTCTTTACAAGCTTTAACGATGACTTGCTGTTGCTGTGTAATTTAGGAAATTTACACTCTGTTTTGGAGTTGGAATGACTTAACTTTTTCGGAGATTCATTGATGGTTACATTTAAAAAAATTGATAGGGAATTTCATGATCAAGATATTAGGTGTTGATTAGTCATGCATGGAAGAGTTCTTAGGTAGGAATTTATTGTTGTCAGTTGCGCATCTGTAGTCACCCAAGCGGGTTCCCGCGACTCCGGTTGGCTCGTAATTATTTTTTTGTTTAAATATAGTGTATATTTTCTGTAATATTTTCAAGGAACCTCGTTAATATCTATAAAGGACACCACTTGATCAAATATACACCAATGGCTTGCTGTAAACGCGCTATATCTACCTAGCACATGTTGGGAATTAGAAAGTTAACTTGATCTCACTTCTGTTCCTTTTTTGTAATAGGAATTTGTGAAAGACAATTTCTAAAAAGGACACCGTTTTACTTAAGTTACCCAGTGTTGGCATTTGTTGAATGGGCCGCCGTATTAGTAGCCCTTTAATATAAACCCAAAATCCTTAGCACAATTAGGCGATGTCACATTAGGGATTTTGGGCTAGGCCTAAATCCCAATTGACATGAAAGACCCAAAACTGGGCCCCCCCAATTAGCATTGCCGGCCGGACGTAGGGTAATTCCCTAAGGTGGGTTTTAACCCACCACCTCTAATAAATAGAGAGTGTTAAGGATTTAATTAAGGTTAATCACTTCATCACTTTAAGTTGAGACAAAAGAAATCCCTCTCCCTATCATAAGAGGTTCGGCCGAAACACCTTAAACCAAGGAGGTGTCGATTGCATCATTAAATTACCTCGGAGATCAATCCCAGCGACCAGATTGAAAAGATACTTTGCTGTGGAGACTATACCATGTAGATTGCTTTTTCACAAGAGTTCCTACAGGACCCGTCCGGCAGATCGTGAACGTGACGCTCTTGGGCTACTGAAAGAAAATATCTGTATGTGCCTTGTTTCCTCTACTTAATTAGTTACATAGCATGTACCATGTGATTTTTGTTTTCGGAGTAATCATTCCCTAATTCCATCGGTAGTTTCAGAGCTTGTGTATGGAGTTCATAAATTTGATAAAATTGGTGTTCTTGATTTTTTGGTAAAACTGATAGTTCATGATTTTTTGTTTTTGGTAAAAACTCGTTGTTCATGATCTTCAAGAAAAACATGGCATTTATCAAAATTAAACATTGGATTATTTATCTTAGTAAAATTTGATCTAGAAATTTGACAACTAACCCTAAATTTTTTGTTTTTTGCCGAAAATTACATGTTAAATTTTTTAAACATTTCGACCACAATGTAATGTATTTGGCCGAATTTTTGGGTTAGGTTCACATGATAATTGAGACATTAATTATCGATATATTCTAGCATGATTTTAGGGAATTTAGAATATTTATTGATATAAATTAGTTACCTAAGATTGAGAATATATATTGTTGATAGATTTTATCCATAAATATAAAACCCTGACAATATACGTATTTGTATATATATCTTAATGTGGCTGAAATTTATATATATATATATAGTGCAAATATAGTTGGAAATTATATCTATAATTAATATTACTTGGTGGCTAAGTTGTTTTTAGTGGATTTTAAAACCCTACTTAGCCCCTAAGTACATTTCGGCTGAACACCTATGGGTAAATGGACGGGTCCAATTTGCACATCCGGGTCTGGTCGACTGACCCGGATAACTAGTGGAACCTGAGTCGGTCCGACCGGGTCAACCGGGTCGAGTTCCACTGGTTCAACATGGCCGGGACAACCGAAACGGATTTTCTCAATCAGTCCGACCCATTCGGGTCAGGTCGGACCAGGTACACTAATGGGTCGAACCAATCTGACCCGGTTTGTGTGAAGAATCGAACTGAATTACATATTTGGACTGATCGGACCGGACCTGTCGGACCAAAACTGACTGAACCGGACCACACTAGTCGGACCGACCCAAGTCAACTGAAAATAGGTTGGTCAAATTTTAAAATCCAAATGTTTTCGAACTTTAAAAAAAAATACCTACACAGCGCAAATTGGTTTGATATTTTTACATTTTATTCAAACACAATGCATATTTTCCATTACGAGGATGGATCTCGGAAATGCATGATTATGGGGATGGATCTCGGAAATGCATAATTATGGGACTGAATCATTTTGTGGGTTGAATTGCAATGGTTATATATGTTGATACAAATGCATGATTAGAATTGCGTCTTGACTATGTCAAGCTAGATGGATATTGCATGTTGGGGCGGAGCCCTGTTTTCAATTAATGAGTAACACACTAGGGTAGACATGTAATACTGAGTGATCTTGACTAGGATCCATGTTTAGAAGTTCTCATGACTGATTGATAGCATGAATTGCAAGTCAGCTCCAAATATTTTAAATCGAAATTCAGTCGCCAAATATGCATGATAAATGTGGTGTGATTACGCATGATGCGTATGCATGATAGTTTCAGAATGTGGCCGCATATAATATGCTTGCATGAGAAATCCTTGAAATAGTTTTAAAAGGGCCTTGGGAAAGCCAAGATCGGGCGTATGTAAAAACTCTTTGCTCCGTGAAAGAGATTTAACCGTTTTAAAAGACTGATCTATTAGAAAGAAGACATCGTCAATGTTAAGTCTTTCACGGCCTCCTTCCATCGGTATACAGGTGGTCAGGTAAGTTAGATGTCTGAGGAATCATTGTTTGATGCCTTCTATCTCATAGATATCCGATGGAAGCAATTATTTTTCAAAATGTTTTAAATTGTCTCCTTGTTTATCGCATAGTTTGTTAATGTGTGAATTTATATGGCTGATAGAGTTCATTTCTATATTCCTCGAAATCTTGATGGGTTGTGATATGATGAAGGGAAGGAGAACGTGTTAAATACCTCTCTGCTGTGATTCCGAGAGCGGAGAGGACACCTACGGATGAATGTGGTAGTCTGTTTCCCAATCATAGGAGAAGGTTCTTTGGTGATCTGAAAGTGTTTGTGGTGATACTTTCAACCTTGGATAAAGGGGTTGAAGAAGACTTCAATTGCAACCAGACAACATTATAGTTTTTTGTGTCCCTTTCCATTCGCATCGGTGGAAGCAATGCCGATTAAGCTAGAAATGTTTTGGTTCAGAATGATGATCTTCTCTCCATGGGTGCTGGTGTAAAAGCCGCTCGAGACATGGGGGAGAATATTTCTCATATTGAAGAGGTATCCCCTTTCATGGTTATCTGATGATGACGGGGCTCACTTACTTGATTGAATCAATTAAGTAGACCATGAGTCTATTCAATTGCAATAACCAGGGAAAAAGGGAAACCAACTTCACAAATCACCACAGGACATCGAGGGAAGTCAACCATGATTTCCCTATATCATGGAGAGAACCGGACCACAAAGGTCCTAAACGAATATCCGGTGGATCAAAGTACCGTTGATAAAGTTTGTCCCAAGTACGCCTCGTATGTCATGTATATAAAACTGTAAAAGGTTTTATTCAGACACAGATCATCTGATGTGATTCACCCTTGAATTTTTTCAGATGTGGTGTACGGCATGACTCAGAGTTCTCGACTATCTGTGCGAGCGTGGATCGAACACGCGACCTCCAGATCAAGAGCCTTATCACTGTCGTTTCATCTTTCGTCGTTCATTTTAATTGATGACTTTGGTTGTTTGTGTGTCGGATGATTGAATAAAGTGATTGTCATTGAAATTGAATATGCTTCGATTCAAAGTACAATCCGCTTATCAATCTGTCGACCCGGTCAAAGGGATCGATCTGAATGAAATCCAGTAATTATTAGTACTCTATAAATAATATTAATAACTTAACGATGAACATGTGCGAAACCGATTATATTAAATTTTGGAAACGAAATGATTACACCATGGGTAACACCTGTGTGTCACGCGCGTAGCGCCTGTGTCCCTCGACAGACCGGGCACATCGATTTAAAGTACAAATTTGATGAGAAGTGTTGGATTTGAAGCTTGAAATAAACTTTCATTTGCAGATATATTTCCATTTTGAATTTACTCATGTAATGTCTCGTAGAGAATAAACTCAAGCAAATGGTGAGAACCTAATGCACGATCAGAGGTGGACAAAACCTGAGTATGCAATGAATGTGCTGTTGTCCGTCAAACAATGATCCCTAATACGTCATTATGAAAACTGTACAGCGGAGTATCTTAATCAAACACTTCTTCGACATGGTTAGAACCATGATGCCACAAACTCAACTTCCGCTCTCCTTTTAGGTTGATGTGTTGTTGACTGCCACTCATGTAGTAAACCTTGTGTTAGCATATGGTTACTGGGCGCCGTAATTGGTAGCCCATTAATATGTATAAGTTACCTAAGAAACTGGGTTAATGTACCATTAAGGATATTGGGCTTGACCCAAATCCCAATTGACATGAGAGGCCCAAAATATTGGGCCTCCCTTATACATGGCCGGCTGAAATAGTGATTGGGGCAAAGTGGACTTTTGTCCACTTTGCTCCTCCTATAAATAAAGGGTGTTAGGATTTTCTTTAGGGTAATTCACAATTCCTCCTAAGTGGTGATTTGAGAGAAAACCCTCCCTCCTAGAACACAGTTTTGGCCGAACCATACTGCACCACCAAGGGTGTGCCAATTTGCTTGGAGCAAATCACTCCGGAGATCCGTCCCTGCCAAGAATCGATCATAGGCTTTGCTGTGGAGACAATACCGCGTAGGAATTCCTTAACAAGAACTTCTACGGGTTCCGTCCGGTGGGTCGTGAAATCCCTCAGTAGGATCCTTGGGGACTACGGAAAGTGTTTAAGGTATGTGCACATCTTCCGCTGCGTAGTTCTTATTATAAACATATACTTTATTTATGTTTCCGTAATAATCTACCTTGTAATCCAACAGTGGTATCAGAGCCTGTGTTAGAAGTTCTTGATTTTGATAAATTGGTGTTCTTTAGAATTTAAAATTTCCAGCCGAAAATTTTAAAATTTTAAAATTGTGACTTTTGAAATTTTTAAGTGTATGTGTCGAAATTTTCATGATGTTCTTAGTAAAATTTGATGTTCATGATCTTCAAGAAAAATGAGACTTTTATCAAAATCAAACATTGGATTGTAGATCTTATTAAAATTTGATCTTGAAATTTGATTACTTGTTTCCAACTTGGTGTTTTCGACGAACTCTATAGGAATTAACAAGGTGAAAATTTTAATTTCTTAGGCCCAAGTAATGTGTATTTCGACCGAAACTATTAGGTTATTGTTTAACACATTTTAATTTTTATTAAAGGTAACAATATATCTATAATTGGAAAGATAAGGATAGGTTCACATTAAATATATGGAAATATATGTAACTATCAATATATCTAGCTAATTTATAGGGATTGAGATGTTATTGATAGATTTAGTTACCTAAAAGATTAAGAAAATATATTGTCAGTATATTTGTTTCCCTATTAAAGATATTGACAATAAATAAATATATATGTATATATAGTTGGGACGAAATTTATATATATGTATATATATTATTGAGTGATTTACATCTTATAGATAGAATATTGCCAATAAATATATATATATATATATATATCTGTGCCGATTTTTATATATATATATGATATTGGAAATTATTTTGTATAGTTAATAATTCTTGGAGGTTAAGTTAATTTTAGTAGACATTAAAACCCTACTTAGACTACAAGATTATTTCGGCCCAACCCTAAGTGATTAGTGGGCCGGTCCAATTTCCTAATGCGGATTGGTATAAAACCAAACCGGATTTTCTTAATCGGTTCGACCTAGCCGGGTTGGGTCGAACCGGGGTAACTAAGTGAACCTAACCGAACCGGTTTTGTGTGTTGAATCGAACCCTATTTTATTGTACCGGTTCGGACCGAACCTGATTTTGGAAATAAAACTAGACCGAACCAAACCAGATTTACTAGACTGAACCAAACCGGACCGAAATTGACTGAACCAAACCAGATTTTCAAAATCGAATTCAAGTCAATTAATAAAATGGGATGGTCAAGTTTTAAAATCCAAATGTTTTTTAACTTTAATTAGTCTACACAGTGCTCGAAGGTTTAAAACTTTCATGTTTTTTTTTTTATTTATTAAACCTTAATGCCTAGTTTCGATTATGGGGATGGATCTCAGAAATGCACGATTTAGGGACTGGATTAATTAGAGGCTGAATTGCAATTGTTTACTTTTCATCACATATATTTATTAGAAATGTTGTCTTGACTACGTCAAGCTTGCTAGATGTTCGGGGGGAGCCCTGGTTAAATACATTGTTTGCGCATTAGGACAGACATGCTATGATGGTTGTGATTGCCTAGGATTCATGTCTATAAACACGCATGATTAATTGTAAGCATGAATTGCAAGTCAGCCCCTAATATTTTAAATGTTTTAAAACCAAAAGCCAGTCACCAAATATGCATGATTGATGTGGAAATGTTCATGTATGACACATATGCCTTAATGTTGAGGATGTAGCTGCATGCGATAGTTTACTTGGAAAGTAGAAATATATTTGCTAGCATGAGTTCCTCAGAACATTATCTTGGATTACGGGGACTTATTACTACAGAATGCTAAACGTGTACTAGTAAGTAAACTAATTACGCAGCGGAATAATGTACACATACCTCAATAGCTTTCTTGCCCAAGAACGTTGTGGAGGGAGTTCTTATCCTCTGGTCGGAACCCGTACAAGTTCTTCGTGAGAAGAAGTACTACGCGGTATAAGCTCCACAACAAAGCCTCTGATCGATTCTTCAACGGGGACAGAACCTCGGACTAAGATGTGCACCGAAAATCACTACTAAGGGGGTGAGAGGGTTTCTCTCAAGTTCCTCAATGGAGGTACTTTATAATGAATGAGTGAATAAACCCCTTAGGTGAGTCCCTTATATATAGGATTGGTGGAGTGGACAATAGTCCACTCCAACCAATGTGGTATAGGGGTCCGGCTGAACCATGTTATTAAAGGGGGAGGCCCAATTTTGGGCCTCCAATGTCAATTAGGGTTAGGGTTTGGCCCAATTACCCTAATGTGACAATTACCTATTTAACTTAGGTAATTTCCTTAGTATTAACGGGCTACCAATTACAGCGCCACGTCACTATATGCTAACAGCTCCCACTCGCAGGAATGGGAGGGTGCCTGTTAATATATAGTTATCTAATAGCATCAACATCTAAGTCTTCTATGTTTGTCTCCGTGTCCGAATAGTTCATACGTGGTTTGCCGTGCGACCGGCGGATACGACGGGTATCGTGCTACTCATCTGTTAAGAGTATTGTAGCGCCCGCAGAACGTTGATTCCCTTTCGTAAATCAATCCTGTTAAAATAAAATATGTACCGCATTGTATCCTTGGTCAACTGATAATTCTCCAATTGCCCAGTTTTCCACATAGGAATACTTCTCCAGGGCATCCGTTACAAGTGTTCACAACCTTCAACTAGTATCCGGTTGGCGGCCACCTAGTGAACACAAGAGTCGGTGAATTATAGGTGAACTTTGTTAGGTTCTAAGTTTCAGGTCAACGGGTGGTCGACCTAAACCTTACTCCTCACTGGTGAAACTACGGGTTCGGTGCTCCTAAGTCCTGTCGTTCTGATCCGTGTCCTTCTGTCCTTCGTCTCCTCTTCTCCACGTGCCCTGCAAGAGGGGCAATATCAAGCACGGAAGGGGGGGGTGGTTCTTGATGTACCCTCTCCGATGCTTAAGTCAATACGTTTCTTAGAGAGATGTCAGAGCTAAATTGTATGCTTAGCCAAGATGTTCAAATGAATGGTGGAAGGGTTGTATTTATAGGCAACGGTGTCATAAAGGTGGCTTAATGACATCGTTAACCTTTAAGCACAATTAATTAGCCCTTAATCACGTAATTAAGACCTTAAAGCACGGAGAGGTTGGCGGGAATAAACTGAGTATCGGAGTCGGGAAGCGGTCCCGGGGCCCTTGGGGGGGGGGGGGAGAAAATCCGACCCCCAAGGGTAGGGGTTGGGTGTGGCCATCCAACCCCTCCCTTGAGGAGATCGGGTTGGTCCACCCGACCTCACCTAGGTGAGTTTTTGCCGCGGTCCGGATGAGTATTTTGACCTCGTCCGGACCACTGGCGTTTCCGCGGGGTGTTTGGGTCGAAGTTTCGATTTACAATCCTTAACGGGGTAATCAAAATAAAACGATTCGGAAGTCCACGGGTTCAAATTGGGCGTATATCCATCACATGCCCCCGAGTCAACCAATGGCCTGACCCTTGATTGACTCTATTTTAGGATGGTATGACACGCGCAATTTGAAGCCGGAATTTTACCTTTTGTCGGAATCCTTACTTACCCGTGGGTATGTGTCTCTGACTCTGCCCCCTGTCTTATAAGATAGAGGAATTGCAAACGTCAGAATAGCACGGACACGTGTCCAAGCACGTGCCCGTCTGAAATGGAAATAATAAATCTAATACCGTCACGGGCGTATACTTGGAAAATATACGCTCGTGTGGGAATGCAACATGAATACAGCTAAACGAGTCCATGCTTCAAATTCATGCCGGGATAAGTCTAAGTGGAGAAATTTTTTAATTTTGGTCTAAAATTTTTCTAAGTATGGGATACTTAAAAATATACCCATGGGGTGTTAACTTGAGTGGAAATATGCCTAACCATAGTCTAAGGGAGGTAAAGATGATAGTATTTCCTTTAACCCTTAGATCTCTTCTAATTTTAAATGGAGGGTTGTGATTATGTCACTTTAAAAAACCCTACACCTTTTCAAATATATGGAGGAGTAAAGAAATTACCTCACTTAGCCACCATTGTCATCTTTTTCTCTTTTCCTCACACTTGGAGACCAAGGGAGGAATTCTTGCAGACCAAGGGAGGGGCCCGGCCAGAAATTCCGACAAAGGGGGTGGAATTCCGGCCAGCAGTGCGACGGAGGAGGCCGGCAAAGGGTGGCGGAGCGACAAAAGGCGGAGGCGGAGCAGACCTTGGCTCGCGGCGGCGCTCGGCGAGGTCACAGGGCAGCAGCGGCGTAGCGGGGACGTCGACGGCGCGGAGGACGGCGGCCGTGGTTCCGGCGAGTCACGGCGGAGGCGGGATAAGTGAGTTCCGGCGCGGCTCGGTCCCGGCGGTGGCGAAGGGTGGTCTCCGGCGAGGGGCTGATTTCCGGCGATCTTCAAACTCGAATTCCGGACCCGTTTATCATATCGGGTCGGGTTTTCCGAAGGTCCAATCTTTTCCTTTCCATTATCATAAAAAATGTCAATACTTGAATTGCCGATATTCGATTGCCGATTCTTGATTGGATATGTGATTGTCGTAGATAGCCGCGGATTTGGAAAAAAAATTTTGGCTGGTCGTCCGGAGATAGTTTTTTGTCCGTTTAAACTATTCCCGTTTGAATTTGACGTTGGGACGCCATTTGTGTGTTGATTTCCGTTGAGGGGCGTAATTGTAATTTTGCCCGGGGACTGATTTTCGGTCCGAGCGAAATCGTCCGATTTTATCATTGTGGTGTCCTCAGCGTGTGTTTGTTACCTTTGTTTGATGTCTTCGACTTTTTGGTTGTTGTTTTTCGGGTGCCGGGGTATGCCCGGTCTTTCCGGAAATCTTCTTGTCTTGACACCTGTCATGCCGTGGCAGGTACTGTACTCGTGGTGGTGTCCCCGTACGCAAACTTTGCAAAGGCGTTATATCCTTCGAAGGATGAGTAAGTTTCTATTTCTTTCTATTCGTCGCATTGCTTTCTTTCCTGCCATTAGTTTGGTGTCGAATTCTGAGCCGTATACTGAGCCGGGGTGTTAGTCGGAGACTGATTCGAGCTTGGAATTTCTTGCTGCCTTTGATTTAGGTCTCGCTGCTTTGTCGGAGAACTACCTGACTAGGTCCGATTATAACGAGCATGTTACCTTAGGTGACATTTGTCCCTTAGATGAGCCTTTATATCCCTTCCTTCCTTCTTTGGGAAACACCAGCCAGACAGTGACAGAGCCCCCCAGGGGGAAGGTTGTTGTTTATCCTTCCCAGATTCGGTTTGGATTGCGGCTGCCTTACTGCGATGATCTTGTTGAATTGAGTAGATTCTTTAGGATCTCCCCTGTGAATCTTGCCCCTAGTGCTATCCGCGTCTGGGTGGGCATCCGGGTGTTATGCCACTGGTACTCCTGGAAGTATTCATTGGTCTTGTTCCGGTGCTTCTTTCGATTCCAGTATCAGAGGAAGGTAGGCTTCGCGAGTTTTGTAACTCGCCATCCGTCCCTCAAAGATTCCCGATTTGCTGATTTCGGGTTGAGCGGGGTTGAGTGGGATACTTCTCTTCGTTTCGTGGCCCGGAGCGATAACTCGGCGAGCCACTGGGCCAAACATTATTTCTTTATCACGGATCGATATGTTACCTGGCCGGTTTTGAATGAGGATCGGTCAGACGGCTGGCCTGCCTTTGGGGAGTTCTCTTCTGTGGATTTAGAGACTATGAAGACCATCTATGAGAGCCACAGGACTCAGTCATACTGCCCCGTGTCCTTGGTGACCGAGACAGATCTCTATGAGGCAGGGATTAGTTTGACTCCTGACTCCGGGGGTTCGGTATGTTACTTAGTCTTCTCATCTACATTTACTTTCTGTTTTTCCCTTGTAGGTTGGTTTCACGGGAAAACGTATAACGTGCAGGCAGCACCGGTCGATCTGAGCAAGAGGAAGGCTCCTTCCAGCTCTACTCTGAAGAAGTCCCCTATGCTTGGGAAGACTGCTGGGGCCTCTGGTATACTTCCTTCTTTTTTCCTCTTATGGTATACTTGTGTTTTTTCTTAAACTGTTTTCCTTGTATTGTTAGGGCACTCTCCTTTGGTGACCGAGAGAGTTGTTTCTGTGGGCAAGGGCTCTGGACCTTCTAAGTCCAAGTCACGGAGGTCCGACTCTGAGGCCGGGGCCTCGGTTGTCAAGAAGAAGAAGGCTGCAGATCCTCCTCCCCCTGGTGTTCGTCCCCCGACCCTATCTCGCGACAAGAGATAGTGGTCGAAGAGGCACCTTCCCGAGCTGATAAAGGGAAGCGGCCTGTTGGTGATGGTGGAGTGGTCACTGGTTCCTGCCCCCCAGCCGAGGGCAAGGTCGTCAGGTTCGATCTTCTTCATGTCATTGATGATTCTATGTTCGTATTTTTCTTTATCTTGCTTTGTTTGTATAGGTGGGCCTCTGGCTTTGAGTCGGAAGGATTTTACGCGCCTTACTGACGAGGATATCGTTGGGTCTGAGTGGACTCCTTTTGCTGGGTTGAAGGAGTTCCACTTTGATAGTGGATCTTCCTTACGCACCCCGGAGGTTGGCATCCGTGTGCTTCGCGGTTCCATCCCTCCTGGTGATCGTGCTGCTCAGCCTAAGTCTCCTAGGGAGACCCGGCGTTTCGTTCAGGGTGTATTATCCCGTTATGTTCCTGTGAGTGGTGTCTCTCTTCCCCTTTTTACTTTCATGTGGTTGCTTTTCCAGTTACTCACCCCTTGTTAAATTTCAGGGTATGTCTGACATGGTGAACATGTCGTCCCTTGTGCTTGAGCTGTCCGATGAGAAGAAGGCTCTTGAGGATAGCAAGGTATCCCTGAAGGCGGAGCTTGCCACTGCCACTGAGAAGGCTCGCCTGTCTGACCTGCAGATGCAGGAGCTTAGGGACCAGGTGTCTTTACTTGAGACTACCGTAGGTAGCTTGCGCCGTGAGGCTGAGGTTGCATCGTCACTCCATTCTGAGGAGTTGAGGAAACTCGAGGCAATGTGCCGGGCAGAGGAGAGAGCTGTTGCAGTATCTGAGTACAAGGCTTCCTCTGCCTTTACTGCTGATTACAGTGTGCGGCTGACCCAGGAGATGAACCAGTTTGGCGAGTATCTTGTTGACCATATTTTTCGTATTGATCCCCAGTTTCCCGTCGGTGATCTGGGTGACTTTGAACCGTACGCTACTGGTTATATGGCTGTCCTTAGGGGTCAGGCTGCTGTTGCTGATGAGCCTGCCCCTGCACAGGTGAATGCTACTCCTGTGGATATTGCTAGTTCGGATTCTTCCTCCTCTTCTTCTATCTCTGCTGGTGGTTCGTCCTCAGAGGGTCAGGACCGTGAGGATTCTCCAGCCGGCTCTGGTTGATGTGCTAACATCTCTCTATCTTTGTATATATAACTTTACTTTTCCTCCCCATTGATGGGTTGAGTGTCTTTTGGGATTGCTGTACTTTGGATTTTGTGTTTCTTTCCTTCTTCGTATGGTATTGTTGGCAGTGTGTGGAACACTTGCCTTTTGATTGGTACTTCGTATGCTTCTGTATGTATTCCTTTGATCATGGACTCTTCCTTTTGTTGTGTTTTCCTTTACTTATCCTTCTTTTTTCCTTCACATCATACCTGTCATCTCATCAAGGAAAAAACATTGTGTGTTCTTTATACAACTTTACTTTGCCATTATTTTCTCATGGGATCCTTCTTAGTATTGTGCAATGATCTCTTCTGATACCCTTTGAATGGTGTGTATGATACTGTTAGACCAAAGATACGCTTTTGGTGGGCGTCGAATCTATTCACGAGACATGCTCTCGGAGGGCACTTAACGTTTCACAGGATAGGCTCTCGGAGGGCACAAGTTAGACCAATGATACGCTCTTGGGGGCGTCGAATCTGGTATTTTGAAATCTACCTCAAGATACGCTCTTGGGGGCGTCGAAGGTCGTAGTTTTTAGAAACCACTCTCAAGATACGCTCTGGGGGGCGTCGAAATTCGTAGTTTTTTGAAACCACTCTCAAGATACGCTCTTGGGGGCGTCGAAGTTCGTAGTTTTTTGAAACCACTCTCAAGATACGCTCTTGGGGGCGTCAAAATTCGTAATTTTTGGAAACCACTCTCAAGATACGCTCTTGGGGGCGTCGAAGTTCGTAGTATGAAAACTACTCTCAAGATACGCTCTTGGGGGCGTCGAAGGTCGTAGTATGAAAACTACTCTCAAGATACGCTCTTGGGGGCGTCGAAGGTCGTAGTATGAAAACTACTCTCAAGATACGCTCTTGGGGGCGTTGAGGGTGTTGCTGACTTGGAAGTCATATATGTGTAAGGATAACATAATGATTGTATCACCACCTTCTTTGAAAGATACTTTTGAGTAATTTCTACTTCATTAGGAGCATTCATGCTTTATGTACACTTGGGGTGTCTTGGGTGGATCATGATACCCTTTGGAGGAAATCAAAGATAGTTGTAGAGTCGGAGTAACTTCTTGAGTTCTCCTTCTCAAAAGTTGTTTTTGGAAAACTTAAAATGCTTGAACATGCTAAGTGCTGAATAAGAAACTAAGGAAATGCGGTGGTGAGTTTGTCTGTTGCCACGTACTCCCCTAGGCCTCCTTTGTAAATCATCTCCTCCACTTCTATCTTCAACACCATGCAATCATTGGTTTGATGACCCCAGGTCCCATGGTACTCACACCAACCCTGTGCATCTCTTCCTAGGAAGGCCTTGCCCTCCTCTTTGCATGTGGGTAGCTCTTCCTTGAGGTACTTCTGAAAAATTTCTTCTATCTTCACTGTAAGGGGTGTGAATTTGAAGTTTACACCTCCTTCCAGTGTGTCAGTCTCTCTTCCTTCTTCCCGGACTTCTTCCAGTTGCCCTATCTCTTTTGCGAACGCCTTGTCCAGCTTCTCTTTGAGTTCCCTCATTGTGCTTGTTATGACCACCTCATAGAGCCCTCCATATGCTTCAAATGAGGTTGGATGCATGTTTCTAAGGAAGGCCCTTACGGCCTCTCTTCTTGTGATGTCCATGCTTGCACCATAGCTGAAGAATCTCTCAAAGTAACTTGATATGGACTCCCTTGGCATTTGCTTGATGTCATCTATATATCGGAAACCCCTTTCAATGGATTCCCTTGTTTTCTTTCCTTCGGCGCTCTCTGGCTGCCAGGGTATGCTTGTTACCCTTATAGCCTTACCTCTCTGCTTCTTCTTAGCTAGTCCTTGAAAGAACTGCCTACTCAGGCTGAGTGCAATTCCCTTTTTCATCTTTCCCTGCCTTGGCCTTTTCATCACCTTCTCTTTATCTTGGATGGCTCCCGCCATGACCATAGCCACTGTGTCTGACTTGTGTGATCCGCGTCTCATGGAGTTGACGTAGCACTGCCTTGCAGTGCGTTGATCACCCAATACTTCTCCAATTCCGTTTTCAGTGATGTACTTCAGCTTCTGATGCACGGTAGAAGGCAACGGGTTCAAATTGGGCGTATATCCATCAAACTTGACCATCCCCATCGCTTATACCCTTAGTCTAACTCAACCGGTTTCAAAGACGTGGTCACTTGGCCGTTTTCTTTGGTCTTAGCTCGTACGCCGGGAAGCGAACATTGAGCTAGACCTTAGGTATAAGTTATGAGTTCCAGAGGATACATTGGATGCATCTTCATAAGACATCCGGGATCAAGCAAACGCTCAAGGTGAAGATGTATGCGCCCTTTGAATCACTAGAATTCTAGCTAACACAACCGAGCATGACCCCGTGGTCGAACATGGCACGCGCAGTATGAAGCATGCGTCGATAGCACACCTGGACTAGCCAGGAATGGGATATGTCAATCATGCTATCGCAAAATATTTCATTTGGCCCTGAATGTGATTTTAATGATGGACTGGGTCCAACTCGGCGATGTACAAAACGAAGATTCGGTCATGCATTAAGCGTGACAAGGTTATCCCCCTGGTTCTTAGCCAATCTTGTTGAGGTAGAGGTCCCCCTCTCCTATCAAGATGACCGTGCCTGTGTGACGAGGCATGGTTCACATTCGACAAAATTTTGGTGGAAGAGTTTTACCTCTTCCTACGACTTAGTTTATAGAACGTAAAATCCGATGTTATATTTCATTATGACGTCGATATATCATATACTCAGTTTGCGATTCTTTTATTCAATCGAAATAATATTATTTCAAATGTCAAAATGTCATCGCTTATACAAGTCACTAACATAAGCCCTACGTAATCCAAGCAGTTTTACGTGCTTTTCGAAGATCTCTCTACGTAATGGCTTAGTTAATGGATCTGCAACCATTTTATCAGTGGACAAGTATTCTAAAGCGATTATGTTGTCCTCAAGAACATATTTAGCATAATTGTATTTCACATCAATGTGTTTGGTCCTATTATGGTACTTTGGATTCTTAACTGCTGCAAGGGCTACTTGACTGTCGGAGTATACCTTGACGCGATTACTCTCTTTGCCAGTGCCAATTAATGTAGTAAGAAGCCTTTTCAGCCAGACCGCTTCATGTGCGTTTTTATAAAGGGCAACGAATTCCGATTCCATAGTGAAAAGCGCGACACGTGATTGCTTCTTGCTTACCCAAGATATGGCAGCATTAGCAAGAAGGAAAACTCCTCCTGTGGTGTACTTACGATCATCTGTATCGCCACCGTGGTCGTCGTCACTATAACCGGTCAATTCTATCTGCTTTCCCTTATAGCACAGAACATAGTCGGCAGTACCTTTCAGATACCTTATAATTTGTTTTACGGCCTTTTGATGTTGATAACTAGAATTTTGGTTGGATTCTTGCTACTAGGCCCATGATGTAACAGATGTCCAACTGAGTACAGAGCATGGCATACTTTAAACTTGCTACCATGCTCAGATACTCTGCATTCTTCATCTGTTTACGCTCCTGCTGGTTATTCGGGCCATCACGCTTTGACAGCGCGCTTCCGAACATAACCGGCGCGTTCACGGGTTCAACGTCGAGCATTCTGAATCTTTTCAACAGTTTGTTGATATATGATTCTTGAGAGAGAAACAAGATCCGGGCGGCACGATCTCGGGCAATCTTAATGCCTAAGATGTACGTGGCCTCTCCCATGTCTTTCATCTCAAATGCTGATGCTAACCAGAACTTTGATTTGTTCATGAAACTCACGTCGTTCACAGCAATGAGTATGTCGTCTACGTATAGTGTTACGATGACATACTTAGACCCGGAGGTCTTAGTGTATACGCAGGGATCCTCATGAAGATTCACAAATCCGTTTCCAACGATTTCCTCGTGGAAACTGCGATACCATTGCCAAGAAGACTGTTTAAGACCGTAAATAGATCTTTGGTATTTGCAAACTTTACATTCTTTGCCAGGACTAATAATACCCTCTGGCTGCTCCATATAGATCTCTTCCTCCAGGTTTACGTGGAGAGGTTTGGTCTTAATACCCATTTAATGCATGCTCGAGATCGAGGCTTGCATTCATGGGCAAGGGCGGCCCTAACTGTGGTGTAACGCACAGTTGGTGAGTTTGTTTCATCAAAGTACATTCCGTGAATTTGGGTATATGCATTAGCAATCATTTGAGTTTTGAACCACTCAACTTTCAATCACTAGTGAATTCTAAAATTTCACTTTCTAGTTCTGCGGTTAGCAGATCAATCAACTAAGGATCATAACATAATTTGTTCATCCTCCATTTTTTCCTTCATTCTCTCGTTTGAGGTTATTCCATTGTTTGCTGAACCGTCACTGGTTCGTGAACGAATGTCTCACTTGATGGGATACTTCTCTGACAGAAATTCGTTGCCTATGTTTAGGCTCGTTAATCCCATCTATAGTTTGATCGCTACTCCCACTCGGAATAATGCTTCTTATCGGAGCATCACTCCCACTGGGAACAGTGGCCGTGCTAGAACTTTGATCTATAACTTTCTCAGGATGACCTCTCGGTCTCGGAATTTTACCTCTGAGATGTATTCCTTGATCACTAGGATCTGGAACCAAGTTGATCGTGCTACTCATCTGTTAGGAGTGTTGTAGTGCCCGCGGAACGTTGATTCCCTTATATCCAATAAACATGTTATAAACAACATTTATATAGTGCCGCGCTGTATCCTATGTCAACTGATAATTCTCCTTTCGCCTAGTTTCCTCATAGGAACACTTCTCCAAGGCATCCGTACAAGTATTCACAACCTTCAACTAATATTCGATTGGTGGCCACCTAGTGAATACAAGAGTCGGTGAATTACAGGTGAACTTGACCATCCCCATCGCCTATATCCTTAGTCAAACCCAACCGGTTTCTAAAGACGTGGTCACTAGGCCTTTTTGTTCAGCACTACGTTCGTACGCCGGGAAGCGAACATTGAGCCTGACCTTAGATATGAGTACCGAGTGCGTGAGGATACTTTGGGTGCCTCTTCATAAGGCTCCCGGGATCAATCACACGCTCGAGGCGAAGAAGTTTGAGCCCGCTAGAATCGCGAGGATTCTTTTCTAGCACAACCGAGTTGTGACCCTGTGGTCGAACATGGCACGCGCAGTATGAAGCACGCGTCGATAGCCTACCTGAACATTTAAGTTGACAGGAATGGGATATGTCAATCATGTTATCACAGATTCTCATTTGGCCCAGAATGTGGATTAATGATAAAAGAAGTTCATCACGACGATTTGCAAAATGAAGATCATGTCGAGTTACTTCGAGACTAGATAATCGTCCGGCATAATCAGGTTTATCCCCCTGATTCTTAGCTAGCCTTGCTAGGCAGAGGCCTCCCTCCACCGCAAGACGACCGTACCTGGTGACTAGGTAAGGCCCACATTCGAGATAGTTTTGGCAGAGGATTGCGTCCTCCTACGACTTAGTTTATAGACCGTAAATCTGATGTATTCAAATATTATGACGTCGATAGATCATAAACTCAATTGCAACTATTTTGTTTCAAAAATATATTTCTCAACTATTAAAATGTTATCACATATACATGCCACTTTTAAACCCTACGCAATCCAAGCAGTTTTACATGCTTTACGAATATCTCACCGCGTAGTGTTTTAGTAAATGGGTCCGCAACCATGTTATCAGTGGACAAGTATTCCAAAGTGATTATATTGTCTTCTACCATAGATTTAGCATAAAAATATTTCACATCAATGTGTTTGGTCCTATTATGGTATTCAGATTCTTTACTGCCACAATGGTTGCCTGACTGTCAGAGAACACCTTCACAGGTTTACTCCCGACATCGCCATCAAGCAGCACAGTAAGAAGCCTTTTCAGCCAGACCGCTTCCTTTGCATTCTCAGAGAGGGCTACGAATTCCGATTTCATCGTAGACAGCGAGACACAGGTTTGCTTCTTGTTCGTCTATAAAATAGCGGCATTAGCAAGGAGGAGTACTTTTCCTGTGGTGGACTTACAATCATCCGGACCACCACCATGGTCGGCGTCACTGTAACCGGTCAATTCTAACTTCCCGCCCTCATAGCACAGCGCGTAGTCGGCAATACCTTTTAGATAACGAATAATTCGTTTTGACAGCCTTTAAATGTATGTAGCCAGGATCTGATTGGAAACGGGCTACTAGGCCCACAACGTAACAGATATCCGAACGGGTGCATTGCATGGCTTACACTAAACTACGGACCATGCTTAAATACTCTGCACCCTTCATCTGTTCTCGCTCTGCCAGGTTCTTGGGGCTGTCACATTTTGACAGTGCGCACCCAAACACCACCGTGTATCCACGGGGTTTGGCATCCCGTAATCTGAACCTTTTCAACAGTTTGTTTATATAGGCTTCTTGAGATAGACATAATTTCCGGGTAGCCCGATCTCTATAAATTTAATGCCTAATATGTACGTGGCTTCACCCATGTCTTTCATCTCAAAATACATATTCCAACCATGACTTTGACTTGTTCATAAAAGTCATGCCGTTTGCGGCAATGAGTATGTCGTCCACGTATAAGGTTAAGCTGACATACTTAGACCCGGATGTCTTATAATACACGCACGGATCCTCGTGAAGATTCAAGAATCCGTTTCCTACGATTTTCTCGTGGAATCTGCGGTACCATTTCCGAGATGACAGTTTAAGACCGTAGATGGACCTTTGGAGCTTACAAACTTTACGTTCGTTACCAGGAGTACTGAAACCCTCCTGTTGCTCCATGTAGATCTCTTCTTCCTGGTTTCCGTGGATAAATGCGGTCTTAACATCCATTTGGTGCAGCTCGAGACCAAGACTTGCGACCAGGACCATTATTGGCCCTTAACCGTGGTTTTACACACAGTCAGTGAGTTTGTTTTGTCAAAGTAAACTCCGTGAAATTGGGTATGTCCTTTCGCTACAAGTTTGGTTTCGTAGAGCCCGACCTTTTCCATCAGTGGCGAGCCTTCTTTCAGGACTCACCTTATCCTTGTTCCCCTGTGGTTAGCAGGTGAATCAACTACAACCTATAATGGCTTTCATTTTGGCGATCTCTCTCTTTTATTGTTTCCTCCATTTCTCCACTTGAGGTCTTTCTAATGCCCACTAACAATCGTTAGAGTGAGGTTATCACCCTGCTCAATGGGTTCGATGCCTTTGACTTTTTTCTAGGCTTGTTAATCCCATCTTGAGTCTGAAAGTTTCTCCCACTCGGAATAATGCCTCTTATCGGAGCATCACTTCCATTGGGAAAAAGAGTAGTGCATAAAACCTTGACCTACAACTTTATTTGGACGACTTCTTAATTGGTCTCGGGGTTTTACTACCGAGATGAATTTCTTGATCACTAGGACCTGGAACCAAGTTGGTCGGATCACTCCCACCGGAAACATTGGGTAGTCTAGGCAGTTGTGGCATTCCTGTTTTAGCAATATGACTATCAGGTTCTACTTGATTCTTCTCTGCAGCAACAGTGATCTTATGTGGTAGGGTTTATTCCTCCCTCTGGATTTACTATGAAAATGTTTCCATTGTCATTAACCATGTCATTCACTTGAGTTGCCGGTTCAAATCTATCCCACTCGAATTAAGTGGGACCTGACTGTCAGTGTTATCCTGCTCCGGTTTGATCAAGACTACATTACTTTGAAACTGACCATTCATTGGAAATTCGTCCTCAAGTGATGTAATGTCTCATGTTTGACCACGACACCATTTTCAAAAACTTTAAACAAGTATTTTTTAAGAGTAGGTAGCGTACTCCTGTCCTAAATACGTGTTTAGTGCATAATTTAATGTAGCACGATGATATGATTTAACTCATTATCATTCCTTAGCTTTTATGGCGACGTGTCTTACTGATTTCATTGGAACACAGTTTACATACATGTGAGTCATCTTCTTCATCCCATAGGGAACGCCCGATAGATTGACTCTAACATTATGTTCTTGAACTGTGCTTCTTGTAGTGTGCGTCACTTGATTTGAATGCCTAGCCTGACTTATCGTTCAAGGCATTTGGAAGGAATCGTTTAACCGACTTCGTTCTTCTTCGTTTGCAAACTTATCTCAGGGATTTCATCCCATCTCCGAACTGAGCATCTTGGGTTTTCACCATATGCGTCAGCTGATACTTTTACATGGTCGTGGTAGCTTATGAAGCATACTTCTTTCCGATGTAAACGTTATCAGTAAGTTATTTCCGAAGGAATGCAGACATAAATTCAGCACATAATCATTTAAAAACTTCATTATTAAACTGGTATTTGAAACGATGTGATACGTGTTTCGAGGTCCACTTGCGCGTAGCGCTATGGTTTTAACCCTAGGTTAAATCGTTTCATTTCTAAATTTAATCCAATCGGTTTCGCTCATGATCATCATTACTAAATCTTTCGATCTAGCTACGCAATCGATGTGTATTTTCAATTCAGATGTCCCGACGGAGATGACAGGGTACGTGAATCGTTTCGTTTCAAACAGTCTCTTTTACCTGGCCGAAAATTTGGTTCAGAATCCATGGGTTTGAATTTTCGTTTCGGATCGTCCTCTTTTACTGGGCCGTTAAATTGATAAGAAAATTGTTCTACGAATCGAGCTATAATTACTTTATTCAATAGCTCTGAATCTCGAAATAACCAAAATTTTAGTAACTCAAACAAACGATAAATGAAAATGGTAGGGTTCTTGATCTGAAGTTCGCGTGTTTGATCCATGATTGTCGCATAGATAGTCGAGAACTTTAAGTCCTGTTGAACATCACATCTGAGTAAATTCAGGAGTGAATCATGTCAAATGATCTGTGTCTGTATAAAACGCTTCATACACATGACCTTCGAGCGTACTTGAGACGTGTTGGGTTACGATTAAAATGATAGAATAGTATGAAGGCGAGTACGTTTAAAGGCGAGACTAAGGAGAAGTCATCGACCATTTCTGTTCATAACGACTAGGCAAAGACAAATGGTCAACGACTATATATGAAGAAGTCGACTTCTGAAGAACGAATAGCAAAAGAAGGCGACTAAATCACTCAAGGCTCTCCTATTAAGGTACGAGTCGAGTCGATAGCCAAACCACCACTGAAGAAAACCTTCCTCATAAGGAAAAGGACAAGTGGCGACCTGCTCTAGCCGCCATGAAGAAACCTTCCTCCTAAGGAAAGGGACAGGTGGCGACCTGCTCTAGCCGCCATGAATGAAACCCTCCTATTAAGGAAAGGGACAGGTGGCGACGTGCTCTAGCCGCCATGAAGAAACCCTCCTCTTAAGGAAAGGGACAGGTGGCGACCTGCTTCCAACCGCAAGAGGGAAACCTTCTCAGCTAAGGAAAGATGAAGTAGTGACCTACTTGTCACCTGCTTAAACCGACTCTTGGGAGAAACCCTCCCAAGAGGGTAGCCGCCATTTGAAGTCTGTAATCTCTCCCTATAAATAGGGAAACATTATATGTATTTTACAATCTTGATTCTCATACTTTACAATACTCTTTCTAAATGAATTACTGACTTAAGCTTCAGAGTGGAATCAGGGAACATCCCCACACCTTTTCAGGTCCTCGCCTAGCACAAAGCTCCTAAAGGAAACTAAGTACCCGAGAGGTCGAGGAAGATACCTAAAAGAGTTAGCTCCCGGCGAGAACTTAAAGTTCACTACTAAAAGTTCAAGGCCACGTCATTTTGATCCCAACATTTGGCGCCGTCTGTGGGAACCGGTGATCAAAAAGTCATGGCTCCCGAGAAGAACAAGATGCCAAAATCCGTGGTCGAAGAGATGGGAGAAACCCCAGCAAATCCCACCACTTCAAAACCAACACCGGAAGAAGATCCATTTGTGCCTCAAACTTATGGCACTAGTGGTGAGGAGAGTTCTAGTCACTCCAAATCATTACCAAATCCAGAAGAGGTGAGAACAGTCCCCCCCGCTGTCCCTCAGGATGTAACGGCGGCTTTCATAGCCTTTTGGAACCAAGCCCAGGCGGGAGCTCTTCCTGAAAAAAGGAACCAACCCGAGAAGTCTCCCAGAAGGAAGAAGTAGCCTCCAATGTGAAGATTGCGAAGGAAAATCTCTTGGAAAAAGAGATCCTCAAGGCTCCCGAAATTGAGAAGGCGAGTAAAGATCCTATCCTGTTCACTATAGGACAGGTAGAAGAACTGTTGGGAAGAAGATAAGAGGGACAAACGACCTGTTGATTGTTCGTGACCACACCTCTCACCCTTTCTCCAAAAGGCTGTTCAATACTCGAGTTCCTCCGCAAGTTTTCGCAAGGAACATCGATGACTACACAGGCGAGGGAGATCCTGTTCGCCATATCAACGCCCACAACCCTTCCCTCCTATGGAGAGGGGCGACGCCTCTCTTCCCAACAATTCTAAAAGAAGAGGCCTCCACTTGGTTCTATGGTCTTCCTGACAACTCGATAGACTCATGGGAAGAGTTGAAGACCAAGTTCATAGAAGGCCACATAGGCCAAAGACAACGCCTCAAGAGCATGGACTTTCTATATAAAATTGAGCAAAGTCCAGATGAAACCTTAGCCAATTATTATACTAGATACCAGAAAATACTCCAGCAGCTGAATGAGGACGCCACCGATGGCGAGCTGATCAGGACCTTCTGGAGAGGCCTCAGGGTTCAGAGCCAAGCTTTGAAGGATAGAATGGTGATGAAGCCCGTGTGAAAGATTGTTGCCCTCGCCATCAAAGTCAAGAAATACATCGACCTAGAAAGGTCACACGAGAAATCGCCTATGGAGGCCAAGAAGCAGGTTATTCCTGCTAAAATCGAGGAAGGTTCCGCTTCTCGACCCCCGAAGAGAGATGAAGGCTCTCGACACAAAAAAATTTAAAATCAGAAAACAAACATCAACTCTTATCCAGCAAGATACACCCCTCTCACACACAACGTTGCGGTAGTACTTCATGAGATGGAGAAACTCCGTTTAAACAACTCACCTCCAGCAAGGAAGAGCATGATGGGTCATCAGATAAATGCATATTGTCGGTATCACCATGCTAGGTGGCACGATACAAACGAATGCGCTATCTTAAAGCAGGACATTGAGACTCTCATTCAAAGAGGTAAACTGTTAAAATTTGTGGAGAAATCTACCAACACCCCCAAGAAATGAAATCGCAGCCCAAAAGGGAACTCTCGATCCCCTCCTCATGACCATCCCGCCGCAATCCAGAGAAGGACAGTGAACGTCATCGCGGGAGGATTCGCGTCAAGAGGAGGAACGAATTCAGCTCGAGAAGTACATGCTGCCCAAATATCTACATCGGCTGTGATGGGAAAAAGACCTCGAGAACCTGAGCTCGAAACTATTAGCTTCACTGCCAGTGATCTTTTAAAAATGGATCAACCTCATCAAGATGCCCTGGTTGTTACTCTCCTTATATCCACATATAAGGTTAAAAGAGTCCTTACCGATAGCGGAAGATCAACTGACATTTTCTTCTACCAAGCATTCTTACAATTGGGTTTGATGAGAAGAGATTTGAGGAAGGTCGACTTCCCATTGGTAGGCTTCGCAGGAGAAACCATCTATCCCATGGGAGCTATTCGACTAACAACCATTTTTGGAGAAGATGAGAAAATTCTATAAATCGATATACTCTTTGTAGTCGTCGACGCCGCCTCAGCATACAATGCTATCATCGAAAGAACTACTCTTAATCCTTATCGGATCATCCCGTTGACTGCTCATCAAGTAATGAATTTCTCAACGCCTAAGGGAATTGGTGAGGTCCGAGGAGAGCAGGCCATGGCGCGACACTGCCACAACACATCGATACGGCGCCCATAGAAGTTATAAAAACTTCTAAAGTTGATCTATGTTTTGACAAATAGTTCAAAATCTTTCTTTTGATGTAATATTCAGGAAACGATGAATAAATATGGCCCCTCGGGGTCCCTTTCTTTCTTACAAGATATCGTCCAGATATTACCATCAAAGACCAACGTCAACCATCTCGATTGTCGACAATATGTGCCCAAGATGGCAACAAAGCCTAGGTATGTCGACAACTCGATAGAAATACGACATCTACAAATCGATTGTCGACCTTATGTGCCCAAGATGGCAATAAAGCCTAGGTACGTCAAAAACTCGATAGAAGATCAACGTCAACAATCTCGATTGTCGAAATTATGTGCCCAAGATGGCAATAAAGCCTAGTTACGTCGACAACTAAATAGAAGAACGACGTTGTTGGATCACGGGCGAAGCTCCGTTACGTCCTTGACGGAAAGCTTTGGACTCCTGGGCTCCGCGTAATCCTGCAAAAGGGGATGATCTGGATGGTGACCCAGAACCCCTCTCCGATGCTTAAATGAGTGTGGTGATCAATGGGTGGTAAGCAAAAGTCTAAGTTCGTATTAGATGATGGTTTTCTGAGGTAACTTCCTCCTTTATATAGGAGGGGAAGTTACTCAGTTACCTGTTACTGCGCCTGGCAGTTTTGCCCATGATTCCGTGTATCTCGCCACGATTCCATATATCTCGCCCCACGCTCCGCGTATCTTACCCGTACTCCGCGTATCTCGGGCACGCCCTGCGTATCTCGGGGAGTTTATCTCTATCTCTAACCGCCTCCTACTACTCTATCTAGTAGGAGGATTTCTCGGTTTTTATCCTCTGATCACAAGTCCCGACTCCTGTCGGAGACTCCAGAGTTGTCTCATTCTAGATCACCACCCAGGACCTTCAGTCTCTACGGGACAGGTCCAGCCTCTGCGAGGCTTTATTATCGGGGCCTTTACTAAGGCATATCGGGGCCTATTCAGAGGCTTCTCATCGGGAGCATTCAGCTCATACATCGGGACCGCTCAAGTCGGGACCCTTCGTGCTGGGCCTCTGGGCCTTCCAGGCTTTTCACGAGGCCCACTGGACCTACTCGCCGTCCATTGGCTGTTAACGGGGCTAACGATTACATCGGAACCCATCATTTGCCCCAAGACATGGGGGACTTTCAGTTCTTCATGTCTTCTAATTCAGCTTTTCTGACCTCGTTGTCGGAGGTTTTTGTTTTCATACCTTCCGATACCACCGTCGGAAGCCTTTGTTTTCATCGCTTCCGATACCACCGTCGGAGTCTTTTGCCTTGTGTGTGATTGTTGTATAACAGAGCCTCTTACTCATGATTGCCTTGGGCCCACTAGGCCCCATGGGCAGTTGCCAAATCCAAGGGGACTCCTCGGTTACTGTAGCATTAAATGCCTAGGGATAAGGAAACGACGTTTAAACCAGCGTGACTACTGTTTTCTGAAAAAGCAACTGTGACGTCACACACGTCCCTTCCGTGCCTATGATCTCGGCGATTAAGATCGTGTCGTTTCCTCTTCAACGGTGCAGATCAAGCCCATCCAGCTGTCTCTTCCGTACTATCTCCACAATTTCAATGATTGTGATCGAATCGTTTCATCTTCAATGGTCAAGGTTGAGTCCCTCCAATTATCCTTTTGCTTATAAAAGCCAAAACCCTGGTATTATTCACTTCTTCTGCATTCTCTCGCTTTCAGCCATCTTTGCATTCGAGGCTTCCTCTCCAAGCTCCTCCTGGTGTTCAAGTGATCCAAGGTCTTTAACCCTCCGATCTTCCTTTACCTTACTTCTTCGACCACCGATCATGTCTGGTAAGGACTTTCTTCTAAGTGTTCGTGATTTACTTATTGTTTGTTCGTCTTTTCTCAAATCCTTTTGTTTGCAATCGTTTTAGACGAAGCTAGTTCTGAGGTTAGGGCTCCTTTCGTTTTCGAGTTTGCTGTCAATGAGATATCTGAGACTTCGTATGAGGTTGCCCTTAGAGAGGGGTGTATTACCTCGGATTGGGAGCCTCGCTTCCCGTATGAGTCTCAGCCTGCTGTTAGAAGGAAGCACATCATTACGCCTCCTCGGGCAGGGGAAGTGTTTGTCTCCGTCGGACAAATAAGCGCGGGGATTCGGTTCCCCTTCTGTGGAAACATGGTGGAGATGTGCAACTTCTACAAAACGCACCCCTGTACCTTCCAACTCCATCCGCCATCCGCGTGTGGAATGCCTTCCAACTCTTATGCCACCGCCAGCAGTGGACGTACAGTCTTCTGCTGTTCCGCACTTTCTACGGCATGAAGTGCAACAAAGCCGGTGTCTGCTCCTTCTCCCCCCGACTCCCCAAGTGGACAAAGGAGCAACTTTCATGTTTCGGCTGGGATAACGAAACTTGGAAGTTTCACAAAGATCGGGTGCTGATTCGTGATTCGGGGTCCGACAACAGCGGCTGGAAGAAGTACTACTTCTTCGTCCAGCACAGCTCTGTCCCCTGGCCTCGATGGGAGGTCGTGGCGGACCCTGCCCCCAAGCTCCAGGACTACACTGAGGATGACCTCAGCACCCTCCAGATGGTTCAACTTTATCGCTGGGGAGACAACTTCATACCCCTCGATGCCAACAAGCTCCAGGAGAGGAACCTGATTACTATCGGAGTCCGACTCCTTGACTCTGTTTCCAAGGATTTAGTCATTTGGGTAATATTTCTAACTATCTTATTTTTACCTTTGCAGCCAAGAAGGCTTCTCTTTTGACTCATCTCATTCTGAAGCAGGGCGAGACTGATGCCGTCCAGAGTGGCTCCAAGCGGAAGCGCAAGCTGGTGAAGAAAGGTGCTTCCTCCTCCACTCCCTTATCTGCTGCTCCTCCGACTGAAGAGCAGGTCGGGGCCAAGAAGGCCAGGCGGGAGGAGATAGATCGGACCTTCGGGGCCACCACCGTCGAGGAAGGTAAGCGCGTTCGTCGTGCAATTAAACAATATAAAAAATTAGTCCCCAAGGAGTTTATACCCGCTGATCGGAAAACACGGGTTCAAGAGATCAAGTACATCCTTCGAGGAGAAATTCCCCACGTTCTTGAGGCGGGATATTACAACGACCTTGGGAAGAATAGACATTTCGATCGTCAAATCATCTGGTGCCCTAAAGGTACTCTTCCTAACTTTATTCGTCCCGCCACCGCAGGTCCATTGGAGGCTGTCACTCCGGGGCATGCTGATACTCCAGCCCGGGCCGTGACTCCACCGGCACCGGAGACAGAAGAAACCCCGACGGAAGCCCAGTTCCGTCAGGTGACTGATTTGAAGGCTTCTCCCTCCTCTGAGGAGCCCGCTGAAGGTGGCCTGCTCCCTCGTAGGCGTGGTCGGAGCACCTTGAGGCCCGTCGTGGAGGATGTGTCCCGGAGTCCTCCTCCCGAGTTCCGCACTCCGACTCCTGAACCACCAGCTGAGGTGGCTCCTCCGGCTGAAAGTTCTGGGGTCATCCCCCCTCTCCCCGTGGATGAAAACCTTTACAAGGTTTTTACTCCAGACCAGGGGATGATGCCTTGGAACCCGATCGAGTCTCTCCGAGGGGTTCCACTCAGGCGGGGAAACCTTGATCCTGGGTTGGCCCTGCATCTGCTGGCGGGGTCAATCCCTCCAGCCTTGAGGCGACCCTTGTCCTTGGCGCGGGAGGACCTTGAAGAGGAGATCCGCGACATGGCTATTCGTCGGATGGAGGTGAAACTTCTATCTTTGTTTTATTTTCTTCGTCCCTCTTATCTTTGATTGCTGTATCTTGATCTTTTCCTTCCTTCTTTCAGGACACCGCGAACCAACAACGCTGATTTGGCCTTATCCTGGCCTTGAAGGGTGCCTTGGAGGCGGCGGAGGCCCAGTCGAACTCGGATGCTTTAGCCAAGCTTCAGGTGGAACTCGACGAGGCTGTAGCGGCCAAGAACAAGATGGCCAAGGAGAAGGCTCTCCTCGATGATTTGTCCTCCAACCTGCTCAAGAAGGTTCACGATCATGAGGCTATCATGCGTCGGGAGCGGAAGATGGTCCAGGCGGACCAGCAGCGGAATGAGGAGGAGAAGAAGCAGCTCATTCATGAGAAAAACGTCTTCGCGGATCTCCTCGCGGAGGCCAAGGCGAAGTTTGAGGCGGAGAGGGCTGAGTTTTCTGCCAAGATGACTGAGGCCAAGGCTCAGGGCCTCGAGGAAGGCCGCCTGTAGGGCCGCGAGGAAGGTCTTCACCAAGGTCGCGAGGAGGGTCGCGGGGAGTATCGAAACTCTGAAGAATTCAAGCTGGCTGCTGTGGAGTTCTGCAAGTCCGAGGTGGAAGACGTTTTGTTCAACGCTGTCGAGGAACTCTACACAGCCTACGCGGATTCCATTGACTTCACGAAGTCCGAGACTCTTGCCCCCGTTGCGGAGAAGTACTTCAAGCTCCCCGCGGAGAGAGAAGAGGCTGCTGCCGTGGACCCGACTCCGCCAGCTGCGGAGCCTTCTGCCCAGGCCCCTCCAAACCTTGCTCCCTCCGATGCTGCCGCGGACCCATCTTCCAACAAGGGCCAAGTTTAACGCTTACATCTTTTAGTCCTTGTTGTCTTTCTCCTTTGTCTCTTTGTAACGGGCCTCTTTGGCCTTCTGGCCTTTATATGAGTAGTTTTCTTTCCATCTGTTTTGGCACCGATACTCGTTTGCACTTTATCTAAAGCGGCTATAAATTCGTTACTCAGAACGTTCCGATGCACCATTTAAGATGACTTCATACGTCCTTCCGACGCTTAACTCGGGCCTTTACCACTTAAGGTTTTGTCTAATCGAGACTTCGCCACTTAAAGCTTCTCGTCCAATCGGGACTTCACCACTTATGGCTTCTCGTCCAATCGGGACTTCACCACTTAAGTCTTCTTGTCCAAAATCGGGACTTCACCACTTAAGGCTTCTTATCCCTGCCTTTCGAGGCCATTTTCACACCCCTTGGGGCTTTTGCTGCGTCTCTACCGGACGGCTTAATCGTACCCTTTAATGCTTTTTGCCGGGTCATATAGACGACTTACGCGGACCCGTTAAGGCTTTTCCGTACCCGTTAAGGCTTTTGACCGCATCATATTGACGACTTACGCGGACCCTTCAGGGCCTTTTCATACCCAGGCTTTTGGTTGCATCATATAGACGACTTACGTGTACCCCGTGGGGCTTTTGTCCATACCCGTTAAGGCTTTTGGCCGCGTCATATAGATGACTTACGCGTACCTCGGAAGGCTTTTGTCGCGTCCTTCAGGACGTCTTACTAACAGTTAGAATAAATCTAAAGGCAATTTGATCGGAAGCAACTTCTTTTATTCATAAATAACTCAAAATAGGCTTACATCGGATTTTATTGATAGACATTTGCGCCCTTCGCGGCGGCTTAATATCAAACATGATACTTCTTCAAGTGTTCGCCACTGAAGGAATGCTTCAACGTCTTGCCATCAAGGTCCTCTAGCCTGTATGCATTGGGTGCTGGCATCCCTACGATCTTGTAAGGTCCCTCCCATTTCGGTGATAGCTTGTTGATCCGATCTTGATGAACGAACTCGTTCCTCCGCCAGACAAGTTCTCCCACGAAGAATTGTCGGGACCTGACACGCCGATTGTAATATCGGGCTGTTGCCAGACGCATTCGGGCCTGGACTTCATCAGCCTTCCACCTCTTTTCCTCGAGTAGGTCTAAGTCCATACGTCTCATTTCCTCGTTTGTCAGAGGCTCGTAATATTTCGCGCGATGGGACGCCACCGCTATTTCCACGGGAGCGACTGCCTCCGTGCCATAGACCAGGCCAAACGGAGTTTCTCCTGTTGATTGCCTGGGTGTTGTTCTCACAGCCCATAGCACGTTCTCGAGCTCATCCAGCCAATGGCCCTGCAAGGCATAGACTCTCTTCTTCAGGCCATCCATCACAATCTTGTTGGCTGACTCTACCTGGCCATTGGTCTGAGCGTGGCGGACTGAAGCGGTCCGATGCTCAATGTTTAGTTCTTCCAGGTACTCCTTCAACTGAGCCCCATTGAACGGAGGGCCGTTGTCGCTGATCAACACTCGAGGAACCCCGTACCGGGATACGATCTGAGTTTGAAGGAACTTGAGGATCTGCTGCCCCGTCGTTCTAGCCAATGCTTTAGCCTCTATCCACTTTGAGAAGTAGTCGATGGCCACGAGCAAATACTTGCACTGACCTTTCGCTTGAGGAAGAGGTCCCACCAAGTCAATCCCCCATTGCGCGAAGGGCCATGCACTCCTGATGGGCATCAGGTCCGCGGCGGGAGCCACGATATTTGGGGCGTACCTCTGGCATGCATCACAGGATCGGACCATCGCGGTCGCTTCCTTGTTCATCGAGGGCCAATAGTAACCTAAGTTCAATGCCTTCCTCACTAGAGATCGGGCCCCTTCATGGCAGGCCGCGACTCCTTCGTGTAGCTCCCTCAGGATCCGATTTGTGTCAGGCTCTGCTACGCATTTTAGAAAAGGCTTTACATACCCTTTTTTGTACAACTGGTTGTCCACCATCGCATAGTTGTCCGCAATCCGCCGCAACCTGACAGCTGCCACCTTATCATCGGGGAGTGTCCCTGTAGTCAGATACGTGACCATCGGGGTCATCCACGTGGGCTTTTCTTCCTCCTCCGATCCTGTCTCAATAGCGCAAACCTCCGCCGGATCGATGTTTGAGATAATCACCTTCTCTAGGAAATGCACCTTTCGATTCTCCTCGGGGGCCACTCCCAGAGCGAACTTGCTCAAGGCATCTGCTTCCGCGTTTTCTTCCCTAGGGATTGCCTCGATATCAAAGCTTTTGAAGCTTCCCTTCAAAGTCTGCACCTCGTGCAAATACTTCTTCATTGTCGGGCTCTTAGCTTCATAGTTCCCCTGGACTTGGTTTACAACCAAGCTGGCATCACACTTCACTTTTAAATGATCGACCCCCGTACCTTTGGCAATATTGAGGCCCGTGATGAGAGCCTCATACTCCGCTTCGTTGTTGGTGGCTTTGAATGTCAACGCCAAGGCATATCACAGGGGCTCGCCTCCACCGGGCGGTATCAATACGAATCCTGCCCCCGAGCCTTCTACACTCGATGAACCATCAATGTACATTTCCCAAGTATTCTCCTCATTTGGCTGTTCTGGCTGCTGTTCTGTTGTCGGGACTTCCTCCATGGTTGCCCCCTCTGCGGGACCCGTTACTTCCAGATCGGGTGCCGTAGACTCAGCTATAAAATCTGCCAATGCCTGGCCCTTAATAGCGGTTCTCGGAGCAAAATGAATGCGGAATTCCGTCAACTCGATGGCCCATTTCACCAATCTCCCCGACGCCTCCGGTCGGTTCAAAAAGTGTTTCAAGGGCTGATTAGTCAGTACCGTGACTTCATGGGCATGGAAGTAAGGTCGTAGTTTTCGAGCGGCAATAATCAACGCGAAGAGATACTTCTCAATAGCGGGATAGTTTATTTCAGACTTGGCAAACGGCTTGCTTACATAATAGATAGGCACTTGGTTGCCCTTGACAATTTTAATCAAAACAGAACTAACAGCCACATCAAAAACAGCCAAATAGAGATAGAGCGGCTTGCCTGGAACTGGTTTCGCCAACGGCGGAAGGGTACGGAGGTGCAGCTTGAGTGCTTGGAACGCCTCCTCACACTTGTCGGTCCATTCGAACTTCTTGTTCGCCCTCAGCACATCAAAAAATGGCATAGCTCGGTCTCTCGCCTTGGATAGGAAGCGATTCATCGCGGCCAACCGGCCATTCAGCACCTGGACCTCCCGATGAGTCCTCGGGGACTGCATCTCCTCGATTGCTCGCAGCTTCTCGGGGTTCACCTCAATTCCTCTCTGGCTCACCATGAACCCTAGGAACTTCCCCGAGTTCACCCCAAAGGCACATTTGTCGGGGTTCAGCCGAACCTGATGGAACTTCATCCGCTCAAATGCCGCCGCCAAGTTCTGGACATGGTCTCCTGCCTGTCGGGACTTCACCAGCATGTCATCCACATACGCCTCCATAGTTTTCCCCAGCATGTCTCCAAACAATTTGTTCACCATCCGCTGGTAAGTTGCTCCGGCATTGATCAATCCGAAGGGCATCACGTCGTAATGGTAGACGTCACTGTCGGCATAGAAGGCTGTATGGGGGGCATCCTCCTTCGCCATCTTGATCTGATTGTACCTGGAGTAGGCAGCTCATGTCTCGATGTGGCATCCACCAACTGGTCAATCCTCGGGAGCGGGTAGCAGTCCTTCGGGCAGGCTTTGTTCAAGTCGCGGAAGTCGACACACATCCGCCACTTTCCGTTACTCTTTCGCACCAGCACTGGGTTAGCCACCCAAGTCTGGAATCGGAGCTCCTTGATGAATCCAGCGTCAAGCAGTCTGCCGACTTCTTGCTGGATCGCGATCCTCTTATCCGCGCCCATCGGACGCCTTCTCTGCGCGATAGGCTTGATCGCGGGGTCTATCTTCAACTCGTGCACTATCACATCGGGGCTGATTCCTGGCATATCACTCGGGGACCAGGCAAACAGCTCCTTAAACTCCTTCAAGAGCTCGATCAACTCTCGGGCTCTTTCCTCCGATAAAGCAGACCCGAACTTTACCTTCCACTGAGGCCCATCGATCTCAACTTCCTTCAAATCCTCCATGGGGGCGGGGCGCCCATACTCCTCTCGAGGATCAGCGTCAGTCTGAAGGACAGTCATGGCCTCCCTTCTTCTCCGTCGGGTGGCGTTAACGTAGCATTTCCGCGATGCCACTTGGTCACCCTTAACCTCTCCAATCCCATTGTCAGTCGGGAACTTCATCTTCTGGTGGACCGTCGAGGCAACTGCCATAAGAGGGTTGATAGTGGTCCTTCTGATAATGGCGTTGTATGCCCCCGCAGACTCCACGACAACGAAATCTACATTTCGCTTCTCCATCTTCCAGCCACTACCAAACTCCACCGGTAAGGTAATCATTCCCAGCGGGTAAGAGGTGGAACCAGAGAATCCCACCATCGGGAAGTCCACCTGCGTCAGGTCATTCTTCGTCTTTCCCATGGCCTCCAGAGCGTCCATGAAGAGAATATCGGAGGAACTCCCTCCGTCTATCAGGATCCGCTTCATCTCAAATCCGTCTACGTCTAGGGTCACGACCAAGGCGTCATCGTGAGGACTCTCCACGCCTACTAAATCCTCCGCCGAAAAAGAAATTACCATTTCCTCCTTCAGGGTCCACGACCAGGACCTTTTGCCTAGCACCACCGCGGCAGATATGCGGGAAGCGTAGTTCTCCCTAGAAGCAGAGGTATCACCTCCCGCTGCCATCCCTCCGTGGATGACGTTGATAGTTCCGCGCCTCTCCCTACGGGCACCTGAACCTGAAGCTTCTTGCTCAATCTTTTTCTTCTTCGGGGATCGATCGCGGGATTTGGAACGGGATCGTGACCGACTTCTGGAACGGGATCGGCACCTTCCCCTTCCAACGAACTCTTTTAACTTCCCCTTTTGAATCAGCTTCTCAATTTCCTTCTTCAGCTCCCGACAGTTTTCAGTGTCGTGACCATTGGCCCGATGGTAACGACAGTAGCGGTCAGGGCGGCCTCCTAGGAATTCGCCTTCTTTCCTCGGAGGGTATCGGGCGAGACCCTGCCGATCCATCACAGCTAACACAGAAGTCATCGAGCTATTGATGGGAACGGCCCGACCTTCTCGATTGTCCTTCTTCGGGGGACGCTTGTCTTCTCTTTTTTCGGGACGACCACGGTTTCTACTCCCTTCCGACTTGTCGCTCCCTTTGCGATCATCCGACGGCTTGGACGATGGCTTTCCTCTTCCCGACCTCGGGGGATCGAGCTCTCCGGCAGCAATCTTCGACTCCTGGACGTCGATTTGCTGTTTCACCCTCGCTTGCAGGGCCTCCATACTCCACACAGCCTTCGCGGCTACACTGTGCATCTAGTCGGAACCGTACGGAGCGCTCAAGTTCCGCAAGAAAGTACGGATGGTCTCTCCCTCCGATATCTCTTCATCGACCTCTGCGGCGCTGGCGGTGAATCGTTGGTAGTAATATGCCAACGATTCGTCAGGCCTCTGCACCACCTGGGTCAGGGACCTTACACTCTTCAGAAGGCGCCTCCGACCTTGATACTGTTTGATAAACCGATCGTGCATGTCCGCCCAGCACGTAATGCATCCTGGTGGGAGGCTGAAAAACCAAGTCATGGCCCTTTCTCCCAGAGTAATCGGGAACAGCGAACACACGAGGTCGTCGTTCGAGGTCCTTCCCATGCAAGCCTGGACATGTCTCTGAACATGACGAACTGGGTCCCCTTCACCATCGTACTCCTTGATGGTCGGAATACCTAGCCCAGGCGGGGCGACGGTATCGATTAGCCGCGGCACGAAAGGATGGCTGGACCGATCCCTTAACTCCGATGTCATCTGCTTCTGATCACCCATGCAGATGCTAACGATCTTCACCACCTGATCGGGAGTGATGGGGCCATTCAGGGGAATGGTCCTGTTTTGCACCGGACCTGGGCCGCCGACCACGAACTTCTCCGAGTGGGCTGGTTCCTTACCCTTGCTCCTAGGCGGAACCTCCTGTTCCTCGGGGTCCACCCTCGGCGGGGGTGGTGGTAGTTCTTCTCGCGGAGGCAGCTCCTCCGCTCTCTTGGCGGCCTCTCTCTTATCCAGCAAGGCCTCCATGGCGGCCAAGAACATGGGCATAGCCTCCACTACTGCCTTGGCCAATTCCGAGTTCGAAGACGACCCTTCTTCCCTTCGCGGGACTCCTTCTCTCCCATGGCCCACCGGGTTTGGGGGAGCCTCATCTTCCTCCCTACGCGGGACATCCTGCCTGTTCCTCTCAGCGTCTCGGACTGAGACCTCATAGCCATCACCTTGCCCCCCTGTCTGGGAAAGAGCAGGGTTCTCACCTTGTTCAGCAACACGTTCCGGCAACGGGGAGTTCACAGTTCCTGCGGGACGAGAACTGCCAGCCTGAACTTGTTTCTTCTTGCCACCACCGGCCATTGATCTGGTAGAAACTATCTTGACTTTTTGTAGGTTTCCCACAGACGGCGCCAATGTTGGATCACGGGCGAAGCTCCGTTACGTCCTTGACGGAAAGCTTTGGACTCCTGGGCCCCGCGTAATCCTGCAAAAGGGGATGATCTGGGTGGTGACCCAGAATCCCTCTCCGATGCTTAAATGAGTATGGTGATCAATGGGTGGTAAGCAAAAGTCTAAGTTCGTATTAGATGATGGTTTTCTGAGGTAACTTCCTCCTTTATATAGGAGGGGAAGTTACTCAGTTACCTGTTACTGCGCCTGGCCGTTTTGCCCATGATTCTGTGTATCTCGCCACGATTCCATATATCTCGCCCCACGCTCCGCGTATCTTACCCGTACTCCGCGTATCTCGGGCACGCCCTGCGTATCTCGAGGAGTTTATCTCTATCTCTAACCGCCTCCTACTACTCTATCTAGTAGGAGGATTTCTCGTTTTTATCCTCTGATCACAAGTCCCGACTCCTGTCGGAGACTCCAGAGTTGTCTCATTCTAGATCACCACCCAGGACCTTCAGTCTCTACAGGACAGGTCCAGCCTCTGCGGGGCTTTATTATCGGGGCCTTTACTAAGGCATATCGGGGCCTATTCAGAGGCTTCTCATCGGGAGCATTCAGCTCATACATCGGGACCGCTAAAGTCGGGACCCTTCGTGCTGGGCCTCTGGGCCTTCCAGGCTTTTCACGAGGCCCACTGGACCTACTCGCCGTCCATTGGCTGTTAACGGGGCTAACGATTACATCGGAACCCATCAGGCGTGTACAACTCGATTGTCGACATTATGTGCCCAAGATGGCAATAAAGCCTAGGTACATCGACAACTCGATAGAAGAACGTCGTCTACAACTCGATTGTCAACATTATGTGCCCAAGATGGCAACAAAGCCTAGGTACGTCGACAACTCGATAGAAGAACGGCGTCTACAGATCAATTGTTGACATTATGTGCCCATGATGGCAATAAAGCCTAGGTACGTCGACAACTCGATAGAAGATCGACATCAACAATCTCGATTGTTGACATTATGTGCCCAAGATGGAAATAAATCCTAGGTACGTCGACAACTCGATAGAAGATCGACATCAACAATCTCGATTGTGGACATTATGTGCCCAAGATGGCAATAAAGCCTAGGTAAGTCGAAAACTCGATAGAAGATCGACATCAACAATCTCGATTGACGACATTATGTGCCCAAGATGGCAACAAAGCCTTGGTACGTCGACAACTCGATAGAATAACGACATCTACAAATCTATTGTCGACATTATGTGCCCAGGATGACAATAAAGCCTAGGTACGTCAACAACTCGATAAAAGATCAACGTCAATAATCTCTATTGTCGAAATTATGTGCCCAGGATGGAAATAAAGCCTAGGTACGTCGACAAATCGATAGAAGAATGGCGTCTACAACTTGATTGTCAAAATTATGTGCCCAAGATGGCAATAAAGACTAGGTACGTCAACAACTCGATAGAGGAACGTCGTCTACAACTCGATTGTCGACATTATGTGCCCAAGATGGCAACAAAGCCTAGGTACGTCGACAACTCGATAGAAGAACGACGTCTATAAATCGATTGTCGACATTATGTGCCCAGGATGACAATAAAGCCTAGGTACGTCGACAACTCGATAGAAGATCAACGTCAACAATCTCGATTGTCGAAATTATGTGCCCAGGATGGAAATAAAGCCTAGGTACGTCGACAAATCGATAGAAGAATGGCGTCTACAACTCGATTGTCGAAATTATGTGCCCAAGATGGAAATAAAGACTAGGTACGTCAACAACTCGATAGAGTAACGTCGTCTACAACTCGATTGTCGACATTATGTGCCCAAGATGGCAACAAAGCCTAGGTACGTCGACAACTCGATAGAAGAACGGCGTCTACAAATCGATTGTTGACATTATGTGCCCAAGATGGCAATAAAGCCTAGGTACGTCGACAACTCGATAGAAGATCGACATCAACAATCTCGATTGTCGACATTATGTGCCCAAGATGGAAATAAAGCCTAGGTACGTCGACAACTCGATTGAAGATCGACATCAACAATCTCGATTGTCGACATTATGTGCCCAAGATGGCAATAAAGCCTAGGTACGTCGACAACTCGATAGAAGATCGACATCAACAATCTCGATTGTCGACATTATGTGCCCAAGATGGCAATAAAGACTAGGTACGTCGACAACTCGATAGAAGATCGACATCAACAATCTCGACTGTCGACATTATGTGCCCAAGATAGCAATAAAGCCTAGGTACGTCGACAACTCTATAGAAGATCAACGTCGACAATCTCGATTGTCGACATTATGTGCCCAAGATGGCAATAAAGCCTAGGTACGTTGACAACTCGATAGAAGAACGGCGTCTACAAATCAATTGTCGACATTATGTGCCCAAGATGGCAATAAAGCCTTGCTACGTCGATAACTCGATAGAAGATAGCAACTAAGAATCGATCAACGACACCATGTACCTAAAAATGGCGATCAAGCCAAGAACGACTCAATAGAAGAACGACGCCTATAATTCAACAAGTCGCCCAAGGCAACATGTCTGAAATAACGATAAGGCCTAGATACGTCGACAACTCGATAAAAGATCAACGCGTACGGTCTCGATCGTCGACTATTCGCCAAAAAGATTATTGTTTACAATTTTAAATTGATAAACACGACACTAGCAGAATTTAAATGAAGATAATAAATCCATAAATTTTTGTTGAACTTTCATTATTGAAGATAGAATTCATTACAGAAGGAATTAGTCGAAAGAAAATGTCCTAGAAATCTAAAGAATAGCTACTCATAAAGATTCTTTTCCCTTGGAGGAAGAAACAACAAAGCTATTTCCCTCAATAGGAATCTCCAAATATTGTTGGAGAAGGGGGACTTGAGAAAAAGGAAAACCAGGTTGATACGCTCTTAAGTTAGCCACAATCTCCTTAAGGGTTGGGAATAGTAGGTCAAAAGCAGTAACAGTAATATCAGCTTGGAAGGCAAGACTCGCTTTGTAATCATTAACGGCCCTAACTACTGAGCCCCTCAAGCTCGACATTTTATTCTGCAGCACGCCAATTTTCTCGTGAAGAATGACGTTTTCTACTTTGAAAGCCTCTCTTTCCTTGTCTTTCTTCCCCAGCAGATTACGGTATTCATTGACCAACAAAAGGGAACTTTGTAAAGATTCCTCACTTTTATGAAGCTCTCTTTGAAAAGCAGTAGACGTTTCAGGCACATGCTTAAGATCTTCCCTCAACTTGGTATTCTCCTCTCTAAGGATCCGAACCTCTCCTATATCATCTGTAGGCACTAAGTCCCTAAGTTTCGCCTTGGTTGATTGTAACTCCTTAAGAAGATCGATCATCAGAAAAGAATATTGGAGGGAATCCCTGGAAGCCTATCGAAGAAGAAATTAGAAAAAGAAGATCAAATAATGAGTAAATTCGATGATCGAAAGGGGGCAATGCTCACTTCTAATTGTTTCAAAAGGAAAAGGCGAGTCGCCTCCTCTACTTCGTCCACGCTTGTCCCTAGACGCCGACGGTCTTTGGGAGGAATCGAAGCATTTAATAAATGAAGAGCCAGATCGGGGTTAACAATGGAATGTCCCTCTTTAAGAGGGTACCCTTGAAAAAAGTTTAAAGGATCCCAATCTTTGGAATAATCGACAGAAGAATTTAACAACATATCCCAGTCCAAAGAAGGACCCTCATAATCCGGAAGACCACTGGCAGAAGTCTCAGCATGAGTAGGCGACGCTCGAGTCGATGAAGAAGAAGATGAATGTCCACATCGCCTTCTCTTTAGCCAAGAGCTAGAATAATTGGTATTCCTATCTCGACTGGAATAATGAGTAGTATCCTTCGCCTCACCCTTGTCGTTGGAGGATCTCACAAACGACTTCTTAGCGGAAGGGATAGCCTCGACATCGATAGGAGTATCGATAGACGCCACACTATTAGCTTCTTTCGACTTGGGGGCAGAAGAAGCTTTTGCCATAGCTTGACGATGAGTCCGAAGAATCATCTTGATAAAATCTAAGAGGAAAAAGAACATCGATCATCAAAAGGCTGTTAAAAGGAAAGAAGTACCAGCCCTAAAAAGAAAGAAGTAACCTCGGAATACCTGAAGAAGGATTGTCCGCCATAAATATTTGTTTTCCACTCAGAATGGCTGGCTCTTGAAGGATCAAATCAGATATAGAAAATGAGAGCAAAGGTGAAAAATGAAAGTGAAACAGTAGTATTTATAATAAAGTCTCCGCCGTTGGATAACTTCCCAAGGAAGCCTTCCCTAGGTCATCGTTCATTGGTGCATTCACTGACAACGTGACCGTTGGTCTAGAGAATCATTGTAAATTTACTGAGACGACTCTCGAGCTTCTCCAAAATCACCCAATGGTCAAAATTTCATTATCCAACGGCCACATCTCGACTAAAGACACCTCCCTCAACCTCAAAAATCAGAAGTTCGCAAGCTGATGGCCAAATTGGATACCGAATCTCGCCAATAGATCCTGGAGGTTATACTCGACTCAAGATCTCCTCTTCATGAATGAAGTTGACGAATTAAGTCTCGGGGGCATGTGTTGGGTTACGATTAAAAGGATAGAATAGTATGAAGGCGAGTACGTTTAAAGGCAAGACTAAAGAAAAGTCGTCGACCTTTTTTGTTTAGAACAACAAGGCAAAGACAAATGGTCAACGACTATATATGAAGAAGTCGAATTCTGAAGAACGACTAGCAAAAGAAGGCAACTAAATCACTCAAGGCTCTCCTATTAAGGTACGAGTCGAGTCGATAGCCAAAACACTGCTGAAGAAAACCTTCCTCTTAAGGAAAGGGACAGGTGGCGACCTGCTCTAGCCGACATGAAGAAACCTTCCTCTTAAGGAAAGGGACAAGTGGCGACCTGCTCTAGCCGCCATGAACTAACCCTCCTCTTAAGGAAATTGACAGGTGGCGACCTGCTCTAGCCGCCATGAAGAAAACCTCCTCTTAAGGAAAGGGACAGGTGGCAACCTGCTTTCAACTGCCAAAGGGAAACCTTCCCAGCTAAGGAAAGATGAGGTGGCGACCTACTTGTCACCTGCTTAAACCGACTCTGGAGAGAAACCATACCAAGAGGGTAGCCTCCATTTGAAGTCGGTAATCTCTCCCTATAAATAGGGAAACATTATATGTATTTTACAATCTTGATTCTCATACTGTACAATACTCTTTCTAAATCCATTACTGACTTAAGCTTTGGAGTGGAATCAGGGGACATTCCCACCCCTTTTCAGGTACTCGCCTAGCACAAAGCTCCTAAAGGAAACTAACTACCCGAGAGGTCGAGAAAGATACCTAAAAGAGTTAGCTCCCGGCGAGACCTCGAAGTCCACCACTAGAAGTTTAAGGCCATGTCATTTTGATCCCAACAAGACGAACTTTGTCAACATGGTTTAACCCACCTGATTATCGTATAAGACCTTTATGGTCAAGTTCTCTATGATATGCGGATCATGGTTGACTTCTTTCGAATCCAGTATGGTGAGCAGAGAAGGTTTCCCTTTTTACTGCTGTGGTTATTGTAATTGATTAGGCTCAAAGTCATTGAGTTATGTCAATATCAGACAACCATATACATCTTTTCAATGTTGATCTTTCATTCTGAAGATCCGATGCGGGTTTTACGCCAACATCCATGAAAAGAGAGAAGACCAGTATGTTCAACCGAAACGTTTGGCTTTTGCATCCTAGCTTCCACCGAGGCGGGTGCAAAGGGATACTAGGCTGCAACATTTCCTGCTTGCAATTGAAGTCTTCATCAACCGCCTTTTAAGGTTGAATGTATCACCAAATATGCGTTTAGATCATCCAAGAACCTACTCCCATGCTTGGTGAAACAAATTATTACATTCGTCTCTCATTGTCAAAATCATACAGACTCCCATATTCATCCGTAGTTGTCCTCTCCACTTTTCGGAATCGTAGTAGAGTGTTCAACACGTACTCCTTTTATTTATCATGATTTGCACCATCAGGACTGCCCGGAATATCGAATCACACTAATTCAACCAATTCATACTAACACATCGAAGATTATGCAAAAATCAGGGAGACAATAACATTTTGAGAAAGAATTGCATACATCAATAGAAGATGGTTGTGAAAGAGTTCACATTACCGTCGTCTTCTATCCTTTTAGATCAGTCTATTTCCAAGTAAATTATCAAATGCGGCTACATCCTCAACATTCTAGCATTTGTGTAAAAAATGATACTTCCACATCAATCATACATATTTGGCGAATGGTTTTCGATTTTAAAATAATTTTAAACATTAGGGGCTGATTTGCAATTCATGCTTATATTCAATTACGCAACATTCTAGACATGAATCCTAGGCATTTCCAACCATCACAACATGTCTATCCTAGTGCGCAAACCATATATTTAACCAGGGCTTCGCCCCCAACATGCAATATCCAGCTAGCTTGACTCAGTCAAGACAACATTTCTAATCATGCATAAATATATATTGAATAATAAACAATTGCAATTCAGCCCACTAATTAAACCAGTTCCAAAAACATGTATCTCTGAGATCCATCCCCATAATCGAAACAATGCATAAAGGTTATTAACCCTTGAGCACTGTATAGGCCATTTTAAGGTTCAAAACATTTGGATTTTAAAACTTGACCTCCCTATTTTAATTGACTTGTTTTCGGTTTTGGAAATTCGGTTCGGTTCAGTCAATTTCAGTCCGGTTTGGTCCGGTACAGAAAATCCGGTTCGGGTCCGTTACGGAAAAAATCCGCTTCGGTTTTGTCCGGAAAAATCCGGTTCAATTCGGTCCGGTTTTAATTTAAAATCAGGTTCGGTCTGAACCGGTCCAATAAAAATAGGGTTCGGTTCGGTTCAACACACAAAAACGGTTCGATTAGATCCACTTATTTACCCCATTCCGACCCGACCCGATTAGCTCGAACCGATTGAGAAAACCAGGTTCGGTTTTAATTCGTCTCGGTTTGACATATTGGACCGGCCCAATAATTTAAAACATAAAGGTTGGGCCGAAATGCTTGCTTGTGGCCCAAGTAGGGTTTTGAAATCCATTAAAATTATTTAACTTAGCCACCAAGTAACATTAACTATATAAAATATTTTCCAATATTAAATATATATAATTTCGGCACCTATTAAACATATATATATTTATTGCCAAGATTGTATCTTTAAGACTAAATCAATCAACAATATATATATATACATGTAAAATTCGGCACACACATGTATAAATATATATTTTATTTATTGTCTGTATCTTAAATAGGGTAACTAATATACTGACAATATATTTTCTCAATCTTTTAGGTAACTAAATCTATCAATAATATATTTAATCCTATTAAATATTTAGATATATTGATAGTTACATATATTTTTGTATATTAATGTAAATCTATCATAATGTTTCCAATTATAGATATATTGTTACCTAGAATAAAAATTAAAATATGGCAAACAATATACTAATTTATTTCGGACGAAATTTTGAAACATGGTGCTTAAGAAATTAGCTTAGGGTTCGACCAAAAACACTATTACAAGTGGTCAAATTTTAAGATCAAATTTTAATAAGATCTACAATCCAATGTTCGATTTTGATAAATATCACATTTTTCTTGAAAATCATGAACATCAAATTTCCAAAGAACATCATGAAAATTTTGGACCTATACCAACTCAAAAATTCGAAAATTTTAAATCTTTTCGTTTTAAAAATTTTCGGTCCAAACTTAAAAATTTCAAGAACACCAATTTATCAAAATCATGAACTCCTAACATAGGCTCTGATACCACAGTTAGATTACAGGGAGTAATCACTACGGATACTAAAATCATGGTACATGCTAGTAATCGAAATTACGCAGCGGAAGATTCGCACATACCTTAAACGTAGTCCGTAGTCCCAAGATCCTTGTAGAAGGGAGTTCACGATCCTCCGGTCGGCACCCGTAGAGGTTCTTGTGAAGGAATCCCTACGTGGTATATTATCCACAACAGAGCCGCAGATCGATTCTTGGCAAGGGATGGATATTCGGAGTGTTTGCTCGAAGGAAAATTGGCACACCCTTGGTTTATGTGGTAGGTTCGACCGAAGTGTGGTATTTATGGGGACGAGGGTTTTTCTCTCTAAAACACTACAAGGAAGGATTAAGTATTAACCGAATAAAACCCCTAACACCCCATATATATAGGAGGAGTAAAGTGGAAAAAAGTCCACTTCACCTTCACTAATATTCGGTCGGCCTATGTATAGGGAGGCCCATATTTTCGGCCTCTATTGTCAATTGGGATTTGGGTCTAGCCCAATGTCCCAATGGGACATGTACCCAATTAACTTAGGTAACATATACATATAATGGGTTCTATTTACGGCGCATATCACCATATGCTTACAGTAAGTTCATTGGAACATTTGTAAAATACAAAAGGGCCTTGGGAAAGGCAAGATCGGGTATGCTTATTTCAAAGTTCTCGTTCCGGTAATTTGCTAATAAAATCGTTTTTAAGAGACTGATCTATTGGATTGAAGACGATAGTAATGTGAAATCTTTCACAAACCCTCTTCCCTCGTTTTACGGGCAGTCGGTTGGTTTAGATGGCTGAGGAATCATTATTTGTCGTATTCCATCTTAATAGATATCCGATGTATGCAATTTTTTCTCAAAATGTTATTGTCTCCCTGATTATGCATGATCATAAATGTTTTCGTATAAATTGGTTGAATGAGTGCGATTCGATATTCCTCGCAATCTTTATGGTATGGATTATGAAGGAGTATGTGTTGAACTCTTTGCTATGATTCCGAAAAGCGGAGAGGAAAACTACGGATGAATATTGTAGTCTGTATAATTTTGACAATGAGAGATGAATGTGATAATTTGTTTCCCCAATAATGGGAGTAGGTTCTTTGATGATCTAAACGCGTATATGGTGATACATTCATTTCTGGATAGAGGGGTTGAAGAAGACTTCAATTGCAACCAGACAATGTTACAACTTGGTATCCCTTTGCATCTGCCTCGGCGGAAGCAAGGCTGATAAAGGTAGAAATGTTTGGGTTGAATGTGATGGTCTTCTCTCTTTCCATGTATGCTTGTGTAAAAGCCGCTCGAGACCTTCGCGATGAAAGATCAACATGGAAAAGATGTATATGGTTGTCTGATGTTGACGAGACTCACTTACCATGATTCTAGTCAAGTACAATAACTATAGCAGTGAAGGGACAACCTTCTCTGCTCGCCATAAGTGGTTCGAAAGAAGCCAACCATGATCCGCATGTCAAGAAGAGAACTGGACCGAATAGATCCAATACGATACTCCGGTGGGTTAAACCCCGTTGATAAAGTGCGTCCCAAGTACGCCTCGTATGTCATGAGTATAAAGCTAGAAAATGTTTTATACGGACAAAAATAATTTGATGTGATTCACTCTTGAATTTACTCAAGTGTGATGTTTAACATGACTCAAAGTTCTTGACTATGTGTGCGACAAGCATGGACCAAATACGCGATCTTCAGATCAAGAATTATATCATTGTCATTTATCATTCGATGTTCGTTTGAGTTACTAGAATTTTGGTTATTTTAAGATTCGGAGTTATTGAATGAAGTAATTGTTGCTCGATTCGAAGCACGATTTGCTTATCAATTTAACGGTCTCGCAAAAGGGAACGATCCGAAATGAAAATCCATATCCACGGGTTTGGAACCAAATTTTTCGGCCAGGTAAAAAGGGCTGAATGAAACAAAACGACACACATACTCCGTCTTAGGCATTAAAATTGCTAGAGATCGGTCTACCTGGAAATTATGTCTATCTCAAGAAGCTTATATCAACAAACTGTTGAAAAGGTTCAGATTACAGGATGCCAAACCCTTGGATACGCCGATGGTGTTTGGGTGCACACTGTCAAAACGTGGCGGCCCCAAGAACCTTTCAAAGCAAGAACAGATGAAGGGTGCAGAGTATTTAAGCATGGTTGGTAGTTTAATGTACGCCATGCAATGCACCCGTCCGGATATCTTTTACGTTGTGGGCCTAGTAGCACGTTTCCAATCAGATCCTGGCTACCAACATTTAAAGGCTGTAAAAACGAATTATTTGTTATCTGAAAGGTACTGCCGACTACGAATTGTGCTATGAGAGCGGGAAGTTAGAATTGACCGGTTACAGTGACGGTGACCATGGTGGCGATCCGGATGGCCGTAAGTCCACCACAGGAGGAGTCTTTCTCCTTGCTAAAGCCGCCATTTCATGGACGAGCAAGAAGCAACCTGTTTCGCGCTAACTACGATGGAATCAAAATTCATAACCCTCTCTAAGAATGCACAGGAAACGGTATGGCTGAAAATGCTTCTTACTGCGCTACTTGATGGCGATGTCGGGAGTAAACTTGTGAAGGTGTTCTCTAACAGTCAGGCAGCCATTGCGGCAGTAAATAATCCAAAGTACCATAGTAGGAAAAAACACATTGATGTGAAATATTTTTATGCTAAATCTATAGTAGAAGACAAAATAATCACTTTGGAATACTTGTCCACTGATAACATGGTTACAGACCTATTTACTAAAACACTACGCAGGGAGATATTCGAAAAGCATGTAAAACTGCTTGGATTGCGTTGGGTTTAAAAGTGGCATGTATATGTGATAACATTTTGATACTTGAGAGTTATATTTTTTAAACAAAAGAGTTGCAATTGAGTGTATGGGCCAGATGAGAATCTGGGATAGCATGATATACATATCCCCATTCCTGTCAACTTAAATGTTCAGGTATGCTATCGACGCGTTCTTCATACTGCGCGTGCCATGTTCGACCATGGGGTCACAGCTTGGTTGTGCTAGATAAGAATCCTCGAGATTCTAACGGGCGCAAACTTCTTCACCTCGAGCATGTGATTGATCCCGGGAGCCTTATGAAGAGGCACCCAAATTATCCTCACGGACTCGGAAATCATATCTAAGGTCAGGCAAAATATTCGTTTCCCGGCGTACGAGCGTAGTGCTGAACAAAAAGGCCCAGTGACCACGTCTTTGGAAACCGGTTGGGTTTGACTAAGGATATGAGCGATGGGGATGGTCAAGTTCACCTGTAATTCACCAACTCTTGTATTCACTAGGTGGCCACCAACCGAATATTAGTTGAAGGTTGTGAATACTTGTACGGATGCCTTGGAGAAGTGTTCATATTTGGAAACTACGCAAAAGGAAAATTATTAGTTGACCTAGGATACAACGCAACACTATATATATATATATGTTGTTTATAAGTTCATAGGAGAAAAGGGAATCAACGTTCCGCGGGCGCTACAACACTCCTAACAGATGAGTAGCACGATGCTCGTCGTGTCTGCCGGTCGCACGACAAACCTCTTATGAACTATTCGGAAGCAAGGGAGATATCGAAGGAGTGAAATGTTGATGCAGATTTGGATGACAATACATTAACAGGCGCCCTCCAATTCCGGCGAGTAGGAGCTGTAAGCATATGGTGATGGGCGCCGTAAATGGAAGCCCATTAGATGTATATGTTACCTAAGTTAATTGGGTACATGTCACATTAGGACATTGGGCCAGACCCAAGTCCCAATTGACATGAGAGGTCCAAAATGGGGATTCCTTTATACATAGGCCGGCCGAAGTTTTAGTGAGGGGTAAAGTGGACTTTTTTCCACTTAACTGCTCCTATATATTGGGTGTTACGGGTTTTATTAGGGTTAATCATAATTCCTCTCTAGTGATGATTTGAGAGAAAACCCTTTTCCCCCAAACCACCACTTCGGCCGAACCTCTACATACACTAAGGGTGTGCCAATTTGCCTTCGAGCAAACACCCTGGAGATCCGTCCCCTGCCAAGAATCGATATGAGGCCTTTTTGTGGAGATTATAACGCGTAGGGCTTCCTTAACCAGAACCTCTACGGGTGCCGAACGGAGGATCGTGAACTCCCTGCAGGATCTTGGGACTACGGATTACGTTTGAGGTATGTGCGAATCTTACGCTGCGTAATATCGATTACTAGCATGTACCATGTTTATATTATCTGTATTGATTACTCCCCGTAATCTAACACCATCCCAGCGACCAAATTGAAAAGAGGATTTGCTGTGGAGACTATAGCCTGTAGATTGCTCATTCACAAGAGTTCCTTCAGGACCCGTCCGACAGATTGTGACCTCGCTGTTACGCTTTTGGGCTATGGAAAGCAATATTGGTATGCGCCCTCTTTTCGCTGTGTAATTTGTTACATAGCATGTACCATGTGGTTTTTGTTTCCGTAGTAATCGTCATCTAATTCCAACATTGCTGAAATCTATTATTTATATATATATTTTTTAAACCAATGTCTTTAAAAAACCAAAGAACATATTTTTTACTTAAGACTCCATTTTAGGTTTTTAACATAGTAGTTACCTAGAAAAAGAACATCGTAATAGTAGGAATCCACTTTGTTGGGTTCCTAGATCCGCCACTGATTGTTGCGGTAACACAACTTCAAAATCGGCGTCGACATTCCTTAAAGTTATGTCTGGACACGATGCACCACAACGGTGTTACAATTCAGATAAATTGGCCCAATTGATCAAACTGTGTTCAGCTATTTACCTGATGAGATGCTAGTGCAAATCATGAGCAGTGTCATTGAAGCCTCGATAAAAGAATTTTTCAAGCTCAAGTTATGGTATGTGACATTATTTATATTTGTTCAATTTATTTTATCAAAGCGATTTGATCATGAACTAACATACGTGGATATTAAAATTCAGATGCAAAAGGTTTAGGACTGTTGCCGAAAGTGCGCACATGCACAGTTGCGTATCTCTCTGGACCATACCTTGGTATTTGGCGGGAAGTAATGCGGACTTTGTCAAAGCTTGTTGTCAAAACAACCGATAAGGTCTTTATCGGGAATGCGTGAACAATTATTTCATAAGATCAAACTTTGAACTGGGGATTCGAGATTTGACGTCTGCATTAGATGTTGGACATCTAACGGCTACCTATGCTCTCAAAATGGTATTAATATTCTATCAGAGCGGATTTGAAAAGAAGTGGGAATCAATCTACGCGTTGCTAAGAAGGGTTTGTGAAGGCAGGATGGAGTTGGAATGTCGGCAGCAACTGGACAATGCTTTTAGAAACTTCTGGCCTAGCCAACTTCTACTTGTGTCAGAATCTCATGATGGATGCATCAAAAAACATGGGAAGGGAATAAATCCATGGACATTAGAGTATATCTACTTTGAAGATCCACATTGCATCGTATGTCGATGTGATGCTGAAGTTGTAAGGTTTAGCCAGACGTTTGATAGTAGAGATCCATTCTATCATCTTTATAACCGGTGGTGGGAGTGCAAATGTTACATTTATTGTTTTTGACAAGTGGTTTAGTGTATATTTGTTTATTGTGAATGCACTAACAAAATTTCCAATTTTTTGTACATACGAACTTTACTGTGGGAAACCGATCTTGTAAGGTAACTGCTTTACATATAAAGTGGTTAACGGAAATTTTAATGATGAATGTAAACATACTTATATGAAACTGGTTCGAAGGTGTACATATATATTTAATGTCAACTGCTATGACATAACCGGCTCGAGGCCTTAACATATGACCTTACCAATTGAATCGATGTGTGAAGTTATATTTACAATAAAATATGTCCCATCAAACGAAACATGTTTTCACGTTTGTAAATTCATATAACGTATTTAGTAAAATTGCAAATGGACCGTTGAGCCGTTCATTTGGAAAACCAAGCAAGTTTAATGGTTTTTGCACGTATGGGCCATTATTCAATGCATAGGTTAAGGTGTAATGGGGGTCAAAGCAGCTCAATTGGCCCTGTAACGATGTCGGACGAAACTTAGTGCAACAGTTGGCGGATAAAACCCAAACGTCACACTTACCGCTCCAACTTCAACTGGATTACATTCCAAAAAGCCATTTCCCCCATTCTTCCCAGACTATCAGACCAAACTTCTGGACTGAACTGTCCTCATCTTCCCCCTGGCTCCTAGCGACTTCACCGTCGTTGTCTTCCTTTACGTCTGTTCTTCCACTCAAGTCAGCAGCATCCATGGTCGATGTGACAATCCGATCGCACCATCTGCATATATAACAGGTATGGTGTCGACATAATTTTACTTACTCCCAATAACGTTCAAATTCTGTGGCCTTGTAATTTGTGAAATGTAGACTATGTTTTTTAGTTTGATTCAATTTAACTGCATCTTGCTGTAACTGCTACAGTTGGTACAAAAGTTAAGGTATTTCATGAAATTGGTTGCTGATTTGCCATGGATGGAAGATGTCTTAGGAAGGAATACGGTTTTTGTTGTGCAAACAGAACATCAAAATCATTGTCGACATGTTTTACAGTTATGTGTGGACACAATGCATTGACACAACCATGTCCAAATTCAATTTGTGTTTGTGCGTTTTGTTGGTATTTGGTTTCGGTGGAAAACATAGTCAACCCCGGAAAATTGAAACAACTTTCCTAAAGTGTCAAATATATGAGAAAACATAATGTTTTCTTTGTCCACATAATAGACGTTGTTATGTCCACACAATGCGTACACCAATCCAAGTTAAAATATAATTTATATTTGTTTATATTCGGTTGCTTATTTGAAGGAGTCATGTTTAAAAGGAAAGCCAGAGTGGTGACATCACGCCTGAGGGAAGTTTTCGTTGTCCTGAAACGACCCAAAATACATGAGAATGGTAACCATGTTAAAGCCAGAACCGTGGGCCCCAATATCCTGCCTCGTCCGAAGGAGAATTCTTTATGAAAAGACTCGTCAAGCCCTGCTGAGTAGTTTTGGAGTCTATTTTCGTCGGAAGCAGGATCAGCTGAGAGATGCACATGCGACATTTTGTTGTTTGGGGTTTGTTCGGGCTAGATGAGCCGGTTTATCCTTCACCTGTTGTTGAATTCTACACGCATATGGAGTTGATCAATGGCAGCGACGACATTCGCAGTACAACGGCCGGTGTTATCATAGATTTGGATGAACATGTACTGGGACAAATTCATCAGATCCAAAGTTCTGGTTTAGACAATTATAAAACGACTTGTGAAGTTTTGGAGAAGGCTGTATGTTCGTGACAGGTTTTGGGGGACGAGAACAGTCACCGAAGATAGAGATCTGTCGGCCGAGAACCAGCTACTACACGACATGATCCGTCACACCCTTCGTTGTTGGCCGTACTAGTTTTGGTCAACTAGACCTTGTCGTTCTAGGGTGTCTAGTTTAAAGTGACAGGTTCAACATCACCCGCATCATAATGAATTAGATGGTTAAGTCCGTGACAAGTCACTGGGTAACTGCACCCTACGGATCTCTACTGACACGTGTATTCAAGCACCGCAATGTCTCTATTCCCGCCTAGTGTCTATCGACACCAACTATTATGTACGACACGACTAGACTAGCTGAGATGAGATACGAAGTGCATCCACCCACCAGGAGATTAGTGAGGTTGCAGATGTGGCCTTCGACTTCTACGTCGGTTAATGTGTCGTCCATGACAGAGACCCTCTGTAGCTCGGTGGAGGAGCTTCAAAACTGGTGTGCTGCAATGGATCAAAGGATGTCTGGTGTCGTCAACCGTCAGAGTGCAACGGAAGATGAGCAGAACCAGCCCAGGACCGTCGATTGATGCAATGACCAATGACTAAACCATGCAAATGCTTGTAACCATATATTGTTTTTGTTGGCATTTGGTGAATGGGCTGTAGAATTAAATGGAATAAATACTACGATATCAAAACAAGATACATGCCATGTATACGAATTACGCAGCGGAATTAGGGACACACCTACAATGCTTTCCGTAGATCCAAGATCTTCCAGGAGAGTTCTCGATCCGCCGGACGGTTCCTGTAAGGATTTTGGTTAAGGAATACCTACGTGGGTTTGGTCTCCACAGCAAAGCCTCTTTTCGATTTTTCTGCAGGGACGGATCTCCGGAGTAATTGCTCGAAGCAATTTGGCACCTCCTAGGGCTTATGGATGGTTCGGCCAAAACACGACATATGTTCTTCGATCTAGCCCTGCATCGAAATAGTTCATACGAGGTTTTCCGTGCGACCGGCGGACACGACGGGCATCATGCTACTTATATGTTAAGAGTGTCGTAGCGCCTGCGAAACGTTGATTTCCCATCTATAATCAACTTGTAAAAATAATAATGTTGTGCCGCGCTTTATCATTGGTCAACTTTCATTCTCCAATTGCCTAGTTTCCACATAGGAACACTTCTCCAAAGCATCCGTACAAGTATTCACAACCTTCAACTAATATCAGGCAGGTGGCCACCTAGTGAATACAACAATCGGAGAATTATAGGTGTACATGACCATCTCCATCGCTCATACCCTTAGTCAAACTCAACCGGTTTCCAAAGACGTGGTCACTGTGCCTTTTTGTTCATCACTGTGTTCGTACGCCGGGAAGCGAACATTGAGCTTGACATTAAATATGAGTTATGAGTCTGTAAGGATACTTCAAATGCTTTTTCATAAAGCATCTGGGATCCGTCAAACACTCAAGGTGAAGAATTTTGTGCCCATCTGAATCTTCGTGGATTCTACCTAGCACAACCGAGCCTGACCCTGTGGTCGAACATGGCACGCGCATTATGAAGTGCGTGTCGATAGCATAACCTAAACTTACATGTTGTCAGGAATGCGAAATATCATATGATATCGCAGACTTGTCAACTAGCCCAGAATGTGGTTGTTGACGAACGAAATTGCCACGGCGATGTGCAAAACATAGATCATGTCGTGTTACCCCGAAACCAAATGATCGTTTTTCTTAACCAGGTTTATCTTTCGAAATAACCATGGTTCTTTGCCGGTCTTGACTAGGTAGAGGTCCCCATCTATGCTAAGACGACCGAGCCGTTGTGACGAGGCTTGTCCCACATTCGACATGTTTTGTTTGGGAAAATTTTCCCGTCTACGACTAGTTTATAGACCGTGAAATCCGATGTAATTCAAAACAATATGACGTCTTAAGATCATAAAATCAAATTGTAATTCATTTTATTCAAATATTACTTTAAATCTCAAAATGTTAACATCACACAACAAGCTTCTTAAACCCTACGCAGTCCAAGCATTTTGACGTGATTTTCGAAAACATCCCTGCGTAAAGGTTTAGTCAATGGGTCCGCCACCATACTCTCAGAGGACAAGTATTCTAATGTGATCAATTTTTCTTCGATCATACTTTTAGCATAATAATATTTTACATCAATGTTTTTCGTACTACTATGGTACTTAGGATCCTTAACTACTTCTATCGCTGCTTGACTGTTAGAGTATACCTTCACAGGCTTACTCCCGTCCTCGACGTCAAACAGTGCAGTTAAGAGTCTTTTAAGCCAAACTGCTTCCTGTGCATTCTTAGAGAGGTCATCGAATTCGGATTTCATTGTAGACAGCGCGGCACATGATTGCTTCTTGCTCATTCTTGAAATGATTGCATTAGCAAGGAGAGATGCTCCTCCTGAGGTAGACTTACAATCATCTGGATGGCCACCGTGGTCGGCGTCACTGAACCCAGTCAATTCTAATTTTCCACCCTCGTAGCACAGTCCGTAGTTTGCAGTACCTTTTAGGTATCGAATAATTGGTTTTACGACCTTTAAATGTTGATAGCCATGGTCTGATTGGAATCGAGCTACTAAGCCGACAGTGTAACAGATGTCTGGACGAGTGCATTGCATGGCGTACATTAGACTGCAACCCATACTGAGGTACTCTGCACTTTTCATATATTCATGCTCAGCCTGGTCTTTTGGGCCCTCACGTTTTGACAACGCACACCCAAACACAACCGACGTATCCACGGTTTGGCATCTTGTAGTCTTAACCTTCTCAACTATTTGTTTATATAGGATTTTTGAGAGAGACATAGTTTACGAGCAGCCCGATCCCTAGATTTATTAATGCCTAGGATATATGTGGTTTCTCCCATGTCCTTCATCTCGAATATAGATACCAGCTAGGACTTTGATTCATTCATGAAAATCACATCGTTCGTGGGAAGTAGTATGTCATCCACATATAATATCAAGATAACGTACTTCGACTCAAAGGTCTTAGTGTACACGCGTGGATCCTCGTGAAGATTCACGAATCTGTTTCCAACGATTTCCTCGTGGAACCTGCTGTACCATTGTCCAGACGATTGTTTATGACCATAGATCGATCTTTGGAGTTTACAAACTTTACGTTCATTTCCAGGGATTATGAAACCCTTTGGTTACTCTATATAGATCTCTTTTTCTAGGTTTCCATGGAGGAATGCTGTCTTAACATCCATTTAGTGCAGCTCTAAATCAAGGCATGCGACCAGGGCTAGAATGGCTCGGACTGTGGTGAAACGCACAGTCGGTGAGTATGACTCATCAAAGTCCACTCCGTGAAGTTGGGTATATCCTTTCGCAACGAGTCGAGCTTTGTACCGCTCGACATTTCCATTAGCAATGAGTTTCAATTTCAGAACCCACTTTGCCCATATGGCTCTGCGGTTAGAAGGTAAATCGACTAAAGACCATGCCGAATTGGCTTTCATAGAGGCGATCTCTTCCTCCATTGCTTTCCTCCATTACTTCACTGGAGGTCGTTCCAAAGCTTGTTTGACCGTTACCGGTTCATCAACTGAGGTTAGAGTGAATAACTCACCATTTTTGATGGGATACTTCTTGGGAGAAGTTCGATGCCTTTGACTACGTCTAGGCTCCTTAGTCCCTTCTAGAACTTGAACAACGCTCCCACTAGGAATAATGCTCCTGATTGGAACAACACTCCCACTGGGAACAAGAGTGTTACTTGAACCTTCAGCAAAAACGTTTCTTGGACGATCTCTCTGTCTTGGGATTCTACCTCCGAGATGAACTCCATGGTTACTAGGACCGGGAACCAAGTTGGTAGTGCCACTCCCACGGTCACCAGTATATAGTTGACGGATTATAGGATTTTCATCAACCGGTATCAGCAACATGATTATCAGATTCGACTTGATTCGCATATGCATCAACAGTTATCTATGTGGTTGGATTGACTCCTCCCACTGGATTTATTATGAAAATGTATCCATTCTCATTTACCATATCATTCACTTGTGTTTCTGCCTCAAATCTCTTACTCGAAGTTAGTGGGACATGATCATCATTATTCTGCTCTAGTTTAATTAATAATTCATTTACGTTGATGATATAAAGCTTAGGAATTTGTCATCAAGGAACGTAACGTCTCATGTTAGACCACGCCACCATGAACCTGAGCTATCACAAACATGTGTTCCATTGAGTATTTGGAGTACTCTAGGTTCCAACATTGCTTTAATGGCAATCAGTACAATACATGTTTGTTTCGCAACCTTAAGGTTGCAGTTTGGTAAGATCTGTCTCATTACCAGTTTACATCTCATATGATGTCGTGTCAACCGATATTGTGAACAATGTTCTACATGAGTGGAAGTCAACGTCATATCATCCATGAAGGAGATCGGAAGTTGAAGTTTAGACACCATGTTTCAAACCATGTCCTTGAAGTGTACAAAACGATAGTCATTTGACAGACAATATATTTTTTCATTGAATACTCATTTTCAAAGGTCTCGTCCATCTCTGAGTTTTGCATTAGGTTCTTTCCATTTGCATCAGTTGATTCTTTACAAGATTATGGTAGCTTTCGAAGCATACTTCTTCTCCATTTATGAGAAATCAATGACTAAAGCCCGGAATGGGTGTTAAATGAAAATGAAAATTTGTATCAAGAATTAAATCAAAAACACATTTCATATTAAATTTGTACTTTGAATCGATGTGTCCATTTTATCGAGGAACTTGCGCGTGGCGCGCGAATCCCCAGTTGTCACCCATGGTGAAATTTTTTCCTTTCCAAAATTTAATTTAATCTAATCGGTTTCGCACATGTTCATCATTGTGATTTAGTTATTTTATGGAGTACTAACAAGTAGGGAAGATTTTAATTTTATTGCACTCAAATTAGCAATTTATGAATAGTAATTATAAGATCAAGCAGTTTAAGGTGAATGAATAATCGATACTCGGTTCAAGCATTTATTACATGCTCAAAAGAAGGGTTCCTGTTTTTCACGAGGAAACTTATAACCAGGAGTATTCAATACTGAAAGAAATAGAAAAGTTCTAACAAGTAAGGAAAGGTTGATCATCTAATCCTTATTATTCTGGGGCATCCTCCTTCATTTCTACGCTCCATCCTCTTCTCGGTACTATAATTCAAAAAGAGGAAGTTGAATTACTTTCGAGAAAGTAGGAATTCAAGGAGAATATATGACTTTTGTCATTATTTATCAGAACGTACTTTTGGAGGATTGGTACAGGCAGCAGCCATGTGGCTTTTACACTACACCTGAAACACGTTCGAGATTCATCTCTACTTCGCTTTCTCTGCCTGTTATTGCCACCAGCTTGCTTAGGTTTGAACTTTCTTTATGTGTTTGGACCAAGCGACTTTTTAGCCTTCTTTTGAAGGTGTTTTCCCTTCCTCTTGTGCTTGCCCTTCTGCACTGTTGGGGAGGATGACGCAATATGCATCTCCGCTCTGGGCTTTTCAGCCTTGAGTCGATCCTCTTCCAACTCTAGATGAACTCGCACTTTCTCGAGTGTATCAAGATTTGTGTCATGGCTAAGGTGCATTTTCATGTTGTTCCAAGAGTCTGGTAAAGAGTGGATAACACACTGGACTTTTGTTCCTGACACAGAGTTTCCCCAACCTCCTTGAGTTCAAAAAGCATGTTGGACATGTGTCTAATATGCTCCTTCATCGTATGCTTAGGTTTCATCTTGTATGATTCTAAAGCAATGTTTAACGATCGCTTTTGGGCAGTGGTGTAAACACAAAACCCTGCTTTGACACCGTCTTATAGGTCCTTAGCAGACTCAAGGTGATCATACTCATAGAGTATGTCATCCACCAGCAATGATTTCAAGGCGGAACGAATCTCCAGGTCCTTAGCATTCCATTCGTCATAGAATGTCTTCTGTTCATCCGTGTGGTTTCCCTCTGGCCTAACATACTTTGTAGTCAAGTGGTCCAAACATTTTATCTCAATAATCACTATCTTTGCTCGCTTATTCCAGATATTATAATTATTACCATTCAATCTCATCCCCTTATTCATTTAGGAGATAAAATTGTTGATCGCAGCCATCGATACTAACACATTGATAATCATGCAAAATTAGGGAGACAATAACATTTTGGAAATAGAATTGCATACATCGGATAACTATGAGATAGAAGGCGACAAGTAACGATTCCTCGGACTGTTAGCATTTGGATAATGGGCCGCCGAATTGGGAGCCCATTATTTAGAGACTGGTACCTAAGAAATTAGGTAATGTCACATTAGGGAATTTGGGCTAGGCCTAAAATCCCAATTGACATGACAGGCCCAAAATTGGGCCTCCCTTCTCTAGCTTGGCAGACCGAAATTCACTAGAGGGCAAAGTGGACTTTTGTCCACTAGAGGGCAAAGTGGACTTTTGTCCACTTTGCTCCTCTAATAAATAGGGAGTGTTAAGATTAATTTAGGGTGAACCAATTAATCTCCTTTCTTCATTTGTGATGTGACAAAAAGAAAACTTTCCTCCCTATTCCTATATAGTTTCGGCCGAACCTACCTTGAGCCAAGGAGGTGCCATATTGTGTCAAGCAATTTACTTCATTGATCCATCCATGTCAAGAATCGACTGAGGCTTTACTGTGGAGAAAAATCCGCGTAGGGCTACTCTTACAAGAGGTTCTACGGGAACCGTCCGGCAGATCGAGAACTCCCCTCAAGCGATCCCAGGTACAAGGAAAGCAAAGTAGGTATGTGCACTGTCTTCCGCTGCGTATTAGTTACCAAGCACGTATCTTGTTTTTGTTTCCGTTGTATTTAGCCTCGCAATCCAACAGTGGTATCAGAGCATGTGTTAGGGAGTTCATGTTTTTTTATAAATTGGTGTTCTTGAATACATAAGTATCGGTCGAAATTTTAAAGTGACAAGTTTTAAAAATTTCAATTTTTACAACCACCATGGCCGAAATTTTCATGATGTTCATAATAAAATTTTATTTTCATGATCTTCAAGAAAAGCTGAACTTTTATCAAAATTAAACATTGGATTATTGATCTTAGTAAGATTTGATTTTGAAATTTGACCACAAACCCTAATTACATGTTTCAGCCGAACCTATAGGGTTGTACAAAGTGAACATTTTAATTTCTTAGACCCCAAGTAATTGTCAATTTCGGCCGAATTTATTGTTACTAATTTTGATTAAATATTTCGGTAACAATATTACATGTATTTGGTCAAAATGAGGGGTAGATTCAAAAGATAATTGTGAATAGAAACTATCAATATATCTAGCACAAATTAAGGGATGTAGATGTTATTAATAGAAACTATCAATATATAGTTGCCTAAAAGATTGAGAAAATATATTGTTGATAGATTTTATATCCCTAATATAGAATATTGACAATAGTATATATATATATATAGATAATGTTGCCAATTATATATGTGTATATATATAGTTGATTGATTATGTATCTCTAAATATAGAATCTTGACAATAAATATATATATAATTTGCCGAAATTCTCTATATATATGTTCAAATAATGGAAATTATTTTTACAATAAATTGTTACTTGGTGGCTAACTTAAACTTTTGGTGTATTTTAAAACCCTACTTAGCCCACAAGTCACAATTTCGGCCGCACCCAATGGGTAATGGGACGGTCCAATTTAGCACATCTGGGTCGGGTCAACCAACCTGGAAAACCAAGGGAACCGAACCGGGTCAGGTTCCATTGATATAAACTGGTGCGGGTCAACCAAACCATATTTTCTCATTCAGTCCAACCCACGCGGATCGGGTCGGACCGGGTTAACTAAAATTGGTCGAACCGACCCGGTTTGAGTGACAAACTGAACCGAATTCCTATTTTAAACCGAACTGGTCCGGCCAAACCGCTTTTGAAACCCAACTGAACCAGACTGGCTGAACTGGAACTGAACCAAACCTGATTTTTGACTGAACCGAACCAAGTCAAAACTAAAATACGATGGTCAAACTTTTAAATCCGAATGTTTTCAAACTTTAAAAATTAACTACATAGTGCTTATAGGTTTATACCTGATGCCTAGTTTCGATTATGGGGATGGATCTCGGAAATGCATGATTTTGGGAGTGGGTCAATAAGTTGGCTGAATTGCAATTGTTATATAATTGATATAAATGATTTATTAGAATTGTCATCTTGACTAAGTCAAGCTAGTTGGATATTGCATTTTGTGGGCTGAGCCCTGGTTTTCAATTAATGAGTTGCGCACTAGGATAGACATGTTGTGATGGTTGTGGATGCCTATGATTCATGTCTAGAAGTACGCATGTTTGATTGATAACATGGATTGCAAATCAGCCCCAAATGTTTTAAATATTTTTTAAAAACGAAAATCAGTGGCCAAATATGCATGTTTGTATGGTGTGATCACGCATGATGCGTATGCATGAATACTGCATGAGTTCCTCGGAACATTAGACGTATGACGCATGTGCATGATGTGTGGTTTGTTTCTTGGATATGATATGTGCATGATAATTTACTTATGTAGTAGAATTATGTGTGGAAACTAGAAATCCTCGAAAACGTTTTTCTAAAGGGCCTTGGGAAATCCAAGATCAGGTGCATTAAAACCTCCTGTTCCGGTAAAAGCGATTAAACCATTTTAAAAGACTGTTATATTAGAAAAAAGACGACGATAATGTCAACTCTTTCACGACCCCCAGTCCCTCGGTTTACTGGCGGTGGGGTTAGGGTTAGATGTATGAGGAATCATTATTTTTCTCCTTCTATCTCATAGATATCCGATGTACGCAATTCTTTTTTCCAAAATGTTATTGTCTCCCTGATTATGCATGATTATCAATGTATTAGTTTTTCATGGCTGGATCGGTACGCTTCTATAAACCTCGCAATCTAGACGGTATGGATTATGATGCATGGAGTGCTTAGGTGAGACAAATCCTCACTGCGAATAGCGTCTACGAATGAATTGACTCTACAGAAGGAAGGACAGTGGTGGATGAATTTGGTAATCCAAAACCCCGTTAAGGGATAAGGTTCCTCGATGATCAATTAGCTTGCAAGGTGATACTATCAACCTTGGACAAAGAGGTTGCGAAGGACTTCTAACTCAACTACACAGCTTTACATCTTTGGTGTGCCCTGAGAATCCGCTTTAGTGGAGGAATGGCTGCCGAAGCTAGGAAAGTTTTAGTTGAGTATGATAACCTTATTTCCATATATGCGGGGGTTGATCCCTCACTGGATCTTCAAAATGAGAAGTATGTTTGGAAAATGATATTTAGTATCATACAGAGATATCCCCTATCATGGTTAGCTGACGAGGAAGGGCTAGGTTACTTGATTGAATCAATCAAGTTTACCAAAATCTATTCATTGAAAGCAACCATCGACAATGGGAAGGAAACTTTGTACATTGTTGGGACACGAACTGGACGGATTGTTGGATCCTGGTATTGATTCGGGAAGATGCCTCAGGTCGTTTACTTGTCGGGGCTTGGCACGTTTCGGGGCTCATGTGTCTCCGTAAACCTGCAATCGGGGCAGTATCGCACACCACGCAGGGGGGGTGGAGTGCGATGAACCCTCTCTGAAGCTTAAGTTAGGTATTTTAGAGAGAGAAAGTAAGTGAGAGGTCAGAGCTTCCGCTGTCAACTTAGTCGGAAAATGGGAGAGTGGAATCCCTTAAATAGGAGTTTTCGAACTCGAACCCGGTTTTGAACGGTCTAACGCCGATTTAATGTAAATTACGAACCGGGCGTAGACGGGAGTAAAGCTGACATCGGGAGGGCCTGCACGTGTAGTGTTTGCGTAGGGGTTTGTACGTCACCAAGAGGAGTAATTCGGACCATCCCGGAGTATCGCGAAGATCTCGAGAGGTCCGGGATGTCGGGACAATTCGTAGGGTCAGATTGTCCCACAATCCGGACCGGCTCCGGATTGTAGCATAATCCGGAGCCGGTCTTGATTGTGATGAAAATCCGAGCGCGATGTAAGTCCAGGGCGCGTACGCAAGTGCCCCGGACTTATTAGTACTCGCGTGTGAATAATTCGAGACCGTTTGGTGGGTTTGACGTGTAAACGTAGTCCGAATAATATAAAATGAACCCGAATCAGACGTATACCCATCATTTGCCCCCGAGTTAAGAGGTGGCATGGCCCTGTCTTGACTCTATTTTCGAGAGAGTATACGTTCGATTTAAGTTTGGGTGTTACCTCAGAGTGGACTTATTGTTCGTTGGCGCGTGGACCTTATTGCGATGTATCCCTCCTTGGGCATGGACGGGAGTAATTGTATCTTCCGACATGATTAGTAATTGTATCACCCTCACCCACTCACCACAGGCCAACCACCACCCACCGGAGGAACCAGCTCGTGGCGGCGGGACCGGCGGCAGCAGGCACGGCGGAGGGCGGTGGTGACCACGGCGGACGACGGGCTGAGCTACGTATGGAACTCCGGCGACGATCTCGGGTATGTCACCTCGTTTTTTGAGGTGATTCGGTTTTTTGGGGTTGATTAAAACTATTTCCAGCTATGGTGATGTCTTTACTTGCATCAATTTGGCCAATCTTTGCCTTGATTTTGAACTTGATCATCCATGCCCACCAAGTGTTTGATGAAATGCCTAGCATAGTTTAGTATAACAAGAAGAGCATAAATGGCTAAGTGTTTTACTACTAGTATGTATAGAGTAGGGATGTCACTTCCCTTGTTGATTGCAACTCTTGAATGCTTGAGATGTTGGCATGACATGTATGTATATTTTTGGTGACATAGAGATGCTTGTAGCTATGGTTAAGCTTTGATTCCCAATGAAGTGTGATGGATATACGCCCAATTTGAACCCGTTGACTTCCGAATCGTTTTATTTTGATCACCCCGTCAATGATTGTAAATCGAAACTTCGACCCAAACACCCCGCGGAAACGCCAACGGCCCGGACGAGGCCAAAATACTCGTCCGGACCGAGGCAAACTCACCTAGGTGAGGTCGGGTGGCCACACCCGACCTCCCCTAGGGGAGATCGGGTCAGCCAACCCGATCTCCACTAGGGGAGATAGGGTTGGCCAACCCGATCTTCCCTAGGGTGGGGTTGGGTGGCCACACCCAACCCCTACCCTTGGGGGTCGGATTTTCTCCCCCCCAAGGGCCCCGGCACCGCTGCCCGACTCCGATACTCAGTTTATTTCCGCCAACCTCTCCGTGCCTTAAGGTTTTAATTATGAGATTACGGGCTAATTAATTGCGTTTAAAGGTTAACGATGTCATTAAGCCACCTTAATGACACCGTTGCCTATAAATACAACCTTTCCACCATTCATTTACACATCTTGGCTAAGTGTGCAATTTAGCTCTGACATCTCTCTAGCTTTATCTCTCTAAAAGTATCGTACTGACTTAGGCATCAGAGAGGGTACATCAAGCACCACCCCCCTCCGTGCTTGATATTACCCCTCTTGCAGGGCACGGGGAGAGGAGAAGGCGAAGGACAGAAGGATACGGATCAGCACGACAGGACTTAGGAGCACCGAACCTGCAGTTTCACCAGTGAGGAATAAGGTTTAGGTCGACCGCCCGTTGACCTGAAACTTAGAACCTAACACTTGGCGCCGTCTGTGGGCTTCGAACAGAAAGCCTGGCAATCACGAGAGCGATGACGAACAACTTAGCGTCTAGAGATAATCGCCCAACTGGGGGCAATAGGCAAGAGAGATAGCCTATACCTCCAGCAAGGCAGCCTATCCCAGAGCCTCAGGTAGCCCCACAGGCACCCCAGCCTAACAATCAGGGAGGAGGACCTTCACGCCCACCTGGGGCTGAGTCTTCCACAACTTCAACTCCATTGGCTAGGAGGCCACAAAGACAGGGGGGCAACAAGGAGTGCCATCCCAATACACGGCACCTCCACAGGGGTACTACTATGAGGCACAACCTCAAGGGTATCCATATGGAATTCCGACTCAAAGGAACAACAATCGCGCCCACACAACCCACACAAGACCCGCATACTCGCAAGGAGCACAGACAGTGACTCCGAGGTTGATGAGCGCATTGGATGAGCTGCTAGCCTATAGAGAGACTCTGAGGAACAGGCAGCGAAGGCAACACCAGCATGAAGAAGAAGAAGTTCATGAGGAAGAACAAGTCCAATAAGAAAAACACTACTCGCACCCTCCAACAGGGCAGCGAGAAAAGGAGAGAAGAGCAAGGGCCACCCCTAGAGGGAAGGCAACAATATGTGCCTCCAAGGCAATATCAACCACAGCAGGAAGCCTGGGTATACACCCCGCTGGGGGCAGATAGATAGGCAAGAGAAGCGACATCCGCAGGCAGAGAAATGCCCACAGGAAGAACAACACACAAGCCCTCCAAAGGGGGCATCGTAAAAATCAAAGAATGAGGGAGCAACTGCCACCCCCAATGGGAAGGCAACAATTTGTGCCTCCAAGGCAATAACGAACACAGCAAAGAGCTGGGACCTACACCCCACTAAGGGAGGACATGCAAGTCAGACCACCAAGGATATAAGAGTTCCAACATCCACCTCACCAAGGTACACATACAGTCTGTATCACCACGGACAGGGCTAAGAGACATTCCAAGGAAAGATCAAAGGGAGGGACATCGCCCCGACAACACAACAAGGCAACCACCTACTCATGATACAGCACGACAGGTCCCAACCTCTTGTGTATGACAACCCTTGGTACACATCCCCTAGGACAGGGGAGAAGTCGAAAAGATAAGGATTTGAAAAGGGAACTCATAGAGTACCACACCATGTTAGTACATAGTTACTACAATGGGAAGTCTCACGGAGAGACGTAGTATAGTGAGATCACACATAGCATACATGAAGGATACACCTCTACCTAGTCCGCCTTGCAAGGATGCGACCTTGTATTCCTCAAAGGGGAAGGAATACACACAGACTAATGGAGGAAGACAGTTACATTACCAAGGAAGCAGGGGATATCAACACCCCCACACCCATATCCTTCCCATATCCTCTTATTTAATTTAACTGCATAACAAGTCAACTCCCTAAAAGAGATAGATTTTGATACTTGATATCAACATGTTTTCCAAGAAAGACCATACCGGACGCCTTCGGGCTCCGGGGTATATACATACACAGGTGGACCACTAGAAGAATCCATAAGAGGCCATCGCCAATCAAGGGATGCACAAGAAATAGATTCCTCAATCTCAAAGAACACCTATAAGGTCAAGTTTCTGGGAAAGATCACAAGATGGAAGCCTCACTTACAAGAAATAAGTTGAGCACTCCCAACATCCTATAGAGGAACTACCATGAAGGTCAAAGAATAACCTTACTATAACCTTCAACTAAGCATCCTAGGGCCAAGTCCGTCAAAGAATCCCATCTGGCATTGGTATGCAAGGGGGGCACCAGTCACAACATCCCTCCCCACAAACGCCCATTAGTATAAGAGGGGGTAGCCGCGAACTCATCCCTCCAAAAATGGAGGAAACCATATCACATAGACAACGCCCACCATCAGAGGCAAACACCTCCAGCGGATCTTTATGATTTCACAAAATAGCCAGGAGATACAACTACACCTAGTAAGCTCATCTCAGGTAATGTAATACACTTCCATCAAAAACTCTCAAGGACACAAAGCCTAGCAAAGGAAGAAGGGCGACATCATCATCAAGATTTTAAAAAGGGATATGGAAAACATAGTATTTCCACACAATGATATATTAGTCATAAGAGAGGGAATCGCTAGCTTTGACATAAAGAGAACCATAATGCATGAAGGGAGTCCGTCAGACATCTCCCATGACCAACTATTGATGATACTAGAGAAGAGTCAGGCATACCTAATACCAAAGGACCCCCTACTAGTAAAGGTGGTCAGAACATCAACACACCCATTAGGGACACGGCACTGCAAATGAACCAGGAACAAGGATGGAACACATATCCTTACAAGTATCCTTACAAGTATCCTTACAAGTATCCTTGCATTTATCCTTGCAAAAATAAACTCCGTAGATGAAGAGGTTATCTAATAGATGACTATGTCTCTATTCTCAAAATATGATCCTAACCTGGAGATCCTTGGACTCCGTATTATATATGCAATGAATAACATGTTCATCAAAGATAGGTACACGAAGATTCAAGACAGCGCCCTAAAGATTAGGCGCATACCTCTACCAAGTACGACACATTTGAGTGTTCATAAACACTCATTCGCCATCTCACAAGAAAGGAAGGCAGCCAAGGATACAAGTCCTAACAGAACAAACATCGGTAGAAAATCCTGTCATTGAAGTCATGCACCAAGAGAGAAACTCTAAAGATGCAAGATTAGCAAAAGAGATAGTGCAACAACTAGAATATGAAAAAGGAGATACATCTCCTATCAAGAGCCTTAGGGCATGATAACAGTTCTATAAGATCAACCAAAGAAGAGCTCAAAAGCTTGGGGGGTAAGGTTTCAAGCTCGACCCTCACACTAAACGCACATCCTGATCAAACACCTTGTCTGCAAATGATAAGACATTCGACTCTGGCATCCCATCAAGAGGAGAACCTCGATAAAGGGGGCACTAGAAAAATATCCCTCCTTTAAGGCCATACGCCGAACACATGATGAATGAAGGTTATGACAAAATGAAAAAGGAGGGACTTTTCAGCTCAACACACCTCAAACACGTATACGTACGCAATACGAATGCAGCCTCTAATGAAGCTATCCAGCAAGGAATAGCCAATACGGGGACAAACCCATGGAAAATCATGGAGCATCACCTGCAAACCTAAAGGAAAACATCCTTTTTAGGTTCAAGTCCTAATTTAAAGGATGTCTATAATCAAGATTCAAGGTGGGAGGAGCATGACCAATGTGACACTCCCTAAAGGCATTGAAGAATACTCCAATGTAAAGGAAAATGCAAAGCACACTAAGTACCACAGCACTTCAAGAAGATTATCACAACCCGGTCAGACCCCCCCCCCCCCCCCCCCCCATGCCCGAGCAAGAAGCATGTATCAGATTGACTAGTCTGAAACACACCTTCGAGATTAACAACTCAAGACAACATTCTATGAGAAATCTTTTCAACCTAAACACAATCCCTTCCAAGATACGTTACTCCTGCACTATCATCACCACGAAAGTTTTTTCCAAAAAACACAAGGAAGAGGGGGAAAGAATTTACAAGCACTCCTAGGATACAAACACTGCCACATCCTAGTTATCAAGAGAATGAAAATCACAACCACCCACCCAAAGCAAAAGCTCTCCACCCAACCTCTAAAGATACATCCGACAAAGGCATTATCCAAACCATGCCTATGACTGAAACAAGCAAACATGAGAAAGAGTAAATCCTACAAGGGACACTCATCGCATTCAAACAAGCAGACAAGGGAGCCCCAAGAATAAGGGGTACCCAACAAGGAAAAGGAACGAGGGGCCTACAATGGCCAAATATGAAAGGCGGTATGACCACCAAGCAACTTGGGGAGCACCAAACGAATAAGTGCTTGGTAGTCCACCTAAGTGTAAAAGAAGAGATTAGAGGCAGAAGATCACAAGAACATGCAATACCACTTCTCCTAGAAGAGGTCACATAAGAGGAAAACATCCTCAACTCCCTGTACAAACTCGTCCTAAGTAGGCAACACACAAACATCGCCCTCGAAAAGTGATCTCCCACATTGAAGAAAAAGCATGGTAACATGCAATATCATGGAAAGAAAACTCAAGTAAAGATATAAAAGGCGTATCAAAAACGCACCCTACATGAGAAGGGACACAAGGTAAAGAAATATTCTGAGCCCTCCGGGAGCCTATCCCGCGAACAGATTCGACGCCCCCAAGAGCGTATCTTGAGAGTAGTTTTCATACTACGACCTTCGACGCCCCCAAGAGCGTATCTTGAGAGTAGATTTCATACTACGACCTTCGACGCCCCCAAGAGCGTATCTTGAGAGTGGTTTCCAAAAACTACGAACTTCGACGCCCCCAAGAGCGTATCTTGAGAGTGGTTTCCAAAAACTACGAACTTCGACGCCCCCAAGAGCGTATCTTGAGAGTGGTTTCCAAAAACTACGAACTTCGACGCCCCCAAGAGCGTATCTTGAGAGTGGTTTCTAAAAACTACGACCTTTGACGCCCCCAAGAGCGTATCTTGATGTAGATTTCAAACTACCAGATTCGACGCCCCCAAGAGCGTATCTTAAGGTAGATTTCAAACTACCAGATTCGACGCCCCCAAGAGCGTATCTTGAGGTAGATTTCAAACTACCAGATTCGACGCCCACCAGGAGCGTATCTTTGGTCTAACTTGTGCCCTCCGGGAGCCTATCCTGTGAAACGTTAAGTGCCCTCCGAGAGCCTGTCTCGTGAACAGATTCGACGCCCACCAAGAGCGTATCTTTGGTCTAACAGTACCATATATACCATTTAAAGGGTATCAGAAGAGATCATTGTACCATACTAAGAAGGATTCCATGAGAAAATAATTGCAAAGCAAAGTTGTATGAAGAACACATAATGTTTATTCTTGATGAGATAGCAGGTATGATGTGAAGGAAAACACAAAAGAAAGATAAGGAAAGGAAAGCATATACAAAGGAGAAGTCCATGACCAAAGGATCATATACAGAAGCACAAGAGGTTATCATGAAAAGTAACGAGTTATCCTACCATCCATATCACAAGTCAAGAGAAGTATCTCAAAGGAACCCAACACTACCAAGAAGGATAGCAAAGACATGAAATCCAAAGTTCAAGGCTCTCAAAATAAACTCATCCCATCAAGAAGAAAATTGCCTTACAAGTCGCACAAATCAACCTCCGACAAACGTTATTGTCTTGCATATCGCCCTCGCGTGACCTATGCTCGTATCAGACTTGAACATCGTCAAGCACAACTCATGAAGGAGACATCTAAAAAGCATGAAGGATACAACATCGGGCAAGATGAAACATCAGGACCTAACCCAACAAACATAGCCTAAACAAAAGGCAACTATAGCAATGAAGGCTCTCCAATGAGAAAAGAATACTAAAGCACAACTCCATACATCGTGATGTGGCTATCATGTCCACATACCTTGAATGGCTATCATGTCCACATACCCTGAAGTGGCTATCATGTCCACACACTACAGAAGGGCTATCACTCCCACACATCACGAAGTGGCTATCATGTCCACATACCTCGAAGTGATCATCATGGCAGAACATCATAAAACATCTGTCAAAGACATACATTGTAAAGACACCATCCCGACCACGAACATCAAAAGGCTACGCCTAGCCCTAGGAGGAGGTTCAAGAAAAAGGTAAAAACAACACCCTTCATACGCTCATCAAAGGTAGGCACTTATATTTCAACCCACTGGGTGATACTAGGTAGGAGACGTCCTCATTATGAAGACAACCTCCATATCTCATAAAATCAACCATAAAGCAAAGAATCACGACAAGCACTATTGGGGGCATATAACAAAACGATCCCCACAACGATCACAACCACGATACTAGTAGAGGCTAACTAAAGAGCAGTCTCCACAAAACTCCCAAGCAAGAATTTGCTATCTTAATCAGAGCCATGGCAAGAGAAAGGAACCTCAATGAAAGGCGATGATCACACCCATCACCAAAAGAAAAATCTTCAACGCAGGGGTTAATAACATAACCCATAGGAAAGCTAAAGACACCTTCAAAAGTCGTCAAATCTACATGAAGATGAAATAAACCTGAGACTCGGACCCTCGGCTGGGAGGCAGAGGATAGAGAAGAGACATCAAGACCTATGATCACCCCATCGCCAGCCACAGGTTGTTTCCCTTTGTCAACCAAAGAGGGCGCCTCTTCAACCACTACCTCCTTATCATGAGAGGGAGTCAGCAAGGGGGCACTTGAAGGAGAGCCTCTCGCGATTTCCTTCTCCTTGGCAGCCGAGGGCCCGACCTCAGAGTCAGGTTTCCGCGCTTTGGATTCCGATTGACTTGAACTCTCGACCACCGCAAGAACCCATCCGGTAACCAGGGGCGAACGCTGTAACAACAAGAAGAAGGAAACATGAGAACAATCATAAGTATATCACAAAGAAAAGAGAATGGAAAAAGAACATGTCGGAAGCCTCTGCAGCTTTCCCTAACTTAAAAGATTTATTGGCCTGATAAGCAGGACTAGAGGGTTCTTCCCTCTCATTCGATTCAATGGTACGTTCGGAACGCTTTGCCTACACCTTATACGTTTCTCCATGAAATCAACCTACAAGGGGTCATACGAGTCCCCGCCTCATACGAGTCCACCTCGGACACCCAAGACACAGGACAGTCAGATTTGGTCCGACTACCTTGGAAAACGATCTTCAAGGTCTCCCTGTCTGAAGAAGAAAGCTTCCCAGAAGTGAGTCATCTATACGAGCGACCAACGCAAAGATCGACCCTTACTCATGGAGGGGCGAGATACGCCTACTACGGGGCAACCTTAACATCAATCAAGTTACGGAAGCAAAACCACAACCCAAGAGACCTATCCAAGGGAACAAATCCCAGAGTGTCACAAAGAGGGCGAACTTTTAGCTTCCCCAAATGGAGCAACGCTCCAACACATCCGAAGGAAGGGTCAACCCTTAACACATGTCAATAAACCCCTTCGCTCACGGCGGGTAAGAAGAAAGCTTGTAAGCATTTTCACCCTCACTTTTATGGGGAACAAATTGCAGGGTAAAGGTCAAGAGCTATACACACGCTCCAACGAATGAAGGAAAAATGTTACACATGCCGAAGGTCAAGGTTAAAGGACAATGCTCGCGCTAGTACGAGAGAGGCGGAACGTTGTGTCCCATTGAGTGGCAGAATTCCCACACTCAAGTAAAGGAGAGGTCTATGCTCTCACCCTTGCACTTATGCTCATATTCATGATTAACATTTACAGGTACACCAATGCCATCACTCATGCTTATACTCACAACCCATCCATACACACATACATGTTTACGCTTGCACTCACATGCATGCCCACATGCGCATTCTCGTGTGTTCAAACATTTAGACGTCCATGCACGTGGCCGCCATGTATCCATGCATACATTCATGACTACAACCGCAGCATGTCTACACCCACTCCCATACTTGTGTTCCTACTTGCATGTATGCTAGTACAAATTTTCATGTTCATGATACATCCATGTTCACTCAAGGCAATATCCTATAGGCATGTTTTTTAAGTATCCTATACTTAGAAAACTTTTGGACCAAAATTAAAGCATGGACTCGTTTAGCTGTATTCATGTTGCATCCCCACACGAGCGTATATTTTCCGAGTATACACCCGTGACGGTATTGGATTTATTATTTCCATCTCAGACGGACACGTGCTTGGACACGTGTCCGTGCTATTCTGACGTTTGCAATTCCTCTATCTTATAAGACAGGGGGCAGAGTCAGAGACACACACTCATGGGTAAGTAAGGATTCTGACAAAAGGTAAAATCCCGGCTTCAAATTGCGCGTGTCATACCATCCTAAAATAGAGTCAATCAAGGGTCAGGCCATTGGTTGACTCGGGGGCATGTGATGGATATACGCCCAATTTGAACCCGTTGACTTCCGAATCGTTTTATTTTGATCACCCCGTCAATGATTGTAAATCGAAACTTCGACCCAAACACCCCGCGGAAACGCCAACGGCCCGGACGAGGCCAAAATACTCGTCCGGACCGAGGCAAACTCACCTAGGTGAGGTCGGGTGGCCACACCCGACCTGCCCTAGGGGAGATCGGGTCAGCCAACCCGATCTCCCCTAGGGGAGATAGGGTTGGCCAACCCTATCTCCCCTAGGGAGGGGGTGGGTGGCCACACCCAACCTCTACCCTTGGGGGTCGGATTTTCTCCCCCCCAAGGGCCCCGGCACCGCTGCCCGACTCCGATACTCAGTTTATTTCCGCCAACCTCTCCGTGCCTTAAGGTTTTAATTATGAGATTAAGGGCTAATTAATTGTGTTTAAAGGTTAACGATGTCATTAAGCCACCTTAATGACACCGTTGCCTATAAATACAACCTTTCCACCATTCATTTACACATCTTGGCTAAGTGTGCAATTTAGCTCTGACATCTCTCTAGCTTTATCTCTCTAAAAGTATCGTACTGACTTAGGCATCGGAGAGAGTACATCAAGAACCACCCCCCTCCGTGCTTGATATTATCCCTCTTGCAGGGCACGGGGAGAGGAGAAGGCGAAGGACAGAAGGATACGGATCAGCACGACAGGACTTAGGAGCACCGAACCCGCAGTTTCACCAGTGAGGAACAAGGTTTAAGTCGACCGCCCGTTGACCTGAAACTTAGAACCTAACAAAGTGTTTGTATGGATGTATCCATATCCTACACATGTTAGACAAGCATATGCATATAGGTGTTAGTGCTACATATGTTTTTGCACTTATTACCTTGAATGTTGGTCTTAGGCCGTGTAGGCAAGGGTAGATATATGTAAGCATAGTAGACACACATGACCATGTTTAGGTGCATGTATGCACATGTTGGCACTCATAGGTACACGTAAGTGCGAGTATTCACATAGGCATATTTAGTTATGCATGAGCATATACTAGTGTATGCAAACACATGTAGTTGGGCACAGGTATGTGTAGGTACTCGCGGATGTGTAGGTTCACATAGACATACGTAGTTGTGTGTACGCATATGTAAATCTTATAAGTGTTGGGACGAGGCCCTTACTAACATAGACTTTCCCCCATATAGAGGATGTTCCCTATGTGGTAGTTGAACACTTATAGATTTTAAGCATGATGTTGCCCCCGAGCAGGTGGTGTTCGTGGCATAGTAGTTGTCAGCACGTCAGGTGCACGCGCATGTATTGAATGGGTTGTTGTTGTATCCTCATAGGAGTTGTCGCGTGGGAAACTGGTGCGTTTATTCTTAGGATTGCCTTCCAGACTTGCTGGATTTGTGAACATGAGTAAGTCCCGTATTCCCATTCCTTTTGTTAGATTTCGTTTTGATTCGGATTCTGATTCCGAGTCTGAGTCTTCGGAGTTTACGGATTCTTCCAAATTGGAGAATATGGATGATACACCTTCTTCCCCCGAGTTTGAGCCTCGCGTGGAGTCAGGGGACTTAGTGCAAACTTTTGCGGGTAACAAATTGGATCGCGATGAGTATCAGTGTCTCGTTATTCGTTTTGGGCTTTGTCCTTTGGGAGAGGCATTCTCCCTATTTGATATTATCACTGATGCTACTCCGGGAATGCCCACTGTGCCTCCAGATTGTTTGCCGGCTATCTACGCCTCTCAGATTCGAATGGGGTTGCGTTTCCCTTATTGCTCGGACTTGCGAAAGTTGTGCCGTTATTACAGGATATCCCCTCTTGATCTTGCACCTGCCGCGATACGGTACTGGGTTTGCTTTCGAGTACTATGTCATCTACAGTCTTGGAGTTATTCGGCCTTACTCTTTCGATGCTTGTTCCGGCTCCAATGTCCGGATTCGACGGGGTTATGTTCTATATCTATCCGTTGGCCTTTGAAGAGGCGGAAGGAGTTTGCTGATCTTTGGTTAGGCGAAGTGAAGTGGTATAGCAGCTTTCACTTTTTCACTGTTGTCGATCGGTCGAAGAGTCATTGGCAGGGACACTATTTCTTCACTGACGACCCTGGTATGACTTGGCCTATTGTTCGGATTACGAGGCCCGATCCCGTGCCGGCTTTTCGTGAATTCTCTGAGTCTGATAAAGCGGCGATGAAGAAAGTGTATCGGGCGCACAAGGCGCGTACATACACGGCCTTGTCTTGTGTGAAGGAGCGAGATTTGCGCATTGCTGGGATTTGCACTTCTCCTTCAGGGAGTACCTCGGTATGTTATGAATCTTTATAACTTTGTTGTGTTGTGGTGTAGGCTGGTGTCATGGAAAAACTTCCTGCTTGCAGGTGGGCTCTCGGGGTGGTGCTGTCCCTCCTGCACGGAGTGGTCGCACATATGTATATGCTGTTCTCCAGGGCATGAAGCATTGACGTGGCAAATGGAGTGCGGGTAAGTTATATACTTGTAAGGTTGCTTTGCTTGTCTGTGTTCAATGCCTTTGTTCTTATCTTGCTTTTTTCTTATTTGAAGGTCGATCCCCGCTTGTGACAGAACAAGTTGGTTCAGCTGCCGACACTCCGTCTCGGGCCAAGGAAAAACGTCCCGACTCCGAGGTGCGGCCCTCGAGCGATCCCAAGAGTCTCAAGTCTGGCAGCGGTGAGGCGTCGAAGACTACTTCTCTTAGCAAAAGGAAGGGAGTTGAGGGTCGCGTGCCTGATGCACCTGTGATGTCTGCCCCCCGGTCAAGGGACCGGACATCGGAGGAGGAGTCTCCCCGCACAGGTATATTGGTTGATCTTATTATTGTTGCTATACTTGGTGTTTTTATATCTTCTTATTTATCTTTGCATATTTTTATAGCTATTCCGCCTGTTGCCGCCCTTATTCGGGCCGAGTTGGTTTGTCCTTCCAAGGACTCTGTTGTTGGCGATGAGTGGTTACCCTTCTCTGCTAGAGGACCTCGTTTTTCAAAAGAGGTTAGCTTGACCACTCCCGAGGCAGGAGTTCGTGTCTTTCAGTAGGTTATTCCTCCCGGGGATTGGAGGATTCGCCCGAGCGATTCCGAGGGTGCGCAGGCATGTGCTGAGGGTGCACTGTCGTGCCTTGCTCCTTTGAGTATTTATTCTTACTCCTTTGTGCCTTGTATGTATGCTTGTCGTCGTTGCTACAACTTACTTGTTGTTGCTCCTTGTGTTATTCTTGTAGGTTTCCATTCAAATGGCCAACCTTTCCTCCTTTGTGATTGAGCTCGCATAAGAGAAGAAGGTATTTATGGAGAAGTGTGACGTTGCTTGTCTCGAAGCTGAGCGTGCAGAGGAGAAAGCACCCATTTTGGGCTTGAAGGTTGTTGACCTACAGGCGAAGAGTTCCTCTCATCAGGCTCGTATTGTTTCACTCGAGTCTGATATTATTAACCTTAAGGCGAAGGCCGTTGCGGATAGCGCGGAGCATGATCTCGCTTTGCGAGCCATGGAGGAGAAGTCCCTTGCGGATGGTAAGGTTAGATGCATTGTGGAGTACAAGGCCTCCGAGTCTTATCGTGCTGACGTCTTGGTAGGTGCGGACGATGTGTTTTAACTCCATTGAGGGTCTTATCGAGCATGTATATGCTCTTGTTTCGGACTTGCGCTTTGATCAGTTGGGTCCGTACTCTGAGTTTTCCCTTGGTCATGTGGCCGCCTTGAGACTTAGAGACGGGATTGCTGCCCCGCCTGTTGTGGCGGATGTCCCCCTACTGTTGAGGAGTACGTCCCCGTCCCTATTTATGTGGATGCCCCCGAGGATATTGAGGCTGACTCTCGTGAGTATGAGTTGGTGTTCAATGATGCTGGAAATGAGATTATTGTGGAGGGTAATACTCTTGAAGAGGTTGCTCCTGCGGCATGTGGAGATGCCGCTGTTGGTGGTGCTCCTGACGTGGCGTCAGGTTGAGTGATTGTTTTACAAACTCTTTGTATATAGTTTTGGCTCCCCATGTTTGGGTTGAGGTTTCTTGTTGGGGTGTTATCCCTTTGAACCCTTTATGTTTATATTTCTATGCTTTGACGTTGTCATATGAGACCTGTCATGAATGGTTTAGTAATGCATGGTAATTTGGTAGTAATATTTCATACCTTTGTGTTTTGTGATTGTCCATGTGGTGTGGACTATAGAATAGAGTTGAGACTCGTCCTCTTTTTGGATGTGGCATCCGTAGTTTTTGTTAGGAGACATACGTCCCTGCGTTGCATGCCCCTCTTGGTTATACCAAGGCATGGCATGATGAATGTGTTAGAAACATGTGTTGTATGCTTGCTATATTCCATGAGTAGTAATGTGCAAGACTTAAGAGTGACGCTTAGCATTTGTGGATAGTAATGCATAAGGCCAATGTCCCGGCACTTGGCATATGTGGGTAGTAGTGCACAAGTCCTTAGAGTGAATCTTGGCATTTATGGGTAGTAATGCACAAGGTTTTTTTCCCGGTACTTGCCATTTGTGAGTAGCAATGCCCAAGACCCTTGTATACACGCGAGCGTCTCGTCTGGGCGAGGCGAGACCTTAGTTTTTACCGTCTCTTAGTCCACTCTAAGGCGACGTTGTTACAAGACGCTGCCTGTTAATTCGGTGCATTTTTCCATCCGTTAGTTGGGAACTTCCCGCGTAACGTTGTTGCAAGGCGTTCTGTTGGCTAACCCAATCACTTGCCTTGCGATGCTAGTACGCCTCCACTTTGTTAATCAAAGGACGTGAAAAAGGTCGTGTGATACGCCTTGCCAATTTTTGGATGTGTTTTGATCCGCTATTTGGGTACCCCCGTTATAGCGTTAAGGCGAGGTGTTCCTTGGCTAGTCCTTTTACTGACCTTGCGATGCTACTACACCTCGTTCTGGTTATTCCAGGGGGCTGTACAAGTTTGTATTGCACACCTTGTAGTTTTTTCCGTCTCTTGGTCCATTTCAAGGCGACGTTGTGGCAAGACACTACTTTCTTAGTTGGAGTGTTTTATTTCCGTTATTTGTTCATGGACAAGATAACGATTTACAAGACTCGACTTGTATGTTTGGTGAGTTTTTTCGCTGCGTTGTGTATTGCGGCGATTGTAGTATACGCTCCTTCCGAAGTAGAGTTTTTGTTACGTAATAATGAACGTTACTTGTGGGTAGTAGTAGGTTCTCATGGGGTTGCCCTCGTATAGAGGATGTCGCGCCATGAATATGTTTAGTAATCTATACTAGGTGTCTCGTTCCTCAGTAAGATATCATGGGGTTGCCCTCGTGAAGAGGATGTCGCGCCATGCAAGTGTTTAGTAATCTATACTGGGTGTCTCGTTCCTCAGTAAGATATCATGGGGTTGTCCTCGTATAGACGATGTCGCGCCATGTAATTGTGTGGGGTTTCCCTCATATAGAGGATGTCGCGCCACTTAATAGATGATCCCCTCTTGGTTGATAAATCCAAGGAATGATTGTTGTAATCATGGGGTTGCCCCCGAGCGGGGATGTCGCGCCATGTTACTTGTGGATAATCCTTAGAAGAATTTCCAGGATGTAGTTGTATAGAGTAGACATAATAGATGTCGTGGAAGAGAGAGTATCGCGAGTTCGTTGTTGATGATGAGTATTGACATGTTGGTGGCGTATACTATAAGCATCTTGTTGTATTAAGCGTTTGAGCTTGTAGTGTTGTTTGAAAGTTAATGCATAGAGTCCACTACTTGGTGTTATTCCAGAGCAGGGATTGTATGTGAGTAATGTACCTACGAAATACATTAACTTCATTAGATTCTTGCCATATTTACAAATTACAATGCTGGATATATGGGGTCAACTGATCACCCATTTGTAAATAATCTACTAAAAGCATAAGCACTTAAAAAAAGTAAAACTTGAAAGTAGATAGATTCATAAAGCTGTGCGTATCGCCAAGATGTGGAAGGGATGTGATTGTCGCCTCCCAGCATGTTGTGATGTAGACTGTCAGTTACATTGTATGATGGCTACAAGCCACGCAGTGTTGTAAGGCCCCAAGGGCTATCATCTCTTCAATTTCCACTCGTAGAGTGAGGCAGTCGTTAGTGTTGTGACCCCAAGTGTTGTGGAATTTACACCAATGGTGATGTTGGCTCCCAAAAATGCATGTGGTGTTTCCCTTGGGGAGGGCAGCTTGTTCTGCAGGATGCTCACAAATATCTCTTCGACCTCTTTGTTCAGAGGCGTGAATACATATTCTGGGCCATCAAGTGTGCTCCTTCTTTCGTGTTGTTGAAAGAGTGCTCCTCCCTCACCTGCGGGTGGTTTGCTCCACCCGAGCTCCCGTTCACAAGTGACTGCTCTTTTTGAGTTTCTCTTTGAGGTCACTCATTGAATGAGTGGTCCTCCAACCATACTCTCTTCCAAGTAGAAGGAAAGATCGCCATTTGATTTCATGAAGAACGCGTTGATCACTGCCTCCTTTGTGGCCTTTTACCAAACTGCATTCAGCGCGAAGCCCTTGAAGTATTGAGAGTTGGTTCCCTTTCTTCTTGCCTGATATCCCAAACACTTTGCAATGTTGGGGCTTGTTGATAGTTAGTTGGAGGTATAGGCGCAAAGAGTTGTTCAAGTCGTACCTCTCCACTTGTTTATCCTCTTACTGTTCGGGAAAACCCTGCCTTATCATGGCGATGGAGAGTTGTTGTTTACGCCTTAGAGCGTTTACATAGCACTGTCGTGCTACGGTTTGATCTCCTAGGATCTCTCCAATTCCATTCTTGGTTGGGAATTTCAGCTTCTGATGTGCCATGGATGGCACTATCTCCAAGGGGTTTATGGTTGTTCTTCCGATAATCCCATTGTATGCTCCCAAGGTTTCAACCATAATAAAGTTGACATTAATGTCAAGCTTTGTCCAGCCATCTCCCAATGTTACCGTGAGTGTGATCGTACCGAGCGGGTATGTTGCAGCTCCTGCGAAGATTATGAGAGGGAATGTTCCGGGATTCAAATCTTCCTTTGTACGACCAAGTTGTTCGATCACGTTGATATTCAGGATGTCGACAGAACTTCCACCGTCAACGAGGATTCTTTTTACGTCTTAGTCCGTATAGGCATGGTGATGACGAGTGCGTCGTCACGGGGGTATATGATGTGTCTCACGTCTTCTTTAGAAAACATGATGACTAGATCCTCTTCCTCCCCTGTTGGTCATTTGCCGTATTCAGGATGCGTCTCTGCCTGCGAGGTGTAGACATTCCTTGAGTGCGAGCCTTGGCCCCCAGCAACTGGTCCTCCGTGTATGACATTTATTACACCCTTCTTGGTAGGAGGTGGGTTGTCATACGCCTTCTCTTTTCCTTTTTTTTTCTTGGAGGTCTCTCATTGGGTCTTTGTAAGTGTGTTTTCCCCCTGAGCGATATAGTGCTTTTGCTCGCCCCTTAGAATGATGTTGTTTATGTGCATCCTTAGGCTGAAGCAGCTGTCAGTGTCGTGTCCTTTAACCTCTTTGTTTTCACATCACTTGTCTTCTTCCTTTCCCAATTGCTTGGTTCCCTCCAGAGATTAGTTTCCTTCATCTCTTTTAGGATTGCCGACATAGGGGCGTTTAGTGGAATGAGGTTCGCTATGTTGACCTCCCTTAGTTTTTGGAAACCGACCTGGATGGGACGCTTATGCTTTGGTTGCCACTGCTTTTGTTGCTGGTTTCCCTGGGGTTGTTTTGTCTGTGAGGCCTTGTTGGACTTGTCTTTGTTATGCTTAGCGTTCATCTTTGCCCTTGTATTGTTCCTGAACCTTTCCAGGTCCACGTACTCCCTCACGCGCGAGGCTAACTCCTCCAGAGTTTCAGCCAGGCGTTTGGACATCTTTTCCCCCAAGGAGAAACCTAAGCGACCCAAGTTCCTTATGAATGCCTTGATTATTTCGTCTTCAGACAAATTTGTCTGAATGTCGGCAATGTTCTGATTAAAACAGATGTAATAATCAGCCAAGGATTCATCATATTGTTGCTTCAGATCGTCTAATGCGCTAGAGTCTTTGAGCAGTCTTCTTTCACCCATGTACCTCTGGATAAAATTTCCCTTCAAGTATATCCAGGAGGTCACGCTTTCATTTGGAAGTGAGAAAAACCAATGTGCCGCTGAACCTATTAAGGTTTGCGGGATTGTGACCGCCACATGATCTAAGTTTGTAGTTCTCCCCAGCAACGAAGCCTCGTGCTGCGCACGTGCTCTATGGGATCACCTTTTCCAGAGTATCTCTCTATTCGTATGTTGTTAAGGATTCCCGGAACCCGATCATACAACATTTCCTTGGCGAAAGGGTGACATGCGTTGTCTGTTAAGACATGCATTGGTCTGGTGTTTTTCTGCTTTAGCATTTGCTCAATGAGCGCCTCCAAGGTCTTAGCGGTAAACCCTCTGAGTGGAATGTTGTCGTTTTTCTCATGTATTCCCCAAAGATTGTTTGGATTTCCGCTATCCTGCCCACAGCTTTGTTGGTAGTGAGATGCTTCCCTTCCTTGTCTTTCATTCAGGTTACTTGGTTGTTTCCATGATTCGACCGGGTATGGCCTTTCATAGTAAGTTGCACCAGAGTGGGATCCTTGAGGTCCTACACTGTATTATTGAGGGTTTGCAGCCGGGCGCTATGTTCCCTGTTGCCTTGGAGCTTCTCTTCGGGCTGTGTCATGAGACACTGATTCCTCTGCAGGATGTGCTTGAGCAGGTTGTGGCGGTGGTGGGGGAGGTGGTGGAGGTGCATAGCCCTGATTTCTTAAAGTATCCCTGAAGGGCAGGAGTTCCTCTATTGGTTACATCATTGCGGGAGTTACGGTTAGGGCAACTTGTGCGCCTTGTGTGTCTGTATCCTGAGGCTGTTGGTTGTTAGCCGGATTCTGAAAGGTTGTTCCTCTTCCGTGCGTGCTCTTCGCTCAAAACCAGGTGAGGGTTCATTTGTTTGAGCTGTGTGCTCTGTTTGAGCATTGGGAGCTTCCTCTGAGGAGGCTGTGGATATAGCCTCTGGGATATCCTCAGGACCTGGCTGTTTTCTCTTGGATTGTGCCCTGCTGGGCTCTCCTGTAGTGTTTGTTCTCTTTGCCATTTAGCTATTGCTGGTAAGCGAGTGCTTGTTCGTTCGAGTCTCGCGGACGGCGCCAAAATGTTGGGACCCGGACTGGACGGATTGTCAGATCGTGGTATTTATTCGGAAACATACCTCAGGTCGTTTACTTGTCGGGGCTTGGCACGTGTCAGGGCTCGTGCGTCTCCGTAAACCTGCAAGAGGGACAGTATAGCACACCATGCAAGGGGGGGGGGGGGCGGTGGAGTGCGATAAATCCTCTCTGAAGCATAAGTCAGGTATTTTAGAGAGGGAAAGTAAGAGAGAGGTCAGAGCTTCCGCTGTCAACTTAGTCGAAAAATGGGAGTGTGGAATCCCTTAAATAAGGGTTTTTTAACTCGAACCCAGTTTTGAACGGTCCAACGCCGGTTTAATGTAAATTACGAACCGGGTGTAGACGTGAGTATAGCTGCATCGGGAGGGCCTGCACGTGTAGTGTTTGCGTAGGGGTTTGTACGTCACCAAGAGGAGTAATCCGGACCATCTCGGAGTATCGCGAGGATCCCGAGAGGTCCAGGATGTCGGGACAATTCGGAGGGTCGGATTATCCCACAATCCGGACCGGCTCTGGATTGTCATGCAATCTGGACCAGCTCCGGATTGTGATGACAATCCGGACGCGATGTAAGTCAGGGGCGCGTACGCGCGTGCCCCGAACTTTTTAGTATTCGCGTGTGAATAATTCGAGGTCGTTTGGTGGGTTTGACGTGTAAACGAAGTCCGAATAATATAAAACGAACCCGAGTCGGACGTACACCCATCATACATCACCCCGCAGGATCAACTAAAGTTATCTATAATGGAAATGTCTTGGAAGGAACATAATCAAATCGATCCTAAACGATGACCTGTGGGACAAACACCGTTGATGTAAGTGTGTCACAGGTATGCCTCGTTTGCCATATACATAAAGCTGTAAAAATGTTTTATCTGACTCGTGTCATCTGATATAGTTCACTTGTGAATCTTATTTCCGATATGATGGTCAAGATGGCAGAAGTTCTCGATTACTTTACTTTTCCCCTTCATTTCTAAATGAATGATCTAGAATCTTATCATTGTCATAAATCTCCTTATTCGTTTGAACGTTTGAATTTTGGTTATTTGAGATTCTGAACTATTGAATAAAATAATTGTTATTCGATTCGAAGTACAATTTACCAATCAATAAATCGACCCTGTTAAAGTGAACGATCCGAAATGAAAATACAAACCTACCGGTTAGAAACCAAAATCTCCGGCCAGGTCGCCTGGTCTGAAAAAACAAATCAATCAACATAATCCATCATAAGTACCATAACTCGACGATTGCGTAGTTAGAATGCGATACCGATTAAATTGAATTTTGGAAACGAACCTATTTCACCACGGGTAACAGCTGGTGATTTGTGCGCGCATAGCGCTAGTTTCTCCGAAAGATGGAACACATCGATTCAAAGCACATATATATTATGAAGTATTTGAATGATTTTATGCTTAACGCAGATTTTCATTTGCATTTAACACCCATTACGGGTTATACTCATTTATTTCTCATAAATCGAGAAGAAATATTCTTTAAAAGGCTGCCACGATCTCGTAAAGGATCAACTAATGCATATGGTGGCAAACCTAATACATAACTCTGAGATGCTCGAAACTTCTGAAATGAGTATGCAATGAAAAAAGATATTGTATGACAAATCACTATCCTATCATACGCCTCTAACGATAAGATTGGCGAAGCATTTTTAATAATACACTTCAAGGACATAGTTTGAAACATGGTGTCGACTATTCAACTTCCGATCTCCTTCAAGGACGATATGATGTTGATTTCCACTTATGTAGAACTTTGTTCCTAAAATATTGGTTGACGCGACACCGCTCAAATGGTAAAGATACGGATCTTACCAACATATTGCGACCTCATGGTCGCAAATGCAAACACGTATTTCACCGACATCTGTTAACGCAAAGTCGGAACTTTGACTACTGAAAAGTGTCTTTTAAAGGTACTCTGAATAGTCTATGGCATACATGTTTGTAGTAGCTTAGGAAAATGGTGGCGTGTTCGAACATGAGACATTACGTTACTTGAGGACTAATTCCTAAGCTTTATGACGTCAACATACGCCATGTCTTGGTTGAACTAGAGCAGGATGATTATGATCAAGTCGCACTTACTTTGAGTGGGAGATTTGAGGAACCCACACAAGTGAAAGATATTATAAATGAAGATGGAGACAGTTTCATAATAACTCTAGTTGAAGGAATCAATCCAACCACACAGATAACTATTGCAGTAGGTCCGAATGAAGTCGAACCTGATAATCGTGTTCCTGAACCGTCGGACTAAAATACTATAATGCCGCATCAACCTACTAGCAATAGTGGGAATAGTACAACCAACTTGGTTCCTTGTCCTAGTAACCACGGAATTAATCTCAGAGGTGGAATCCTGAGATAAAGAGGTCGTCCTAGAAAAGTTGTTGGTGAAGGTTCAAATAACGCTCTTGTTCCTAGTGGGAGTAATGCCCCGATAACAAACATTATTCCGAGTGAGAGCATTGTTCAAGTTAAAGATGGGATTAAAGAGCCTAGATGCAGTCAAAGGCATTGAACTTCTCCCATGAAGTATCCTATCGAAAGAGGCGAGTTATTCACTCTAACTTCTGTGACGAACCGGTAACGGTTAAACAAGCTTTGGATTAACCTCAAGCGAAAGAATGGATGAAAGAAATGGAGGATGAGATCGCCTCTATGACCGGCCCACTAACGGTTTAGTGGGCCGGTCCAATTTGCAAAACTGGAGCGGGTCAAACCTGTAACCATATGGTGATGGGTGCCGTAATTGGTTGCCCATAATATGTATAGTTTACCTAATGAACTTGGGTAAATGTCACATTAGGGTAAATGGGCTAGACCCAAATCCAAATTGACATGGGAGGCCCAAAACTGGGCTTCCCCAAATACATAGGCCGGCCGAAACTTATAGTGAGGGTAAAGTGGACTTTTGTCCACTTTACTCCTATAAATAAGAGTTGTAAGGGAATATTTTAGGGTTAATCACAATTCCCTCACAAGAGGATTTTAGAGAGAAAACCCTCCTCCCACACCAACAAGTTTCGGCCGCACCAAGCATAACACCAAGGGTGTGCCAAATTTCTTTCGAGCAACTCTCCGAAGATTTGTCCCCGTGCAAAGAATTGATCTAAGGCTTTGTTGTGGAGGTAACACTACGTAAGGCTTCTTTCACAAGAACCTCTACGGGTTCCGTCCGGTGGATCGAGAACTCCCTCATACAAAGGATCTTGTACTACGGTAACCTTTGAGGTATGTGTAACTCTTCCGCTACGTAATTTCGATTACATGCACTGTTTTGTGTTTCCGTAGTGATTAATTCCTGTAATCTAACAGTGGTATCAGAGACTGTGTTAGGAGTTCATGATTTTGATAAATTGGTGTTCTTGAAATTTTAAATTTTGGACCGAAATTTTTAAAGGAAAATAGTTTCGAATTTTAGGGTTTAAATGATAGGTCCGAAATTTTCATATTCTTGGTTTATTTGATGTTCATGATCATCAAGAAAAAAATGTGATATTTATCAAAATCAAACTTTGGATTGTAGATCTTATTAAAATTTGATCTTAAAATTTGACCAATAGTTCCTAATTTTTGTTTTTGGTCGAAACCCTAGTGAATTTACAAGATAAATTTTTTTTATTTTTTAGACACCAAAGGGATAAATTTCGGCCACTATATTAAAATAATATTGTTTACCATATTTTAATTTTTAATTAAGGTAACAATATATCTATAATTAGGAACATTATGATAGATTCACAATATAATATATAGAAATATATATAACTATCAATATATTTAAATATTTAAATAGGGTTAAAGATATTATTGATAGATTTAGTTACCTAAAATATTGAGAAAATATATTGTCAGTTATTTGTATCCCTATTAAAGATATTGACAATATATATAATATATATTGTGCCAATTTTACATATAAATATATATATATATTGTTGATTGATTTAATCATAAAGATATAATCTTAGCAATAAATATATATATGTTTATGTGTGTGCCGAAATATATATATATATATATATATATATATATATATTAATATTGGAAATTATTTTATATAATTAATGTTACTTGGTGGCTAAGTTTAATATTTTTAATGGATTTAAAACCCTACTTGGGCCACAAGTAAACATTTCGGCCCAACCTTTAAAATTTTAATTATTGGGTCGGTCCAATATGTTAAACCGGGACGAAATAAAACCGAACCGGATTTTCTCAATCGGTTCTACCTATTCTGATCGGGTCGGACCGGGGTAATTAAGTGGATCTAACCGAACCAGTTTTGAGTGTTGAACCGAACTGAACCCTATTTTCTTGTACCGGTTCGGACCGAACTAGAATTTAAAATTAAAAACTGGACCGAATCGAACTGGATTTTTCCGGACCGGACGGAACCGGGTTTTCTGAACCAGACCAAAACGAACTAAAATTGGCTGAACCGAATAATGTTTACTATACCGAATTCAAGTCAATTAAAACAGGGAGGTCAAGTTTTAAAATCCAAATGTTTTAGAACCTCGAAATGGACTACACAGTGCTCATAGGGTTGCTAACCTTTATGCCTTGTTTCGATTATGGGGATGGATCTCGGAGATACATGTTTTTGGGACTGGTTTTGGCTGAATTGTAATTGTTCATTATTCAATATATATTTATGCATGATTAGAACTGTTGTCTTGACTAAGTCAAGATAGCTGAATATTACATGTTATGGGCGGAGCCTTGGTTAAATATATGGTATGCGCACTAGGATAGACATGTTGTGATGGTTGAAAATGCGTAGGAATCATGTCTAGAAGCTTGCGTGATTGAATATAAGCATGAATTGCAAATCAACCCCTAATGTTTAAAATTATTTTAAAACCGAAAACCAGTCGCCAAATATGTATGATTGATGTGGATGTTACATGTTTGACACGTATGCTAGAATGTTAAGGATGTAGTTGCGTTTGATAATTTACTTAAAAGTAGAATTATAAATGCAAGCATGAGTTCGTCGGAACATTAGACGCATGACGCGTAAGCATGTATGTGGTATGAATGATGAATGTTACTAGCATACGATAAGTTGCATGGGTTGTAGAATTGTTTATGCATGAGTGAATTCATCATAATGATTTTTCCAAAACCAAAAGGGCCTTGGGAAAGCCAAGATCGGGTATGCTTATTTTAAAACTCCCGTTCCGGTAATTTGCAATTTAAACCTTTTTTAAGAGACTGATCTATTGGATTGAAGACGACGATAGTGTGAACTCTTTCACAGCCATCTTCCATTGGTTTACTTGTGGTCGGTTGGTTTAGATGACTGGAATCACTATCTGCCGAATTCTATTTCAATGAATATTTGATGTATACAATTCTTTCTCAAGATGTTATTGTCTCCCTGATTTTTTCATAATCATCGATGTGTTAGTATGAATTGGTTGAATTAGTGCAATTCGATATTCCTCGCAATTTTAATGGTATGAATCATGATTAACAAAAGGAGTACATGTTGAACTCTCTACTACGATTCTGAAAAGTGGAGAGGACAACTACGGATGAATATAGTAGTTTGTATGAATTTTACAATGAGAGACGAATGTAATAATTTGTTTCACCAAGCATGGGAGTAGGTTCTTTGATGATCTGAACGCATAAGTTGTGATACATTCAACATTGGTAAAAGGGGGTTGAAGAAGACTTCAATTTCAACCAGACAATGTTGCATCTTAGTATCCCTTTGCATCCGCCTCGGTGGAAGCAAGGATGCAAAAGCTAAATGTTTCAGTTAAATGTGATGGTCTTTGATGGATATACGCCCAATTTGAACCCGTTGACTCCCGATTCGTTTCATTTTGATTACCCCGTTAATGATTGTAAATCGAAACTTCAACCCGAACACTTCACGAAAACACCAACGGACCGGACGAGGCCGAAGCGCTCGTCCGGCCGAGTTTGACTCACCTAGGTGAGGTCGGGTGGCCACACCCGACCTCCCCTAGGGGAGATCGGGTCGGCCAACCCTATCTCCCCTAGGAGGGGTTGGGTGGCCTCACCCAACCCCTACCCTTGGGGGTCGGATTTTCCTTCCCCCAAAGGGCCCCGACACCACTCTTGGACTCCCATACTCGGTTTATTTCCGCCAACCTTCTCTGTATCCTAAGGTCTTAATTACGTGTTTAAAGGTTAATTATCTGTGTTTAAAGGTTAACGATGTCATTAAGCCACCTTAATGACACCGTTGCCTATAAATACAACACCTCCACAATTCATTTGAACATCTTGACAAGTTGCATAATTTTGCTCTGAAATCTCTCTAGCTTTATCTCTCTAAAGCCGTACTGACTTAGGCAGCGGAGAGGGTTCATCAGGCACCACCCCCCCCCCCCCTCTGTGCCTGGTATTGCCCCTCTTGCAGGGCGAGAAGAGAAGCTAAGGACAGAAAGACACAGGCTAAGACGACATAACCCGAGAGCACCAAATCCGCAATATCTCTAGTGAGGAACGAGACTTAGGTCGACCGCCCGTTGACCCTAGACTTGGAACCTAACACTTGGCGCCATCTGTGGGCTTCGAACAGAAAGCCTGACAATCACGAGAGCGAAGACGAACAACTTAGTGTCTAGAGATAATCGCCCACCTGGGGGCAATAGGCAAGAAAGTCAGCCTATACCTCCAGCAAGGCTGCCTAACCCAGAGAAACAGTCTGCACACCCAGAGTCTCAGGTAACCCCACAGGCACCCCAGCCTAACAAGCAGGGAGGAGAACCTTCACGCCCAGCTGGCTAGGAGGCTTCCACAGCTTCAACTCCATTGACTAGGAAGCCACAGGGACAGGGGGGCAACAAGGAGTGCCATCCCAATACACGGCACCCCCACAGGGATACCACTATGAGGCACAACCTCAAGGGTATCCATACGGAATACTGACTCAAAGGAATGACAACCGCGCCCACACAACATACACAATGCCGGCAACACCTACAGGAAGGAGAAGAAGCACATGAAGAGGAGCAAATCCCAACGGAAGAACGCCACTCGCACCCTCGAACAGGGCAGCGAGGAGAACAAAGGAGAGACAACCAAAGGCCACCCCCAGGGGGAAGGCAGCAGTCTGTGCCTCCAAGGCAGCAACAGACACAGCAGGATGCCAGGGCATACACCCCTCTGGGGGCAGATAGACAGGCAAGACCTCCAAGGAGGCATGAATTCAACCAAGTACCCCAACAGGGTCATACACCGCACTAAGGGAGGACATACATGCCAGACCAACAAGGATATAGGAGTTCCAACATCCACCCTGGCAATGTACACATACAGTCCATATCACCACAGACATGACCAAGGGGCATACCAAGGAAAGCTCAAAGGGAGGGACATAGTCCCAACAACACAACAAGGCAACCACCTACCCATGATACAGCATGACAGATCCAAACCCCTTGTACATGAAAACCCTTGACACACATCCCCCTAGGACAGGGGAGGAGTCGAAAAGACAAGGATTTGAACAGGGGACTCATAGAGTACCACACCATGTTAACACATAGCTACTACAATGGAAGTCTCATGGAGAGATGTAGTAGAGTGAGATCGCACATAGCATACATGAAGGATACACCTCCACCTAGTTCGCCTTGCAAGGATGCGACCCTAAATTCCTCAAAGGGGAAGGAATACACGCAGACTAATGGAGGAAGACAGTTACATTACCAAGGAAGCAGGGGATATCAACACCCCAACACCCATATCCTTCCCATATCCTCTTATTGAATTTAACTGCATAACAAGTCAACTCCCTAAAAGGGGTAGATTTTGATACTTGATATCAACATGTTTTCCAAGAATGGCCATACCGGACGCCTTCGGGCTCCGTGATATATATATACGCAGGTGGACTACTAGAAGAGTCCATAAAACGCCGCCACCATCGAAGAGATACACAAGGAACAGATTTCTCAACCTCAAAGGGCACCTATAAGGTCAAGACTCTGGGAAAGATCACCAATATGGATGGTTCATCTCCAAAAATAGGTTGAGCACTCCCAACAACCTATAGAGGAACTACCATGAAGGCCACAAAGGATTACCCCCACTATAAACTTCCACTATGCATCCTAGGACCAAGTCCGTCAAAGGATCCCATCGGGCATTGGTGTGCAAGGGGGGCACCAGTTACAACATGCCCTCCCCACAAACACCCATTAGCATAAGAGGGGGTAGCCGCGAACACATCCCTCCAAAAATGGAGGAAACCACATCACATGGGCAACGCCCACCATCAGACGGACACCAAGCCTAGCAAAGGAAGAATGGCGACACCATCATCAAGCTTTTAAAAAGGGATAGGGAAAACATAGTATTTCCACACAATGATATAATAGTCATAAGAGAGGGAATCACCAACTTTGACATGAAGAGAACCATAGTGCATGAAGGAAGTCCGCCAGACATCTCCTATGACCAACCATTGATGATACTAGAGATGAGTCAGGCATACCTAATACCAAAGGACCCCCTACTAGTAAAGGTGGTCAGAACATCAACACACCCATTAGGGACACGGCACTGCAAATGAACCAGAAATAAGGATGGAACACATATCCTTACAAGTATCCTTACAAGTATCCTTGCATTTATCCTTGCAAAAATAAACTCCGTAGATAAAGAGGTTATCTAATAGATGACTATGTCTCTGTTCTCAAAATATGATCCTAACCCGGAGATCCTTGGACTCCATACTATATATGCAATGAATAACATGTTCATCAAAGATAGGTACACGAAGATTCAAGACAGCGCCATAAAGATTAGGCGCATACATCTACCAAGTACGACACATTGGAGTGTTCATAAACACTCCTTCGCCATCTCACAAGAAAGGAAGGCAACCAAGGATACAAGTCCTAATAGAATAAACATCGGTAGAAGATCCTGTCATTGAAGTCATGCACCAAAAGAGAAACTCTAAAGATGCAAGATTAGCAAAAGAGATAGTGCAACAACTAGAGTATGAAAAAGGAGATACATCTCCTATCAAGAGCCTTAGGGCAGGATAATAGTTCTACAAGATCAACCAAAGAAGAGCTCAAAAGCTTGGGGAGTAAGGTTTCAAGATCGACCCTCACACTAGACGCACATCCCAATCAACTACCTTGTCTGCAAATGATAAGACATTTGACTCGGACATCTCATCAAGAGGAGAACCCCGACAAAAGGGGCATTAGAAAAATATCCCGCCTTTAAGGCCATACGCCGAATACATGATGAATGAAGGTTATGACAAAACAAAAAAGGAGGGACTTGTCAGCTCAACACACCTCAAACACGTATACGTACGCAATACAAATGCAGCCTCTAATGAAGTTATCAAACAAGGAATAGACAATACGGGGGAAAACCCATGGAAAATCATGCAGCATCACCTGCAAACCTAAAGGAAAACGCCCTTTTTAGATTCAAGTCCTAATGCAAAGGAAGACTATAATCAACATTCAAGGTGGGAGGAGCATGACCAATGTGACACCCCCTAAAGGCATTGAAGAATACTCCAATGTGAAGGAAAAGGCAAACCACACTAAGTGCCACAACACTCCAAGAAGATTATCACAGCCCGGTCAGACCCCCCCATGCACGAGCAAAGAGCATGGATTAGGTTGACTAGTCTGAAACACACCTACGAGATTAACAACTCAAGACACCATTCTATGAGAGAGCTTTTCAACCTAAAACACAAGGAAGGGGGGGAAAGAATTTACAAGCACCCCTAGGATACAAACACTGCCGCATCCTGGTTATCAAGAGAATGAAAATCACCCCCACCCACCCAAAGCAAAAGCTCTCCACCCGACCTCTAAAGATACATCCGACAAAGACATTATCCAAACCACGCCTATGACTGAAACAAGCAAGCACGAGAAAGAGTAAATCCTAAAAGGGACACTCATTGCATTCAAACAAGCAGACAAGGGAGCCCCGAGCATAAGAGGTACCTAACAGTACCCAACCAAGAAAATGAAAGAGGGGCCTTCAGCGGCCAAATATGAAAGGCGGTATGACCACCAAGCAACTTGGGGGGCACCAAACGAATAAGTGCTTGGTAGTCCACCTAAGTGTAAAAGAAGAGATTAGAGGCAGAAGATCACAAGAACATGCAATACCACTTCTCCTAGAAGAGGTCACATAAGAGGAAAACATCCTCAACCCCATGCACGAACTCGTCCTAAGTTGGCAACACACAAACATCGCCCTCGAAAGGTGATCTCCCACATTGAAGAAAAAGCGTGGTAGCAGGCAATATCATAGAAGGAAAAGTCAAGTAAAGACTCGAAAAGCATACCAAAAACGCACCATACATGAGAAGGGACACAAGATAAGGTAATATTATGAGCCCTCCGGGAGCCAATCCCGCGAACACATTCGACGCTCCCAAGAGCGTATCTTGAGAGTAGTTCTAAAACTACGAACCTTGTGCCCTCCGGGAGCCTATCCCGCGAACAGATTCGACGCCCCCAAGAGCGTATCTTGAGATTAGTTTTTATACTACGACCTTCGACGCCCCCAAGAGCGTATCTTGAGAGTAATTTTTATACTACGACCTTCGACGCCCCCAAGAGCGTATCTTGAGAGTAGTGTTCATACTACGACCTTCGACGCCCCCAAGAGCGTATCTTGAGAGTAGTTTCTATACTACGACCTTCGACGCACCAAGAGCGTATCTTGAGAGTGGTTTCCAAAAACTACGAATTTCGACGCCCCCAGGAGCGTATCTTGAGGTAGATTTGCAACCTACCAGATTCGACGCCCCCAAGAGCGTATCTTGAGGTAGAAAAAACACTACCAGATTCGACGCCCCCAAGAGCGTATCTTGAGGTAGATTTCAAACTACCAGTTTCGACGCCAACCAGGAGCGTATCTTTGGTCTAACTTGTGCCCTTCGGGAGCCTATCCTGTGAAATGTTAAGTGCCCTCCGAGAGCCTGTCTCGTGAACAGTTTTCGACGCCAACCAGGAGCGTATCTTTGGTCTAACTTGTGCCCTCCGGGAGCCTATCCTGTGAAACGTTAAGTGCCCTCCGAGAGCCTGTCTCGTGAACAGTTTTCGACGCCAACCAGGAGCGTATCTTTGGTCTAACTTGTGCCCTCCGGGAGCCTATCCTGTGAAACGTTAAGTGCCCTCCGAGAGCCTGTCTCGTGAACAGTTTTCGACGCCAACCAGGAGCGTATCTTTGGTCTAACTTGTGCCCTCCGGGAGCCTATCCTGTGAAACGTTAAGTGCCCTCCGAGAGCCTGTCTCGTGAACAGTTTTCGACGCTAACCAGGAGCGTATCTTTGGTCTAACTTGCGCCCTCCGAGAGCCTATCCTGTGAAACGTTAAGTGCCCTCCGAGAGCCTGTCTCGTGAACAGATTCGACGCCCACCAAGAGCGTATCTTTGGTCTAACAGTACCATATATACCATTTAAAGGGTATCAGAAGAGATCATCGCACCATACTGAGAAGGATTCCATGAGAAAATAATTGCAAAGTAAAGTTGTATAAAGAACACATAATGTTTTTTCTTGATGAGATAGCAGGTATTGATGTGAAGAAAAGCACAAAAGAAAGATAAGGAAAGGAAAGCATATACAAAGGAGAAGTCCATGACCAAAGGATCATACACAGAAGCACAAGAGGTTATCATGAAAAGTAGCGAGTTATCCTACCATCCATAGCACAAGTCAAGACAAGTATCTCAAAGGAACCCAACACCACCAAGGAGGATAGCAAAGACATGAAATCCAAAGTTCAAGGCTCTCAAAATAAACTCAACCCATCAAAAAGAGAATTGCCTTACAAGTCGCACAAATCAACCTCCGACAAACGTTATTGTCTTGCATGTCGCCCTCGCGTGACCTATGCTCGTATCAGACTTGAACATCGTCAAGCACAACTCATGAAGGAGACATCTAAAGAGCATAAAGGATACAACATCCGACAAGACGAGACATCGGGACCTAACCCAACAAACATAGCCTAAACAAAAGGCAACTATAGCAATGAAGGCTCTCCAATGAGAAAGGAATACCAAAGCACAACTCCGTACATCGTGATGTGGCTATCATGTCCACATATACTGAAGTGGCTATCATGTCCACATATCTTGAAGTGGCTATCATGTCCACATACCTTGAAGTGGCTATCATGTCCACATACCCTGAACTGGCTATCATGTCCACACACTACAGAAGGGCTATCACTCCGACACATCACGAAGTGGCTATCACGTCCACATACCCCGAAGTGATTATCATGGCAACACATCATAAAACATCTGTCAAAGACATGCATTGTAAAGACACCATCCCGACCACGAACATCAAAAGGCTACGCCTAGCCTCAGGAGGAGGTTCAAGAAAAAGGGAGAAACAACACTCTTCATACGCTCATCAAAGGTAGGCACTTATATTTCAACCCACTCGGGGATACTAGGTAGGAGACGTCCTCATTATGAAGACAACCTCCATATCTCATGAAATCAACCATGAAGCAAAGAATCACCACAAGCACTATTGAGGGCATATAACAAAACGATCCCCACAACGATCACAACTACGATACCAGTAGAGGCTAACTCAAGAACAGTCTCCACCGAACTCCCAAGTAAGAATTCGCTATCTTAATCAGAGCCATGGAAAGAGAAAGGAACCTCAACGAAAGGCGATGATCACACCCATCACCAAAAGAAAAATTTTCAACGCAGGGGTTAATAACATAACCCATAGGAAAGCCAAAGACACCTTCGAAAGTCGTCAAATCTACATGAAGATGAAATGAACCTGAGTCTCGGTCCCTCGGCTGGGGGGCAGAGGATAGAGAAGAGGCATCAAGACCTATGATCACCCCATCGCCAGCCACATGTTGTTTCCTTTTGTCAAGCAAGAGGGCGCCTCTTCAACCACTACCTCCTTATCATGGGAGGGAGTCAGCAAGGGGGCACTTGAAGGAGAGCCTCTCGCGGTTTCCTTCTCCTTGGTAGCCGAGGGCCCGACCTCAGAGTCAGGTTTCCGCGCCTTGGATTTAGATTGACTTGAACTCTCACCCACCACAAGAATCATTCGATAACCAGGGAAGAACTCTCTAACAACAAGAAGGAAGCAGCATGAGAACAATCATAAATATATCACAAAGAAAAGAGAAGGGAAAAAGAACATACTGGAAGCATTAGAAACCATCCCTGACTTAGAAAATTTCTTGGCTTGATAAGCAGAACTAGATGGTTCTTCCCTCTCATCCGATTCAACGGTCTCCCTGTCTGAAGAAGAAAGCTTCCCAAAAGTGAGTCATCTATACGAGCAACCAACGCAAAGATCGACCCTTACTCATGGAGGGGCGAGATACGCCTACTACGGGGGCAACCTTAACACCAAGGGAAGAGGGCGAACTTTTAGTTTCCCCAAATGGAGCAACCCTCCAGCACATCCGAAGGAAGGGTCAACCCTTAACACATGTCAATAGACCCCTTCGCTCGCGGCGGTAAGAAGAAAGCTTGTAAGCTTTTTCACCCTCACTTTTATGGGGAACAAATTGCAGGGTAAAGGTCAAGAACTATACACACGCTCCAACGAATGAAGGAAAAATGTTACACATGCCGAAGGTCGAGGTTAATGGACAATGCTCACGCTAGTACGAGGGAGGCGGAACGTTGTGTCCCATTGAGTGGCAGAGTTCCCACCCTCAAGTAAAGGAGAGGTCTATGCTCTCACCTTTGCACTTATGCTCATATTCATGATTAACATCTACAGGTACATCAATATCATCACTCATGCTTATACTCACAACCCGTCCATACATACATACATATTCATGCTTGCACTCATATGCATGCCCACATACACACTCCCGGGTGTTCAAACATTTAGACGTCCATGCACATGGCCGCCATATATTCATGCATACATTCATGACTACAATCGCAGCATGTCTCTACTCACTCCTATCCTTATGTTCCTACTTGCATGTATGCTAGTACACATCCTCATGTTCATGATATGTCCATGTTCACTCCTAGTTAACATCCTATAGGCATATTTTCTAGTATCCCATACTTAGAAAAAATTTTAGACCAAAATTAAATTTTTCTCCACTTAGGAAAAATCCCGGCATGAAATTGAAGTATGAATCACTTAGCTGTATTCGTATTGCATCCCTATGCGAGCATATATTTTTCGAGTATACGCCCGTAGTAAGGGCAGATTTATTAGTTCCACCTCAGACGGACGCGTGCTTGGACACGTGTCCGTGCTATTCTGACATTTACAATTCCTCTATCTTATAAGGCAGGGGGCAGAGTCAGAGGCACATATCCATGGGTAAGTAAGCATTCAGACAAGAAGGTAAAATCCCGGTTTCAAATTGCGCGTGTCATACCATCCTAAAATAGAGTCAATCAAGGGTTAGGCCATTGGTTGACTCGGGGGCATGTGATGGATATACGCCCAATTTGAACCCGTTGACTCCTGATTCGTTTCACTTTGATTACCCCGTTAATGATTGTAAATCGAAACTTCAACCCGAACACTTCACGAAAACACCAACGGAGCGGACGAGGCCGAAGCGCTCGTCCGGCCGAGTTTGACTCACCTAGGTGAGGTCGGGTGGCCACACCCGACCTCCCCTAGGGGAGATCGGGTCAGCCAACCCTATCTCCCCTAGGAGGGGTTGGGTGGCCTCACCCAACCCCTACCCTTGGGGGTCGGATTTTCCTTCCCCCCAAGGGCCCCGACACCACTCTTGAACTCCCATACTCGGTTTATTTCCGCCAACCTTCTCCGTATCCTAAGGTCTTAATTATGTGTTTAAAGGTTAATTAACTGTGTTTAAAGGTTAACAATGTCATTAAGCCACCTTAATGACACCGTTGCCTATAAATACAACACCTCCACTATTCATTTGAACATCTTGACAAGTTGCATAATTTTGCTCTGAAATCTCTCTAGCTTTATCTCTCTAAAACCGTACTGACTTAGGCATCGGAGAGGGTTCATCAGGCACCACCCCCCCCTCTGTGCCTGGTATTGCCCCTCTTGCAGGGCGAGAAGAGAAGAGAAGCTAAGGACAGAAAGACACAGGCTAAGACGACACAACCCGAGAGCACCAAATCCGCAACATCTCCAGTGAGGAACGAGACTTAGGTCGGCCGCCCGTTGACCCTAGACTTGGAACCTAACAGTCTTCTTTCTTTTCATGGATGTTGGAGTAAAACCCGCATCAGATCTTCAGAATGAAAGGTCAACATGGAAAAGATGTATATGGTTGTCTGATATTGTCATGACTTAATGATCTTGAGCCTAATCAAGTACATTAACCACAACATTAAAAGGGAAACCTTCTCTGCTTACCAGACTGGGTTCGAAAGAAATCAACCATGATTCGCATATTATAGAGAGAACTGGACCATAAAAGGTATTATATGATAATCCGTTGGGTTAAACCATGTTGATAAAGCGTGTCTCTAGTACGCCACGTAGGTCATGTGTATGAAGTTGTAAAACATTTTATACAGACACAGATCAATTGATGTAATTCACTCGTGAATTTACTCAAATGTGATGTTCAAAATGACTTAAAGTTCTCGACTATCTATGCGACAATCATGGATCGAATACACGATCCTCAGATCAAGAACCCTACCAGTGTCAGTTATCGTTCGTTTGAATTACTAAAATTTTGGTTATTTCGAAATTCAGATTTATTGAATAAAGTAGTTTCTGTTCGATTCGAAATGTGATCTACTTGTAAAAACTAATCGACCCATACCATGTTTTGTGTTTCCGTAGTGATAACTCCCCGTAATATAACAAAACCAACCTGAAATTTTTTAATTGGTTCGACCTAGTCGGGTCGGGTCGAACCGGGGTAACTAAGTGGATCTAACATAACCGGTTTTGAGTGTGGAACTTAACCAAAATACTATTTTATTGAACCGGTTCGGACCGAACCAAATTTTAAATATAACCGGCCCGAACCCAAACCGGATGGAACTGAATTGAACCGAAATTGACAAAACCGAACCGGATATTTTTTTTCAAAATCGAATTCAAGTCAATTAATAAAATGTGATGATCTAGTTTTAAAATCCAAATGTTTTCAAACTTTAAATAGTCTACACAGTGCTCGAAGGTTTAAGATTTTCTCATTTTGATTAAACCTAAATGCCTAGTTTCAATTATGGGGATGGATCTCGGAAATGCATGATTTAGGGACTGGATTAATAAGAGGACTGAATTGCAATTGTTTACTCTTTGTCACATATATTTATTAGAACTTTTGACTTGACTATGTTATGCTAGCTGAAGCAGAGCCCGGGTTAAATATATGGTTTGCGCATTAGGACGTACATGTTGTGATGGTTGCGATTGCATAGGATTCATGTTTAGAAACACGTATGATTAATTGTAAGCATGAATTGCAAGTCAGCCCCTAATATTTTAAAATGCTTTAAAAACAAAAGCCAGTCGCCAAATATGCATGTTTGATCTGGAAGTTTCATGTATGGCACGTATGCTTGAATGTTGAGGATGTAGCTGCATGTTATAGTTTACTTAGAAAGTAGAATTATATATGCTAGCATGAGTTCCTCAGAATATTAGACTTGTTAGGTTACGAATAAAATGATAGAATAGTATGAAATCGAGTACGTCTAAAAGGCGAGGCTAAAGAAAAATAAGTCGTCGACCATTTCTGCACAGAATGAGAAGGCAAAGACAAATGGTCGACGACTATATATGAAGAAGTCGACTTTTGAAGAGCGACTAACGAAAGAAGGTGACTAAATCACTCGAGGCTCTCCTATTAAGGTACGAGTCGAGTCGATAGCCAAAACACCACTAAAACTCTTCCTCTTAAGGAAATGGACATGTGGCGACCTGCTCTAGCCGCCATGAAGAAACCCTCCTCTTAAGGTAAAACTAGGTGGCAACCTGCTTATCACCTAGTTAAGAAAACCTTCCTCAATAAGAAACAGGAGGTGGCGACCTGCTTGTCACAGCTGATTTCTCACCGTCTCTCTCACCCAATCTGAAAAAGGAAACCACCGCCATTGAAGATCCAATCAAGGTATAATGGCCGCCACTTGAAGTCGGTAATCTCTCCCTATAAATAGGGAATCATTATAAACATTTAGCAATCTTGATTCACGCACTTTGCAATACTCTTTCTAAATCCATTTTTGACTTAAGCTTCATAATGGAATCAGGGGCCATCCCCACCCCTTTTCAGGTCCTCGCTTCGCATAAAGCTCCCAAAAGAGACCAAGTACCCAAGAGTTCGGGAAAGATACTTACGAGAGTTAGCTCACGGTGAGACCTCGTAGTCCACTACTAGAAGTTCAAGGCCACGTCATTTTGATCCAAACATTTGGCTCCGTATGTGGGAAATTGATTAAAAAAAAAAGTCATGGCCTCCGAGAAGAACAAGATGCCAAATTCCGTGGTTGAGGAGATAGGAAAAACACCAGCAAATCCCACCACTTCAAGACCAACACCGGAAGAAGATCCACCCGTGCCTCAAACTAATGGCACTAGCGGGGAAGAGAATTCTGGTCATTCCAAGTCATTACCAAATCCAGAAGAAGTGAGCACAGTCCCTCCGGCTGTCCCTCAGGAGGTGATGGCGGCTTTCATTGCCTTTTGGAACTAAGCCCAGGTGGGAAACATTCCTGACAAGAAGGAACCAACCCGAGAAGTCTCCCGGAAGGAAGAAGTAGCCTCTAGTGTGAAGATTTCGGAGGAGAATCTCTTGGAAAAAGAGATCCCCAAGGCTCCCGAAGTCGAGACGGCGAGCAAAGGTCCTGTCCTATTCACTATAGGACATGTAGAAGAACTGTTGGAAAAGAAGAGAAGAAGGGTGAATGATCTGCTAATTAATCGTGACCATACCTCTCACCCCTTCTCCAAAAGACTGTTCAATACTCGAGTTCCTCCGCAAGTTTTTGCAAGGAACATCGACGACTACACATGCGAGGGAGATCCTGTTCGCCATATCAACGCCCACAACTCTTCCCTCTTAGGAAGAGGGGCAACCTCTGATCATTATGCAGCTCTCTTCCCAACAAATCTAAAGGGGAGGCATCCACTTGGTTTTATGGTCTTCCCGATAATTCAATCGACTCATGGGAAGAGCTGAAGACTAATTTCATAGAAGGTCACATAGGCCAGAGGCAACGCCTCAAAAGCATGGAATTTCTAGGTAAAATTGAGCAAGGTCCCGATGAAACCTTAGCCAATTATTATACTAGATACCACAAGATACTCCAGCAGTTGAAGGAAGACGCCACTGATGGCGAGTTGATCAGGACCTTCTGGAGAGGTCTAAGAGTTCAGAGCCAAGCCCTAAAAGATAGCATGGTAATGAAGCCCGTGCGGAAGATTGATGCCATCGCCATCAAGGTCAAGAAGTACATCGATTGGAAATGTCACACAAGAAATCGCCCATGGAGGCCAAGAAGTAGGTCATTCCTGCTAAGATCGAGGAGGGTTCTGCTTCACGACCCCTGAAGAGAGATGAAGGCTCTCGACCCAAAAAATTTCAGAATCAGAAAAGAGACATCGATTCTTATCCAGCAAGGTACACCCCTCTCACACACAATATGGCGGTAGTACTTCAAGAGATGGAGAAACTCCGTTCAAACAACCCATCTCCAGCAAGGAAGAACAATATGGGCCATCAGATAAATGCCTATTGTCGGTATCACCACGCTAGGGGGCATGATACGAATGAATGCACTGTCTTAAAGATGGACATCGAGACTCTCATTCAAAGAGGTAAACTGTTAAAATTTGTGGAGAAATCTACCAACACCCCCAAGAAACGAAATCGCAGCCCAAGAGGGAACTCCCGATCCCCTCCTCATGACCATCCCGCCCCAATCCAAAGAGGGACAGTGAATGTCATTGCGGGAAGATTTGCGTCAGGTGGAGGAACGAATTCAGCTCGAGAAGTATACGCCGCCCAAATATCCACAGCAGCCTTGATGGGAAAAAGACCTCGACAACCCGACCTCGAGACTATTAGCTTCACTACCAGTGATCTCTTAAAGGTAAATCAACCTCATGAAGACGCCCTGGTGGTTACTCTCCTCATATCAACATATAGAGTCAAAAGAGTCCATATCGATAGCGGGAGCTCAACTGACATTCTCTTCTACCAAGCATTCTTACAATTGGGTCTGACAATAAGAGATTTGAAGAAAGTCGACTTCCCTTTGATAGGCTTCAGAGGTGAAACTATCTATCCTATGGGAGCTATTCGACTAACAACCATCTTGGGAGAAGACAAGAAAATTTTACAAATCAATATACTCTTTGTGGTTGTAACCGCCTCTTTAGCCTACAATGCTTTTATTGGGAGGACAACCCTTAATCCTCATCGAATTATCCCCTCAACAATTCATCAGATTATGAGATTCTCAAGGCCCTAGGGGATTGGTGAGGTTCGAGGAGATCAAGCCATGGCACGACACTGCTACAACAGGTCGACACGACGCCCAGAGAAGTTATAAAAACTTCTATAGTAGATTCTTCTTTGTTTTGGCTAATGCTTTGAAATCTCTGTTTTTTTTATGTAATATTCAGGAAACGATTAATAAACATGGCTCCTTCGAGGTTCATTTCTTTCTTACAAGAAATCGTTCAAATATTACCATCAGAAGATCGGCGTCTACAATCTCGATTGTCGACGTTATGTGCCCAAGATGGCAATAAAGTCTAGGTACGTCGACAACTCGATAGAAGAATGACATCTACAAATCGATTGTCGACGTTATGTGCCCAAGATGGCAATAAAGCCTAGGTACGTCGACAACTTGATGGAAGAATGAAGTCTACTCGATTGTCGACATTATGTGCCCAAGATGCCAATAAAGCCTAGGTACGTCGACAACTCGATAGAAGAATGACGTCTACAAATCGATTGTCGACATTATGTTCCCAGATGGTAATAAAGCCTAGGTACCTCGACAACTCGATGGAAGAATGAAGTCTACAAGTCGATTTTCGACATTATGTTTCCAAGATGGCAATAAAGCCTAGGTACATCGACAACTCGATAGAAGAATAGCGTCTATAAATCGATTTTCGACATTATGTGCCCAAGATGGCAATAAAGCCTAGGTACGTCGACAACTCGATAAAAGAATGAAGTCTACAAATCGATTTTCGAAATTATGTGCCCAAGATGGCATAAAGCCTAGGTACGTCGACAACTCGATGGAAGAATGAAGTCTACAAGTCGATTGTCGACATTATGTGCCCAAGATGGCAATAAAGCCTAGGTACGTCGGCAACTAGATAGAAGAATGGAGTCTACAAATCGATTGTCGACATTATGTGCCCAAGATGGGAAATAATGACTAGGTACGTCGACAACTCGATAGAAGAATGAAGTCTACAAGTTAATTGTCGACATTATGTGCCCTAGATGGCAATAAAGCCTAGGTACGTCGACAACTCGATAGAAGAATGGCGTTTACAATCTCGATTGGCGACATTATGTGCCCAATATGGCAATAAAGCCTAGGTACGCCAACAACTCGATAGAAGATTGGCGTCTACAATCTCTATTGTCGACATTATGTGCCCAAGATGGTAACAAAGCCTAGGTACGTCAGCAACTCGATATAAGGTCAACATTTACAATCTCAAAAGTCGACTCCTTCAAAGGTCGACTATTCACCCAAAAGATTAGTGTTTACAATTTTAAATTTATAAACACGATACTGGCAGAATTTAAATGAATATAATAAATCCAGAAATTCTGATAGAACTTTCATTATGGAAGATATAATTCATTACACAAGAAATTGATCGAAAGAAAGCATCCTAGAAATCTAAAGAGCAACTACTTATAAGCTTCTTTTCCCTTGGAGGACGAAATAACAAAGCTATCATCCTCCTCGGTAGGAATCTCCAGATATTGTTGGAGAAGGTCGACCTGAGTAAAAGGAAAATTAGGTTGATACGATCTTAAGTTAGCCACAATCTCCTAAAGGGATTAAAATAGTAGGTCAGAAGCAGCCACCGTATTGTCAGCTTGGTAGGCAAGACTTGCTTTGTAATCATTAACAGCTATAGGTGCTGAGCCTCTCAAGCTCGACATCTCATTCTGCAGCACATCGACTTTCTCGCGAAGAATGATGTTTTCTACTTTAAAAGCCTCTTTTTCCTTGTCTTTCTTCCCCTGCAAATTACGGTATTCTTTGACCAACAAAAGGGAACTTTGTAAAAATTCCTCGCTTTTATGAAGCTCATGTTCAAAAGCAATAGACGTTTCAGCCACATGTTTAAGATCTTCCCTCAACTTGGCATTCTCCTCTCTAAGGATCCGAACCTCTCCTATATCTTCTGTAGGTGCTAAGTCCCTAAGTTTCGCTTTGGTCGATTGTAACTCCTTAAGGAGATCGATCATCAGACGAGAATATTGGAGGGAATCCCGGGAAGCTTGATGAAGAAGAAATTAGAAAAAGAACATCAAATAATGTGTAAATTCAATGATCAAAAGGGGGCAATGCTCACTTCAGCTTGTTTTAAAAGGAAAAGGCGAGTAGCCTCCTCTACTTCGTCCACGCCTGTCCCTAGACGCCGACGATCCTTGGCGGGAATCAAAGCATTTAATAAATGAAGAGCCAATGTCCCTCTTTAAGAGGGTACCCTTGCAAAAAGTTTAAAGGATCCCAATCTTTGGAATAGTTGTCAAAAGAATTTAACAATATATCCCAGTCAAAAGAAGGACCCTCATAATCCGGATGACCACGGGCAGAAGTCTCAGCACGATTAGGTGACGCTTGAGTCGATGAAGAAAAAAAAGAATGTCCACAACGCTTTCTCTTTAGCCAAGAGCTAGAATAATGGGTATTCCTATCTCGACTTGAATAATGAGTAGTATTCTTCGCCTCACCCTTGTCCTTGGAGGATCTCACAGGCGACTTCTTAGCGGAAGTGGTAGCCTCGACATCGATAGGAGTATCGATAGACGCCCCACTATTAGCTTCTTTCGACCTGAGGGTAGAGGAAGCTTCTTCCATAGCTTGACGATGATTTCGAAGGATCATCTTGATAAAACCTAAGAGGAAAAAGAAGATTGATCATCAAAAGGATTTTAAAATGCAGGAAGTACCGGTCCTAAAAAGAAAGAAGTAATCTCGGAATACTTGAAGAAGAACTGTTCGCCATAAATATTTTTTTTCCACTCGGGAATGGCTCACTCTTGAAGGATCAAATCAGATTATGAAAACAAGAGCAATGGTGAAAAATGAACGTGAAACTGTAGTATATATACTGAAATCTCCACCGCCTGGGATAACTTCTCAGGGAAGCCTTCCCTAGGTCATCACCCATTGGTGCAATTACTGACAACATGACCGTTGTCTAGAGAACCGTTTCGAATTTACTGAGACGACTCTTGAGCTTCTCCAAAACCACCCAGCAGTCAAAAAATCATTAGCCAAGGGCCACGTCTCGACTAAAGACACCTGTCTCAACCTCAAAAATCAGAAGTTCGTAAACTGATGGCCAAATTGGATACAAAATCTTGCCAATAAATCTTGGAGGTTATACTCGACTCAAGGCCTCCTCTTCATAAATGAAGTTGACAATTTAAGTTTCGGGGGCAAGTGTTGGGTTACGAATAAAAGAATAGAATAGTATGAAGTCGAGTACGTCTAAAAGGCGAGACTAAAGAAAAATAAGTCGTCGACCATTTATGCTCAGAACGACAAGGCAAAGACAAATGGTCGACGGCTATATATGAAGAAGTTGACTTTTGAAGAGCGACTAACGAAAGAAGGCGACTAAATCACTCGAGGCTCTCCTATTAAGGTACGAATCGAGTCGATAGCCAAAACACCACTGAAAACCTTCCTCTTAAAGAAAGAGACAGGTGGCGACCTGCTCTAGCCGCCATGAAGAAACCCTCCACTTAAGGTATAACTAGTTGGCAACCTGCTTATCACCTAGTTAAGCAAACCTTCCTCAGTAAGAAACAACAGCCAATCAAGGCATAGTGGTCGCCACTTAAAGTCGGTAATCTCTCCCTATAAATAGGGGAACATTAAAAACATTTAGTAATCTTGATTCACGCACTTTACAATACTCTTTCTAAATCCATTACTGACTTAAGCTTCGGAGTGGAATCAGGGGCCATCCCCACCTCTTTTCAGGTCCTCGCCTAGCATAAAGCTCCCAAAGGAGACCAAATACTCAAGAGGTCAGGAAAGATACTTACGAGAGTTAGCTCCCGGTGAGACCTCGAAGTCTACTACTAGAAGTTCAAGGCCACGACATTTTGATCCCAAAAAGACGCATGACGCGTGATGGATATACACTCAATTTAGACCTGTTATCTTTCCAATTGTATTATTTTAACTACCACACGAATGATGTTAAATCGAAAGTTTGACCGGAACACGTCACCCGTGGCGAAATGGTCCGTGCGAGAGAAAAAACGCCCGCCCGGATACTTTGCCGGGTCCGATCCCAAACTGCGGGGTCGGGCCTCCCGTCCGACCCCGGAGGTCCTGGCGTTCCCCCGACACGTGATACTCCCGCCCAAGGGGTGTGCGCAGCGTCCGGAACACTGTCCTTCTAACCGACCCCCGTGACGACCCGACCGCATTTTGCACGTCCGGCACTTAGAAAATATCACGAACCTTTTCCATGCTTGCTAAGGGCCTAATCCCGTTATTACTGGTTATCTGAGCTCGTTTAGGAGTTAACGGTATCATTAACCGCCTTAATCTCCTTTGAGCCTATATATAGAACTCCACTTCTATTCATTTGCTAAGTTGATGTGGCTTGAAATATTTATGCTCTACCTTCTCTCTACTTTATCTCTCTAGAATGATGCACTGATTTAGGCATCGGAGAGTGTTCGTCGAATACCACCCTCTTCTTTGTGGTCTTGATGTTGCCCCTTTTGCAGGTGTTAGGGGGAGCGCGCGTGGACTGCATAGGAGTGATGTCCCGACGTTTGGAAGTCTCAACGACCTTCAAGTCAACGATCTTACATACGAACAACGGGATGTATGAACAACTACATATACGGACATCCAGATACTTAGCCATTTTAAGCGCTTGCAAACCTCCGACAGTCCGACACTGCGACACTTTGACAATCCAACAGTCCAATAGTCCGACTGTCCGACAGTCCGACACTTTGACATAACACAACCCGAAGTACAAACTACACAATATCACGAAGGATCCGACGATAGTGATCGAACCCAACGAGCATTTCAAAGGAATCGGATCGCGAAGAGAGGAATTTCACCCATAAGATTGTAATTCGGATCGACACCCCGTCAACCCGATACACATGTCTTAACACTTGGCGCCGTCTGTGGGCTTCGAATAAAAATCCATGACAAGAAAACCATGAGCACTTATAACAATACTTCACTATTCCCTGCGAATTGGTGGTCGACTATCCATACAAAAGTCATTCATAACAGCTTTTTAAGAGGAGGTGTATTGTCCAACCCAAGGCACTATCGTATGAGCAAGCTTCCCAACTCGAAAGCACAAAGAAGAAGGGGAAATAATCTACAAGTCTCCTTGAATACAGGCATTGCCACGTGATAGTCACCAACAGAAACACTCGAAACTTTGATAGCACATACATCAGAAATATGAGTACAACGTGCAAACCCTCTTATTAATAGGGGGGGGGGGGTAAAGAAACGTAAGAACCAACATCGTACCTAAATATTGAAAGAAGCTAAAGCAAGAGTTGACACCCGTCAAGAAGGCATAACCAAGGAAGAAAACTTGAGGACATATGAAATATAGGGAACGGAAATCGCGCCCACCCAAAAGCAAAAGCTTCCTTCCCAACTCCAAGAGATACATCAAATAAGGGTATGGCTCAAACCATGGCTATGATTGAAGCAAACAAGCATGAGAAATAGTAAGTGCTGCAAAGGGAACTCATCGCACTTATGAAAGCAAGCATATTCAAGAAAACACAAGAATAGGGATCCCAATCATAAGAGGTACCTAACCAAGGAAATGAACAAGGGGCCTACAACGGCTAGATATGAATGACGGTGTGACCACCAAGAAACTTGGGGGGCACCATACGAAAAATTGCTTGGTACTCGACCAAAATATAGAAGTTGAGATTAGAAGCAAATGGCAACAAGAACACGCAGTACCACTCCTCCTAGAAAAGTCATATATGAGGGAAACAACCTCAGTTCCTTGTACGGACTCGCCTAAATTGGCAACAACAAACATTGCCCTCGAAAGGCGATCTCTCACACTTAGTTAACTGGCAATATTGAGGAAAGAAAACCCAAGTAAGGATTTAGAAGGCGTATCAAAGATGCACCCAACCTAGAAAATAACATCAGGTAAAAGTTACATTCTGTGGCCTCCAGGAGCCAATCATGCGAACAATTTTTGACGCCCCCAAGAGCGTATCTTGAGAGCAGTTTTACACTGCGAACACATTCTGTGCCCTCCAGGAGCCAATCCTGCGAACAATTTTCGACGCCACCAAGAGCGTATCTTGAGAGGTTTTACACTGCGACCACATTTTGTGCCCTCCAGGAGCCAATCCTGGGAACAATTTTCGACGCCCCCAAAAGCGCATCCTTAATGCAGTTTTACACTGCGACTACATTCTGTGCCTTCCAAGAGCCTATCTTGTGAACAGTTTTCGACGCCCACAAGAGCATATCTTGAAAGAAGTTCATAAACTGCAATTACACCATGCGCCTTCCAGGAGCCTATCCTGCGATCCGTGCCTTCCAAGAGCCTATCTTGCGAACAGTTTTCGACACCCACAAGAGTGTATCTTGAAAGCAGTTCATACACTACAAATACACCATGCGCCTTCTAGGAGCCTATCCTGTGATCTGTGCCTTCCAAGAGCCTAACTTGCGAACAGTTTTTGACACCCACAAGAGAGTATCTTGAAGCAGTTCATACAAAGCGATCACATTCTGTGCCTTCCGTGAGCCTATCCTGCAAACATTTTTCGACGCCCCTAGGAGCGTAACCTAAGGAAAAATTTACAACATTCCCAAGAACGTATCTTGAAAAGACCTTCTATTATACAAGTAAGAATACATGAGAAATGCAAGTATGTTTATGATGAAAATGCAGGCATGACAAAAATCAAGTGGAGTAATGAAAGGACACTCCGACAAAAGAGAAGAAACAGGACAATAGGCACGACTTTCGACAATTATCACCCTTGAACATTGTAAAGCACAACTCATGAAGGGGACATCCCGAAAGCATAAAGTATACAATATCCGACAAGACGAGAGACGGGGACAAAACCCAACAAACATAGCCTAAAAAAGGCAACCATAGCAACGAAGGTATGAAATACTACTCATGATATAAGAACATAATGTTAAAACATTCATGACAGGTTCGTCATAAGTACGGAATGAAAAAACACAACTCTATAAATCGCGAAGTGGCTATCATGTCCACATATCGCGAAGTGGCTATCATGTCCACACATCGCAAAGTTGCTATCATGTCCAGACATCACGAAACGGCTTTCAAGTTCATACATTACGATGACGCTAAAGAGCCTACATCTAACCTACATCCAAGACAAAGGGAAATCAATACCCTTCATATACTCAACAAAGGTATGCACTTATATTTCAACATTCCTGAATGATACAAGCTCATTATGAAGACAACCTCTCTATTCCGTGAAATCAACCATAAAACGGAGAATAATGGCAAGCACTTTCGGGGGCATATAGAGAAATGATCCCAACAACGACACAACTCTGATAATAGTAGAGGCTAAATCAAGAGCAGTATCCATCAAACTTTCAAGCAGAAATTTGCTATTAGAGCCATGGCAAAAGAAAGGAACCTCAATGAAAGCCGATGATTACACCTATCACCAAAAGCAAGAACTACAACGCAAGAACTAATCACAAAACCCCATAAGTACGCCAAAAGCACCTTCAAAGTCGTCAAACCTACACGAAGATGAAACAGGTGAAATATATGTGGAGGCTAGCAAACAGTGATAAACAGTAAGAGCCACAACATATCATAACAACCTCTAAGCCAACTTGGGGACACCTGCTCCTTAAACAAGGAGACAAGTTCAAAATATCGACATAAGAATATGGTCGAACACAACAAAGCATAATGACACAACACAAAAACGAGAAAGTGCCTCATAAGAATTAAGATAAACTCTGGAAAGAGATTGATCCCTAGAGGGGGGAGAACCCCTGAGGAGAATCAAGACATCAAGGAAAGCAAAGAATCAATCTCATTCCCCATGACCTAGAAAGGAATGACGAACAACTCAAGATCACAAACGAATAACAAGGCACCTCAACTCACTCAAAGTCAAAAGAGTTAGAGTCACGTGAAGAAAAATCTCCTACGACCCTCCGCTAAAAAGGAGAAAGCGACCTGAATAAGAAATGTGATCATATGCCCTTTTGCATGGATCAACTTTCAACTGCAACGTACACCAACCAATTTCCAAACTGAGCCACCACAAGGGATACTTTCTTTCTGATCAAAAGAAATCGTTGTCCTCTCTCCAATAAAGAAGTGAACACGCAACCATGTCCATCCCCTTACGTAAGTCAATAGAGTGACATACGCAAGGCATGCAAACTACAAGAGCAACGTAGTGTACACACGCATTGACACATCAATATGAGGTTTAACAACTCACTTTCAGAAGTTAAGTATAACAGGCACAACACAACACACGTGCGCAACACCTCATGTCTAGAGTTCAAGTATGCCTGTCACAAAGACAACCCTGCGTGAATAAGCTATAAGTGTAGCCAACACTAAGAACAACGCCCTGCACTCAAGACAACGAGCAAACCCGCCACGACGGGCGATATGATACATGCAAGTCATAAAACGAAAGTCAGCAAAAAGACTAACACCCCGCATCCGAAATGCAAACACGTCCACTACGGGGGCAACTCCATGCATAGGCAACTCTACATATTTAGGTCACAAAGTGTGACAGACACCAAGGTTGACTCCTTCTAATGGAAATACAGGGCATGCCTACTATGGGGGCAACCTCGACGCCGAGTTATGAAAAAGAAGCCGTCGGCCAAAAGATTCCATGATCAAAATGCAAGGAGGAGCAGTGCTCTAACACATCTAAAGGGGGAGGGGGGGGACAACCTCAACATGTGTCAATAAACCCCTTTTCGCATAAAGGTCAAGCAAAAATTTTGTAAGTATTTTCACCCCCGTGTCTATATAAAATGAATCATAGGGATGTTCAAGAACCATGCACACGCTCCAACAAATGAAGGGAAATGTCACACCTGTCAAGATCCTATGCTAAAAATGCAAGCACTACCACAGGGTAGGCAAAACATTGTGCCCCGTCAAGCTACGGAGTGCACACTCATGGATAAAAAGGAAATCTATACTTTCACCCTTACACTTACGTTTGTATTTATGATTTACATCCCTGAATGCGTCAATGCCTCTATCCAAACTTATGTTTACAACAGGTTTATGCTTGCATTTCTGCACCCATGATCACAACACGTTTGCACTCGCATCCATATCCATGCTTGTGTCTATGTGCATGTTAGCGCACACCTTTTCACGTTCACATGTGTGCAACACTCAGACAATTATAATTGCCATGTATTCATGCTTACGTCCATGTACACACTCAATACACTCATACACATGTATATGACTGCATTACGTTGGTAACCCCAACGCTCGTACACGCATGCACTCGACGCTAGCACATTCACGCCTACGATTGTGACACGTTTTCATCTGATCCCGTACTTGTTTTTCTACTCACATGCATGCTAGTACAACACATCCATGTCCATGATATGTCAATTTTACACCCATTTTCATTTATTGTATATCCGATACTTAGAAATTTTCCACACATGATTAGTATATTTTTTGCATATATAATTACCCCGTACGTATATACCGGCATGAGTTAGATATTCATTTTATCTATAATTATGATTCCTTTATATCCCCACCCGTACTTACATTTTTAACAATGTTAAGATAGGGAAACATGATTTTTGTAATGCCCGCATCTCTCGGATACATGTCAGAATATATAAATGTCTGTGCTAATGTTTGAATTTTTCTTGTCCCGAGACACGAGGATAAGAAATTGCAGTATGATTATGGACATGCGACGGATTCATCAAGGGGTAAAATCACGGGCTTGAATTGAGCGCGTGATCCTATCGTAAAATAGAGTCATTCAAGGGTTAAGCCATTGGTTGACTCGGGGGCACGTGATGGACATACGCTCAATTTAGACCCGTTTTCATTCGTATTGTATTATTTCAATTACCCCACAAATGATTGTAAATCGAAACTTTGACCCGAACATGTCACCCGCGGCAAAATTGTCCGGACGAGAGAAAAAACGCCCGCCCGGATACTTTGCCGGGTCCGATCCCAAACCTCCTGGGTCGGGCCTCCCGTCCGACCTCAGAGGTCCCGACGTTCCCCTGACACGCGATACTCCAGCCCAAGGGATGTGTGCAGCGTCCGGAACACTGTCCTTCAAACCGTCCTTCAAACCATCCCTCATGACGACCCGACCTCATTTTGCACGTCTGAAACTTAGAAAATATCACGAACCTTTTCCACGCTTGCTAAGGGCTTAATCCCTTTATTACTTGTTAATTGAGCTCGTTTAGGAGTTAACGGTGTCATTAACCACCTTAATCTCCTTTGATCCTATATATAGAAATCCACCTCTATTTATTTACTAAGTTGATGTGGCTTGAAATATTTATGCTCTACCTTATCTCTACTTTATCTCTCTAGAACGATGTACTGATTTATGCATCTGAGAGGGTTCATCGAGTACCACCCTCCTTCTATGTGGTCTCGATGTTGCCCCTTTTGCAGGAGTTAGGGGGAGCGCGCGCGGACTGCATAGGAGTGATGTCCTGACGCTTGGAAGGCTGAACGACCCTCGAGTCAACGATCTAACATACGAACAACGGGATGTATGAACAATTACATATACAGACATCCAGAAACTTAGCCATTTTAAGGGCTTGCAAAACTCCGACAGTCCGACATTGCGACACTCTGACAGTCCAATAGTCCGTCGGTCCGACACTCTGACAGTCCGACACTTTGACATACGACAACTCGAAGTACAGACTACCCAATATCACGAAGGATCCAACGTTAGTGATTAAACCCAACAAGCATTTTGAAGGAATTAGATCGTGAAGAGAGGAATTTCACCTGTAATATTGTTATTCGGATCACCACCATGTCAACCCGATACACATGTCTTAACAACGCGTATGCATGATGTGTGGTTTGGATGATGAATTTGGCTTGCTATGATGATTTACCTTTGAAGTAGGATTGTATATGCATGCGTAAGTTCATCGGAATATTTTTCAAATACAAAAGGGCCTTGGGAAATTCATGATCGAGTATCCTTATTTTAAAATTTCCGTTCCGGTAATTTGCGAATAAAACCGTTTTAAGAGACTGATCTATTAGATTGAAGACAACGGTAATGTGAAATCTTTCACGAACCCACTTCCCTCGGTTTACTGGTGGTCGGTTAGTTTAGATGGCTGAGGAATCATTATTTGTCGTATTCCATCTTAAAATGTTATTGTCTCCCTATTTGTGCATGTTTATCCGATGTGTTTGTTTTCATGGCTGGGTCAGTACGCTTCTATGAACCTCACAATCTGGATGGTATGAATTATGATGAATGGAAAGTAAGTGTTGAGGATATCCTTATTGCTGCGAATGTTGATGACCGAATCAATCCGAAAGAAAATAGGATCGAGACAGACGAATATGGAAAACCATACCCCTACAACAGCAAGAAAAGGTTGAGGAAATATCGGACAGGACGATATTGATTTACTGAAAACTGCCAGTTAAAGTGGATGAGAAGTTTATGGAGAACAACGCATTGCATCTTTGGTGTGCCATACGCCTTCGCTACGGTGGAGGAAAGACCGCTGAAGCAAAAGACCTCATGGCGGAATACTATAGTATTCTATGCAATGATGACGGTGTTATAACCGCTCATGATCCCGCTGACGAAGTAGACGTATGGACAAGAGCTCGGAAAGTAATGAAGATGTTTCCTCTTTCATAGTTTACTAACGATGTTGGACTCACACGTCTTATCACATCGATTAAGACGATCGTGGATCTGTACGAGGCCAACCATGAGGAAGGAAACACCTTCAAAGAACCCGAGACAACCAATGACAGATTCAATGGTCTTCGGAAATGCTTGGCTAAACCTTGCAACTAAAACTCTAAATGATGATCCACTGCAAACCACCGTTGATTCATGTGACCTAATAGGTAAACCTCATTTGCTACACACACATAGAACTGAAAGACGTTTTATTTGATGCAAGACATCTGATAAAATTCACTTATTAATTCTTTTCAGGTGGAATGCTGAACGTGGTCGAGACTGCTTGTCTATCTTACCTTCATTGAAGCTTTATTATTTCAACTTCGATTCGAGATCTACTTGTCAAAATTAATCGACCCAATTAAACGGGATCGATCCGAAATGAAGTTGAAACCGAAATATCTGCCAATTGCAATTGGTCGGATCAAACAAATATATTCACTCTCCTTCATCTAATATCTCAAAAAATTGAAGTACCATTAATATACATTGATTGCATAGTTCTAAGAGCGAACCGATTTATGTTTTTCTTACTTGTTAGTACTCCATTATATGATAAATTCTGTAATGATGAACATGTGCAACACCGATTGGATTAAATTAAATTGAATTTTGGAAACGAAACGATTTATACAATGGGTTAAACCTGGAATAGGCGCCACGGGCGCGTGTACCTCGAAAGACGAAACACATCGTTTTCAGAGTACGAATTTAATGATGAAGTTTTTTAATGAATGAATGTCGAAAGTTTCATTTGCCTTCCTTTTGAGATTAATTCATTCTATACTTACATGACGAAAAGAGGTATGCTTCACAAGCTACCACAAATGCGTAAAGTATCAACTGACGCATAAGGAAAAAGCCTAACGCACAATTCAGAGATGGATAAGTCTTTGAGATGAATTAGCCAATGAAAAGGATGATTTCGGTAAAATGAATCTCCTACTAAATGCCTTGAACGAGTAGTTTAGCAAGACATCTATATCGATAACACACTTCAACTAGCATGGTTTGAAAATATAATGTTAGAGTTCAACAACTGTTATTCCCTATGAGATGAAAAGCAGTTGACTCACATCAGTAGAACTATGTTCCAATTAAATCGGTCAAACATGACGCCACAAAAGCTAAAAGGGAATGATAACGAGTTAAATCTTATCATCATGCGACATTAACTTGCGCATTAAACAAGTATTTGAACCGAGAGTATGATAACTACTCTTGAAGGATCATGTTTAAATTAGCTTGGGATAATGGTGTCGTGGTTGAAAATTAGACGTTACATTCCTTGAGGAAGAATTTCCAACGTTTGGTGAAATGAAAACATATGAAGTCTTGATCGAATTGGTGCAGGATAACGATGATGGTCAGGTCCCACTTATATTGAGTGGGAGATTTGAGGCAGCAACGCAAGTGAATGAACTGGTATATGAGGATAGAGTAATTTTCATTGTAAATCCAGTGGGAGGACACAATCCTACCACACAAATCACTGTTGCTGAAGGTGCAAATAAAGTTGAACCTGATAATCACGTAACCGGACCGCTGGATGAAAATCCAACAATGCCACAACTACCCATTATTCCCAGTGGGAGCGGATCAACCAACTTGGTTCCAGGTCCTTGTGATCAAGGAATTAATCTCGGAGGTAAAATCCTGAGACCGAGAGGTCGTCCAAGAAAAGTTGTAGGTCAAGGTTCTAGCACTGCCCTTGTTCCCAGTGGGAGTGATGCCCTGATAGAAAGCATTATTCCGAGTGGGAGCCACGTTCAGACTCTAGATAGGATAACCGAGCCTAGACAAAGTCAAAGGCATCGAACTTCTCCCAAGAAGTATCTCATCGAGAAGGGTGATATATTCACCCAAACTTCTGTTAACGAACTGGTAACGGTTCAACATGCGTTAAAGGACATCAAGCGAAGGAATGGAGGAAGAGATCGCCTCAATGAAAGCCAATTTCGTATGGTCTTTAGTTGATTTACCTGCTAACCGCAGGGCCATAGGGGCTAAGTGGGTTCCGAAACTGAAACTCACTGTTGATGGAAATGTTGAGCGATACAAAGCTCAACTAGTTGCGAAAGGATACACCCAGCTTCATGGAGTGGACTTTAATGAGACAAACTCACCGACTGTGCGGTACACCACAGTCAGGGCAATCCTAGCCCTGGTCGCATACCTCGATCTAGAGGTGAACTAAGTGGATGTTAAGACCGCATTCCTCAACGAAAACCTAGAGGAAGAGATCTATATGGAGAAACCAGAGGGTTTCTCCTGGTAATGAACGTAAAGTTTGTAAACTCCAAAGATTCATTTACAGTCTTAAACAATCGTCTCGACAATAGTATCGCTGATTCCACGAGTAACTCGTTGGAAACGGATTCGTGAATCTCCACGAGAATCCATGCGTGTATACAAAGGCATCTGAGTCTAAGTACGTCATCTTAACTTTATACGTGGATGAAATACTCATTGCTGCGAACGACGTGAGTTTCATGCATGAATCAATGTCCTGGTTGGCATATGTATTTGAGATGAAAAACATGGGAGAGGCTACGTACAACTTGGGCATTAAGATTGCTAGAGATCGTGTCGCCCGGAGATTGTGTCTATATCAGGGAGCCTACATCAAAACACTGTTGAAAAGGTTTAGATTACAAGATGTCAAACCCGCGGAGACGCCGATAGAATTCGAGTGCGCGTTGTCAAAACGTGACGGTGGAATCGAAATTCATTGCTCTCTCCAAAATGCACAGGAAGTTGTCTGGTTGAAAAGACTTCTTAATGCGCTGCTTGATGACGATGTCAGGAGTAAGCCTGTGAAGGTGTTCTCTGATAGTCAGGCAGTCATTACGGCAGTAAAGAATCCAAAGTACCATAGTAGGACTAAACACATTGATGTAAAATTTAATTATGCTAAATCAATGGTAGAAGATAATATAATCACTGTAGAATACTCGCCCACTGATGACATGGTAGCAGACACATTAACTAAACCATTACGCAAAGAGACATTTGAAAAGCATATTAAACAGCTTGGATTGCGTAGGGTTTAAAAGTGGGCGTATATCTGTGTTAACATTTTGATAATTGAAAGTTACATTTTTGATAAATGAGAGAATTTCTCGAGTTTATGATTCATCGACGTCATAATGTTTGATTACATCGGATTTTAAGGTCTATAAACTAAGTCGTAGGAGGACGCAATCCTCTGCCTAGATTATGTCGAATGTGTGCCTTGCCTTGTCACATGGGCACGGTCGTCTTGTAGGAGAAGGGGACTTCTGCCGCAGGAAGACTGGCTAAGAACCAGTTGGATAAACTTGGTTACGCAAAATGATCATTTGGTTTCGGAGTAACACGACATGATCTTCGTTTTGCACATCGTCGGTGAAGAACTCTGTTCATCATTAACCACATTCTGGGCCAGATGAAAATCTGTGATAGCATCATTGAGATATCCCACACCTGACGATATTCGGGTATGCTATCGACGCGTGCTTCATACTACGCGTGCCATGTTCGATCACGGGGTCATGCTTGGTTGTGCTAGGTAGAATCCTTGAGGTTCTGATGGGCACAAACTTCTTCACCTCGAGCGTGTGATTGATCCCAGGAGCCTTATGAAGAGGCACCCGAAGTATCCAATGGACTCAAAACTCATATCTAAGGCCAGGCTCGAAGTACGCTTCCCGGCATACAAGCGTAGCGCCAAAGAGAAAGGCCAAGTTACCACGTCTTTGGAAACCGATTGGGTTTGACTAAGGGTATGACCGATAGGGATGGTCAAGCTCACCTGTAATTCACTGACTCTTGTATTGACTAGGTGGCCACCAACCGAATATTAGTTGACGGTTGTGAATACTTGTACGGATTCCTTGGAGAAGTATTTGTTGGATCACGGTTGGAACTCCGGTACGTTCTTGACGGAAGTCCGAATTCCTTCGCTTCAAGTAATCCTGCAAGAAGGGGATAGACCGGGCGGTGACCCAGAATCCCTCTCCGATGCTTAAATGAGTATCTCGATGCAGGCAAGCAAGTATCAGTATGTAAGTATGAACGTATCAATCCTGAGGTAACTCCTTCCTTTATATAGGGGAGGGGTCACCTCAGTTACCTGTTGAGATAACTGCCACGTTCCGTCTTTTCAGGCCACTTCCCCACTGTGCTGATAGTGGGCGTGTTTCTCGGCCTCGTTCTCTGGTGGCAAGTCCCGACGGATGTCGGGGACTCCAGAGTTATCTCCTTTGGTCACCGCTCGGAGCCCCTCGTCATCAGGAGATGGCCAACATTCTCAGGGATTCAATACTGGGGCCTACTTAAAGGCGTATCATCGGGGCCTACTTAAAGGCGTATCATCGGGGCCTACTTAATGGCATAGGATCAGGGCCTACTTAAAGGCGTAGGATCGGGAGCATTCAGCTCATATGTCGGGACCGACCTTGTCGGGTCCTCTCGTATTGGTCTTCTAAGCCTCTTTTGGGGCCCAGTGGGCCTACTTCGCCGTTTAGTTGCCGTTAATGGGCCTAACGGCTATATCGAAACCCATCATTTGCCCCCAAGACATGAGGGACTTATAGTTCGTCGTGTCTTCCAACTCCGGACCTCTCGATATTCCGAGGATAACCACCGAATCCGAAATGATTTCTCGATTACTCAACTATTAAATGCGATGGGTGATGAAGTGACGGCTTGGGTGCCCGTGCCTGCTTTTCTGAAAAAGCGCTTTCTAGCCGTTTTGTCCCTAGTGTTTCGACGATTCAGGTTGAGGCGTTTCATCTTCAACGGTCCAGATCGCAACGTCTCTTTGGTTATCCTCTCTCCTATAAAACCTCAAATCTTGGCACTATTCAGTTCTCCTCTACCGTTTCATTCTCCGTGTTTTCAAATGCTCAAGCTCTCCTTTCCCTTTCTGATCAACACTCCGGCGACCAGGACCTCCGACCATCAAGATCATCCTTTCTTCTCTGATTCGACATGTCTGGTAAGATTTCCTCCATCGATTCCGAAGAAACTTGTTAGCATAGTTTTTCCTTTTATCTCAATAGACTTACCCGGACTTTTGCGGAAATCATCTGTGCCGTTTCTTGCTATGATTACTTTCCAGACGGTGAGTCCAGTTCCGGGGGGAGGAAGCCCTTCAAGTTCGATTATGCTTGTAATGAGATTTCAGACACCGCTTGATGCAGCTCTCCGGGAGGGGTGCGTTACTTCCACCTGGTAGCCTCGCTTCCCTTTTCCTTGGCCTCGCGTCCCGGGTGACCCTGTGGTCACTCGTCCCCGGGAAGGGAAGGTATTTGTCTCCACCGGGCAAATATCGGCAGGGATCTGATTCCCCATCTGTGGGGACATAGTCGAAATGTGTACATATTACAAAACACATCCGACTACTTTCTCCCCCCACGCCATCCGCGTGTGGAATGCTTTCCGCGTCCTTTGCTTCCGTCAACAATGGCCCTATAGCCTCCGACTTTTCCGGACCTTCTATGGATTGAAGTGCAATAATGCCAGAGTCTGTGGCTTCTACCTGCAGATGCCTAAGTGGAGCAAGGCGCAGCTCTCTCGGTACAGCTGGAATGGTGACACCTGGAAGGTCGCCAAGGGTCGGGGCCTCATCACTGACTCGGGGCCCGACACAGTGGCTGGAAGAGATGTTATTTCTTCATCCGAAACAGCTCCATCCCATGGCCCCGATGGGAGGTTGAGGCGGACCCTGCTCCCGCTTTTCACACTTACTCCGAGGAGGATTTCCAGATTCTCCACTGCATCCAGCTTTATCGTTGGGGGGACTCTTTCACTCCCCTCGATGCCAACTCCATCGGGGAGCGGGACCTGGTTCTGACCGGGATCCGACTCCTTGATGTCGTCTCCGGGGGTCAACTCTTCGACGGCCCTTCTAACCTCGTTCCTTGGGTAATATTCTAACTGCACTTTCGTTTTCGTCTTTGCAGGTAAGAAGGTATCATTGCTAACCAATCTCGTGCTTAAGCAGGCGGAGACTGATGCTGTCCCATGCCCCGCGAGGAAGAGGAAGTCTTCAAAGAGGGCCGCCTCCTCATCGGCACCTCCCACCTCGGAGCAAATCAAGCGGGCCTGTGTGGAGAAGATGGAGCAGATCTTCAACACCAAGACTCCCGAGGAAGGTAAACAGCTCCGCTTAGCAATTCGATTATACAGGAGGCGTATTCCTAAGGAGTGAATCCCCTCCGATAAGGGAGCCAGGATCGAAGGGATCAAACGCATCCTGCAAGGAGAAACTCCCCGCATCCTCAAAGCGGGTTACTACAATTATTACGGGAAGGACCAATATCTCTCCCGTCGCGTCATCTGGTTCTAAGGATCCTGATCAACTTCCTGACTTTCTTTCTGAAGCTTCTCGTCCTCCAGCTGCAGGTCGATCGGGAGCTGGAGCTTCGGCGGGGGAGCCTCCCTCCGACGCACGGGTCGGGGAGCCCCTCCTTTCTCTTCCTGCCCCCGGAGGATCGGGGATTAAAGATGTCCCGACGGACGGCCAGTTCCGTCGGGTGATGGACTTGGACTTCTCTCATTCTTTTGAGGAGGCAAGCGAGGGTCAATCCCTGGTTCGTCGTCGGGGGGCGAGGCAGACCCCACTGGAGCCGACTCCTGAAGGGCTGCCTCCATCTTCTCCGGCACAGCAGCTTTCGCCGGTCTTGAGCCTGACTCCCAAGGGGCCGGCGAGCTCTCATGGCGGCTCGGAGGCCCGCACCTCTGATACTCAAGGAGTCGTTCCCCCTCTCCCCTTAGACGGGAGCTTCTACCAGCTTTACTCTCCTGACTAGGCGGCGGCTCCTTGGACTCCGTTCGAGTCGTTGCGGGGGGTCGCGCTGCGTCGGGATGATGTATCATCGGAACTGGGTCTGCACCTGCTGGCAGGTTCAGTTCCGCCATATATGAAGCTTCCGCTCTCCTTGGCTCGAGAGGACATCCATGCGGACATTCGCGTCATGGCCGTTCGTCGCGTGGAGGTAAGGTTTCCTGTTTTTACACTTAATACATATAAGGCAGAATATTTTCGTGTACTGACCTCTTCCTTTCTTCTTCACAGGAAATAGCGGATCAACACCGCTGTTTCGGATATGTCCTGGCCTTGGAGGAGGCCCTGGAGCAGGAGCGAGCCAAGGCGGCCCCCGAGGTCTTGGCCAAGATCAAGGAGGATCTGTCTGCCTCCGAGTCGTCGAAGGGGAGGTTGGTTAAGGAGCAGGACCTCCTTAACCAGAAGACTCAGGACCTCCTGAGGCAGGTCCACGACTTTGAGAGGTTGCTGAAGAAGGAGTGCCAAAGGCTCAACGAGGAGCAGCTGGGGCGCGCGGAGGATCGGGACAGGCATGCCCTCGAGAAGAAGGCCCTTGAGGACGCCAAGGCGGGGCTGGAAGCTGAGAAGGTCCATCTCACCAACCGGTCCCAACAGATGGAGAGGGAATTTGCTAAGTTTCCCACCAGGCTGGCCGAGGCTGAGGCCAAGGAACGGGAAGATTATCGGGGCTCCGAGGCTTTCCAACTGGACGTGGTGAGGTTCTGTACGGCGGAGGTGGAGACCACCCTGCTTAATGCTGTCGAAGAGCTCCATCTGGAGTATGGTGGTGCCATCGACTTCACCAAGTCTCATACTCTCGCCCCCTTCGCGGAGAGGTATTTCAACCTTTCCAAGGAGAGCGACGGGGCCAACACCCCCGAGGGGGCTGCGGGTACTGAAGGCACGGTGGAGCCTCCAAGTTCAGATCTCCCAACAACCGATCCCCCGATAATCGACTCTTCACCGACTGACCTCCAAGGGTCCGATCCTCCTGCAGTCAATCTTCCAGGATCCGATCCTCCGATCACGGAGCCTTCTGCCACAGACCTCGTGGACCCTGCTCCCTTCGATGTTGCCAAGGATCAAGCTTAATCGCTTTATTTTCGAATCCTTGTAATTTTCTTCTTTTGTCGTGAACCTCTTAGATCTTTATAAGAGCTCCATCTGGAGTATGGTGAATCTCTTTTGGTTCCGATTATCGCTGCACCACCTAAGGTGAATTATCCACGCCACTTAAGGCAATTCAATCATACCACTTAGAGTGATTTCGACGCGTCACTTAAGACATTTTACCCACACAACTTAAGGCGATTTAATCGTGCCCCTTAAGGCAACTTATCCACACCACTTAAGGCGATTTAATCGTGCCACTTAAGGCGGAACCACGCCACTTAAGGCGATTTAATCGTGCAATTTAAGGCAGAACCGCGCCACTTAAGGCGAAATCACGCCACTTAAGGCGGAACCACGCCACTTAAGGCGGAACCACGCCACTTAAGGCGATTTAATCGTGCCACTTAAGGCAACTTATCCACACCACTTAAGGCGATTTAGCTACACCACTTAAGGCGATTTAAGCATACTTAGAACGATGAGTCTAAGCACAATCTGGTCGGAAGCAACCTCTTTATTCATTGATGGCCCAAAACCTGTTTATATCGACTCAAAACGATAAACAACTTGCACCACTGAAGGCGACTTTGATAAACAACTTGCACCACTGAAGGCGACTTAATAAACAATTTGCACCACTGAAGGCGACTTAATAAACAACTTGCACCACTGAAGGCGACTTAATAACAAGCATGACATTTCTTCAAGTGTTCGCCACTAAAACAATGCTTCAACACATTGCCATCGTGGTCATCCAACTTATACGCATTTCGAGCTGGCATCCCCACGACTTTATAAGGCCCTTTCCATTTTGGTGACATCTTGTTGATCCGATCCAAAAGGGTAAATTCGTTCCGACGCCAGACCAGTTCCCCGACAAAGAACTGTCGAGACTTGACTCGTCGATTATAATATCGGGCCGTTGCCAAGCGCATCCGAGCCTGGACCTCCTCGGCACTCCGCCTCTTCTCTTCGACCAAGTCCAAGTCCAGACGCCTCATTTCATCATTCGACAGAGGTTCATAATACCTCGTCCGATGGGATGTCACAGCTATTTCAATGGGAGCAACTGCTTCCGTGCCATAAACAAGGCCAAACGGAGTCTCCCCCGCTGATCGTTTGGGTGTCGTTCTAACAGCCCAAAGCACATTTTCCAGCTCATCCAGCCATTTGCCTTTCAAGGCATGGACCCTCTTCTTCAGGCCATCCATCACGATCTTGTTGGCTGACTCCACCTGTCCATTGGTTTGAGCATGACGGACAGAGGCTGTCCGATTCTCAATTTTCAGTTCCTCAGGTACTCCTTCCACTGGGCCCCGTTAAACAGAGGGCCATTATCACTGATCACCACCTTGGGGATCCCGTATCGGGATATGATATGGGTCTGAAGGAATTTGAGGATATGGTTCCCCGTTGTCTTGGCCAATGCCTTAGCTTCTATCCATTTCGAAAAATAATCAATAGCCACGACTAAATATCGACACTGACCTTTTGCAACTGGAATGGGTCTCACCAAGTCGATTCCCCATTGTGCGAAGGGCCAAGCACTCTTGATGGACGTCAGATTGGCAGCTGGAGCCACGATATTCGGGGCGTACCTCTGGCAAGCGTCACAGGATCGGACTAGTATCGTTGCCTCCTTGTTCACCGAGGGCCAGTAATTGCCCAGGTTCAGCACTTTCCTCACGATGGATCGGGCCCCTTCATGACAAGCCAAATATCCTTCGTGCACCTCCCTGAGGATCCGACTTGTGTCGGGCTCAGCCACGCATTTCAGATAAGGAGTTAAATACCCCTTTTTGTAAAGTTGATTGTCCACCATCACATAATTGGGCGCGATTCGGCGTATTTTGCCGGCTGCCACTTCATCATCGGGGACTGCCCCCGTAGTCAGATACGCGACTATCGGGGTCATCCAAGTGGGCTCCTCCGATACGATCTCAATGGCACACACCTCCGATTGATAAGTGGTTGACAGGATCACCTTCTCCAAGAAATGCACCTTCCGACTTTCATCAAGGGTTGCCCCCAAGGCGAATTTGCTCAAGGCATTTGCTTCCACATCATCCTCCCTCGGGATCGCCTTAATATCGAAGCTCTTGAAACTCTCCTTCAAGGTTTGCACCTCGCGAAGATACTTTTTCATCATCGGGCTCTTTGCTTCGTATCACCCCTGCACTTGGTTCACGATCAGGCTAGCATCGCACTTCACCTTTAAGTGACCAACTCCCGTTCCTTTAGCAATCTTGAGGCCAGTGATAAGAGCCTCATATTCAGCTTCATTATTGGTAGCCTATAATGTCAAGGCCAAGGCATATCGGAGGGGCTCGCCTCCGTCTGGTGGTATCAGTACGAAACCTGCTCCCGATCCTTGTGAATTTGAGGAGCCATCGGCGTACATCTCCCAAGTATTTTCGGCGTCGGGCTGTTCTGACTGCTCTGTTATCGGGACTTCTATAGTTTCCCCATCTACAAGGCCCGCTTCTTCTAGATCGGGGGCTGTAGACTCTGCTATGAAATCTGCCAACGCCTGGCCCTTAATAGCCGTTCTCGGAGCAAAGTGGATGCGGAACTAACTTAGCTCGACTGCCCATTTCACTAATCTCCCCGACGCGTCAGGTCGGTTCAAAAAATGTTTCAAGGGCTGATTCGTCAAAACAGTAATTTCATGCGCGTGGAAGTAAGGCCTCAGCTTCCGAGCAGTAACAATCAACGCATAGAGATACTTATAAACGGCGGGATAATCCATTTCAGACTTGCGAGTGCCTTGCTTACATAATAGACGGGGACTTGGCTACCCTCTACAACTTTCACTATGACAGAGCTAACAGCAAATTTAGAAACAGCCAAATACAGATAGAGTGGCTCGCCTGGGATGGGCTTCGCCAATGGCGGGAGGGTGCGGAGGTGCTGCTTGAGTGCCTGGAACGCCTCCTCGCACTTGGCAGTCCACTCAAACTTCTTGTTGGCCCTCAGCACTTCAAAGAACGGCATGGATCGATCACTTGCCTTGGACAGGAAGCGATTCATCGCGGCCAATCGACCATTCATCACCTGCACCTCCCGATGGTTCGTCGGGGACTTCATCTCCTCGATTGCCTTCAGCTTCTCAGGGTTCACCTCGATTCCCCTCTGGCTCACCATGAAGCCTAGAAACTTCCCTGAGTGCACTCCGAAGGCACACTTGGTCGGGTTCAAGCGAAATTGATGAAGCCTCATTCGCTCGAACGTTGTGGCTAAGTTGTGAACATAATCCTCGGCCTGTCGGGACATCACCAGCATGTCGTCCACATAGGCCTCCATTGTTTTCCCCAACATGTCCCCAAACAACTTGTTCACCATCCTCTGATAAGTTGCGCCTGCATTGATTAGTCCAAAGGGCATAACATCATAATGATAGATGTCACTATCAGCATAAAAAGCGGTATGGGGGGCATCCTCCTTGGACATCTTGATCTGATTGTAGCCGGAGGAGTCATCCATAAAGCTCAGCAGCTCATGTCCCGATGTGGCATCCACTAGCTGGTCGATCCTCGGGAGAGGATAGCAATCCTTCGGGCATGCTTTGTTCAGGTCGCGGAAATCAACACACATCCGCCATTTGCCATTGCTCTTCTTCACCATGACTGGGTTGGCGACCCAGGTCTGGAATCGGAGCTCCTTAATAAATCCAGCATCGAGCAACCTGCCCACCTCCTGCTGGATCGCGATCTTCTTGTCGGCACCCATCGGGCGCCTTCTCTGTGTAATCGGCTTGATCGCGGGATCAATCTTCAGCTCGTGAGTAATCACATCGGGGCTGATTCCTGGCATGTCACTCAGGGACCAGGCAAACAACTCCTTGAATTCCTTCAACAGATCGATCAGTTCTCGGGCCGTCTCCTCCGACAGAGCGGACCCGATTTTCACCTTTCTTTGAGGTCCATCGATCTCGACCTCCTTCAAGTCCTCCATCGGGGCGGGACGCCCAAAATCCTCTCGGGGATCATCATCAGTCTGGAAAACGTTCATAGCCTCCCGATTCCTCCTTCGAGTGGTATTGACGTAGCACCTCCTGGAGGCTATCTGATCGCCCTGGACCTCCCCGATTCCATGGTCGGTCGGGAACTTCAGCTTCTGATGGACAGTTGAGGCAACTGCCCCCAGCGGGTTGATGGTGGTCCTCCCGATAATTGCATTATAGGTCCCCGCGGACTCGACCACCACGAATTCCACGTTCCTTTTCTCCGACTTCCAGCCACTACCGAATTCAACCGGTAATGTAATCATCCCCACCGGGTAAGAAGTAGAGCCAGAAAATCCGACCATCGGGAAGTCTGCAGGCTTCAAGTCTTTCTTGGTTTTTCCAATGGCCTCCAGAGCATCCATGAACAGAATATCGGTGGAGCTCCCTCCATCAATCAGGATTAGCTTCATCTCGTACCCATCCACATTCAGGGTCACGACCAAAGCATCATCGTGCGGGGTCTCCACACCTATCAGGTCCTCCGCTGAGAAGGGAATCACCATTTCTTCTTTCGGAGTCCAATTTCGGGCCCTCTTGCCTAGCACCATAGCAATGGGAATCGGAGAAGCATAGACCTCCCGAGACGCCGTGGTATCTCCTCCCGCAACAAGTCCCCCATAAATCACGTTAATGGTCCCCCGCTTCTCCTTGCGGGCATTGGAAGATTCAGGTTTGTCCTTCTTCGGGGATCGACCACGGGATCGGGAACGGGACCGCGATCGGGACCGGGAACGGGATCGGCCCCGTTGCCCAGCCACAAATTCCTTGAGCTTCCCCCGCTGGATCAGCTTCTCAATCTCCTTCTTCGACTCCCGACAATGGTTAGTGTCGTGACCGTTGGCACGATGGAAACGACAAAAACGATCGGTGCGAGCTCCCATGAACTCTTCATCCTTCTTCGGGGGATTCCTGGCGATACCCTGTCGGTCGATCACTACCAACACAGCACCCATGGAACAAATGAGAGGGGTGTAGTGGTCCTCCCGCTTGTCCGACTTCGAGGAACGCTTGTCATCCCTCCGATCGGGACGGCCTCGACCCCGACTGTTCTCGGGTTTATCTTTCTTCCTGCGATCGTCCGAGGGCTTGAAAGACTGCTTCCCTCTGTTTGATTTTGGAGGATCGAGGTCTCCGGCAGCTATCTTTGACTCCTGAACGTCGATTTGCTGCTTCACCCTCTTCTGCAGTGCCTCCATGTTCCACACAACCTTCTCAGCCACGCTGTGCATCAGGTCGGAACCATATGGTGCTGTCAGGTTCCGAATGAAGGTGAGGATGGTCTCTCCCTCCGATATCTCCTCATCAATCTCGGCCACGCTGGCAGTGTACCTTTGATAGTAATGTGCTAGCGACTCGTCGGGCCTCTATACCACCTCAGCCAGGGACCTCGCGCTTTTCAGGAGACGCCGACGGCCCTGGTATTGCTGGATGAACCGATCATGCATCTGGGTCCAGTTAGAGATGCATCTTGGAGGGAGGCTGAAGAACCACGTAAGGGCTTTTTCACCAAGTGTGCCCGGGAACAGAACGCACACTACATCATCATTCGGGGCTCTGCCTAGACAGGCCATGACATGCTTCTGGACATGACGAAATGGATCTCCCTCGCCATCATACTCCTTAATTGTTGGGATACCCAGCCACTAAGAGGGATGGTCCTATGTTGCACCGGCCCAGGCCCATCGACCACGAACTGCTCCGAGAGGGCAGGCTCCTTGCCCTTGTCCCGAGGCTCGAGTTGGGCCTCCTGCCCGTCCTTATTTTCCATCGGCGGAGGCGGAGGCAACTCCTCCTCCTTCTTAGCGGCCTCCCTTCGGTCCAAGAGAGCCTCCATAGCTTCCTAAAATACTGGCATGGCATCCATCACAGCCTTTGCCAAGTCCGGCTTTGCAGGTGCATCCTGGTCCCTCATCGGGATCTCTTCCCGACTCTCCGAAGAGTTTCGAATGGAATCTTCGCGATCATCATGATGCCCCCTTGTCTGGGAAACTGCAGGAGGAGGATCATTCCGATCAACCGTGCGCTCCGGCGGCCCTGAATTCAGAGTTCCAGCAGGGTGACGGGAACCGCCAGATTGTCCTTGTCTCTTCTTTTGCTTGCCAGCCATCGATCGGGTAGAAGCCATTTTTGCTTTTCGCTTCGTTTCCCACAGACGGCGCCAATGTTGGATCACGGTTGGAACTCCGGTACGTTCTTGACGGAAGTCCGAACTCCTTCGCTCCAAGTAATCCTGCAAGAAGGGGATAGACCGGGCGGTGACCCAGAATCCCTCTCCGATGCTTAAATGAGTATCTCGATGCAGGCAAGCAAGTATAAGTATGTAAGTATGAACGTATCAATCCTAGGGTAACTCCTTCCTTTATATAGGGGAGGGGTCACCTCAGTTACCTGTTGAGATAACTGCCACGTTCCGTTTATCTCGGCCAGTAGCCCACGTTCCGTCTTTTCAGGCCACTTCCCCACTATGCTGATAGTGGGCGTGTTTCTCGGCCACGTTCTCTGGTGGCAAGTCCCGACGGATGTCGGGGACTCCAGAGTTATCTCCTTTGGTCACTGCTCGGGGCCCCTCGTCATCGGGACAGGGCCAGCATTCTCAGGGATTCAATATCGGGGCCTGCTTAAAGGCGTATCATCGGGGCCTACTTAAAGGCATAGGATCGGGGCCTACTTAAAGGCGTAGGATCGGGAGCGTTCAGCACGTATGTCGGGACCGGCCTTGTCGGGTCCTCTCGTATTGGTCTTCTAAGCCTCTTTTGGGGCCCAGTGGGCCTACTTCGCCGTTTAGTCGCCGTTAATGGGCCTAACGGCTATATTGAAACCCATCAGTATTCATATGTGGAAACTGGGCAATGGGAGAATTAACAGTTAACCTAGAATACAGCGCGATACAGTTTGATGTTTTTAACAGGTTGATTTGAGATAGGGAATCAACGTTCCGCGTGCGCTACAACACTCCTAACAGATGAGTAGCACGATGCTCGTCATATCAGCCAGTTGCACGATAAACCTCATATGAACTATTCGGAAGTAGGGGGCAAGATCAGAAGAGTGACATATTGATGCGATTTGGACAACAATACATTAACAGGCACCCCCCCCCCCCTCATTCCGGCGAGTGGGAGCTGTTAGAATATGGTGGTTGGGCGCCGTAAATGGAAGCCCATTAATATGTATAAGTTACCTAAGATATTGGGTAAATGTCACATTAGAGAAATTGGGCTTGATCAAAATCCCAATTGACATGAGAGGTCCAAAATTGGGAGTGTTAAGGATTTTATTTGGGTAATTCACAATTCCTCTTTGGTGGTGATTTGAGAGAAAACCCTCCACCCTAATACTTACCTTTTTCGGCTGAACCTTGCACAACACCAAGGGTGTGCCAATTTGCTTTGAGAAAACACTCCGGAGATCTGTCCTTGCCAAGAATCGATCAGAGGCTTTGCTGTGGAGACTATACCGCGTAGGGCTTCCTTAACAAGAACCTCTACGGGATCCGTCTAGTGGATAGAGAACTTCCTCAGCAAGATCTTGGGAATACGGAAAAGGTTTAAGGTATGTGCAAATATTCCGATGTGTAATAGTGATTGCTAGCATGTACCTTGTTTATGTTTCCGTAGTATTTAGCCCCGTAATCAAATAGTGACTTCTATGAATGAATCAAAGTCCTGGTTGGCATCTGTATTCAAGATGAAGGGCAAGGGATAAGCCACGTACATCCTTGGCATTAAGATTGCTAGGAATCGGGCTGCTCGCAAGCTATGTCTCTCTCAAGAATCCTATATCAACAAATTCTTGAAAAGGTTCGGGTTACAGGATGCCAAACCCGTGGAAACGCCAGTTGTTTTTGGGTGCGCGTTGTCGAAACGTGAGGGCCCGAAAAACCCGGCTGAGCGCGAACAGATGAAAAGTACAGATTATCTTAGCATGGTTGGCAGTCTAATGTACGCCATGAAATGCACTCTTCCATACATCTGATACGTCGTGGGCCTAGTAGCACGATTCCAATCAGAACCGTGCTATCAACATTTAAAGGCCGTGAAACGAATTATTCGATACCTGAAAGGTACTGAAGACTACGGACTATGCTATGAGGGTGGTAAATTAGAATTGATTAGGTTCACTGACGCCAACCACGGCGTCGATCTGGATGATCGTAAGTCGACCTCAGGAGGAGTATTCCTCCTTGCTGATGGGTCCGACTATAGCCGTCAGGCCCTTTAACGGCGAGGAAACGGCAAACAGGCCCACCAGGCCCCAAAACGAAGGTCAAGATGACCTAGGAGAAGGGTCCCGACGAAGGGAGTCCCGACGAGGCAAGGTCCCGACAGAGTCGGTTCCGACAGTGGAGCTGGAAGCTCCCGATAAGAAGCCTTTAAGTAGGCCCCGATGGTGAATCCCTGAGAATGATTGGCCCTGTCACGATGACGAGGGGCCCCGAGCGGTGACACAACGAGATAACTCTGGAGTCCCCGACGGGAGTCGGGACTCGTTATCAGAGGATAAAGCCAAGATATGCGGGGCGTGGCCGAGATACGCGGAACGTGGTTAAGATACACGGAGCGTGGCCGAGATACGCGGGGCATGGCTAAGATACACGAGATCACGTCCGAGATATGCGGGATACGGGCTAACCACCCCTAACGGTTCGCCAGGTACCTGAGGCATCTCTTTGCCTATAAAAGGGCAGGAGATCACCTCAGAAAGACTTACGTTGAGTTGAATACACTCTGAGTTTATTACTTGCCAGTCATACGAGATACTATTTAAGCATCGGAAAGGGATTCTGGGTCACCGCCCGGTCTATCCCCTCTTGCAGGATTGCGTGGAGCAAAGGAGCTAGGATTGCCGTCAAAGTCCGTACCGGAGTTCCACCGTGATCCAACATTGGCGCCGTCTGTGGGAAACAAACAAAAAGCTGATATGCCTTCTACACGATCAATGGCCGCTGGCAAGAACAGAAGACAGGGACAATCTGGTGGTTCCCGTCACCCCGCTGCAACGAATCTGAATTCAGTACCAGAACAAGGGGAAAACCAGAACCATCCCCCGGCTGAGCTCTCCCAGACAGGAGGGCACAATGGATCGCATCCCGAAGATGTTGCCCCTCAGCACCAGGACAACAGGGGGCAGGAGGCCCAACCAGCTGCAGATTTGACGAGGGCCGTGGCAGAGGCCATGCCCATGTTTCTTGCGGCTGTAGAGGCTCTCTTAGATCGAAGAGAGGCTGCGAGGAGGCAGGAGGAGATGCCCCCGTTGGAGGAAGCAACCCCGCCGACAGAGGGTCGGAACGCACAGGAAGCCCCGCCCCGAGGCCAAGACAGAGGTAGGGCGACCGGTCAGCCGGAGAGGTTCGTGGTTGATGGGCCAGGACCAGTACAGCACAGGACCATTCCCCTGAATGGTCCCATCACTCCCGACCAGGTGGTAAAGATCGTGAACATCTGTATGGGAGAACAGAAGCCGCTGGTGTCGGAGCTGAGGGATCGATCCACTCATCCCTTCGTCCCCCGACTCATTGACACCCTAGCCCCGCCTGGGCTAGGCATCCCCACGATAAAGGAGTATGATGGCGAAGGAGATCCAGTTCGCCACGTGCAGAAGCACCTCATGGCGTGTCTGGGAAGAGCCCCAAGTGAAGACATAGTGTGTACGTTGTTCCCGAACACACTGGGAGAAAGGGCCCTGACTTGGTTCTTTAGTCTGCCCCCAGGCTGCATCACTTGCTGGGCAGACATGCACGATCGATTCATTCAGCAGTACCAGGGTCGGAGGCGTTTATTGAAGAGCGTGAGGTCCCTGACCCAGGTGGTGCAGAGGCCCGACGAATCGCTGGCTCATTATTACCAGCGCTACACAGCCAGCGTAGCAGAGATAGATGAAGAAATCTCTGAGGGCGAAACCATCCGTACCTTCATTCGGAACCTGACAGCCCCCTATGGCTCCGACTTGATGCACAGCGTGGCTGGGAAGGCTGTCTGGAATATGGAGGCATTACAAAAGAGGGTGAAGCGGCAGATCGATGTCCAGGAGTCAAAGATAGCCGCGGGAGAACTGGAACCCCCAAATTCGAACAAAGGGAAGCAGTCAAGTAAACCTTTCGACGATCGTAAGTCAAAGGGTAAACCCGATAGTGGCAAGAATCGAGGTCGTCCGGATCGGAGGGACGACAGACGTTCTTCAAGGAAGGATAAGCGGGAGGATTTTGACATTCCTCTCAACTGCTCCATGGCGGAAGTGCTGACAGTCATGGAACGACAAGGTATCTCCAGGTACCCCCCGAAGAAAGACGGAGAATTCCTGGGGTCCCGCACAGATCGCTATTGTCGATTTCACCGCGCAAATGGCCACGACACCAATCACTGTCGGGAGCTGAAGAAGGAAATTGAAAAGCTGATCCAGAAGGGGAAGCTCAAGGAATTCGTTGGGGACAAGCGGTGTCGATCCCGCTCTCGGTCCCGATCGCGGTCCCGTTCCCGATCCCGCGATCGGTCCCCAAAGAAGAAGAGAACCGATCCAGAGTCATCCGGTGCTCGCAAGGAGAGACGGGGCACTATCAACGTGATTCATGGAGGGTTTGCTGCTGGAGGTGATACCTCATCCGCCCGAGAAGTTTATGCCTCTAGAATCCCTACAGCAGTGGTGTTGGGTAAGAGGTCCCGATCCTGGACCTTGAAAGAAGAGATGGTGATCTCCTTCTCGTCGGAGGACCTCATAGGCGTAGAGACTCCGCATGACGATGCCTTGGTGGTAACCATGGATGTAGACGGGTTCGAAATGAAGAGAATTCTAATCGACGGGGGGAGCTCCTCCGACATTCTATTCATGGACGCGCTGGAGGCTATGGGGAAGACGAAGAAAGATCTAAAGGAGGCAAACTTCCCAATGGTCGGGTTCTCTGGCTCAACCTCCTACCCACTAGGAGTAATCACCTTACCAGTGGAGTTTGGTAGCGTGTGGAAATCAGAAAGAAGGAACGTGGAGTTTGTCGTGGTTGATTCCGCGGGGACCTACAATGCAATTATCGGGAGAACCACCATTAATCCTCTGATGGCGGTTGCCTCGACTGTGCACCAGAAGATGAAGTTCCCGACCGACCACGGAGTCGGAGAGGTCAAGGGCGACCAGGTGGCTTCCCGAAAATGCTATGTCAATGCCACCCGGAGGAGGAGGCGAGAGGCCATGACTGTCCTCCAGACAGACACAGATCCCAGAGAAGAGTTTGGGCGTCCCGCCCCCGTAGAAGATCTGAAAGAAGTCGAGATCGACGGACCCCAGAGGAAGGTGAAAATCGGGTCTGCTCTGACTGAGGAGACAGCCCAAAAATTGGTGGAATTGTTGAAGGAGTTCAAGGAGCTGTTTGCCTGGTCCCCCAGCGATATGCCAGGAATCAGCCCCGACGTGATCGTGCACGAGCTGAGGATAGACCCCGCGATCAAGCCTATCACACAGAAAAGGCGTCCGATGGGCACGGATAAGAAGATCGCGATCCAGCAGGAGGTGGGCAGGTTACTCGACGCTGGGTTCATTAAGGAGCTCCGATTCCAGACTTGGGTGGCCAACCCAGTACTGGTGAAAAAGACTAACGGGAAATGGCGAATGTGCGTGGACTTCCGCGACTTGAACAAGGCTTGCCCAAAGGACTGCTATCCACTCCCGAGGATCGACCAGCTGGTGGATGCCACGTCGGGACATGAGCTGTTGAGTTTCATGGATGCGTACTCAGGATACAACCAGATCAAAATGGCCAAGGAAGACGCTCCCCACACAGCGTTCTACGCGGATAGTGACATCTACCACTACGATGTCATGCCTTTCGGGTTGATCAACGCTGGGGCAACCTACCAACGGATGGTGAACAAACTGTTTGGAGATATGCTGGGAGAAACCATGGAAGCTTACGTGGACGATATGCTGGTGAAGTCCCGACAAGCCGAGGATCACGTGCACAACCTTACCATGGCGTTTGAGCGGAGGAGGCTCCATCAAGTCCGCTTGAACCCGACGAAATGCGCCTTCGGAGTCCACTCAGGGAAATTTTTGGGCTTCATGGTGAGCCAAAGAGGAATTGAAGTGAATCCTGAGAAGCTGAGGGCAATCGAGGAGATGCAGTCCCCGATAAACCATCGGGAGGTGCAGGTACTGAATGGCCGACTAGCTGCAATGAACCGCTTCTTGTCCAAAGCCAGCGACCGATCAATGCCGTTTTTTGAAGTCTTGAGGGCCAACAAAAAATTCGAATGGACCGCCAAATGTGAAGAAGCGTTCCAAGCACTCAAGCAGCACCTTCGCACACTCCCGCCGCTGGCAAAACCGGTTCCAGGCGAGCCGCTCTTCCTTTATTTGGCTGTTTCTGAATTTTCCATCAGCTCTGTGTTAGTAAAGATTGTCGAGGGTAATCAAGTCTCCGTCTATTATGTAAGCAAGGCATTTTCCAAATCTGAATTGAACTACCCCGCCGTTGAGAAGTACCTCTTTGCGTTGATTATTACTGCTCGGAAGCTAAGGCCATATTTCCACGCACACGAGATCACTGTGCTAACGAACCAGCCTTTGAAGCATTTTTTGAACCGACCGGATGCGTCGGGGAGATTAGTGAAATGGGCAGTAGAGCTTAGCGAGTTTCGCATACACTTCGCTCCGAGAACAGCCATTAAGGGTCAGGCATTAGCAGATTTCATAGCAGAGTCTACAGCCCCCGATCTGGAAGAAGCGGGCCCTGTAGAGGGGGCAACCATGGAAGTCCCGACAGAAGTACAACCAGAGAGGGCAGAGCAATCAGAACAGCCAAACAAGGAAAATATCTGGGAGATGTACACGGATGGCTCCGCGAGTTCAGACGGATCAGGAGCGGGCTTCTTGTTGATACCACCAGGTGAAGGTGAACCGCTCCGATACGCCTTGGCTTTAACATTCAAGGCCACAAACAACGAAGCAGAGTACGAAGCTCTTATCACGGGCCTAAAAATCGCTAAAGGCACTGGAATCGATCACTTGAGAGTGAAGTGCGACGCAGCTTTAATCGTGAACCAGGTTCAAGGGCGATACGAAGCAAGGAGTCCGATAATGAAAAAGTATCTGCGAGAGGTACAAGCCTTGAGAGAGGGCTTCAAAAGCTTCGATATCGAGGCTATCCCGAGGGAGGAGAACGTAGAGGCAGACGCCTTGAGTAAATTTGCCCTGGGGGCACCCTTGGAAGAAAATCGGAAGGTGCACTTCTTGGAGAAGGTGATCTTATCAAACATCGACCCAACACAGGTGTGCACCATTGAGACAAAATCGGAGGAAGAGCCCACTTGGATGACCCCGATAGTCGCGTATCTGACTACGGGGGCAGTCCCCGAGGATAAGGTAGCAGCAGACAGAATATGTCGGATCGCGTCTAATTATGTGATGCTGGATAATCAGCTGTACAAAAAGGGCTGGTTCTCGACTCCGTACCTGAAGTGTGTAGCAGAACCCGACACCAATCGAATCCTGAAGGAAATGCACGAGGGGGTCGCGGCTTGTCACGAAGGGGCCCGATCCATTTTGAGGAAGGTGTTGAACTTAGGCTACTATTGGCCCACGATGAACAAAGAAGCAACGGCGTTGGTCCGATCATGTGACGCGTGCCAGAGGTACGCCCCGAGTATCGCGGCTCCGGCCGCCAACCTAACATCCATCAAGAGCGCTTGGCCCTTCGCGCAGTGGGGCATCGACTTGGTGGGACCTCTTCCACAAGCACAAGGACAATGTAAGTATTTACTTGTAGCTATCGATTATTTTTCGAAATGGATAGAGGCGAAGGCATTGGCCAGAACAACGGGGAACCAGATCGTCAAGTTCCTCCAGACCCACATCGTGTCCAGATACGGAATTCCTAAGGTGGTGATCAGCGACAATGGCCCACCATTTAACGGCTCCCAGATGAGGGAGTATCTGGAGGAGTTGAATATCGAGCATCGGACTGCTTCTGTACGTCATGACTAATGGCCAGGTGGAGTCAGCCAACAAAATCGTAATGGATGGCCTGAAGAAGAGGGTCTATGCCTTGAAGGGCAAATGGCTGAACGAACTGGAAAATGTGCTTTGGGCCGTTAGAACGACACCCAAACGATCAACAGGGGAGACTCCGTTTGGCCTCGTTTATGGCACGGAAGCTGTTGCCCCTGTGGAGGTAGCTGTGGCGTCCCATCGAATTAGATACTATGAGCCCCTGACGAACGATGAAGTGAGACGTCTGGACTTGGACTTACTCGAAGAGAAGAGGCGGGAAGCCGATGAAGTCCAAGCTCGAATGCGTTTAGCGACGGCCAGGTACTATAATCGGCGAGTGAAGTCCCGACAGTTCTTTGTCGGGGAGCTGGTTTGGCGTCGCAACGAGTTCACCCTTTTGAATCGAATCAACAAGATGTCACCAAAATGGGAAGGACCTTATAAGGTCGTAGGGATGCCAGCTCCAAATGCATACAAGTTGGAAGACCTCGATGGCAGAACATTAAAGCATTCTTTCAGTGGCGAACACTTGAAGAAACACCATGCTTGACGAAAGTCGCCTTAAGTGGTGCCCGATAAAGTCGCCTTAAGTGGTGCCCGATAAAGTCGCCTTAAGTGGTGCCCGAAAAAGTCGCCTTAAGTGGTGCCCGATGTAAAATCGCCTTAAGTGGTGTATGCTATTTATCGTTTAATTCGATGTAAGCCAATCTTATGCCATCAATAAATAAAGAGGTTGCTTCTAAATAAGAGTTGTCCTTAGATTTATGCTAAGTGTAAAAGTCGCCTTCAGTGGTGCACGAGAAAAGTCGTCTTCAGTGGTGCACGAGAAAAGTCGCCTTTAGTGGTGCACGAGAAAAGTCGCCTTCAGTGGTGCACGATGAAAATCGCCTTCAGTGGTGCACGATGAAAGTCGCCTTCAGTGGTGCACGATGAAAGTCGCCTTCAGTGGTGCACGGGATCAAGCCGCCTTGAGTGGTGCACAATACTTAGATTTATTCTAAGTATCCAAAAGTCGCCTTAAGTGGTGCACAATACTTAGATTTATTCTAAGTATCCAAAAGTCGTCTTAAGTGATGCGCGGGACTAAGTCGCCTTGAGTGGTGCACGATCTTTAGGTTTATCCTAAGTAACGATTAAGTCGTCTTAAGTGATTCGCGGGATTAAGTCGCCTTGAGTGGTGCACAATCTTTAGGTTTATCCTAAGTAATGATTAAGTCGTCTTAAGTGATGCACAGAACTAAGTCACCTTAAGTGGTGCAGGTTATTAAAATCGTCGGGAAAGACGTATGAGAATGTCTTAAGTGTCGAGGTTTCGACTTAAGCGCGTATAAGTAAAGTCACTCGGAGAAGTGTAACAAAAGATCGGAACTAAGGAAGTCTGATATTGATAAGGGCTCAAAGGCCCGACGACGACGCAAGAGAAGAAGATACAAGGACTCTAAAAAGATAAAACATTCAAGCTTGGTCCCATTTGGCAGCATTTGCAGCAGCTGGGTCCACGGAGTCGGTAGCAGAGGGATCCACAGGATTGGCTTCGGGAGGATTGGCTATCGGGGCGTCCGCACTTGGAAGTTCAGAAGCGTCTTCGACAATTACGGGGGTACTCCCCCCGTCACTCTCCTCGGAGAGAGCAAAATACTTCTTCGCAAAGGGAGCGAGGGAAGGAGACTTGTCGAAGTTGATAGCATCCCCGTACTCCAGGTGGAGCTCCTCAACCGCGTTAAAGAGAGTGTTCTCCACCTCTGCGCCAAAGAACTTCATGGCATCAGCTTGGAAGCCCTCAGACCTCCGATAGTCCTCCCGGCCCTTTTCCTCCGCTTCGGCCAGCTGCGCAGGAAACCCCGCGATTAGCTCCTCCAAAGCCTTCTTCTCAAGGACCAGTTGGTCCTCGGCAGCCTTCTTCTCCTGGGTCAGCCTGTCCACAATCACCCCCCGCTCCTGCTGCTCTTGCCTCAAGAGCCCCTCGAAGTCCGCGATCTGCTTCTGAAGGTCCCGGATCTTCTGATTAAGGGCAGCCTGCTCCTTGACAAGTTTCCCCCGTAGAGACTGGGAGGCCTTGAGATCCGCCTGAAGCTGCTCGCGGACCCCTCGGTCCCGCTCCCGGGCCTCATCATAGGCAATAACGTACCCGATGAGGCGGTTGTAGTCCCCGAGCTCCTGCAATAAGAAGGAAAAGTGTTAATGAACAAACGACCCGATCTATCATCAACAAGAAAGAAGCAAAGTCTCACCTCTACGCGGCGCACAGCCATATCCCTGATATCCCGCTGCATATGCGTCCGATTGAGGTAAATCGGATGCCGCATAGAAGGCAGAATAGAACCCGCCAGCAGATGCACGGCCAGCTCCTGGTCCTGTTCCCCTTGTGTGAGCGGGACTCCCTAAAGCGTCTGGATAGGAGTCCAGGGGGCATTCGCCTGTGAAGAATTGAAGGGCCTGTAGAAGTCCCCATCAAGAGCAAGGGGAGAGATAGGACGAGGAATGGAAGGGCACGCCTCCGTCTCGCCCCGAACAGGGGAAGGAGAGAAGTCGTGGATAGGTGAGAGCTGCCGCTGCTGCAGAGAAGACGAAGGAGGCGGCCCCTGAGGGGTTGGTTTCAAGGGGGATTGCCCCGCCTTCCGACGCTGTTGAGGGGGGTCAACCCCGCCAGTCTCCTCGGAGGAGTCCAGAGTTTCCACCTGACGAAACTGTTCGCCAGTTGGAACCTTCTCTCCAGCTGAGGAAGGCACCCCCGCTGAAGGCGGTGCATCTGCGGAAGCTGCAGCACCCGAGGAAGCTCCCGAGCGACCTGCACCTGGAGGATGAGAAGCTTCAGAAAGGTAGTCCGGAAGTTCATCGGGATTCTTACACCAGATGATACGTCGGGAGACGTATTGATCCTTCCCACGATAACGATAGTAGCCTGCCTTCAAGACTCGGGGAGTTTCGCCTCGAAGGATTCTTTTGACATCAGTAATGCGGCCTTCCTTGGTCGAGGAAATCAAATCTGATGGGACCATCCTCTTGTACGATTTAATAGCAAGTCGAAGTTGTTTACCTTCTTCAGCGTTCTGTTCATCGAAGAGCTGGTCCAGATCCACCCGCTTCCGCTTAGGCTGCTCCGCTGAAGGAGACCCCGACCTAGCAGCAGCCTTCTTGGCAGACTTCCTCTTCCGCAAGGGGCGGACAGCATCAGTCTCCCCCTGCTTAAGGAACAGATCGGTCAGCACAGATACCTTCTTGGCTGCAAACAGTAAACAAAGAAAGAGTTAGAAGTTTACCCAAGGAACCATATTGGAAGGGCCGTCGAAGAGTTGACCCCCAGAAACAATGTCGAGGAGTCGGATCCCGGCGTGCACCAGGTCCCGCTCCACGAGTGAGTTGGCGTTGAGAGGAGTGTAAGACTCCTCCCACCGATAGAGCTGGATAAGCTGGAGAGTCTCAAAATCCTCATCAGCATAAGTATGTAAAGCAGGTGGAGGGTCCGCTACCACCTCCCAACGAGGCCAGGGAATGGAGGAGTGACGGATAAAGAAGTAACTCCTTTTCCAGCTACTGTTGTCGGACCCTGTATCAATCAAGAGTCCCCGACCCTTGACCACCTTCCAGGTGTCACTGGTCCAACCGTACCGGGCAAGCTGCTGCTTACTCCACTTGGGCATCCGAGGGTAGAAGGCGCAAACCCCCGCCTCATTGCACTTCATCCCATAAAAGGTTCTGAAGAGTTGGAGGCTGTAGACCCACTTCTGTCGAAGGCAAAGGACTTGAAAGGCGTTCCAGAGGCGGATGGCATGGGGAGAAAAGGTAGTGGGGTGTGTTCTGTAATGGTGGCACAGCTCCACCAGATTACCGCAAAAGGGGAACCTGATCCCCGCTGATATTTGTCCCGTAGAGACAAACACCTCCCCTTTCTGGGGACGAGTAACCTCAGAGTCACTCGAGGGACGATGCCTAGGATACGGGAAACGAGGTTCCCAGGTGATGGTGATGCAACCCTCTCGGAGAGCTGCATCATAAGCGGTATTGGAAATCTCATTTGAAGCATAGTCAAAGTTAAAGGGTTTTCTCCCCTCGGAGCTGGAACCGCTGTCTGAAAAGCAACCAGGGCAAGAAAATACAGTGGGACTCTTGGAGAGATTAGAAGGGAAAAGACGAACAAGCAACGAAGAAGGATTCCTTACCAGACATGATGAAGTAGAGGTTGAAGGAGATGAGCGAAGCGTCGCCAGAAAGATGATCGGGAAGACTCCAAAGACCTTCAAAATCACAGAGCTTGGAATCGCAGAGAAATCGCAGAGAGCTTTTGAGAATTCGAAGACGGTAAAAGTTAAATTGTGACTATGGCTAGGGTTTTATAGTCGAAGAAGACGGTTGAAAGGACACTTCGATCCGAGTCGTCGAAGTCGAAGAGCCTTAATCTGGACCGTTGAGATGAAACGTGCAGAAGGACAACGGGCGTAGTGATGAAACGGCCTGAAAAGCACTTTTTCAGAAAAGGACAGGCGCGAAAAATCAGGCACGTGGGTCGAAAATGTCACTCCTTTATCTACTGCATTTAATGCACTAGGAAACCGAGAAGACCCTTGGGATATAACAGTTATCTACAAAATCCTGAGGAAACGTAGAGGAGAAGACTGATAAACTGAGTAACTGAACCTAGGAAAAGATCCCCGACTTTAATATTGGAAGATCGGGAGTTGAAAGACACGACGAACTAAAAGTCCCTCATGTCTTGGGGGCAAATGATGGGTCCGACTATAGCCGTCAGGCCCTTTAACGGCGAGGAAACGGAAAACAGGCCCACCAGGCCCCAAAACGAAGGTCAAGATGACCTAGGAGAAGGGTCCCGACGAAGGGAGTCCCGACGAGGCAAGGTCCCGACAGAGTCGGTTCCGACAGTGGAGCTGGAAGCTCCCGATAAGAAGCCTTTAAGTAGGCCCCGATGGTGAATCCCTGAGAATGATTGGCCCTGTCACGATGACGAGGGGCCCCGAGCGGTGACACAACGAGATAACTCTGGAGTCCCCGACGGGAGTCGGTACTCGTTATTAGAGGATAAAGCCAAGATATGCGGGGCGTGGCCGAGATACGCGGAACGTGGTTAAGATACACGGAGCGTGGCCGAGATACGCGGGGCATGGCTAAGATACGCGAGATCACGTCCGAGATATGCGGGATACGGGCTAACCACCCCTAACGGTTCGCCAGGTACCTGAGGCATCTCTTTGCCTATAAAAGGGCAGGAGATCACCTTAGAAAGACTTACGTTGAGTTGAATACACTCTGAGTTTATTACTTGCCAGTCATACGAGATACTCATTTAGGCATCGGAGAGGGATTCTGGGTCACCGCCCGGTCTATCCCCTCTTGCAGGATTGCGTGGAGCAAAGGAGCTAGGATTGCCGTCAAAGTCCGTACCGGAGTTCCACCGTGATCCAACACTTGCTAATGTCGTCATCTCATGGATGAGCAAGAAATAATCATGTGTCGCGCGGTGTACGATGGAATCCGAATTCGTGGCCCTTTCTAAGAATGCACAGGAAGCGGTATGGCTTAATAGAATCTTAAATGCATTGCTTGGCGTCCATGACTGGAATAAACCTGTGAAGGTGTACTCTGACAGTCAAGTAGCTATTGCAGCAGCTAAGAACCCTAAGTACCAGAGCAGGACGAAAAACATTGATGTAAAATATAATTATTCTAAGAATATGGTTCAGGACAAATTAATCACATTAGAATAATTGTCCACTAAAAGTATTATGGTAGACCCATTAACTAAAACTTTACGCAGGGATGTTTTCAAAAAACATGTTAAAATGCTAGGATTGCGTAGGGTTTAAGTGGCTTGTATTGTGACGATAACATTTTGAGATTTGAAGTAATATTTGAATAGAATGAATTGCAATTTTTAGTTTATGATTCTTACGACGCCATAATGTTTAAATTACATATGATTTTTACGGTCTATAAACTAGTCGTAAGAGGGTCAACCTCCAAAATGAAATAATGTCGAATGTGGTCCAAGGCTCGTCACAAAGGCTCGGCTGTCTTGACAGAGAGGGGGGGGGGGCTCTTCCATATCAAGACTGGCTAAGAACCACGGTGGCAAACCTAGTTAAGCAGATCGATCATTTGGTTTCGGGGTAAAACGATATGATCTAAGTTCTGCAAATCTCAGTAACGAACTTTATTCGTTAAAAAACCACATTCTAGGCCAAATGACGAATCTGCGATACCATACGACATTTCCCACTCCTGTCTCAATTCAGGTTATGCTATCGACGCGCACTTCATACTGCGCGTGCCATATTCGACCACGGGGTTAGGCTCGGTTGTGCTAGGTAGAATTCAAGAGATTCCAATGGGCACACACTTCTTCACCTTGAGCGTGTGACTGATCCCGGATGCTCTATGAAGGAGCATCCAAAGTATCCTCACGAACTCGAAACTCATACCTAAAGTCAGGCTCAATATCCAATTCCTTGCTTACGAGCGTAGTGCAGAACAAAAAGGCCAAGTGACCACGTTTTTGGAAACCGGTTGAGTTAGACTAAGGGTATGAGCGATGGGGATGGTCATGTAAACACGTAATTCTCCGACTCTTGTATTGACTAGGTGGCCACCAGCCTGATATTAGTTGAAGGTTGTGAATACTTGTACGAATGCCTTGAAGGAGTATTCTTAAGTGGGAACTAGACAACTGGAGAATCTCAGTTGACTTAGGATACAACGCGTCACTTTATTACTTTTTCACATGTTGATTAGACATGGGGAATCAACGTTCCACGGGCGCTACAACACTCCTAACAAATAATTAGCACGATGTCCGTCGTGTCTGCCGGTCGCACGACAAAACTTCATATGAACTATTCAGAGTAGGGACTTGATCGAAGAACAAATACTGATGTGTTGGACGACAACATATTTATAGGCACCCTCCTATTCCGGCGTGTGGGAGCTGTTAGCATTTGAATAATGGGCCGCCATAATTGGAAGCCCATTAATTAAAGACTGGTACCTAAGAAATTAGGTAATGTCACATTAGGTATTTTGGGCTAGGCCTAAAATCCCAATTGACATGAGAGGCCCAAAACTGGGCCTTCCTTCTCTAGGTTGGCCGGCCGAAATTCATTGGAGGGCAAAGTGGACTTTTGTCCACTTTGCTCCTCTTATAAATAGGGAGTGTTAAGATTAACTAGGGCAAACCAATTAATCTCTTTTATTCATTTGTGATGAGACAAAAAGAAAACCCTCCTCCCTATTCCTATATAGTTTCCGCTGAAACCACCAAGAGCCAAGGAGGTGACAAATTGTGTCAAGCAATTTACTCCATTGATCCAACCCTGTGAAGAATCGAATGAGGCTTTGCAGTGGAGCATAATCCGCGTAGGGCTTCTCTAACAAGAGGTTCTACGAGAATAGTCTCGCGGATCGATAACTCCCCTCAAGCGATCCTAGGTACAAGGAAAGCAAAGTAGGTATGTGCAGTGTCTTCCGTTGAGTATTATTTACCAAGCACGTATCTTGTATTTGTTTCCATTGTATTTAGCCCTGTAATCCAACACAGACATCAAACCCGGGGTGTTGACTCTTGTGTCGATTGTTACTTAGGCTTTCCAAAGTTGGGATCATTCAGCGACTGCTACTTGATGTTTCCGAAGTAGGGAGAAGGCCAGAAGTCGACGAGGCGACGTACCCTTCCATGTTGGAGGAGAGGTATCCTTGTTAAGTTGTGTAACTTGCATTTTTTTTCTTCTTATACTTTGATGTTTGGGTCTTCTTTTTTATCTTTGTGTGTGTTTATAGGTATTGCACACCTTGCCGCGCTCACCTGGGCTGACTTGGTTCGTCCTACCAAGGAAGTTATCACTGGTGGGGATTGCGCACTCTTTGCTTGTTGGGGGGCCACGTTTTGGCAAAGGTGCCCGCTTGACTACTCATGAGGTGGGAGTTCGTGAGTTCCGGCAGATTATTCCTCTTGTCGATCGAAGGGTTCGTCCCAGCGAACCTGAGGATGCGCACTCGTATGCTTAGGGTGTGATGACATGTCTTGCGCCTGTAAGTATTCATCCTTACTCTTTTATAACTTGTCTTTATTCCTTTGTGATTTAATTAACGGAGGAAAGGAAGACACTTTAGGAGAAGTGCGACATGGTAAGTCGCGAGCTGGCGAGCGCGAAGGAGGAGTCGTGCTTCTTGGATTCGAAGGCTGCTGACTTGGAGGCGGGAACCTCATCTTGTCAAGTTCGAGTTGTTGTAATCGAGTCTGATGTTGTTTCCCTTCATAAGAAGGTTGCTGAGGATAGCGAAAGGTACGGCCTTGCCTTGTAAGTTGTGGAGGAGAAAGCCTATGCAGCAGGCAAGGTTGATGGTGTGGTGGAGTACGAAGACTCGGAGTCCTATAGGACTGAGATTCAGGCAGGTGCTGACGACCTGTTGTACGACTCCATCGAGGGCTTTATTGAACATGTATATATTGTTGCCCCCGATTTCCGCTTCTTTCAGTTGGGTGTATATGCCACGTTTTCCATTGGGCATGTGGCTGTCTTGCGTATTAATGATGGGATTGTTCCCCCGTCTGTTGTGGCGAATGTCCCCCAGATATCTGAGGCACCTGCCCTTGATTTTATTGAGGCGGATGCCTCCTGGGATGTTGTGGCTGATATTCGCCAGTATGAATTGGTATTATATGGTGATTGTGAGTTGAGTATAGTGGTGGGGGCTCCTTTGGATGAGGTTGTAGCCGATGCATGCGGTGATGCTGATGTTGTCGATGTTCCTGACGTGGCGTCGGGTTGATCATTTGTATATAGTTTTGGTTCTCCGTGTCGGGTTGAGGTTGCATTTGGGGTGTTGTCCCTTTGAAAATTTTATGCTTATGTTTTGATGCTTGACATTGTCATATAAGACCTGTCATAAATAGTTTAGTAATGCATGATAACATGGTAGTAATATTTCATACCTTTGCTATCATGATTGTCCATGTGGTGTGGTCTATAGAATAGAGTTGAGACTCGTCCTCTTGTTGGATGTAGCATCCGTAGTTGTTGTTAGGAGACGCATGTTCCTGCATTGCGCGCCCCTCATGGTTATACCAAGGCATGGAGAAATGGATATGTGTTAAACACATGTGTTTTATGCTTGCCGTATTTCATGGGTAGTAACGCGCAAGACTTTAGAGTGACGCTTAGCATTTATGGGTAGTAATGCGTAAGGCCCTTGTCCCGGCACTTGGCGTTTATGAGTAGTAATGTGCAAGACCCGCACATACATGTGAACGTGTCTTCTTGATGAGGTGAGACCTTAGTTTTTACCGTCTCTTAGTCCTCTCTAAGGCGACGTTGTCACAAGACGCTACTTGTCAATTTGGTGCGTTTTCCATCCGTTAGTTCGGAACACCCCGTGTAACATTGTTTCAAGGCGTTCTGTTGGCAAACTCAATTACTTGCCATGTGATGGTATTACACCTCCACTTTGTTAGTCAAAGGGACGTGACAGAGGTCGTGTAATACGCCTTGTAGTTTATACCGTCTTTTGGGCCATTCCAAAGCGACGTTGTAGCAAGACACGACTTACCAATTTTGAAAGGTTTTTGATCTGCTTCTTGGGTACCCCCGTTATAGCGTTGAGGCGAGGTGTTCCTTGGCTAATCCTTGTACTGACCTTGCGATGCTACTACACCAATACCTGGTTATTTCAGGGGGCTGTAAAAGTTTGCATTACACGACTTGTAGTTTTTTCCGTCTCTTGGGCCATTCCAAGGCGACCTTTTGGCAAGAAACTACTTGCTTAGTTGGAGTGTTTTGTTTCCGTTATTTATTCACGGATAAGATAACGTTTTACAAGACTCGACTTGTAGGTTTGGTGAGTTTTTCGATGCGTTGTGCGTGGCGGCGATGGTAGGGTATGCTCATACCGGCGTTGAAAGGTGGTACGTAACAATGAACGCTACTTGTGGGTAATAATAGGTTTTCATGGGGTTGCCCTCATAAAGAGGAAATCGCACCATGTTTCATGGGGTTGCCCTCGTATAGAGGATGTCGCGCCATGTATTGTGGGGGTGAATCACGCCCAAGTGTTTATTAATCTATACTGGGTGTCATTTTCCTCAGTAAGATGTCATGGGGTTTCCCTCGTTTAGAGGATGTCGTGCCATGTAAATATGTGGGGTTGCCCTCGTATAGATGATGTCCCACCACGTAGTAAATGATTACCCCTAGGTTGAAAAATCCAAGGAATGGTTGTTGTAATCATGGGGTTGCCCCGAGCGGGGATGTCGCGCCATGTTATTTGTAAGTAATCCTTAGAAAAATTTCCAGGATGTTGTTTTATAGAGTAGACATAATAGATGTCGCGTGATAGAGCGTAGTGAGTTCTCGTTGTTGACGTCGAGTATTGACATGTTGGCGGCGTATGATATAGGCCGCTTGTTTTGTTTAGCGTAATAGCTTGTATTGGTGATGCAAGTTGTATTCATAAAGTCCACTACTTGGTATGTTTCCTGACTAGGGAGTATGTGAAAATAATGTACCTACGAGAATACATTAACTTTTGAAAGGGAATAGATGAAGTTCTATGGTCTCCTTTAATTAGTATATGTATTTAAACTTTTGCGTGAAAACTCCCTTTGGTTGACGAAGCGTGTTAAGCGTGGAACTTTTCAAATGTTCCTAGTTGTATGTGTTTTTAATATATCGCTATTTGCGTTCTTTAGTCGATGCGCGTAGTTTCCTCCATGTCATGATGCGCATATACGTGTGCGATCGCTACATGGTGTTGCTCCCAAGATGAGATCCAATATATGTGGTGAGTATTCTGTAAGATACTGTGATGACGTCGTTCGGGATGTTCATGTGATCACTATTTGGTGTGATTCCTAAATAGTTTCCGATGTTTGACCGTCATTAGTTGTCATTAACTTTGAGGCTTGCTGCGATGATGCAAGTAATATATATGCCACTTCTACTTGGCTTGGATGCCTAAGTAGAGTGTTCGTAGATAGAGAATTCCAGAGAGTGTTTATACGACCTCTACTTGGTGTTTTCTCGAAAGTAGGGTGTGCCTTTGTTACATCTCTTGTATCTGTACATAACCTGGTGTTGATATCTTGGATTGAATCCGTATAGGATGTTGGGATTGTTTTCCTCATATGTGGCTTCCTATTAGGAAGAGTGGTGTTGCATGTTTGTGTGCTCGCGTGTTCACGTGACCTTTCATTTCTGAACCTCTTCCCAATATTTAGATGGGGTGACAAGCACTTGTTCATTCGGTGCCCCCCAATTCGCTTGGCAGTCACACCATCTTTCTTTGCTCGGGTGTTATGAGAATCTCTTGTAAGTAGGATCCCGCTAAACCCTTTTAATAGTCGAAGTTTACGACATGCCCCCGTTCTTGCAACTAGTGTTGGGCATTTCCATTGGCGACTGTTGTTTGGCATCGCCCATTCTTGAGGAGGATTTTTAAATTCCCTCCCTCATATTCCTTGCATTTTGATGGAAGTGTATTTGTTGGTAGGATTGAGTAGGGGTAACTGTTCCCAGCTTTGACGCATGTCTCATTGTGGTGAGAAGCATTGGTACGCTTTGTGTCGAATTTACGCGTTCTTATGATTCTTCATGGTGTTTTACCCTCGTCGTGGCTATCACTTGTAGCCTAACTTCTTTTGAAGTGTGCTTATGTTACGGATGATGGTTGAGGAATGTCGTAATGACAAGGTCCCCCGCTCTTCCTTTTTTCATTATCGGGTGTAGTGCTTATATTACCTGTAACATTCGCATTAGGCCGCGCATGCCTGGTTAAGTGCGTGTAAGCATATGTCGTGTGCGAAAGCATATGTAGGTGCGCGTAGGCACATGTTGGTGCGTGTAGGCACATATAGGTGCTCGTAGGAACATTTAGGTGCACAGGATTGCCTGGGGATTATCTATCCGTGTTAGAGTCGCCTCCTTCTTATTTGCTCGGCGAAGGAGTATTTGTAAGATGTCGGAGATAACTATGTCGTCTTTTCCACGTGATAGGTGTTAAGTCGTGTCACTCGGGTCAACGGGTTGTCGATCCAAGCGTCATTTTTCACGGGTAGATAGGTTGATCTGATGCTCTATTCGCTTGATGGTCTGATCCGTATTGTTCTCTTCTTCTGACTTCTTCCTTCTGACCGACCTGTAGTAGGGGCAGTACCAAGCACGGAGGGGGGTGCTTGATGAACCCTCTCTGATGCCTAAGTCAGTCTAAAGTTTCTAGAGAGACAAACTAGAGAGAAGGCAGAGTAAAAGCCAGTAAAATAATCAATGTGTTGGAAATGATTAAGATACGAGTAATATTTATAAGCTTCGGAGGGATTAAGGTGGCCTAATGACATCGTTAATCCCCTAAGCGTATTTAACTAACTCATAACCGTGTGATTAGACCCTTAAAGCATGGAGAGGTAGGCGAAATAATCTAAGTGAGGGACGGGTGGAAAAGAGGTCGGGACACTTGGGGTCGGACAGAAAATCTGACCCCCGAGGCTTGAGACCGGGTGGATTTGCCCAACCCCTCCTAAGAGGGGTTGGGTGAGCCAACCCGGTCTCCCCTAGGGGAGATCGGGTCGGCCCACCCGATCTCACCTAGGTGAGGTCGATGGTCGGGTCCAGATGAGTAATTTTACCTCGTTCAGACCGTTAGCGTTTTAGGTGAAGTGTTCGGGTCAAAATTTCGATTTACAACCGTAAATGGGGTAATCAAAATAAGACGGTCTGAATTAAAATGGGTTCCAATTGGGCATATATCCATCACTTGCCCCCCAAGTTAACCAATGGCGTAACCCTTGGTTGACTCTATTTTAGGATGGGATGATACACGCAATTGGGAACCGTGACTTTACCCCTTGACAAAACCTATACTTGTCCGTAAGGGCGTTTTTCGAGCCTTGTCCTCTGATTCTCAAAAATAGAGGAAATGTAAACGTTAGAGCATGCGTACACATGCTCTAGACACGTGTCCGCGGAATATGGATATAATCATAAAGAATCTGATCCCTTCAAGTATGCATTTTGAAAATACGTACGTGCATGGGGATGCAATGCAATCATGGATATGAATCTACGCACCTCAATTTCCTATGGGGTGAGTACAGGCCGGGAAATATTTTTGAATTGGGTCCAGAAATTTCTAAGTATAGGATAATGGAATGTATGCCTATAGGGTGTTAACTTGAGTAAAAATATGCCTAACCATAGTCAAAGGGGGATAAATATGATAGTTTTCTATCTAAACCCTTAGATCTCCTCTAATCTGAATGAATGGTGGTGATTGTGTCACTTTAAAAAACCCTACACACTTTAGCTTATAAAATAAGGGAATAGGAATACCTCACTTAGCCACCATCATATTTTTTATCTTCACTTCACACTCGTGGGGACCAAGAAAAATTCCAAGACCCACAAAGGAGTGTGGCCGGCAAAAATTCCAGCAAGGGAGCGGGAATTTCGGCACGGAAACTGGGCGCGGAGGAAGGCGGTGGAACGGGGAGCTCCAGGTCCGGCGAGGCAAGGCAAACCAGCACGGGGGCTCCGGGTCGGGGAGGGCAGCGCAGCGGAGGTGGTCAAAGCTCCTCCGGCGGGCGACGCTACAACGGGCAGGGACGGCGGAGAGGGACGGCTCACGACGACGGCGAGGCGTGCTGCTGCTCCAGCGGACGACTGCGGAGGCGAGGGCGAGGTTTATCGAGAAACTTGCCGGCGTGACTCCGGCGATCGACGGGCGGCGGTGGGCTCCTTCCTCCGGCGACGACGAAATATTAATCCCGGGCCTATTTTTCAAATCAGTTCGGGATTTCCCAAGGTTCGATCTTTTTCCCATCTTGCAACCATGTGAAATGCTCGTATTTGGATTGCCCGGGCTTGACTTGTGATGATTTCCCGATTGCTTGTGTCGTGATTGCCGTACTGGGTAGATAGTCATTTTCCTGGAAACGGTTTTTTGCCTGTTGGATTTTCCTTGATTGAATGTATCGAGTGGTCACTTGTATGTCGGGTTTTGTTGGGGGTAAAATTGTCCTTGGCCCGGGAAATAATTTTTTGCCCGAGTGAAATTGCCCGATTTTGTTGTCGTAAAATTGCTTGCACATAGCCGTTGTTGTTGCTGGGTATCTCTGGGCCTTGATTATCGCTTGTTGGTCGTTGTTTGATATGGTTGTTGATATGTCGAAACTTGGGTATTCCCGAGTTTTTGGGGAAATTCCTCTATTCTGACACTTAGCTTGGTACGGCAGGTATTGTATTCGTGGTGGTGCCCCAAAACTCAGACTTTGCAGAGACGCTATATTCTTCGGAGGATGAGTAAGTTTTTCATCCCCTCAATTCGCTGCATTACTTTATTTCCAGATATTAGCTCAGAGTCGGATTTTGAAGATATGAATTTAGGTATTGGTCTGAGTCGGAGTCTTTCTCGAGCTTAGAATTCCCCACTGCTTTTGAGTTAGGTCTTGCTCCGTTGTCGGAGAACCACTTGACTCGGAGCGACTATAATGACCACATTGAGTTAGGTGACATTAGTCCTCTAGATGAGCCTTCGTACCCTTTCCTCCCATCATTGAGGAATGTTCGTGAAATGGTGACAGAGCCCCCAGAGGGGAAGATCGTGGTGTATCCCTCTCAGATTCAATATGGGTTACGTCTCCCTTATTGTGATGACCTTGTCGAGTTCTGTCGGTTCTTCAGGATTTCTCCTGTGAACCTTGCCCCCAGCGCTATTTTCGTCTGGGTAGGATTCCGAGTACTATGCAATGGTATTCCTGGAGGTATTCTCTAGTTCTGTGACGGTGTTTCTACCGCTTCCAATATCAGAGGAAGGTAGGTTTTGCGAGTTTGGTGACTCGCTATCCCCTTCTTAAAGATTCCCGATTTGCGGACTTTGGGTTGGGCGAGGTTGAGTGGGATAGCGACCTTCGTTTCATGGCTTCAAGTGATAAATCGGCGACCCATTGGTCTAAACACTATTTCTTCATCACTGATCGTTATGTCTCTTTGTCTGTTCTTAATGAGAATCGGTCGTATGGTTGGCCCGCCTTTGGGAAGTTCTCCTCCTCAGATTTAGAGACCATGAAGATTATCTATCAGAGACATTGGACCAAGTCTTACTGTCCTGTGATCGAGGTGATCGAGGCGGACCTTTATGAGGCGGGGATTCGTTTGAACCCTCCCCCCGATGGTTTGGTACACCATTTAGTCTTCTCGTTTTTATTCATACTTTGCTCTTCCTTTGTAGGTTGGTTTGACGGAAAAACATATGTTATGCAGGCGGAGCCTATTGACCTGACGAAGAGGAAAGCCCCTTCCAACTCTGCCCCTAAGAAACCTTCCAAGTATGGGAAGACTGCGGAGGCCTCCAGTATGTTCTTCTTTTCTTTCTTTCCATTTATGATATACTTATAATTGTTCTCATGTTGTTTCCTTTATGTTGTTAGGGAACTCTCCTTTGGTTACTGAGCGTGTCGTCCCTGTGGGCATAAGTTCCAGCCACTCAAAGTCTAAGGCACGGGAGCCTGATTCTGAGGTCGGGGCCTCGGCTGCTAAGAAGAAAAAGACTGTGGGCCATTCTACTTCCAGTGCTCATTAGCCGACACCATCTCGCGATAAAGAGATAGTAGTCGAAGAGGCGCCCTCCCTGACTGATAAAGGGAAGCGACCTGCTGATGGTGGTGGGGTGCCTATCGGCCTTGATGCCTATTCTCCATCTCCCGCCCCTCAGCCGACGGCCCGAGTCTCAGGTTCTACTTCTTCTTGTCTTGTAGATATATTGATATTTGCTTCTTGTTTTCATTTATACTTTGTTTGTAAAGCTCGGCTTCCTGCTTTGAGCCGGAAGCACTTTGTTCGCCTTACTGATGAGGACGTTGTGGGAGCTGAGTGGACTCCCTTTGCTGGGTTGAAAGAGTATCGCTTTGATAGCCATTCCTCTCGGCACACCCCAGAGGTTGGTATCCGGGTTCTTCACAGTGATGTTGCTCCTGGGGATCGCGTTTCTCGTCCTAAGTCACCTTAAGAAACCAGGCGCTTCATTTAGGGGGTGTTATCTCACTATGCCCCGGTAAGTGATGCTTCTATCTCTTCTCTTTTCCCTATGATTGCTTGTTATGTGATTTGCTATTTTTTGCTATCTTAGGGCATGTTGGATATGGTTAGCCTCTCGTCTCTTGCACTTGAGATTTCTGATGAGAAGAAAGCCTTTGAGGATGGTCAGGTGTCCTTAAAGGCAGAGCTTGCTAGTGCCACTGAGAAGGCCCGCCTATCTGATTTGAGGATGCAAGAGCTTATGAGTCAGGTAGCGTTGCTCGAGACCACTGTTGGTGACCTGCGCCAGAAGGCTGTTGTTGCTTCTTTACTCCATGCTGAGGAGTTGAAGAAGGTTGAGGAGAAATCCCGCATGGAGCAGAGAGTTACCGTCGTAGCTGAGTATAAGTCTTCCCCTGCATATGCTGCTAATTATAAGGTTCGATCTACCCAAGAGATGAACCAGTTCGTGGAGTATCTTGTTGATCAGATATTTCTGATTGATCCTCACTTTGCAGTTAAAGATCTGGGTGACTTTGGACCTTATGCTGAGGGTTATATGGCCGTGCATAGGGAATAGGCTGCTGCTGCTGAGAACATAGCCCCTGCCCCTATGCAGGAGGATGCTGCACCTGTTGATGTTGTTAGCTCGGGTTCCTCTTCGTCCTCATCGACTTTTATAAGTGGTTCATCCTCAGAGCATCAGGACCGTGAAGATTCCCAAGTGGCATCTGGCTGACTATCTGATTCCCTTACCCTTTTATATATCTCTTTACTTTTCCTCCCCTTGATGGGTTGGGTGGTTTCTCCCCTTGATGGGTCGAGCTTATTTTGAGATCCTTACACTTGGGATTTATTGCTTTGTTACTTTTTTTGTTTGTGTTTGTTTCCCTTGAGATATCTCTCTTGACTTGTGGTATGGATGGTAGGATAACTTGCTAATTTTCATGATGCCTGCTTGTGGTTGTTTATTTGGTTCCTTGGTCATGGTCTCCTTCCTTGTTTTTGCTTCTTCTTACTTGACATCCTCTGGTATCTTTGTCTATTATGATACCTGCAATCTTATCATGGAAAAACTTGTATGTTTTTCATATCATATATCTTGCCTTGTAAAAAATGTATCATGACATGCTCTTGTGAGTGATGTAAAGATCACTTTATAAAATGCTCCTATGGGCATAGGCAATTTTTCACGAGATAGGCTCCCGGAAGGCATATAGTTGTTCGCTAAATTGGCTTTTGGACGACACAGAGTTGATCAACAAGATACGCTATTGGGGGCGTCAAATTTTTTCACGGGATTGGCTCCCGGAGGGCACCAAACTTTTCACAGGATTGGCTCCCAGAGGGCACATAACTTTTCACATGATTGGCTCCCGGAGGGCACAGTGTTAGACAACAAGATACGCTCTTGGGGGCGTCGAATCTTTTCGCGGGTTTGGCTCCTAGAGGGCACATAACTTTTCACAGGATTGGCTCCTGGAGGGCACAGTGTTAGTCAACAAGATACGCTCTTGGGGGAGTCAAATCTTTTCGAGGGATTGGCTCCCGGAGGGCACATAACTTTTCACAGGATTGGCACCCGGAGGGCACAGTGTTAGTCAACAAGATACGCTTTTGGGGGCGTCGAATCTTTTCGCGAGATTGGCTCCCGGAGGGCACATAACTTTTCACAAGATTGGCTCCCGGAGGGCACAGTGTTAGTCAACAAGATACGCTCTTGGGGGCATCGAATCTTTTCGCGGGATTGGCTCCCGGAGGGCAAAGAACTTTTCACATGATTGGCTCCCAGAGGGCACAGTTTTAGTCAACAAGATACGCTATTGGGGGCGTCGAATCTTTTCGCGGGATTGGCTCCCGGAGGGCACTGAACTTTTCACAGGATTGGCTCCCGGAGGGCACAGTGTTAGTCAACAAGATACGCTCTTGGGGGCGTCGAATCTTTTCGCGGGATTGGCTCCTGGAGGGCACAAAATATTTCATAGGATTGGCTCCTGTATGGCACGGAGTTTTCGTAGTCTAAAAACAACTCTCAAGATACGCTCTTGGGGGGGGTCGAAGTTTTTCACGAGATTGGCTCTCGGAAGGGAACATAACTATTCACAGGATGGGCTCCTGGACGGCACAAAGTTTCGCAGTTTAGAACTACTCTCAAGATACGCTCTTGGGGGCGTTGAATCTATTCGCGGGATAGGCTCCCAGATGGCGAATAGTTTCGTAGTTTAGAACTACTCTCAAGATACGCTCTTGGGGGCGTTGAAAAAGTCATAGACTTGGTAGTCATATCTGGGTAAGGAGAACATGATGCTTGTTTTATCTCATACTTAGAAACTATTTTGATGAATATCTACTTCATTGAGGGCGTGCATGCCATATGTACAAACGGGGGTATCATGGGTGGTCCAAGACATCCTTTAGGTGAAAATAGACGGTTGAAGAGTTGGAGAAACTTCGTGAGTTTTCCGCCTCAAGAGTTGTTTTTTAGAAAACTAAACTTGTAAACATGTAAGATACGGAATATGAAACTAAGGATATGGTGTTTCTCTGGTGTGATCTCCTTAGGCAATGGTGGGTGCCCCTGGTCCTATGGACTTCTTGAGTTCTTCCTTGAAGATCATCTACTCAATTTCAATTTTCAGTACCATGCAATCATTAGTCTTGTGCCCCCATGTGCCATGGTAATCACACCATCCTGTTGCATCCCTTCATAGGAAGGCCTTACCGTCTTCTTTGTACATTGGCAACTCCTTGATTAAGTGTTCCTTAAAAATCTCCTCCACTTGCACTTTTAGAGTTGAGAAGTTGAAGTTCACCCCCCCTCCCTTCCTGTTTGTAGTTTTCCTCCTCTCCTTTGGATTCTTTGCCATACCGTTCCTTCTCTTTCTCGAATGCCTCATCCAGTTTCTCTTTAAGCTCTCGCATCGTGTTTGTCATCACTACCTCGTAGTGACCTCCAAAGGCCTCGAAAGTGGTTGGATGCATGTTCCTAAGGAAAGCTCTTACAACTTCACTTCTTGTTACCTCCATGTTGGCCCCATATTCCATGAACCTTTTGAAGTAACTTGTAAGGGATTCTCCTTGCATTTGCTTGACATCATCAATATACCTGAAGCCCCTTTCAATTTCTCTTCTTGTTCTCCTTCCATTCTCATTTTCTGGCTGCCAAGGTATGCTTGTTACCTTTACAACCTTGTCCATCCCTGACCTTCTTGCCAAATTTCTGAATACCTGCTTGCTTAGGCGAAGTGTGACTCCTGTCCTTCCCTTCTTCTAGCTTGGCCTTTACCTCTTCTTTTTCTCTCTCTAACTAGCCCCTATCATCACCATTGCCACAGAGTCGGATTGGTGTGGTCTACGCCTCATGTAATTGACGTAGCATTGCCTTGCGGTGCGTTGATCACCTAGGACTTCACCTATTCCGCTTTCCGTGATATACTTCAGTTTCTGGATTTATGGTTGTTCTGCCTAAGATCCCATTATAAGCTCCTAGGTTTTCCACCACCACAAAGTTCACTTTGATCCTTAGCTGAGTCCACCCTTGGCCCATTGTAACTGGTAGGGTGATCATGCCCAGAGGGTAGCTTGTTGCTCCAGTGAATCCGACTAGACAAAAAGTGGCTGGCTTCAAATCTGACTTGGATTTGCCTATCTGCTCTAGGACTCGTAGGTTTAGTATATCTTCCAAGCTCCCTCCATCGACTAGTATCCTCTTCACATCGAAGTTATCGATGTCTAATGTTATCACTAGAGCATCGTCATGTGGAAAGACGATGTGGCTCTTGTCCTTCTCTGAAAATTCGATCACCATCTCCTCCTTCTCTCTTGGCCTCTTCCTCCATTTTGTTTTCATGTCTATCTTGGAGCCGTACACCTCTCTTGCATTTGCAGATGGTCCGCCTGCCGCGATACCACCATGTATCATATAGATCGTTCCTCTCATATTGTTAGAGGGGGCATAGTCCGTCTTCTCTTTGCTCTTTTCTTTTGGGTTGGTCTTGCTGGTGTACTGTTGCCTCCATGATCCACAAACTTCTTTAGCTCTCCCCTTTGCACAGCATTATTTATGCTTAACTTCAAACTGAAGCATTCATTTGTATCATGGCCGGGTGCTTCATGATTGTCACACCATTTTTCTTTATCCGTTCCCACCATTTGGGCTCTCCATCTTCCTGGGGGGTGAACATATCTTCAAGTTCCTCATTTCTCTCAATACCACGGCTGGGGTTGCATTTAGTGGTATGAACTTAATGACATTGATATCTCTTGGTCTTAGTGATTCCCCTGTCTGATTCCTTGGCTGGGGCGGACGCTAGTCTTGTTGCCTTATGGGCTGGGGAGCCTGGGGTGCTTTTCTTTTGCTTGCCTTTGTATTTTCTTCTTTCGATGCCTGGACCTTTGCTCTCTTGTTCATTATGTGTCTCTCCAGGTCTATATGTGTCTTCACCCTTCCTGCCAGCTCCTCTAGGTTGCTAGCGGATTTTTTGGCCATTTTTTCCGCTAAGGTAGAGCCAGAGCGACCAAGGTTTCTTATGAAGGCTCTTATGATTTTGCCTTCGGTAATGTCACACAGTATGTCAGCCAGGTTCTGGTTAAACCTTGTGTAATAATTAGCCAGTGTCTCTTCATTCTCCTGCTTCACATCATCAAGTGAGCCTGTTCCTTTGAGTAGCTTCCTTTCTCCCAAGTACCTTTGGAGAAATTTTGCCTTCAGCTGTGCCCATAAATGGATGCTCTCAGTAGGTAGGCTAAAGAACCAGTGCAATTCTACCCCTGACAAGGTGTTTGGAAACAAAAGTGCCTTGTAGTGATCCTCTGTTGTCTTACCTAAGAGGGCAGCTTCATGTTGCTGGATGTTCTCTAAGGGATCACCCTTACCATTGTATTTTTCGATCTTTATCAAATGCAATGATTCTGGCACTAGGTTCATCTCCAACTCCCTTGTGAAGGGGTGATTTGTAACTCACTCTTCTTTGACTCATTCATTTTCTTTGTGATCATGGCCTCCACTTCCTCGTGGGTTAGCATTACTTGAGACGGGCTGTAATTTCTCCGGTATCCATCATAATTGGTAACCGAGCTTGCGGGGATCCCCTATCCGTTATGATACGGACTGTACGTGTACCTTGGGTATCCCTGCAGGGGTGGATGCTGGAATTCTTCTCTTCTTGGAGGTCGGGCTTACCTTTCCTCCCTCAGTGGGGTGTATTCCCTTGCTTCTGGCTAAGCTTGACATTGCCTTGGAGGTACAGATGGTTGCCTCCCAACTAGGGGTGGCCCTTGCTCACTTCTTTCTCGACCTTCTCTTTGTTTGCTGGGGGGTGTTGCTCTTCATCTGGGACTTGTTCTTCTTCATAAAATTGTTCCTCATGTGGATTCTGTTCTCCTTGTTGGTGCTGCCTTCCTTGCCCTCGCCTCAGCGCTTCCCTATAAGCCAACAACTCGCCCAAAGCATTCATGAACCCAGGAGTCACTGTTTGTGCTCCTTGTGAGTTCATTGGCCTTGTATTGGTCGTACGGGCTCTATTGCTGTTCCCAGGTATGCCTGGCCCTGGCATTCCATAAGGGGGCTCTTAGGTGTGTGTCTCATAGTGGTACCCTTGTGGAGGTGCCGTATACTGGTACCCCTGAGATGGCACTCCTTGCTGTACACCTGGTCTTTGTGGTCTCTAAACCAAGGGGGTTTAGGCAGTGGAAGACTCTGCCCCGGCTGGGCGTGATGGTCCTCCTTCATTGTTAGCTTCGGGTGCTTGCTGGGTCGTTTAATGTACTGGGGGTACAAGTTGTCTCTGGGTGGTAGGTTCCCTTGGTGGAGGCACAGGCTGTCTTGCCGGGGGTGCAGGCAGTCCTGCCTGGTTGTTTGGCCTGTTGCCCCCGGGTTGACGGTTGTCTTTGGATGGAAGAATGTTCGTCATCGCTCTCGTGATAGCCAGTCTTTCTGCTCGATAACCCACGAACGGCGCCAAGTGTTAAGTCGCGTCACTCGGGTCAACGGGTTGTCGATCCAAGCGTCACTTCTCACGGGTATATAGGTTGATCCGATGCTCTCTTCGCTTGATGGTCTGATCTGTATCCTTCTCTTCTCCTGACTTCTTCCTTCTGACCGACCTACAGTAGGGGCTGTACCAAGCACGAAGTGGGGGGGTGGTGCTTGGTGAACCCTCTTCGATGCCTAAGTCAATTTAAAGTTTCTAGAGAGACAAACTAGAGAGAAGGCAGAATAAAAGCCAGTAAAATAATCAACGTGTTGGAAATGAATAGGATACGAGAAATATTTATAGGCTTCGGGGGGATTAAAGTGGCCTAATGACATTGTTAATCCCCTAAGCATATTTAATTTACTCATAGCCATGTGATTAGACCCTTAAAGCATGGAGAGGTAGGCGAAATAATCTAAGTGTGGGACGGGTGGAAAAGAGGTCGGGACCCTTGGGGTCGGACAGAAAATCCGACCCCCGAGGCCTGACACCGGGTGGATTTTCCCAACCCCTACTTAGAGGGGTTGGGTGAGCCAACCCGGTCTCCCCTAGGGGAGATCGGGTCAGCCTACCCGATCTCCCCTAAGAGGGATCGGGTGAAGTCACCCAATCTCAGCTAGGTGAGGTCGATGGTCGGGTCCGGGCGAGTAATTTTACCTCGTTCGGACCGTTAGCGTTTTAGGCGAAGTGTTCGGGTCAAAATTTCGATTTACAAGCGTAAATGGAGTAATCAAAATAAGACGGTCTGAATTAAAACGGGTTCCAATTGGGCGTATATCCATAAATAGGTTTGGCCCAAATGTGCGTATAACGCAGGAGTCAATATAGAATAATGTTCCGCACTGGTGATGGGGTTGTCCTTGAATGGTGCCCCCCTTATTTTTTACCGCGATGCGATGTTTGAAGAGTTTAAACTCCTTCATAGAGATGTAATCAGCGCATGCCCCCGGTTGGGGATTGACGAGAAAATTAAGGACTTTGCGCGGCCGCGGCGTATTGAGCAGTTGTGTCGGAATCGGATGACGATAATTGTTCCGATTGTATGTTTCCTTCCCTTAGTGGGGTTTGGAATCGTTGTCATTGCTTGCTTCGTCTGTCATGGGCGGTCTTGTATACCTCTTATTTTGTGTTCGTCATGTTGCGCGTTATTTACGTGTTTGTTGTTTCACCTTGTCCCCCTGGGGATGTTGCTATGTCTAGTCTTGGGTGCACTGTAAAGACGTATACACTTTGTATGTGCACGCGTTTGCTAGCTGGTCGTCTTGTCAATGGTTTCATTCGAATATGATTTATATCGGTAGCGATCCCTTCGCCGAGCCGGAGTGATCACGACACGTGAAAACTGTTGGTCGAACGTCGATGGTTGATGGTAATAGGTGCTGCAACTGTGGAAGTATTAGTGGTGATAGCAGCGATTGTTGCTGCCTTGGTGCACACGGTTGTAGGGGAGGCGGTAGACACAGTCGCTATAGCGGTGGTTACGACGTCAGAGTAGCGCGATGTGGGTCGGCGTAGAGCTCCAGTGTTGGTCTTTGCATGTCTCTATGCTAGACTATGCATCTCCTGTTGGGAAGCCTCTATGAATGTCAACGTTTTGATTGGTGCATCATCATGTTGGTGTTCTTGAGCATGTTGCATCTTCTAGGACGTGTATGCTTCCCTTGCATAAGACCGCCATGTATGACGTATATGTTTGCCATATATATGTTGCTGGTAAGCGAGAGATTGTTCATTCGAATATCTCGGACGGCGCCAAAATGTTGGATCCAGACTCTTCACGGGTTGTTCACTCGAAAGTCGTCAGGTCTTTGGAGTGTTGTGTAGTTATCTTGACGGGTTGTTTGAGCTCGCGGATGTCCGACAATCGGGTTATTGGATTATCCGCCTATCGGAGAGTCGGATTGTCGAAGAGTCGGAGTGTCGGGCTGTCAGAGTGTCGGGCTGTCAGAGTGTTGGGGACTTGCAATCCCTTAAAATGACTAAGTATTCGAAAGTGTTGTAGTGTATGCGCGTGCGTGCACCTCGCGGAGTATGTGCATATACGCGCCTTGCAGAGGATGCGCGTATACGCGCCTTGCGGAGTATGCATATGTGCATGCCTTGCAGTGTATGTGTGTATGCATACCTTGCGGTATAGACATGCCTCGGGTCTTCGGTATATCGGGTCTTCGCACATGTCCGAGTACGGGCGTCTCCGTATACTTGCACAAAGGGCAATATTGCACACCACGCAATGGGGGGGGGTGGAGTGCGATGAGCCCTCTCTGTAGTTTAAATTAGAATTTGTAGAGAGAGAAAGTTTAGAGAGAGGTCAGAGCTTCGTCATCAACTTAGTTTTGAAATGGATGATCAAGGTTCTTATTTATAGTGAACCTTGGAATCTAAGCCGGTTTTTAATGGTCTGACGCCGGTTTAATGTAGAATATGAACCAGGCGTGGACAAGCGTAAAATTGACGTTGGGAAGCCCTACACGTGTTGTGTAAACACGTAGGGGTACGCATGTTGAGGAGCGACAATCCGGACCTGGCCCAGATTGCGTTAACAATCTGGACCTGGTCTGGATTGTGTTAAAATCTGGACGTCCGGATTGTGTTAACATCTGGACGTCCGGATTGTGTTAACATTCGGGTCTGGATATTAACACAAACCTGAGTGTGTTAACACCTCCGGATTGTCTTAGCATATTAGGGACGAGTCAGGTCCAAACACGCGTTTTGCCCGCTCATACCGTTTTAACTCGCGGGTTAGCGTTTCTAGACCGTTTGAATGGGTTTGAAGCGTTGGCAAGGTCCGAATAATATAAAACTAACCCGAATCGGGCGTATACCCATCACCGGTCGTGTATGGGTGTGCGATGTCGAAGCGTGATGGCCCGAAAGACCAGGCGGAGCGTGAACAGATGAAAAGTGCAGATTACCTCAGTAAGGTTGGTAGTCTGATGTACGCCATGCAATGTAGTCGTCCGAATATCTGTTACGCTGTGGGCTTAGTAGCACGTTTCCAATCAGACCCTGGATATCAACATTTACGATTTGTTAAACGAATTATTCAATACCTAAAATGTACTGCCTACTACGGACTGTGCTATGATGGTAGAAAACTAGAATTGACTGGGTTCAGTGACGCCGACCATGGTGGCAATCCGGATGATCGTAAGTCCACCTCAGGAGGAGTATTTCTCCTTGCTAATGCCGCCATTTCATGGATGAGCAAGAAGCGATCCTGTGTCGCGCTGTCCACGATGGAATCCGGATCCGTGGCCCTCTTTAAGAATGCACAGGAAGCAGTCTGGCTAAAGAGATTTTTGAATGCTCTGCTTCACGTCAAGGACGGGAGTAAGCCTATGTGTATTTACTCTAACAGTCTAGCAGCGATAACAACAGTTTAGATTCCAAAGTACCATAATAGGACGAAATACATTGATATTCTATATAATTTTGCGAAAACTGTGGTAAAAGACAAATTGATCACATTAGAATACCTATCCTCTAAGAGTATGGTGACGGACCCATTTACCAAACCTTTACGCAGGGAAATTTTCGAAAAGCATGTCAAAATGCTTGGATTGCGTAAGGTTTAGGATGATTGTATTGTCTCAATAACAATTTGAGTTTTGAAGTAATATTCGATTGAAAGAATTGCAATTTGATTTTATGAACTTACGATGTCATAATGTTTGAATTACATTGGATTTTACGGTCTATAAACTAGTCTTGAGTGTCAAACCTCCCAATAAAACATGTCTAATGGGCCAGCCTCGTCACACGGGCTCGGTCGTCTTGACGGAGGAGGAACTTCAACCATGTCGAAACCGGCTAAGAACCACAGTGTTTTCGAAATATAAACCAGGTTAAGCAAAACGATCATTTGATTTCGGTGTAACACGACATGGTCTTCGTTTTGAGTATCGTCGTGATGAACTCAGTTCTTCGAAAACCAAATTCTGGGCCAGATGAAAATCTGCGATAGCGTATGACATTTCCCACTCCTGACAATATTTAAGTTCAGGTTATTCTATCGACGTGCACTTAATATTGCGCGTGTCACATTCGACCACGGGGTCAGGCTCGGTTACGCTAGATAAAATCCTCGCGATTCGAATGGGGACAAACTTCTTCACCTATAGTGTGTAACTGATGCCGGATGCTTTATGAGGGAGCACCAAGTAACCTTACAAACTCAGAACTCATGTCTAAGGTCGGTAGCTTCCAGGCGTACGAACGCAGTGCTGAACAAAAAGTCCTAGTGACCACGTTTTGGAAACCAGTTGTGTTTGACTAAGGGTATGAGCAATGGTGATGGTCAATTTTACCTGTAATTCTCCGACTCTTGTATTGACTAGGTGGCCACCAACCATGTATTATTTAAATGTTGTAATACTTGTGCGGATGCCTTGAAAAAGTGTTCCTATGTGTAAACTAGGCAATTGGAGAATAGCAGTTGACCAAGGATACAGCGCGACACATATATGATTTATGGTTGATAACAGGTTGGGAATCAACGTTCCGCGGATGCTACAACATTCTTAACCGAAGAGTAGCACGATGTGCGTTGTGTCTGCTGGTCGCACCACAAACCTCGTATGAACTATTCTGAAGCAGGGCTGGATAGAAGTTCAAATATTGATGTGTTGGTCGACAGCATATTAACAGGTACTCTCCCAATGGTCGACAGTATTAATGGGTATTCTCCCATTCCGGCGAGTGGGAGTTGTTGGCATTTGGTGAATGGGCGACCGCAATAGGAGCCCTTCAATATAATCCCAACACCTAGGTAATTTGATAATGTCACATTAGGGATTTTGGGCTAGGCCTAAAATCCCAATGGATATGAAAGGCCCAAAATTGGGCCTCCCCTTTCTCCATTAGGCCGGCCGAAACTTGTAGAGTGGTGAGGTGGGTTTTTCTCACCTCCTCTTATAAATAAGGAGTGTCAGAGATTTATTCAGGGTTAATCACTTTACCTCCTATGTGTTGAGACAAAAGAAATCTCTCCTCCCTATCACACAAGTTTCGGCGAACCTATAGTGCTTAGAGAAGCCAAATTGCTTTTAATAATTACCTAGAGATCCATCCCTGCGAGGAACCGACAAGAGGCTTTCCTGTGGAGACCATTCTGCGTAGGTGATTCCTTAACAAGAATCCTTACAGGATCCGTCTGGCGGACCGCAAACTCCCCTCAACATATTAGGTCTACGGAAAGCAAATTTGTATGTGTCCCTATTCCGCTGCGTAATTATTTTACCTGGCATGTATACGCATTTTTATTCGTAGTAACTGTTCCCTAAATCCTTCGGTGTTTATGATTGCAAAATCCTTGGTTTTGTGTGTGTTTGTTGTAATGACCAAAATGGCTTTCAAAGTGTTGTCCATTGTGGACATATTTAGCCAAATTGAAAGCCAATTTGGCTTTTGGCTATCAAAATTGGCCACCATAGTAGAAGGTCTTACCAATTCACTCGGTGTGTGAAGGGATATATATACAATCAAATATGTCTGATTAGACGAAACTTTCACGTTGTAAATTCGTATAACGTATTTAGTAAACTCACAAATGGACAATTGGCCCATGAATTTGGCAGACCAACCAAGTCTGCGTTTTGAGCACATATGGGCCGTTATGCAATGAATAGGTTAAGGTTTAATAGGGGTCAAAGAAGCCCAACAAGCTCTGTAACGATATCTGATGAAATTTAGTGCGACAATTTGCGGATAAAGCCCAAACACCACACTTGCCGCTCTTACATCAGCCGGATTGCATTCCGAAAAGCCATTTCCTCCCTTCTTCCCAAACTTTTAGATCAAACTTCTAGATTGGACTATCATCTTCTTCCCCCCCTGGCTCCAAGCGACTCTGTCGTCGTTGTCTTCCCCATCGTCTGTAATTCCGCTCAAGTCAGCCGCATCCCTGGTCGCTGTGACAATTCGACCGCGTCATCTGCATATCTAAGCGTTATGGTGTCGACAGTATTTGATTTACTCCCAACACCTATCACTTTATGTGGCCTTGTAATTAGGGAAATGTACACTTTGTTTTCGACTTTGATTCAATTTAACTGCATCTTGCGGTAACTATTACAATTCATACAAAAGTTAGATTTTTTTTTTTTTTAATTGGGTGCTGATTTGTCATTGATAGAAGAGGTGTTAGGTAGGAATACAGTTTTTGTTGTGGTAACAGAACATCAAAGCTATTTTGTCTTCACTTCCGGCTTTCATTGCGAGCATTCATTACTTATTAACATGTTGTACAATAATATGTATTTGAAGTCAGAAACATTAAAAATTATTTTAAAACTCAATTTTTTTTTACAACGTGTCATTATATAATTTAATACTGCAGAATTATAATTCATTAAATTAAATTTAGATAGATATAGATTTTTTTAAATATATTAAATTAATGACCAGTTATTTACGGCGTTCAAATAAATAATACGTTCAGTATTATCTGTGATTATAAAACACAAAAAATTAGCAACTGATGAAATTAATTTACTTATTAAGACCCTTACCTAATCATTATAAGATAACCTTACCTTAAGATAATCTTACATTATTATAATTTTATGATAATTTGCCGTTACATCATCCCAACAAACTCAACCAGTAGCCAAAATTCAAGAGACACGAGAACGTGTCATGTAAATCACATCAATTTCCGTATTAGCAAGTGTTTAATTTATAATGCTATATGTACATTTTAATGAACAATGCAGATACAACAAACTGTTGAACATAGGATGCAATTGCATAGTTAGTTGTTTGCAATTGATTAACAGATCGGGCAAGTTTTCATTTTGTAATGATTTTCTGGATATCAGTTAGAATAATGAATTATTATTAGATGCTAACCCCACACAAGGGTAAAAAAATCGAACTAAAAAAAATAAAATTTTGCATAAAATAAAATAAAATAATTGAAATTAGATTTGATAAAAAATAATGTGAAACTTTTCATAGATATAATATTGATAACATTATCTATTTTAATGACTAACAAAAAAAAATTGATATATACATAATATAGTTGGTCGTAATAAATTTTTATATTTTATATTTTTGTAGGTTTATATAGTGTAATTATTTATATAATTTCTTATTTTAATTCTACATATACACATTTCTACTATATATTGTGGTCTATATAATAATTACAATTTATGAAAAAATTAAATGCTAAACCAAATGAAGTAGCGTATCATATATATATGATATATATATATATAAATAAAATCTACTTTAGTAAAAACTTGGAATGGATAGAGGTATGGTTAAGTTGTATTTATAAATTAATTTAGAATATATTTTGAAAAAAAAAACTATTTATGAACAAAATAATATATATTGTAAACAATTAAAACCGAAGTATTTATTATCTACTATATTATATTAATTCGGCATCGGAAGCCCTCTGGCTTGACACGTGGATAATTCCTCCAGCGTTGCCTAATTTAAACGGAATATAATAGGGGTTCTCTAAATTAAGATACATAATATTGATTGATTCAAAATTAAAAATTATTTTATATCATATTTTGATCTCTACGCAATTTAAAGAAACAAATTAATTGAAATTTTCCTTTTAAATTAATTGTGTATATAGTTTGGCTTCGGAAGACCATAAGCCGCCACGTAGGTGTTTCAAAATTGACAATAATATATATATATATATAGAATAATAAATATAATAAAAAACAGTGAACATAATAAAGTAATGTATTTTATATTAAGCACATAGAAACATTCGGCTCTATCATGCTTAAACAATCGACATATTAAAAAGAAACTCAACCGAATTAATTATCTCTATTGCTATATATATATATATATATATATATATATATATATATATATATATATATATATATATATAAAGAAAATTTACATATATATATCATGCTTAAACAATTCGCATATTAAAAAGAAACTCAACGTAATTAATTATCAATAATGCTATATATATATATATTGTATTATGTGTATAAATAAAATATATAGAAAGAAAAAGTTACATATATGTTTATATAATATATTATTATACAAAATTATAAACAATGCATGTAATTTAGAAACTTAGTGGGGTGTGAGATATATCATATATTTAGGCTATTATATATTACTTAAATATGTCTATATATATATATATATACATACCTGTTGGAAAATATAGCACATAAAAGGGGAATTTTAAAGGAGAATTTTCTGGATCAAATGAACGAATGTTTTTAAACCGAGTCCCGTGCTGATCACGGTCTCATTAAGACAATTCCGCCCTCTCACCGACTCATCGGTTGTGCTAGAGGATAAACATGAGCGATTGTCTCCTGATGGGTTCCGATGTAATCGTTAGCCCCGTTAACAGCCAATGGACGGCAAATAGGTCCAGTGGGCCTCGTAAAAGCCTAGAAGGCCCAGAGGCCCAACACGAAGGGTTCCGACTCTAATAGTCCCGATGTAGGAGCTGAATGCTCCCGATGAGAAGCCTCTGAGTAGGCCCCGATATGCCTTAGTAAAGGCCCCGATAATAAAGCCCCGCAGAGGCTGGACCTGTCCCGTAGAGACTGAAGGTCCTGGGTGGTGATCTAGAATGAGACAACTCTGGAGTCCCCGACGGGAGTCGAGACTCGTGATCAGAGGATAAGACCGAGAAACCCGCCTACTGGATGAGAGTAGTGGGAAGACGGTTTAGATATAGATAATCTTCCCCGAGAATACGCAGGGCGTGCCCGAGATACGCGGAAGTATGGGTAAGATACGCGGAGCGTGGGCCGAGATATACGGAATCGTGGCGAGATATACGGAATCGTGGTTATAACGGCCGAGCCTGGCCTCAGGTAACTCTGGGTGACTTCTCCTCCTATATAAAGGAGGAAGTTACCCCAGAAAATCATTCATTCTGATACGAACTTAGACTCTGCTTACCACTCCATTGATTACCGTACTCATTTAAGCATCGGAGAGGGATTCTGGGTCACCACCCAGGTCATCCCCTTTTGCAGGACCACGCGGAGCCCAGGAGTCCAAGCATTCCGTCAAGGACGTAACGGAGCTTCGCCCGTGATCCAACATTGGCGCCGTCTGTGGGAACTTACGAAAAGTCAAGATAGTTTCTACCAGATCAATGGCCGGTGGTGGCAAGAGGAAACAAGTTCAGGCTGGCAGTTCTCGTCCCGCGGGAACTGTGAATTCCCCGTTGCCGGAACGCGTTGTTGAACAAGGTGAGAACCCTGCTCTTTCTCAGACAGGGGGGCAAGGTGATGAGGTCTCAGTCCGAGACGCTGAAAGGAACAGGCAAGAGGTCCCTCGTAGGGAGGAAGATGATGCTCCACCAAACCCGGTGGGTCCTGGAGCTGGAGGTGTCCCGCGAAGGGAAGAAGGGTCGTCTTCGAACTCGGAGTTGGCCAAGGCAGTAGCGGAGGCTATGCCGATGTTCCTGGCTGCCATGGAAGCCTTGCTGGACAAGAGAGAGGCCACCCGGAGAGCGGAGGAGTTGCCCCCGCAAGAGGAGTTGCCGCCACCCCCACCGAGGGTGGCCCCAGAAGAACAGGAAATGCAAGAGGTTCCGCCCCGGGACAAGGGTAAAAAACCTATGCATTCCGAGAAATTCGTGGTCGACGGCCCAGGACCCGTGCAGAATAGGACCATCCCCCTGAATGGTCCACTCACCGCTGACCAGGTGGTAAAGATTGTTAGCATCTACATGGGTGACCAAAAGCAGATGACGTCCGAGCTGAGGGATCGGTCCAGTCATCCTTTCGTACCGCGATTGATCGACACCGTCGCTCTGCCTGGGATAGGCATCCCGACAATCAAAGAATACGATGGGGAAGGAGACCCAGTCCGCCATGTACAGAGGCATGTTCAGGCTTGCATGGGTAGGACTTCAAACGAAGATCTCATATGCTCGTTGTTCCCGATAACTCTGGGAGAAAGGGCCATGACTTGGTTCTTCAGCCTTCCGCCAGGGAGTATCACGTGCTGGGCTGATATGCACGACCGCTTTATCAAACAGTACCAAGGTCGGAGACGCCTCCTGAAAAGCGTGAGGACCCTAACCCAGGTAGTGCAGAGACCCGACGAATCGTTGGCGTATTATTACCAACGGTTCACTGCCAGCGCTGCGGAGATTGATGAAGAAATCTCAGAGGGAGAGATGATCCGCACTTTCCTGCGGAACCTGAGTGCTCCGTATGGCTCCGACCTGATGCACAGTGTAGCCGCGAAGGCTATATGGAGTATGGAAGCCCTGCAGGCGAGGGTGAAACAGCAAATCGACGTCCAGGAGTCGAAGATCGCTGCGGGAGAGCTCGATCCCCCGAGGACGGGAAGAGGAAAGCCGTCGTCCAAGCTGTCGGAGGATCGCAAGGGGAGCGACAAGACGGAGGGAAGTAGGAACCGTGGTCGCCCCGAGAAGAGGGAGGACAGACGTCCTCCGAAGAAGGATAATCGTGAAGGTCGGGTCACCCCCATCAACAGCTCGATGGCCTCTGTGCTAGCTGTGATGGACCGACAGGGTCTCGTCCGGTATCCCCGGGGAAAGAAGGCGAATTTCTAGGAGGCCGCCCGGACCGTTACTGTCGCTACCATCGGGCTAACGGTCACGACACTGAGAACTGTCGGGAGCTGAAGAAGGAGATTGAGAAGCTGATCCAGAAGGGGAAGCTGAAAGAGTTCGTCGGGAAGGGACGGTGCCGGTCCCGTTCCAGAAGTCGGTCCCGATCCCGTTCCAAGTCCCGTGACCGATCCCCGAAGAAAAAGAAGGTCGAGCATGAGGCTTCAGGATCAGGTGCCCGCAAGGAGAGGCGGGGAACTATCAACGTCATCCATGGAGGAATGGCAGCGGGAGGTGATACCTCCTCTTCCAGAGAGAACTATGCCTCGCGCATATCTGCCGCGGTGGTGTTGGGGAAAAGGTCCCGGTCGTGGACCCTGAAGGAGGAGATGGAGATTTCTTTTTCAGCGAAGGATCTAGTTGGCGTGGAGAGCCCTCACGACGACGCCCTGGTCGTGACTCTAGATGTGGATGGATTCGAGATGAAGCGGATCCTGATAGATGGAGGGAGCTCCTCCGATATTCTTTTCATGGATGCTCTGGAAGCCATGGGAAAGACGAAGAAGGATCTGACGCAGGTGGACTTCCCGATGGTGGGATTCTCTGGCTCCACTTCCTACCCGTTGGGAAGGATTACCTTACCAGTAGAGTTTGGTAGTGGCTGGAAGATGGAGAGGCGAAACGTGGATTTCGTTGTGGTGGAGTCTGCGGGGGCATATAACGCGATCATCGGGAGGACCACTATCAACCCTCTTATGGCAGTCGCCTCAACCGTCCACCAGAAGATGAAGTTCCCGACTGATAACGGAGTTGGAGAGGTCAAGGGTGACCAGGTGACGTCGCGGAAATGTTACGTTAATGCCACCCGACGAAGAAGGAGGGAGACCATGACTATTCTCCAGACGGATACTGATCCTCGAGAGGAGTATGGGCGTCCTGCCCCCATGGAAGATTTGAAGGAAGTGGAAATCGATGGACCTCAGAGGAGGGTGAAAATCGGCTCTGCTTTGTCGGATGAAAGAGGCCGAGAGTTGATCGAGCTCTTGAAGGAGTTTAAGGAGCTGTTTGCCTGGTCCCCAAGTGATATGCCAGGAATAAGCCCCGACGTGATAGTGCACGAACTGAAGATAGACCCCGCGATCAAGCCTATCGCGCAGAGAAGGCGTCCGATGGGTGCGGACAAGAGGATCGCGATCCAGCAGGAGGTGGGCAGGCTACTCGATGCTGGTTTCATCAAGGAGCTCCGATTCCAGACTTGGGTGGCTAATCCAGTGCTGGTGCGAAAGAGTAACGGAAAGTGGCGGATGTGCGTCGATTTCCGTGACCTGAACAAAGCCTGCCCGAAGGACTGTTACCCGCTCCCGAGGATTGACCAGTTAGTGGATGCTACATCGGGACATGAGCTGCTGAGTTTCATGGACGCGTACTCTGGGTACAACCAGATTAAGATGGCGAAGGAGGATGCCCCCCATACGGCCTTCTATGCTGACAGTGATGTCTATCATTATGACGTGATGCCCTTCGGATTGATCAATGCCGGAGCAACTTACCAGAGGATGGTGAACAAGCTGTTCGGGGACATGCTGGGGAAAACCATGGAGGCATATGTGGACGACATGCTGGTGAAGTCCCGACAGGCGGGAGACCATGTCCAGAATTTGGCGGCGGCATTTGAGCGGATGAAGTTCCATCAGGTTCGACTGAACCCCGACAAATGTGCTTTTGGGGTGAACTCGGGGAAGTTCCTAGGGTTCATGGTGAGCCAGAGAGGAATCGAGGTGAACCCTGAGAAGCTGCGATCAATCGAAGAGATGCAGTCCCCGAAGAATCATCGGGAGGTCCAGGTGCTGAATGGCCGGTTGGCCGCGATGAATCGCTTTCTATCCAAGGCGAGCGATCGAGCTATGCCATTTTTTGATGTGCTGAGGGCCAACAAGAAGTTCGAGTGGACCGACAAATGTGAGGAGGCGTTCCAGGCACTAAAATAGCACCTCCGCACCCTTCCGCCGTTGGCGAAACCAGTTCCAGGCGAGCCGCTCTATCTCTATTTGGCTGTTTCTGATGTGGCTGTTAGTTCTGTTTTGATTAAGATTGTCAAGGGCAACCAAGTGCCTATCTATTATGTAAGCAAGGCATTTGCCAAGTCTGAAATAAATTATCCCGCCATTGAGAAGTATCTCTTTGCGTTGATTATTGCCGCTCGAAAACTGCGACCTTACTTCCATGCCCATGAAGTCACGGTATTGACTAATCAGCCCTTGAAACACTTCTTGAACCGACCGGAGGCGTCGGGGAGATTGGTAAAATGGGCCATCGAGCTGACGGAGTTCCGCATTCATTTCGCTCCGAGAACCGCTATTAAGGGCCAGGCATTGGCAGATTTTATAGCTGAGTCTACGGCACCCGATCTGGAAGTAACGGGTCCCGCAGAGGGGGCAGCCATGGAGGAAGTCCCGACAACAGAACAGCAGCCAGAACAGCCAAATGAGGAGAATACGTGGGAGATGTACACTGATGGTTCATCGAGCTTAGAAGGCTCGGGGGCAGGATTCGTGTTGATACCGCCCGGCGGAGGCGAGCCCTTACGATATGCCCTGGCGTTGACATTCAAAGCCACCAACAACGAAGCAGAGTATGAGGCTCTCATCACAGGCCTCAAGATTGCCAAAGGTACGGGGGTTGACCATTTAAAAGTGAAGTGCGACGCTAGCTTGGTTGTAAATCAAGTCCAGGGGAATTATGAAGCTAAGAACCCGACAATGAAGAAATATTTGCACGAGGTGCAAACTTTGAAGGGAAGCTTCAAAAGTTTTGATATCGAGGCGATCCCAAGGGAAGAAAACGCGGAAGCAGATGCCTTGTGCAAGTTCGCTCTAGGAGTGGCTCCCGAGGAGAATCGGAAGGTGCACTTCCTAGAGAAGGTGATTATCTCAAACATCGATCCGGTAGAGATCTGTGCCATTGAGACAGGATCGGGGGAAGAAGAGAAGTCCACTTGGATGACCCCGATGGTCACGTACCTGACTACGGGGGTACTCCCCGATGACAAAGTGGCAGCTGTCAGGTTGCGGAGGATTGCGGACAACTATGCAATGGTGGAGAACCAGTTGTACAAAAAAGGGTACGTAAAGCCTTTTCTAAAATGCGTAGCAGAACCAGACACAAATCGGATCTTGAGGGAGCTACATGAAGAAGTCGCGGCCTGCCATGAAGGAGCCCGATCTCTAGTGAGGAAAGCATTGAACTTAGGCTACTACTGGCCCTCGATGAACAAAGAAGCAACCGCAATGGTCCGATCCTGTGATGCATGCCAGAGGTACGCCCCGAATATCGTGGCCCCCGCCGCGGACCTAACGCCCATCAGAAGTGCATGGCCCTTTGCGCAATGGGGAATTGACTTGGTGGGACCACTTCCTCAAGCAAGAGGTCAGTGCAAATACTTACTCGTGGCTATCGACTACTTCTCAAAGTGGATAGAGGCCAAAGCATTGGCTAGAACGACGGGGCAGCAGATCCTCAAGTTCCTTCAGACTCAAATCATATCCCGGTACGGGATCCCGCGAGTATTGATCAGCGACAACGGACCTCCGTTCAATGGGGCTCAGTTGAAGGAATACCTGGAAGAATTAAACATTGAGCATTGGACCGCGTCAGTCCTTCACGCCCAGACCAATGGCCAGGTAGAGTCAGCCAACAAGATCGTGATGGACGGCTTGAAGAAGAGAGTCTATGCTTTGCAGGGCCATTGGCTGGATGAGCTCGAGAATGTGCTATGGGCTGTGAGAACAACACCCAAGCAGTCAACAGGAGAAACTCCGTTTGGCCTGGTTTATGGCACGGAGGCAGTTGCTCCCGTGGAGATAGCGGTGGCATCCCATCGCGCGAAATACTACGAGCCTCTGACAAATGAGGAAATGAGACGTCTAGACTTAGACTTGCTCGAGGAAAAGAGGTGGAAAGCCGATAAAGTCCAGGCCCGGATGCGTCTGGCAACAGCCCGATACTATAATCGGCGTGTCAGGTCCCGACAATTCTTCGTAGGAGAACTTGTCTGGCGGAGGAACGAGTTTGTTCATCAAGATCAGATCAACAAGCTGTCACCAAAATGGGAAGGGCCTTACAAGATCGTGGGGATGCCAGTGCCCAATGCATACAAGTTAGAGGATCTCGAAGGCAAGAAGCCTTAAATGGTGAAGTCCCGATTTTGGATGGGAACCTTAAGTGGTGAAGTCCCGATTTTGGACGAGAAGCCTTAAGTGGTGAAGTCCCGATTTTGGACGAGAAGCCTTAAGTGGTAAAGTCCCGAGTAAAACGTCGGAAGGACGTATGAAGTCATTTTAATGGTGCATTGGAATGATTTGAGTAACGAATTAAAAGCCGCTTTAGATAAAGTGCAAGCAAGTATCGGAGCCAAGACAGATGGAAAGAAAACTATTCATATAAAGGCTCGAAAGCCAAAGGAGTTCATTACAAGAGATAAGGGAGAAAGATAACAAGGACTAAAAGATGTAAGCATTAAACTTGGTCCTTGTTATGAGATGGACCCTCAGCGGCGTCGGAGGGAGCAAGGTTTGGAGGGGCTTGGGCAGAAGGCTCCGCAGTTGACAGAGTCGGGTCCACGGCAGCAGCCTCTTCACTCTCCGCGGGGAGGTTGAAGTACTTCTCCGCGACAGGGGCAAGGGTCTCGGACTTCGTGAAGTCGATGGAGTCCGCGTAGACTGTGTAGAGTTCCTCGACGGCGTTGAATAAAACGTCCTCCACCTCGGACTTGCAGAACTCCACAGCAGCCAGCTTGAATTCTTCAGAATCCCGATACTCCTTGTGACCCTGAAGGCGGCCCTCCTCACGCCCCCGCAGGTGGCCTTCCTCGAGGCCCTGAGCCTTGGCCTCAGCTAGCTTGGCAGAGAACTCAGTCCTCTCCACCTCAAACTTCGCCTTGGCCTCCGCGAGGAGATCAGCGAAGACGTTTTTCTCATGAATGAGCTGTTTCTTCTCCGCCTCGTTCCGCTGATACTCCACTCGGGCCATCTTCTGCTCTCGACGCATGACAGCCTCATGGTCGTGGACCTTCTTGAGCAGGCTTGTGGCCATGTCATCGAGGAGAGCCTTCTCCTTGGCCATCTTATTTTCGGCCGCCACCGCCTCGTCACGCTCCATCTGGAGCTTGGCTAAGGCTTCAGGGTTCGCCTGAGCCTGGGCCTCTGCCAAAGCATTCTTCAAGGCCAGGATAAGGCCAAAACAGCGCTGCTGGTTGGCGGTGTCCTGAGAAAAAGAAGAGATCAAGATGTAAACAATTGAAGATAAAAGAAGTGAAGAGAATGAAATGAGAATAGAAGTTTTACCTCCATCCGTCGGATGGCCATGTCACGAATCTCCTCCTCAAGGTCCTCCTACGCGAAGGACAGGGGCCGCTTCAAGGCCGGAGGAACTGACCCCGCCAGCAGATGCAGGGCCAAGCTAGGATCAAGGTCTCCCCGTCGAAGTGGAACTCCTCGGAGAGACTCGATCGGGTTCCAGGGCAGCATCTCCTGTTCGGGAGTAAAAACCTTGTAAAGGTTTTCATCCACAGGGAGCGGGGGGATGACCCCAGAACTTGAAGCCGGAGGAGCCACCTCAACGCGTGGCTCGGGAGTCGGGGTACGAAGAATAGGAGGAGGACTTTTAGACACGTCCCTAGCAGCGGGCCGTGCGCTCCTGGACCTCGACCTGCCACGAGGAAGCAGGCCCCCCTCTTCAGGCTCCTCGATGGAAGGAGAAGCTTCCAAGTCGGTCACCTGGCGGAACTGAGCTCCCGCCGGGGCGTCCTCCAGCATCAATTCTTGCGGAGCCGCCGTCTCCACAGGAATAATAGCCTCTGTCGGGGGAGGAATCTCCAAAGGACCTGCGGCAGCGGGACGAATGAAGTCAGGGAGAGTACCCTCAGGGCACCAGATGATCTGACGATCGAAATATCGTTTCTTCCCAAGGACGTTGTAATATCCCGCCTCAATAACGTGGGGAATCTCTCCTTGAAGGACGAGCTTAATCTCTTGAACCCGTGTCTTCCGATCAGCGGGGATAAACTCCTTGGGAATTAATTCTTTATATTTTGTAATTGCACGACGAACGCGCTTACCTTCCTCGACGGTGGTGGCCCCAAAGGCCTGATCTATCTCCTCCCGTCTGGCCTTCTTGGCCACGACCTGCTCCTCAGTCGGAGGAGCAACAGCTAGGGGAGTGGAGGAGGAAGCCCCTTTCTTCACCAGCTTGCGCTTCCGCTTGGAACCGCCCTGGATGGCATCAGTCTCGCCCTGCTTCATAACGAGATGAGTCAACAGAGAAGCCTTCTTGGCTGCAAAGGTAAAAGTAAGACGGTTAGAAATATTAGCCAGACGACTAAATCTGCAGAAACGGAATCTAAGAGCCGAACTCCGATGGCAATCAGATGCCGCTCTTGAAGCTTGTTGGCATCCATAGGTATGAAGTTGTCCCCCCAGCGGTAGAGTTGAACCATCTGGAGGGTGTTGAGGTCATCCTCGGAATAATCTTGGAGCTTGGGGGCAGGGTCCGCCACAACCTCCCATCGAGGCCAGGGGATAGAGCTATGCTGGATAAAGAAGTAGTACTTCTTCCAGCCACTGTTGTCGGAGCCCGAGTCGCGGATCAGAATCCGATCCTTGTGAAACTTCCAAGTTTCGCTGTCCCAGCCAAAACGGGAGAGTTGCTCCTTTGTCCACTTGGGGAGTCGGGGAGAGAAGGAGCAGACACCGGATTTATTGCACTTCATACCGTAAAAAGTGCGGAACAACAGAAGACTGTATGTCCACTGCTGGCGATGGCACAGGAGCTGGAAGGCATTCCACACGCGGATGGCGTGTGGAGAGAAAGTACAAGGGTGCGTTTTGTAAAAATTGCACATTTCCACCATGTTTCCACAGAAGGGGAACCGAATCCCCGCACTTATCTGTCCAGTGGAAACAAACACCTCCCCGGCCCGAGGAGGCGTGATAATGTGCTTCCTCCTACCAGCAGTTTGGGACTCATAAGGGAAACGAGGCTCCCAATCCGAGGTGATACACCCCTCTCTAAGGGCCACCTCATACGAACCCTCGGATATCTCATTGACAGCAAACTCAAAGAAGAAGGGGGCCCTAACCTCAGAACTAGCTTCGTCTAAAACAATTGCAGACAAGAAGAATTGAGAAAGGAGGAGCAAACAATAATCAAATTACGAAAACATGGAAAAGAAGTCCTTACCAGACATGATCGGTGGTCGGAAAGTGAGGAAAAAGAAGATCGGAGAAGTCGAAGTGGCCTTGATCACTTGAAGCACCAGGAGAATTTAGGAGAGAACTTCGGATGCAAGGAGGTCTGAAAGCGAGAGAGTGCAGAAGAAGTGAATGGGACCAAGGTCTTCCCTTTTATAGGCCAAAGGGCAACCGAAGGGACATAATCGTGACCGTGGAAGGTGAAACGATCTGATCATGACCGTTGAACTGGGGAGACGATACGGAGGAGACAGCTGGATGGGCTGGATCTGCACCGTTGAAGAGGAAACGACACGATCTTAATCGACGAGATGATAGGCACGGAAGGGACGTGTATGACGTCATAGTCGCTTTTTCAGAAAACAGCAGTCACGCTGATTTAAACGTCGTTTCTCTATCCTCAGACATTTAATGCTGCAGTAACCGAGAAGTCTTCTCGGATTTGGCAACTGCCCATGGGGCCTGGTGGGTCCAGAATAATCATAAGAAAGAGACTCTGACATGTAACGATCACACGCGAAGATCAAAACCTCCGACGGTGGTATCGGAAGGTATGAAGACAAAAGCCTTTAACTGAGACATCAAAAATTGCAAAGGTCAAAACCCCCGACGGTGGTATCGGAGGGTGCGAAAAACGGAAACCTCCGATAACGAGGTCAAAAAGCATGAATTAGAAGACACGGCGAACTAAAGTCCCCCATGTCTTGGGGGCAAATGATGGGTTCTGATGCAATCGTTAGTCCCGTTAACAGCCAATGGACGGCAAATAGGTCCAGTGGGCCTCGTAAAAGCCTAGAAGGCCCAGAGGCCCAACACGAAGGGTTCCGACTCTTATAGTCCCGATGTAGGAGCTGAATGCTCCCGATGAGAAGCCTCTGAGTAGGCCCCGATATGCCTTAGTAAAGGCCCCGATAATAAAGCCCCGCAGAGGCTGGACCTGTCCCGTAGAGACTGAAGGTCCTGGGTGGTGATCTAGAATGAGACAACTCTGGAGTCCCCGACGGGAGTCGAGACTCGTGATCAGAGGATAAGACCGAGAAACCCACCTACTGGATGAGAGTAGTGGGAAGACGGTTTAGATATAGATAATCTTCCCCAAGAATACGCAGGGCGTGCCCGAGATACGCGGAAGTATGGGTAAGATACGCGGAGCGTGGGCCGAGATATACGGAATCGTGGCGAGATATACGGAATCGTGGTTATAACGGCCGAGCCTGGCCTCAGGTAACTCTGGGTGACTTCTCCTCCTATATAAAGGAGGAAGTTACCCCAGAAAATCATTCATTCTGATACGAACTTAGACTCTGCTTACCACTCCATTGATTACCGTACTCATTTAAGCATCGGAGAGGGATTCTGGGTCACCACCCAGGTCATCCCCTTTTGCAGGACCACGCGGAGCCCAGGAGTCCAAGCATTCCGTCAAGGACGTAACGGAGCTTCGCCCGTGATCCAACATCTCCCAGGATAAAACGGCATTCCAGTGCGAGCTAGCACGAAGCCCCACCAGTCGAACAGAACCTTGCCTGAACTCCACCAGGAACAGGACTTGCGGTCGAAACGACCTAGAAATCTATCAACTTCGTAAGAGAAATCAAAGGATCCGAATCCAATTGAATTGAATTCAAATAGAGAATAGAAACTCTCTATTTATAGGGAGGTGAAAGCAGTGTATTAATGGCGCAGCAATAAATAAAATTAAAAGTCCCTATTAATGAAGCCGTTATGGATCATTAATTCGTCAAATTCAACGAATCTAGACGAAGACGGGACAACTCTGGCCGGGTGTACTAAGAACTAAATTTCCCATTCACCCGATCAGAAAAATAGTCATGCCTGTTGGATCACGACGGAACTCCGGTACGATCTTTGACGGCGATCCTAGCTCCTTCGCTCCACGCAATCCTGCAAGAGGGGATAGCCCGGGCGGTGACCCAGAATCCCTCTTCGATGCTTAAATGAGTATCTCGTGTGGACTGGCAAGCAGTAATCTCAAGTAACGTATATCAGAACGTAATTGATCTGAGGTAACCTCTGCCTTTTTATAGGCGGAGAGGTACCTCAGTTACCTGGTAAACCGTTGGGGGTGGTTAGCCCGTATTCCGCGTATCTCGGCCACGATCCCACCTATCTAGACCATGATCTCGCTTATCTCGGCCACGCCCCGCGTATCTCGGCCACGCTCCGCGTATCTTAACTACGCTCCGCGTATCTCGGCCACGCCCCGCGTATCTCGGCCTTAACCTCTGATAGCAAGTCCCGACTAACATCGGGGACTCCAGAGTTATCTCGTTGTGTCACCGCTCGGGGCCCCTCGTCATCGTGACAGGGCCAATCATTCTCAGGGATTCGTCATCGGGGCCTACTCAAAGGCTTCTCATCAGGAGCTTCCAGCTCACCTATCGGGACCGACTCTGTCGGGACCTTTCATCATCGGGACTCCCTCTGTCGGGACCCTTCGCCTGGGTCATCTTGACCTCCATTTAGGGCCCAGTAGGCATGTTCGGCGTTTCCTCGCCGTTAAAGGGCCTAACGGCCATAGCGGAACCCATCATTTGCCCCCAAGACATGAGGGACTTACAGTTCGTCGTGTCTTTCAACTCCCGACCTCCCGGCGTCGAAGTCGGGGATCTTTCCCTTGGCATAGTCACTTAGTACAAGTCTTCTCGTTCATGTTTCCTCAATACCTTGTGGATAACTGCCCAATCCTAGAGGACTCCTCGGTTCCCCAGCCATCAAATGCAGTAGATAACGAAGCGACGTCCTCAGTACCCGTGCCTGATTTTTCGTGCCTGCTTTTTCTGAAAAGTGATTTTCAGGCTATTTCATCATTGCACCCGTTGCCATTCTGCACGTTTCATCTCAACGGTCCAGATCAGAACGGTTCAACTTCGACGATTCAGATCAAAGCGCCCCTTCGACTGTCCTCTTCGCCTATAAAACCCTCACCCAGGGTACAGTTTCCTTTTACCATCTACGAATTTTCAAAAGCTCTCTGTAACTTCTCTGCGAATTCAAGCTCTGCAATTTTGAAGACCTTAGTGTTCCTCCGATCACCTTTCCGGCAACGTCAAGTTCGTTCTTCCAACCTCCAATCATCATGTCTGGTAAGGGTTTCTTCTTTATTGTTCGCCTATCTCCTTCCTTCATCTCTGCTTGATTTGTTTGTAATTTCCCGGGAAAACCCAATGTGCCTTTCCATGCTTGATTTCAGACAGCGGATCTAGTTCCGAGGGGAGGAAGCCTTTCAACTTCGACTATGCTCTGAACAAGATTTTCAGCACTGCTTGAGATGCAGCTCTCCGGGAGGGATGCATCATCTCCACCAGAGAAGCCGATGCTCAAGGCAGGAAATGCATACCATAAGTTCAGCGAGAAGAGGAGCTACTTCTTCATCAAAAACTCCTCGATCCCATGGCCCCGATAGTCGACCCTCCAGCGGCTGACCCTGTGGAGCCTTCTGCCACAGACCTCGTGGACCCTGTTCCCGTTGATGCCGCCAACAAGGACCAAGCGTAACTGCTTATCTTTAGAGTTCTTGTATTCTCCTCCTTTTGTAATCATCGGGCTTTCGAGCCCCATTAATATCAGACATTCTTAGTTTCTGATTTTTCATTGCACTTCTCAAAGTGACTTTACTATACTTACTTAAGTCGAAACCTCGACACGTAAGATATTCTCACACATCACTTAAGACGATTTACCAACTTGCACCACTTAAGGTGACTTACCATCACGCACCACTTAAGGCGTCTTTCCAATACTTAGAATAAATCCAAGAGTCGCGCATCACTTATGACGACTTGATCTCATGCATCACTTAAGACGACTTAATCCCGTGCATCACTTAAGACGACTTAATCTCGTGCATCACTTAAGACGACTTTTCTCATGCACCACTTAAGGCGACTTTTCTCATGCACCACTCAAGGCGACTTTTCTCGTGCACCACACAAGGCGACTAAGTAACGCTTAGAATAAATCTAAGAACAATTCTGATCGGAAGCAACCTCTTTATTCATTGATGGCACAAAACTTGCTTACATCGAATCAAACGATAAATAACATACACCACTTAAGACGATTTTACATCGGGCACCACTTAAGGCGACTTTTCATCGGGCACCACTTAAGGCGACTTTTCATCGGGCACCACTTAAGGCGACTTTAACAACACTTAGAGTAAATCTAAGAATCATGCATCACTTAAGACGACTTAATCCCGTGCATCACTTAAGACGACTTAATCTCGTGCATCACTTAAGACGACTTAATCTCGTGCATCACTTAAGACGACTTTAACAATACTTAGAGTAAATCTAAGAATCATGCATCACTTAAGACGACTTAATCTCGTGCATCACTTAAGACGACTTTAACAATACTTAGAGTAAATCTAAGAATCATGCATCACTTAAGACGACTTAATCTCGTGCATCACTTAAGACGACTTTTCTCAAGCACCACTTAAGGCGACTTTTCTCATGCACCACTCAAGGCGACTAAGTAACGCTTAGAATAAATCTAAGAACAATTCTGATCGGAAGCAACCTCTTTATTCATTGATGGCACAAAACTTGCTTACATCGAATCAAACGATAAATAACATACACCACTTAAGGCGATTTTACATCGGGCACCACTTAAGGCGACTTTTCATCGGGCACCACTTAAGGCGACTTTTCATCGGGCACCACTTAAGGCGATTTTTCATCGGGCACCACTTAAGGCGACTTTTCATCGGGCACCACTTAAGGCGACTTTTCATCAAGCATGGTGTTTCTTCAAGTGTTCGCCACTAAAAGAATGCTTCAACGCTCTGCCATCGAGGTCCTCCAACTTGTACGCATTTGGAGCTGGCATCCCCACGACCTTGTAAGGTCCTTCCCATTTTGGTGACATCTTGCTGATTCGATCCAAAAGGGTAAACTCGTTGCAACGCCAAACCAGCTCCCCGGCGAAAAATTGTCGGGACTTGACTCGCCGATTGTAATACCTGGCCGTCGCCAAACGCATTCGAGCCTGGACTTCGTCGGCTTCTCGCCTCTTCTCTTCGAGCAAGTCCAAATCTAGACGTCTCATCTCATCATTCGTCAAAGGCTCGTAATATCTCATCCGATGGGACGCTACAGCCACTTCCACGGGAACAACAGCCTCCGTGCCATAAACAAGGCCAAACGGAGTCTCCCCAGTTGATCGTTTGGGTGTCGTTCTAACAGCCCAAAGCACGTTTTCCAGCTCGCTCAGCCATTTGCCCTTTAAGGCACAAACCCTTTTCTTCAGGCCATCCATCACGATTTTGTTGGCCGATTCCACCTGGCCATTAGTCTGAGCATGGCGGACAGAGGCTGTCCGATGCTCGATGTTCAACTCCTCCAGATACTCCTTCACCTGAGACCCGTTAAACGGCGGACCATTGTCGCTGATCACCACCTTAGGAATCCCGTATCTGGATACAATGGAGGAACTTGATGATCTGGTTCCCCGTCGTTCTGGCCAACGCCTTTGCCTCTATCCATTTTGAAAAATAATCGATAGCTACAAGCAAATACTTACATTGACCTTGTGCTTGTGGAAGAGGTCCCACCAAGTCGATGCCCCACTGCGCGAAGGGCCAAGCGCTTTTGATGGATGTCAGATTAGCAGCCGGAGCCACAATACTCGGGGCGTAACTCTGGCACGCGTCACAGGATCGGACCAACGTCGTCGTCTCCTTGCTCATCGTAGGCCAATAATAGCCCAAGTTCAGCACTTTCCTCATAATGGATCGGGCCCCTTCATGACAAGCCGCGACCCCTTCATGCACCTCTTTCAGGATTCGACTTGTGTCAGGCTCAGCCACACACTTCAAGTATGGAGTCGAGAACCAGCCCTTCTTGTATAGCTGATTGTCCAGCATCACGTAATTAGCCGCGATCCGACGTATCCTGTCAGTTACTACTTTATCATCTGGGACTGCCACCGTAGTCAGTTACGCGACTATCGGGGTCATCCAAGTGGGCTCCTCCTCCGATCCTGCTTCAATAGCACACACTTGTGTCGGGTCGGTGGTCAACAAGATCACCTTCTCCAAGAAGTGCACCTTCCGATTTTCCTCCAAGGGTGCCCCCAGGGCAAATTTGCTCAAGGCATCTGCCTCCACGTTTTCCTCCCTCGGAATCGCCTGATGTCGAAGCTTTTAAAACTCTCCTTCAAGGCTTGCACCTCGCGCAGGTACTTCCTCATCATCGGGCTCTTCGCCTCGTATCGCCCTTGAACCTGGTTTACAATCAGGGCCGCGTCACACTTCACTCTCAAGTGAGCGACTCCCGTACCTTTGGCAATTTTCAGGCCCGTGATAAGAGCCTCGTACTCAGCTTCGTTGTTCGTGGCCCTAAATGTTAAAGCCAAAGCATATCGAAGCGGTTCACCTCCACCTGGTGGTATTAATACAAACCCTGCTCCTGATCCATCTAACTCGAGGAGCCATCCGTGTACATCTCCCAGGTATTTTCCTCGTTTGGCTGTTCTGATTGCTCTGCCATTTCTGGTTGTTCTGCTATCGGGACCTCCATGGTTGCCCCCTCTACAGGGCCCGCTTCTTCCAGATCGGGGGCTGTAGACTCTGCTATGAAATCCGCCAAAGCCTGGCCCTTAATAGCCGTTCTCGGAGCAAATGGATGCGAAACTCACTAAGCTCGACTGCCCATTTCACTAATCTCCCCGACGCATCAGGTCGGTTCAAAAAATGCTTCAGAGGCTGATTTGTCAACACAGTGATCTCATGCGCGTGGAAGTAAGGCCTCAACTTCCGAGCAGTAATAATCAACGCAAAGAGATACTTCTCAACAGCGGGATAATTCATTTCAGACTTGGCAAACGCCTTGCTTACATAATAAATGGGGACTTGATTACCCTCGACAACCTTCACTAACACAGAGCTAATGGCAAATTCAGAAACAGCCAAAAAAGGTAGAGCGACTCGCCTGGAACCGGTTTCGCCAACGGCAGGAGAGTGCGAAGGTGCTGCTTGAGTGCTTGGAACGCTTCTTCACACTTGGCGGTACATTCAAAGTTCTTTTGGCTCTCAGGACTTCAAAAAATGGCATTGATCGGTCACTTGCCTTGGACAGGATGCGATTCATTGCAGCCAGTCGGCCATTCAGCACTTGCACCTCCCGATGGTTTATCGGAGACTGCATCTCCTTGATCGCCCTCAGCTTCTCGGGGTTCACCTCAATTCCTATTTGGCTCACCATAAAGCCCAAAAATTTCCCTGAGTGGACTCCGAAGGCGCATTTTGTTGGGTTTAAGCAAACCTGATGAAGCCTCATCCGCTCAAACGCCATGGCTAGGTTGTGCAGATGATCCTCAGCTTGTCGGGACTTCACCAGCATATCATCCACGTAAGCCTCCATGGTCTCCCCTAGCATATCTCCGAACAGCTTGTTCACCATCCGCTGGTAGGTTGCCCCGGCATTGATCAACCCGAAAGGCATGACATCGTAGTGATAGATGTCACTGTCTGCATAGAATGCTGTGTGAGGAGCGTCTTCCTTAGCCATCTTGATCTGGTTATAGCCCGAATATGCATCCATAAAGCTCAACAGCTCATGTCCCGACGTGGCATCCACCAGCTGGTCGATTCTCGGGAGCGGGTAACAGTCCTTCGGGCAAGCCTTATTCAGGTCGCGGAAATCAACGCACATTCGCCACTTCCCGTTGCTCTTCTTCACCAGTACCGGATTAGCAACCCAGGTCTGGAATCGGAGCTCCTTAATAAACCCAGCATCGAGCAATCTGCCCACCTCCTGCTGGATCGCGATCCGCTTGTCTGTGCCCATCGGACGCCTCTTCTGCGCGATAGGCTTGATCGCGGAATCAATCTTCAGCTCGTGACCAATCACGTCGGGGCTGATTCCTGGCATGTCACTCGGGGACCAGGCAAACAGCTCCTTCAACTCCTTCAGCAGCTCAATCAATTGTCGGGCTGTCTCCTCGGTCAGAGCAGACCCGATTTTCACCTTTCTCTGAGGCCCATCAATCTCGACCTCCTTTAAATCCTCCATGGGGGCGGGACGCCCGAACTCTTCTCTAGGATCAGCATCTATCTGAAGGACAGTCATAGCCTCCCGTCTTCTCCTTCGGGTGGCGTTAACATAACATTTACTGGAAGCCACCTGGTCGCTCTTGACCTCTCCAACTCCATGATCGGTCGGGAACTTCATCTTCTGGTGAACAGTCGAGGCAACTGCCATCAAGGGGTTGATGGTAGTTCTCCCGATAATCGCGTTGTAGGTCCCCGCCGACTCAACTACCACAAACTCCACGTTCCTCCTTTCCGATTTCCACCCACTACCAAACTCCACTGGTAAGGTGATCACTCCTAGCGGATAGGAGGTAAAACCAGAGAATCCGACCATCGGGAAGTTCGCCTCCTTCAGTTCCTTCTTCGTTTTCCCCATGACCTCCAGCGCATCCATGAATAGAATATCGGAGGAGCTCCCTCCATCGATCAGAATTCGCTTCATCTCGTACCCGTTCACATCCAAAGTCACGACCAAAGCATCATCGTGCGGAGTCTCCACGCCTATGAGATCCTCCGATGAAAAGGAGATCACCATCTATTCCTTCAGGGTCCAGGATTGGGACCTCTTACCTAGCACCACAGCAGCAGGAATTCTAGAGGCATAAACATCTCGGGAGGACGAGGTATCACCCCCCGCGGCAAACCCTCCGTAAATTACATTGATTGTGCCTCGCTTCTCCTTACGGGCACCGGAAGACTCCGGGTCGGACCTCTTCTTCTTTGGGGACCGATCCCGGGATCGAGAACGGGACCGTGATCGGGATCGAGAACGGGACCGTGATCGGGATCGAGAACGGGATCGACACCGCTTATCCCCGAAAAACTCCTTAAGATTCCCCTTCTGGATCAGCTTTCCGATCTCCTTCTTCAGCTCCCGACAATGATTGGTGTCATGGCCATTCGCGCGATGGAATCGATAGTAGCGGTCGGTGCGAGATCCCAAAAATTCTCCTTCCTTCTTCGGGGGGGTACCTAGAGATGCCCTGTCGCTCCTGACTGTTAACACCTCCGCCATAGAGCTGTTGAGAGGAATGTCATGATCCTCCCGCCTGTCCTTGTTCGAGGAACGCCTATCATCCCTTCGATCAGAGCGACCTGACCCCGACTGCTTTCAGCTTTATCCTTCGACTTGCGCTCGTCTAAGGGTTTGACCGATTGCTTTCCCTTATTCGACTTCGGGGGCTCGAGCTCTCCAGCGGCTATCTTCGATTCCTGGACATCGATTTGCCGCTTCACCCTCTTCTGCAGTGCCTCCATATTCCACACAGTCTTCTCAGCCACGCTGTGCATCAAGTCGGAACCGTAGGGGGCTGTTAGGTTCCGAATGAAGGTACAGATGGTTTCACCCTCCGAAATCTCCTCGTCAATTTCTGCCACGTTGGCAGTGTATCGCTGGTATTAGTGCGCCAGCGACTCGTCGGACCTCTGTACCACCTGGGTCAGGGACCTCACACTCTTCAGCAGACGTCTGCGACCCTGGTACTGCTGAATGAAGCGGCCGTGCATATCAGCCCAGCAAGTGATGCAGCCTGGGGGCAGACTGAAGAACCAGGTTAGGGCTCTCTCGCTCAGTGTGTTCGGGAACAACGTACACACAATATCCTCATTCGGGGCTCTGCCCAGACACGCCATGAGGTGCTTCTGGACATGACGAACCGGATCTCCCTCGCCATCGTACTCCTTAATCGTGGGGATACCCAGTCCTGGCGGGGCGAGGGTGTCTATGAGTCGAGGAACGAAGGGATGGGTGGACCGATCCCTCAGTTCCGACACCAGCGGCTTCTGCTTTCCCATGCAGATGTTCACGATCTTCACCACCTGATCGGGGGTGATGGGACCATTAAGGGAATGGTCCTGTGCTGCACTGGTCCTGGCCCGTCGACCACGAATCGCTCTGGCTGAACGGACTCCCTACTCCTGCCCTGGCCTCGGGGCTGAGCCTCCCGCATGTTCTGAACCTCTGCTAGTGGGGGCGCTTCCTCTTCTAGTTGGGGCATCTCCTCTTGCCTCCTCGCAGCCTCTCTCCAATCTAAGAGGGCCTCCACAGCTGCCAAAAACATTGGCATGGCTTCCGCCACAGCCCTCGTCAGGTCCGCAGCTGGAGGAGCCACCAGCTCCCTGTTCCCCTGGTGTTGAGCAGCAGCATCTTCGTGACCTTCATTATGCCCCCCCTGTCTGGGAGACCTCAGCAACAGGAAGATTCTGGTCCTCCTCGCGTTCCAGTGGTGAATTCAAAGTCGTCGCAGCAGGATGACGGGAACCACCAGATTGTCCTTGTCTTCTTTGCTTGCCATCCACCATTGAACGAGTAGAAGGCATATCAGCTTTTTGTTACGTTCCCACAGACGACGCAAATGTTGGATCACGACGGAATTCCGGTACGATCTTTGACGGCGATCCTAGCTCCTTCGCTCCACGCAATCCTGCAAGAGGGGATAGCCCAGGCGGTGACCCAGAATCCCTCTCCGATGCTTAAATGAGTATCTCGTGTGGACTGGCAAGCAGTAATCTCAAGTAACGTATATCAGAACGTAACTGATCTGAGGTAACCTCTGCCTTTTTATAGGCGGAGAGGTACCTCAGTTACCTGGTAAACCTTTGGGGGTGGTTAGCCCGTATTCCGCGTATCTCGGCCACGATCCCACCTATCTAGGCCATGATCTCGCTTATCTCGGCCACGCCCCGCGTATCTCGGCCACGCTCCGCGTATCTTAACTACGCTCCGCGTATCTCAGCCACGCCCAGCGTATCTCGGCCTTAACCTCCGATAGCAAGTCCCGACTAACATCGGGGACTCCAGAGTTATCTCGTTGTGTCACCGCTAGGGGCCCCTCGTCATCGTGACAGGGCCAATCATTCTCAGGGATTCGTCATCGGGGCCTACTCAAAGGCTTCTCATCGGGAGCTTCCAGCTCACCTATCGGGACCGACTCTGTCGGGACCTTTCATCATCGGGACTCCCTCTGTCGGGACCCTTCGCCTGGGTCATCTTGACCTCCATTTAGGGCCCAGTGGGCCTGTTTGCCGTTTCCTCACCGTTAGAGGGCCTAACGGCCATAGCGGAACCCATCAATGCCAATAATACATTTTTTCCAACAATCCCCCACATGAATGGAAATTCAGAGAGTACCTAGACGAACTTCTAGACTCAAGAATAGTGGAGCTCAACGGTCAATACCTGCAAAGAATAGGTAGGGGTAACCCCTTTGAACCTATCCCTTGTGAGATCATGCCTTCTCTACTGACTGGTCGGTAGACGCGATGTCCTTGAACCGACTGTCGTTGGTGTAAATGACGACATAACCCACACAGATACCTTCCTAGCCTTGGTTCTGTTCTCGCCCTGTGATCAGGTAAGGCCATGGAACACGCGCCTGGTTCTGGAAGCGTTTCTAAGAATTGTGCCCTCAACAATTCCTTTCGAAGCGGCCCCACTTCTCACTCGCATAGGTGATTCTATGTCTCACGAGCATCATCACGACTCTGAGCTCTCCTTACGAATCATTAAAAGCTTTGCTTAATATGTGATCTCAAATAAGTAATTCGCATTATAATGCGCGGTATAACTGATACTTGACGATCATCTAACGCAAAAGCTTAACCTCATCTCCATCACTGTTTCTCATCATAGGAATGGACCCGAGGGTAAAGACCCCCACAGTGATCACACCCACTCTTGTGATTAGGTTGTCCCATTGAACCAAGTTCTTGGGATCTCCAGTCATCATGGTTGGGTTTTCCTTCTCAAGAGTGTTTCCTTCATGGGCATAAGTCACATTCCCTTCGATGATTTATCAACTCGCTCTTTTTAACCTTTAAAGGTTAGCGGATCCGCATTTATAATACGCCATCATTGGACTTCGCAGAGTCACAGATAAAATTCAACTGAGAGCAGTTGTTAAGCCGTGTATTTTATCCCGTTTGACTACATATATTTATACTTACACGCTTTTATGAGACACTCTCATATTCAATTGTAAATGCAAAAGTTTTCTACCTTGCACAATATTGAAGAGATGATAGTCTGAGGACTAATATTTGATGAAATGATAGTCTGAGGACTAATATTTGATGAGATGACGGTCTGAGGACCCTGATGTTCTAATGACCAATGATAATAAATGAAGGTCTGAGGACCTATGTTTAATAAAATAATGATCCAAGGATCAATGTTGTGGTGATTGAGAGTTTGTAATAACTTCATACCCAACTCGTGTGATAACACGTTAAAATTTTATGGAAGAAATTAAAATAATGTGGTTGAGACCATGTTTGTTTTGGAGCCACGGTCAATGTGGGGGGTAGGTTTAAATAGCAGATTCCTTTATTAAGGTACCCCGAATAATATTTGAGAACTCTTCATAAATTGTGCAAGGTAGAAAACCTTCGCATTTACAATTGAATATGAGAGTGTCTCATAAAAGCGTGTAAGTATAAATTTATGTAGTCAAACGGGATAAAATACATGGCTTAACAACTGCTCTCGGTTGAATTTTATCAGTGACTTTGCGAAGTCCAATGATGGCGTATTATAAATAAACGCGGATCCGCTAACCTTTAAAGGTTAAAGAGAGCGAGTTGATAAATCATCGAAGGGAATGTGACTTATGCCCATGGAGGAAACACTCTTGAGAAGGAAAACCCAACCATGATGACTGGAGATCCCAAGAACTTGGTTCAATGGGACAACCTAATCCCAAGAGTGAGTGTGATCACTGTGGGGGTGTTTACCTCGGGTCCATTCCTATGATGAGAAACAGTGATGGAGATGAGGTTAAGCTTTTGCGTTAGATGATCCTCAAGTATCAGTTAAACCGCGCATTATAATGCGAATTACTTATTTGATATCACATATTAAGAAAATCTTTTAATGATTCGTAAGGAGAGCTCAGAGTCGTGATGATGCTCGTGAGACATAGAATTACCTATGCGAGTGAGAAGTGGGGCCGCTTCGAAAGGAATTGTTGAGGGCGCAATTCTTAGAAACTCTTGCAGAACCAGGCGCGTGTTCCATGGCCTTACCGGATCACAGGGCGAGAACAGAACCAAGGCTAGGAAGGTACCTTTTTGGGTTATGTCGTCATTTACCCCAACGACAGTCGGTTCAAGGACATCGCGTCTATCGACCAGTCAGTAAAGAAGGCATGATCTCACAAGGGGTAGGTTCAAAGGGGTTACCCCTACCTATTCTTTGCTGGTATTGACCGTTGAGCTCCACTATTCTTGAGTCTAGAAGTTCATCAAGGTACTCTTTGAATTTCCATTCATGTGGAGGATTGTTGGAAAAATGTATTATTGGCATGACTATTTTTCTGATCGGGTGAATGGAAAATTGTAATTCTTAGTACACCCGGCCAGAGTTGTCCAGTCTTCGTCCAGATTCGTTGAATTTGACGAATTGATGATCCATAACGGCTTCATTAATAGGGACATTTATTTTTATTTATTACGGTGTCATTAATACAGGCCTCCACCTCCCTATAAATAGAGAGTTTCTATTCTCTATTTTCAATCTAAGACAATCTCAATTGGATTCGAATCCTTTCTTTTATGATGTCAATAGGTTTCTAGGTCGTTTTGGACCGCAAGTCCTGTTCCTGGTGGAGTTCAGGCAAGGTTCTGTTCGACTGGTGGGGCTTCGTGCTATCTCGCACTGGAATGCCGTTTTATCCTGGGAGACAATCACTCATGTTTATCCTCTAGCACAACCGATGAGTCGGTGAGGGGGCGAAATTGTCTTAAGGAGACCGTGATCAGAACGGGACTCGGTTTAAAAACATTCGTTCATTTGTTCCAGAAAATTCTCCTTTAAAATTCCCCTTTTATGTGCTATATTTTCCAACAATACCACAGCCATATGTACGGGTATTAATAAAGGGCTTAGGACTATGAAGAAGGGTTAGTTTCTTGACTTAGGAGGGAAGTACTTACGGTGTAATGGGTGAGTTGCAAATTGACTAGAAACAATGAAAGACTGCTTCTCTTGATCAAATTTGAGGTAAGTGTATCGAAATTAACTGGATACCTAGAGTGTATAGAGAGATCGATCGACTCAAATTTTCGATTTTGACAAGATCTTTTGTAATTATCCAGTTTATTAAACATCATGGGAGTTGTGTCGAGTAATCTGAGTTGCAGACAAGATGCGAACCGAAGGCGAAATTATTAAAAGGTATACTTCAGAGGTAATCATATTGAAATTAACTGGATACCTAGGGTGTTTAGAGAGATCGATTGACTCAAATTTTCGATTTTGACAATATCTTTTGTAATTATCCAGGTTATTAAACATTATGGGAATTCTGTCGAGTAATCTGAGTTGCAGCCAAGATGCGAACCGAAGGCGAAATTATTAAAAGGTATACTTCAGAGGTAAGCGTATCGAAATTAATTGGATACCTAGGGTGTTTAGAGAGATCGATCGACTCAAATTTTTTATTTTGACAAGATCTTTTGTAATTATCCAGGTTATTAAACATTATGGGAGTTTTGTCGAGTAATCTGAGTTGCAGACAAGATGCGAACCGAATGCGAAATTAGTAAAAGGTATACTTCGGAGGTAAGTGTATTCAAATTAACTTGATACCTAAGGTGTTTAGAGAGATCGATCAACTCAAATTTTTTATTTTGAAAAGATCTTTTGTAATTATCCAGGTTATTAAATAGCATGGGAGTTTTGTCGAGTAATCTAAATTGCAGCCAAGATGTGAACCGAATGAGAAATTATTAAATGGTATACTTCAGAGGTAAGCGTATCGAAATTAACTGGATACCTAGGGTGTTTAGAGAGATCGATCGACTCAAATTTTCGATTTTGACAAGATCTTTTGTAATAATCCAGGTTATTAAACATCATGGGAGTTGTATCGAGTAATCTGAGTTGCAGCTAAGATGCGAACCGAAGAAGAAATTATTAAAAGGTATACTTCAGAGGTAAGTGTATCGAAATTAACTGGATACTTAGGGTGTTTAGAGAGATCGATCGACTCAAATTTTCGATTTTGAAAAGATATTTTGTAATTGTCCAGGTTATTAAACATCATGGGAGTTGTGTCGAGTAATATGAGTTGCAGACAAAATGCGAACCGAAGGCGAAATTATTAAAAGGTATACTTCAGAGGTAAGCGTATCGAAATTAACTGGATACAGGTGTTTAGAGAGATCGATCGAGTCAAATTTTCGATTTTGACAAGTTCTTTTGTAATTATCTAGGTTATTAAACATCATGGGAGTTGTGTCGAGTAATCGGTGTTGCAGTCAAGATGCGAACAAAATGCGAAATTATTAAAAGGTATACTTCATAGGTAACAGTATCGAAATTAACTGGATACCTAGGTTTTTAGAGAGATCGATCGACTCAAATTTTTTATTTTGAAAAGATCTTTTGTAATTATCCAGGTTATTAAACATCATGGGAGTTTTGTCGAGTAATCTTAGTTGCAGCCAAGATGCGAACCGATGGCGAAATTATTAAAAGGTATACTTCAGAGGTAAGCGTATCGAAATTAACTGGATACCTAGGGTGTGTAGAGATATCGATCAACTCAAATTTTCGATTTTGACAAGATCTTTTGTAATTATCCAGGTTATTAAACATCATAGGAGTTGTGTCGAGTAATCTGAGTTGCAGCCAAGATGCGAACCGAATACGAAATTATTAAAAGGTATACTTCATAATAAAAAAATTATACCAAGAGGATTCATTAACATTAAATATTCTGAAAATGATGCCAAGAGGATTCATTAACATTAAATATTGCCGGAGCAAAAGTGGTAAAATAATTGTTGATTTGATTTGCATTTTCGATACACTAATATAATTATTCTCAAACAGAATAATATATGTTGAAGATGGCTCCTTAATTAGATTCTAGAAGCATCAAACATGTTATATATACAGTTGGTAACATGAACTAATTTATTTCCACTACCAATAGTAAAAGTATATTCCTCTTCAAATTATGATTATAATTATACATATTGTATAGTAATCATTAATGAACTTATGCATTTTTTTCTTCAAATTATGTATTTTAAAAACAAATTAAGATATACTTCTCTTGGTAACTCGCGTGGTGCGCGAGATTAGTAGCTAGTATTATAAAAATTCAGCTGCGGAAACTCTCTGGCTGACACGTGGGCAGTTCGCCCAGTCACCGTTTCCTAATTTAATTAGTATTTAATTAGAGCTCTATAAATATATATATAAAATATTGATTGGTTGTAAATTAAGAAATTTTTTTATCTCTTATTTTAGACTCTACGCAAAATAAAGAATTTGATTTATAAAAAGTTTCTATTTAAATACATTATCTATACAGTTTGGCTGCGAAAAACCATATACCGCCATTTATGCAATATATATAGATAATAATAAATAATAATATGCCACGGCCAAATTTACATGTTAGCTAATTTAGGAAGACCAACCCTAAATATAGTTAGTAAAATAAATACTCTAAACATAGTTCACGAAATACATGGCCAAACCAATATATTTATAAATACCAAATCTAAGGATCATCCCATATTTTAGAAGGAAAATCTACCGAATAAATCAATAATATATTATAAACAATACAATATATGTAATATTCTCCTACACTAAATTACGCCAAAAAATATGATATATATATATATATATATATTTTGAAAGGCAACATTGCATAACAAATATATTAGGATTTAGTGGTCACAAAAATTATATTAAGATTTTTCTGTCTTTTTGAATTATATTTCTCTTTATTTTTACATTAATCTTGATATTAAAGTGTGCTCTTTCTGTCGCAAATGTCAACAATAAAGAAGTTTGATCATCCCTACTTTAGGGAATATGAAATTCATGAATATTGCGTATTATTCAAAAACTTAAAATCTGTATTACAAAGCTATTTATATTAGTAGGCTAGAAGCTAACTTGCCGACTAAGCAACTAAACAACTCTGCTTCTAACTAACTTGCTGACTAAGCTATATAACTCTTAACATCCCCCCTCATCGATTTTTCTTTTTTATTCTCGGAAAACATCTTTAATTCCATATTGATTCAAGAGAAATTCGCTGCTGCCAATAGAGTGCTTTGGTGAGCAGATCTGCAAGTTGATCTTCTGATGCAATGTAAATTGGCTGCATCGTTCCATCCATCACCTTATCTCTGATAGAATGACAATCCAACTCAATGTGTTTTGTCCGCTCATGAAACAATGGATTTTTACTCATCTTTATGGCAGCTTCACTGTCAGAATAGACACATATGGGCTCATCAATCCTGATTCCCATTTCTTGCAGTAAATTCTTCATCCAAGTGGCTTCTCCAGCAGCCAAACTCAGACTTCTATATTCTGCCTCTGTGCTTGATTGTGACACAGTTATATTTTTCTTTACTTTCCAACTTACCATCGCATCTCCACAGTAGGAACTGATAGATCTTCTTGAAAACACACATGATCCCCAGTCTGCATCGCAGTAAATCTTCAAACTCAAGTCATTCTTTGCAGGAAAGAACAAACCCTGACCAGGAGAGCCTTTGATATATCGTATCACCCTCATTGCAGCTTTATAATGAGAATGTTTGGGTTGATGAACAAATTGACTCAGTTGTTGGACTGAGAAGGCTATGTCAGGTCTTGTCATGGTTAGGTAAAGTAATTTCCCAACCAATCTTCTATAAGAACTCACATCTTGATACAGTTCATCATCTGCATTCAGACTGAAGAAATCATCATATTCTTTGGTTGTGAGTTTTTTACCTGCTTCCATAGGAGTTGGAGATGGTTTTGCAGCTCCTAATCCTGCTTCCATGATGATCTCTAAGGCATATTTTCGCTGGTTCAAGAGAATACCTTTGTCAGTCCTTGCAACTTCCAAACCAAGGAAAAACTTTAGATCCCCCAAGTCTTTTAATTTGAAGTTGTTTTGTAGAATATCCTTTAGGTCACAGATCATTTCTTTGCTTGATCCTGTGATAAGAATATCATCTACATAAACTAACAAGTAGACAGAATCATCTCCTTTTGACTTGGTGAACAAAGAGTAGTCTGATTTGCTTTGCTATTACCCATTATTCAGTAAAGCTTGTGTGAACTTTATATTCCACTGTCTGAAACTTTGTGATGGTGGCTTTCCTCTGAGACATTCATAAGGTGTCTTTTCATTCAGAATTGGAGTAGGCAGGAGATTGATCAAATAGCATGCTGCAATCACACAGTAGCCCCAGTACTTTATAGGAATGGAAGCCTGGAAATGAATAGCCCTAGCCACATTTAGAAGGTGTCTATGCTTTCTCTCCACTCTTGCATTTTGTTGAGGAGTGAAGCTGCAACTGGTTTGGTGTACTATACCAAGCTGCTGAAACAAAGACTTACTACTTTCATTCACGAATTCACCTCCATTATCGCTTCGAAATATTTTAACAGATCCCTGGAACTAATTTTTAACCATTAGGAGGAAACTTTTGATATGATGAATAGTTTCACTCTTGTTCACCATCAAATAGATCCAGGTGTGTCTGGTGCAATCATCCACAAGTGTTAAGAAGTATTGATACTTTTTAATCGTGGGAGTTCTGTAAGGACCCCAAAGGTCTAAATGCACAAGCTCAAAAGGTTGATTAGCATGAGAAACACTCTCAGCAAATGGTTTTCTGGTCTGCTTAGCAACAGGGCAGATATTACATTCCTTTATTTGACTAATATCAGCAGAAGACAAAGCTTTTATTCTAGTCATTCTAGTGCTAGAGATATGACCAAGACGTCTATGTAACAGAACAGGATCTCCATCAAATACTTCATTATCAGCAACAGCAGCAAAGCCAATCTTTTGATGAACTGGGAAGGGAACTTGCAGCATGTAAAGTCCCTTAATCAGAGTCCCAGTCACCAGCTTCTTCCAATCTGAGAGAGCCTGAAGCATCACAGAATCACCATGAAAAGCAACTCTGCAATTCAACTGAGCAGGCAATTTGCTAACAGCAATGAGATTAAAGTGGAATTCAGGAACCAACAATACATCTTTCAGAACACATCCTGATTTAATCACATAATCTCCAATATGTGGGACCCTGCACTTTTGACCATTAGGTAAATGAACAAATTTGCAAATTGAATCATTAAACCTAAGGTTCTGCAACCAGTCCTTATTGCAGGTCATGTGATCAGTTGCTCTAGAGTCTATGATCCAGCTCATGATAGAAGAGTAAATATTACCTGCCATGTTAGAGTGAGATTCAATTGGACTCATTGAAGTCTTTCCCTTCTCCATGTATTTGAGGAAAGCATCAAATTGTTGAATCTGACTCTGAGTGAATGAGCCAGCACCAGTACTAGTTTTCAAACCAGTAGATCCAGAGTCATTGTCAAATGACAATGGTTCATCAATTTCTGCCACACCTTCTCCCATTATCAAGTTAGCTGACTTCCATCTCTTCTTCAATTCTGGATACTTCTCCCAGCAAGTGTCCATACGATGACCTTTCTTTCCACAAAAAGTGCAGATCCATCATGCCTTATCAATTCTCTTAAAACCATTTCCATTAGAACCAGAAAGCATATTGCCATTACCATCACTTCTTTTCTTCACTGAGTATAGAGCAACACTGCCATTATTTATCAGTCCATCAGTAATGTGACCAGACAAATTTCTTTGATCCTCCTCCTACAATAGAACTGAATATGCAACACCCAAGCTTGGCAAAGGTTGTCTCATCAATAAATTCGTCCTCACTGAGCCATATGATTCATTAAGGCCAATAAGAAACTGAATTAACTTTTGGTTTTCCTTGTGAGCATTCAATAATTCCCTATCAGCTTCACACTCCAGAACTAAGTCATTTATGGCAGCAAGTTCGTCCCACAGCATCTTAAGCTTTCCAAAATAAACAGTAATGGTTAGAGTACCTTGAGTCACACTGTAAATGTCTCTAGTGAGTTGAAAAATTCTAGTGCCATCGACCTTGTTGTACATGTCTCTGAGATCCTTCCAGATTGATTCGGCTGTAGGATTGTAAACTAAGCCACTTACCAGCTCCTTAGTGACAGACTTCCTCAACCACGCCTTGACCAGAGCATTGCAACGATCACAAAGGACTCGTTGATTGGCAGAAACCGAGTCTCTTCCGAAACTTCCATCGATGAAACCGAGTTTGTTCTTAATCAACAGACTCTCCTTTATCGCACAGCTCCATGTTTGATAATTCTCCGTCCCTTGAAGTTGAAACTCAATCAAGGAAGCGCCGTTAGTATCGGAGGGATGGAGTGTAAGGCGATCATCGATATCAATAGCCGTAATTCCAAACAGCAACAATCACGAACAAAGATAATTCGTCGGAGATTAGAACACCAGACGATTGATGAACAAATCGCAGCGACGGTACCGCCTCGCACACGCAAGCTTCCCCGTCAGACCTGTGATTTGGATCGAAGCTCGATTGAAGCTCGAATCAAAGCTTGATCGAAGACGACGAGCTCAACGAAGTAGTCGCCGGAAAAGTTTGTTAGGAATTCCGTTGGATCTTGAGAAGGCTCTGATACCATTTAGGGAATATGAAATTCATGAATATTGCGTATTATTCAACAACTTAAAATCTGTATTACAAAACTATATATATTAGTAGGCTAGCAGCTAACTTGCCGACTAAGCAACTAATCAACTCCGCTTCTAACTAACTTGCTGACTAAGCTGATGGGTTCCGATGTAATCGTTAGCCCCGTTAACAGCCAATGGACGACGAGTAGGTCCAGTGGGCCTCGTGAAAAGCCTGGAAGGCCCAGAGGCCCAGCACGAAGGGTCCCGACTTTAGCGGTCGGTCCCGATGTATGAGCCGAATGCTCCCGATGAGAAGCCTCTGAGTAGGCCCTGATATGCCTTAGTAAAGGCCCCGATAATAAAGCCCCGCAGAGGCTGGACCTGTCCCGTGGAGACTGAAGGTCCTGGGTGGTGATCTAGAATGAGACAACTCTGGAGTCTCCGACAGGAGTCGGGACTTGTGATCAGAGGATAAAGACCGAGAAACCCGCCTACTAGATAGAGTAGTGGGAGACGGTTAGAGATGAAGATAAATCCCCCGAGATACGCAGGGCGTGCCCGAGATACGCGGAGTACGGGTAAGATACGCGGAGCGTGGGGCAAGATATATGGAATCCCAACCGAGATATACGGAATCGTGGCGAGATACACGGAATCATGGGCAAAACTGCCAGGCGCAGTAACAGGTAACTGAGTAACTTCCCCTCCTATATAAAGGAGGAAGTTACCTCAGAAAACCATCATCTAATACGAACTTAGACTTTTGCTTACCACCCCATTGATCACCATACTCATTTAAGCATCGGAGAGGGATTCTGGGTCACCACCCAGGTCATCCCCTTTTGCAGGATTACGCGGAGCCCAGGAGTCCAAAGCTTTCCGTCAAGGACGTAACGGAGCTTCGCCCGTGATCCAACATTGGCGCCGTCTGTGGGAACTTACAAAAAGTCAACATAGTTTCTACCAGATCAATGGCCGGTGGTGGCAAGAAGAAGCAAGTTCAGGCTGGCAGTTCTCGTCCCGCAGGAACTGTGAATTCCCCGTTGCCGGAACGTGTTGCTGAACAAGGTGAGAACCCCGCTCTTTCCCAGACAGGGGGGCAGGGTGATGGCTATGAGGTCTCGGTCCGAGACACAGGCGGAATAGGCAGGATGTCCCGCGTAGGGAGCAAGATGAGGCTCCCCCAAACCCGGTGGGCCATGGAGGAGAAGGAGTCCCGCGAAGGGAAGAAGGGTCGTCTTCGAACTCGGAGTTGGCCAAGGCAGTAGCAGACGCTATGCCCATGTTCTTGGCCGCCATGGAGGCCTTGTTGGACAAAAGAGAGGCCGCTAAGAGGGCGGAGGAGTTGCCTCCGCGAGAAGAATTACCACCACCCCCACCGAGGGTGGACCCAGAGGAACAGGAGATTCCGCCCAGGAGCAAGGGTAAGGAACTAGCACACCCGGAGAAGTTCGTGGTCGACGGCCCAGGTCCAGTGCAAAATAGGACCATTCCTCTGAATGGCCCCATCACCCCCGATCAGGTGGTGAAAATCGTAAGCATCTGCATGGGTGATCAGAAGCAGATGACATCGGAGTTAAGGGATCGGTCCAGCCATCCTTTCGTGCCGCGGCTAATCGATACCGTCGCCCCGCCTGGGCTAGGTATTCCGACTATCAAGGAGTATGACGGTGAAGGGGACCCAGTTCGCCATGTTCAAAGGCACGTCCAGGCCTGTATGGGTAGGACTTCAAATGATGACCTCATATGCTCATTGTTCCCGATAACCCTGGGAGAAAGGGCCATGACTTGGTTCTTCAGCCTCCCGCCAGGATGCATCACGTGCTGGGCTGATATGCACGATCGCTTCATCAAGCAGTACCAAGGTCGGAGGCGTCTTCTGAAGAGTGTGAGGTCCTTGACCCAGGTGGTGCAGAGACCCGATGAATCGTTGGCATACTACTACCAACGGTTCAATGCTAGTGCTGCGGAGATTGATGAAGAAATCTCGGAGGGAGAAACAATCCGTACTTTCCTGCGGAACTTGAGCGCTCCGTACGGCTCCGATCTGATGCACAGCGTAGCCGCGAAAGCCGTGTGGTGTATAGAGGCCCTGCAAGCGAGGGTGAAACAGCAAATTGACGTCCAGGAGTCGAAGATTGCTGCTGGAGAACTCGATCCCCCGAAATCGGGGAGAGGAAAGCCATCGTCCAAGCTGTCAGATGATCGCAAAGAGAGCGACAAGTCGGAAGGAAGCAGGAACCGTGGTCGTCCCGATAAAAGAGAAGACAAGCGTCCTCCGAGGAAGGACAACCGAGAAGGTCGGGCTGTTCCCATCAATAGCTCGATGACCTCTGTGTTAGCTGTGATGGACAGACAGGGTCTCGCTCGATACCCCCCGAGGAAAGAAGGCGAATTCCTAGGAGGCCGCCCTGACCGTTACTGTCGCTACCATCGAGCCAATGGTCACGACACCGAAAACTGTCGGGAGTTGAAGAAGGTAATTGAGAAGCTGATCCAGAAGGGGAAGCTAAAAGAATTCGTTGGAAAGGGGCGGTGCCGATCCCGTTCCAGAAGTCGGTCACGATCCCGCTCTAAGTCCCGACCGATCCCCGAAGAAGAAAAAGATTGAGCAAGAAGCTTCAGGCTCAGGTGCCCGTAGGGAGAGGCGCGGAACTATCAACGTCATCCACGGAGGGATGGCAGCAGGAGGTGATACCTCCGCTTCCCGGAGAACTACGCTTCTCGCATATCTTCCGCGGTGGTATTAGGCAAAAGGTCCCGGTCGTGGACTCTGAAGGAGGAAATGGTAATTTCTTTTTCGGAGGAGGATCTAGTAGGCGTGGAGAGCCCTCACGACGACGCCTTAGTCGTGAACTTAGACGTAGACGGATTCGAGATGAAGCGGATCCTGATAGACGGAGGGAGTTCCTCCGATATTCTTTTCATGGACGCTTTGGAAGCCATGGGAAAGACGAAAAAGGACCTCACACAGGTGGATTTCCCGATGGTGGGATTCTCTGGCTCCACCTCTTACCCGTTGGGAATGATTACCTTACCGGTGGAGTTTGGTAGTGGCTGGAAGATGGAGAAACGAAACGTAGATTTCGTCGTCGTGGAGTCTGCGGGGGCATACAACGCCATTATCGGAAGGACCACTATCAACCCTCTTATGGCAGTCGCCTCAACGGTCCACCAGAAGATGAAGTTCCCGACTGACAACGGAGTCGGAGAGGTCAAGGGTGACCAAGTGGCATCACGGAAATGCTACGTTAACGCCACCCGACGGAGAAGGAGGGAGGCCATGACTGTCCTTCAGACTGATGCTGATCCTCGAGAGGAGTATAGGCGTCCCGCCCCCATGGAGGATTTGAAGGAAATTGAGATCGATGGGCCTCAGAGGAAGGTGAAGATCGGGTCTGCTCTGTCGGAGGAAAGAGCCAAAGAGTTGATCGAACTCCTGAAGGAGTTTAAGGAGCTGTTTGCCTGGTCCCCGAGTGATATGCCAGGAATCAGCCCCGACGTGATAGTACACGAGCTGAAGATAGATCCCGCGATCAAGCCTATCACGCAGAGAAGACGTCCGATGGGCGCGGATAAGAGGATCGCGATCCAGCAAGAAGTCGGCAGACTGCTTGACGCTGGATTCATCAAGGAGCTCCGATTCCAGACTTGGGTGGCTAACCCAGTGCTGGTGCGAAAGAGTAACGGAAAGTGGCGGATGTGTGTCGACTTCCGCGACTAGAACAAAGCCTGCCCAAAGGACTGCTACCCGCTCCCGAGGATTGACCAGTTGGTGGATGCCACATCGGGACATGAGCTGCTGAGCTTCATGGATGCCTACTCCGGGTACAATCAGATCAAGATGGCGAAGGAGGATGCCACCCATACAGCCTTCTATGCCGACAGTGACGTCTACCATTACGACGTGATGCCCTTCGGATTGATCAATGCCGGAGCAACTTACCAGCGGATGGTGAACAAATTGTTTGGAGACATGCTGGGGAAAACCATGGAGGCGTATGTGGATGACATGCTGGTGAAGTCCCGATAGGCAGGAGACCATGTCCAGAACTTGGCGGCGGCATTTGAGCGGATGAAGTTCCATCAGTTTCGGCTGAAACCCGACAAATGTGCCTTTGGGGTGAACTCGGGGAAGTTCCTAGGGTTCATGGTGAGCCAGAGAGGAATTGAGGTGAACCCCGAGAAGCTGCGAGCAATCGAGGAGATGCAGTCCCCGAGGACTCATCGGGAGGTCCAAGTGCTGAATGGCCGGTTGGCCGCGATGAATCGCTTCCTATCCAAGGCGAGTGACCGAGCTATGCCATTTTTTGATGTGCTGAGGGCTAACAAGAAGTTCGAATGGACCGACAAGTGTGAGGAGGCGTTCCAGGCACTCAAGCTGCACCTCCGTACCCTCCCGCCGTTCGCGAAACCAGTTCCAGGCGAGCCGCTCTATTTCTATTTGGCTGTTTCTGATGTGGCTGTTAGTTCTGTTTTGATTAAAATTGTCAAGGGCAACCAAGTGCCTATCTATTATGTAAGCAAGGCGTTTGCCAAGTCTGAAATAAACTATCCCGCTATTGAGAAGTATCTCTTCGCGTTGATTATTGCCGCTCGAAAACTGCGACCTTACTTCCATGCCCATGAAGTCACGGTATTGACTAATCAGCCCTTGAAACACTTTTTGAACCGACCGGAGGCGTCGGGGAGATTGGTGAAATGGGCCATCGAGCTGACGGAATTCCGCATTCATTTCGCTCCGAGAACCGCTATTAAGGGCCAGGCATTGGCAGATTTTATAGCTGAGTCTACGGCACCCGATCTGGAAGTAACGGGTTCCACAGAGGGGGCAACCATGGAGGAAGTCCCGACAACAGAACAGCAGCCAGAACAGCCAAATGAGGAGAATACTTGGGAGATGTACACTGATGGTTCATCGAGTGTAGAGGGCTCGGGGGCAGGATTCGTATTGATACCGCCCGGTGGAGGCGAGCCCCTACGATATGCCTTGGCGTTGACGTTCAAAGCCACCAACAACGAAGCGGAGTATGAGGCTCTCATCACGGGCCTCAAGACTGCCAAGGGTACGGGGGTCGATCATTTAAAAGTGAAGTGTGATGCCAGCTTGGTTGTAAACCAAGTCCAGGGGAACTATGAAGCTAAGAGCCCGACAATGAAGAAGTATTTGCACGAGGTACAGACTTTGAAGGGAAGCTTCAAAAGCTTTGATATCGAGGCAATCCCGAGGGAAGAAAACGCGGAAGCAGATGCCTTGAGCAAGTTCGCTCTGGGAGTGGCCCCCGAGGAGAATCGAAAGGTGCATTTCCTAGAAAAGGTGATTATCTCAAACATCGATCCGGCGGAGGTCTGCGCTATTGAGACAGGATCGGAGGAGGAAGAAAAACCCACGTGGATGACCCCGATGGTCACGTATCTGACTACAGGGACACTCCCCGATGATAAGGTGGCAGCTGTCAGGTTGCGGCGGATCGCGGACAACTATGCGATGGTGGACAACCAGTTGTACAAAAAAGGGTATGTAAAGCCTTTTCTAAAATGCGTAGCAGAGCCTGACACAAATCGGATCCTGAGGGAGCTACACGAAGGAGTCGCGGCCTGCCATGAAGGGGCCCGATCTCTAGTGAGGAAGGCATTGAACTTAGGTTACTATTGGCCCTCGATGAACAAGGAAGCGACCGCGATGGTCCGATCCTGTGATGCATGCCAGAGGTACGCCCCAAATATCGTGGCTCCCGCCGCGGACCTAATGCCCATCAGGAGTGCATGGCCCTTCGCGCAATGGGGGATTGACTTGGTGGGACCTCTTCCCCAAGCGAAAGGTCAGTGCAAGTATTTACTCGTGGCTATCGACTACTTTTCAAAGTGGATAGAGGCTAAGGCATTGGCTAGAACGACGGGGCAGCAGATCCTCAAGTTCCTTCAAACTCAGATCGTATCCCGGTACGGGGTTCCTCGAGTGTTGATCAGCGACAACGGCCCTCTGTTCAATGGGGCTCAGTTAAAGGAGTACCTGGAGGAACTAAACATCGAGCATCGGACCGCTTCAGTCCGCCACGCTCAGACCAATGGCCAGGTAGAGTCAGCCAACAAGATCGTGATGGATGGCCTGAAGAAGAGAGTCTATGCCTTGCAGGGCCATTGGCTGGATGAGCTCGAGAACATGCTGTGGGCTGTGAGAACAACACCCAAGCAATCAACAGGAGAAACTCTGTTTGGCCTGGTCTATGGCACGGAGGCAGTCGCTCCCGTGGAAATAGCGGTGGCGTCCCATCGCGCGAAATATTACGAGCCTCTGACAAACGAGGAAATGAGACGTCTGGACTTAGACCTACTCGAGGAAAAGAGGTGGAAGGCTGATGAAGTCCAGGCCCGAATGCGTCTGGCAACAGCCCGATATTACAATCGGCGTGTCAGGTCCCGACAATTCTTCGTGGGAGAACTTGTCTGGCGGAGGAACGAGTTCGTTCATCAAGATCGGATCAACAAATTATCGCCAAAATGGGAGGGACCTTACAAGATCGTAGGGATGCCAGTACCCAATGCATACAAGCTGGAAGACCTTGATGGCAAGACGTTGAAGCATTCCTTCAGTGGCGAACACTTGAAGAAGTATCATGTTTGATATTAAGCCGCCGTGAAGGGCGCAAATTGTCTATCAATAAGGTCCAATGTAAGCCTATTTTGAGTTATTTATGAATAAAAGAAGTTGCTTCCGATCAAATTGCTTTTAGATTTATTCTAACTGTTAGTAAGACGTCCTGAAGGACGCGATAAAAGCCTTCCGAGGTACGCGTAAGTCGTCTATATGACGCGGCCAAAAGCCTTAACGGGTATGGACAAAAGCCCTACGGGGTACACGTAAGTCGTCTATATGATGCAACCAAAAGCCTAGGTATGAAAAGGCCCTGATGGGTCCGCGTAAGTCGTCTATATGATGCGGCCAAAAGCCTTAACGGGTATGAAAAAGGCCCTGATGGGTCCGCGTAAGTCGTCTATATGATGCGGCCAAAAGCCTTAACGGGTACGAAAAGGCCCTGATGGGTCCACGTAAGTCGTCTATATGATGCGGAAAAAAGCCTTAAAGGGTACGATTAAGCCGTCCAGTAGAGACGCAATAAATGCCCTAAGGGGTGTGAAAATGGCCTTGAAAGGCAGGGATAAGAAGCCTTAAGTGGTGAAGTCCCGATTTTGGACGAGAAGCCTTAAGTGGTGAAGTCCCGATTTTGGATGAGAAGCCTTAAGTGGTGAAGTCCCGATTTTGGATGAGAAGCCTTAAATGGTGAAGTCCCGACTTTGGACAAGAAACCTTAAACGGTAAAGACTCGAGTAAAACGTCGGAAGGACGTATGAAGTCATGTTAATGGCGCATCGGAACGTTTTGAGTAACGAATTTTAAGCCGCTTTAAATAAAGTGCAAACGAATATCGGTGCCAAAACAGATGGAAAGAAAACTACTTATATAAAGGCCAGAAGGCCAAAGGAGTTCGTTACAAGAAACCAAGGAGAAAGATAACAAGGACTAAAAGATGTAAGCATTAAACTTGGTCCTTGTTGGAAGATGGATCCTCAGCAGCGTCGGTGAGAGCAGGGTCTGGAGGGGCCTGGACGGAAGGCTCCGCAGCTGACGGAGTCGGATCCACAGCAGCGGCTTCTTCACTCTCCGCGGGAAGGTTGAAATACTTCTCCGCGACAGGGGCCAGGGTTTCGGACTTCGTGAAGTCAATAGAATCCGCGTAGACTGTGTAGAGTTCCTCGACAGCATTATATAGCACATCCTCCATCTCAGACTTGCAAAACTCTACAGCAGCCACCTTGAACTCTTCAGAGTTCCGATACTCCCCGTGGCCCTGAAGGCGGCCCTCCTCGCGGCCCTGAAGGCGGCCCTCCTCGAGGCCTTGAGCCTTTGCCTCAGCCAGCTTGGCAGAGAACTCTGCCCTTTCCGCCTCAAGCTTGGCTTTGGCCTCCGCCAGAAGATCCGCGAAGACGTTCTTCTCGCGAATGAGTTACTGCTTCTCCTCCTCGTTCCGCTACTGCTCCACCTGAGCCATCTTCCGCTCTCGACGCATGACAGCCTCATGGTCGTGGACCTTGTTGAGCAGGTTTGAGGACAGATCATCGAGGAGAGCATTCTCCTTGGCCATCTTATTCTTGGCCGCCACCGCCTCGTCGAGTTCCACCTGAAGCTTGGCTAAGGCTTCAGGGTTCGACTTGGCTTCAGCCTCTTCCAAAGCGCTCTTCAGAGCTAAGGCGATGGCAAAGCTACGCTGCTGGTCCGCAGTTTCCTAAGGCGAAGGGAAAAAAGATAAAAGAATTCAGCGGTCGAAAGTAGGAATAAAGAAGAAAACGAGAAACGGTAAAGTATTACCTCCATCCGACGGACGGCCATGGCACGGAACTCCTCTTCAATATCCTCCCGCGTCAGGCAAAGTGGCCGTCTCAAAGCAGGAGGAATTGACCCTGACAGCAGATGCAGGGCCAAGTCAGGCTCAAGATTGTCCCGACGGATCGAAAACTCGTGGAGGGATTCGATCGGACGCCAAGGGATCGCCGCCTGGTCGGAAGTGTAAATCTTGTACACATCATCCATTGGAAGACGAGGGATAGGCTCGGCCCCGGTGGTGGGAGGAGCTACCTCAGTCGGAGGCTCGGGAGTTGGAGTGCGAAAAACAGGAGGAGGACTTCGGGACACGTCCCTCACAGCAGGCCTCCTGCTCCTTGACCTCGACCTGCCGCGGGGAAGCAGGCCCCCCTCATCAGGCTCCTCGACAGAAGGAGAAGCTTCCAAATTGGTCACCTGGCGGAACTGAGCTTCCGCCGGGACGTCCTCCAGCAGCAGTTCTTGCGGAGCTGCAGTCTCCACTGGAATGATAGCCTCCGTCGGGGCAGGAGCCTCCAAGGGACCTGCGGTGGCGGGACGAATAAAGTCAGGAATGGTACCACCAGGGCACCAGATGATTTGACGATCGAAGTTTTGGTTCTTCCCAAAGACGTTGTAATATCCCGCCTTGAGAACGCGGGGGATCTCTCCTCGAAGGATGTACTTGATCTCTTGAACCCGCGTTTTCCGATCAGCGGGGATAAATTCCTTGGGAACTAATTTTTTATATCGTTTAATTGCACGACGAACGCGCTTACCTTCCTCGACGGTGGTGGCCCCGAAGGCCCGATCTATCTCCTCCCGCCTGGCCTTCTTGGCCCCGACTTGCTCGTCGGTAGGAAGAGCAGCGGATAAGGGAGTGGAGGAGGAAGCACCCTTCTTCACCAGCTTGCGCTTCCGCTTGGAGCCACTCTGGACGGCATCAGTCTCGCCCTGCTTCAGAATGAGATGAGTCAACAGAGAAGCCTTCTTGGCTGCAAAGGTAAAAATAAGATAGTTAGAAATATTACCCAGATGACTAAATCTTTGGAAACTGAGTCAAGGAGTCGGACTCCGATAGTAATCAGGTTCCTCTCCTGGAGTTTGTTGGCATCGAGGGGTATGAAGTTGTCTCCCCAGCGGTAGAGTTGAACCATCTGAAGGGTATTGAGGTCATCCTCGGTGTAGTCCTGGAGCTTGGGGGCAGGGTCCGCCACGACCTCCCATCGAGGCCAGGGGACAGAGCTGTGCTGGACGAAGAAGTAGTACTTCTTCCAGCCGCTGTTGTCGGACCCCGAATCACGAATCAGCACCCGATCTTTGTGAAACTTCCAAGTTTCGTTATCCCAACCGAAACGTGAAAGTTGCTCCTTTTTCCACTTGGGGAGTCGGGGGGAGAAGGAGCAGACACCGGCTTTGTTGCACTTCATGCCGTAGAAAGTGCGGAACAGCAGAAGACTGTACGTCCACTGCTGGCGGTGGCATAAGAGTTGGAAGGCATTCCACACGCGGATGGCGTGTGGAGAGAAGGTACATGGATGCGTTTTGTAGAAGTTGCACATCTCCACCATGTTTCCACAGAAGGGGAACCGAATCCCCGCGCTTATTTGTCCGGCGGAGACAAACACTTCCCCTGCCCGAGGAGGCGTGATGATGTGCTTCCTTCTAACAGCAGGCTGAGATTCATATGGGAAGCGAGGCTCCCAATCCGAGGTAATACACCCCTCTCTAATGGCGGCCTCATACGAGCCCTCAGATATCTCATTGACAGCAAACTCGAAAACGAAAGGAGCCCTAACCTCAGAACTAGCTTCGTCTAAAACGATTGCAAACGAAGGGATTTGAGAAAACAAGAAGAAACAGCAAGTAAATTACGAAAACTCAGAAGAAAGCCCTTACCAGACATGATCGGTGGTCACAGAGGTGAAGCGAAGGAAGATCGGAAGGGTTGAAGGCCTGGGATCACTTGAATAGCAGGAGGAGCTTGGAGAGGAAGCTTCGAATGCAAGGATGATCGAAGAGAATGCAGAAGAAGTGAGAGTGCAGAAGAAGTGAATAATGCCAGGGCTTTAGCCTTTATAAGCAAAAGGGCAGCTGAGGGAGTTTAATCTTGACCGTTGAAGACAAAACGACTTGATCTCGATCGTTAAAATGGTGGAGACGGTACGGAAGAGACAGCTGGATGGGCACGATCTGTACCGTTGAAGAGGAAACGACACGATCTTAATCGCCGAGATCACAGGTACGGAAGGGATGTGCGTGACGTCACAGCTGCTTTTCAGAAAACAACAGTCATGCCGGTTTAAACGTCGTTTCCTTATCCCTAGGCATTTAATGCTACAGTAACCGAGGAGTCCCCTCGGATTTGGCAACTGCCCATGGGGCCTAGTGGGCCCAAGGCAATCATGAGTAAGAGACTCTATTATACAAACAATCACACGCAAGGCAAAAGCCTCCGACGGTGGTATCGGAGGGCATGAAAACAAAAGCCTCCGACGGTGGTATCGGAAGGTATGCAAACGGGAACCTCCGACAACGAGGTCAGAAGAGCTGAATTAAAAGACATGACGAACTAAAAGTCCCCCATGTCTTGGGGGCAAATGATGGGTTCCGATGGAATCGTTAGCCCCGTTAACAGCCAATGGACGGCGAGTAGGTCCAGTGGGCCTCGTGAAAAGCCTGGAAGGCCCAGAGGCCCAGCACGAAGTGTCCCGACTTTAGCGGTCCCGATGTATGAGCTGAATGCTCCCGATGAGAAGCCTCTGAGTAGGCCCTGATATGCCTTAGTAAAGGCCCCGATAATAAAGCCCCGCAGAGGCTGGACCTGTCCCGTGGAGACTGAAGGTCCTGGGTGGTGATCTAGAATGAGACAACTCTGGAGTCTCCGACAGGAGTCGGGACTTGTGATCAGAGGATAAAGACCGAGAAACCCGCCTACTAGATAGAGTAGTGGGAGACGGTTAGAGATGAAGATAAATCCCCCGAGATACGCAGGGCGTGCCCGAGATACGCGGAGTACGGGTAAGATACGCGGAGCGTGGGGCAAGATATATGGAATCCCAACCGAGATATACGGAATCGTGGCGAGATACACGGAATCATGGGCAAAACTGCCAGGCGCAGTAACAGGTAACTGAGTAACTTCCCCTCCTATATAAAGGAGGAAGTTACCTCAGAAAACCATCATCTAATACGAACTTAGACTTTTGCTTACCACCCCATTGATCACCATACTCATTTAAGCATCGGAGAGGGATTCTGGGTCACCACCCAGGTCATCCCCTTTTGCAGGATTACGCGGAGCCCAGGAGTCCAAAGCTTTCCGTCAATGACGTAACGGAGCTTCGCCCGTAATCCAACATAAGCTATATAACTCTTAACACCTACAACATTTTTAATGTCTTTTTTTCGTAAAGGTTCTGCTGGAGAGCTTTCTTTGCTAAGAATACATGTAGTTCTATATTAGGTATCTAACAACGATTTCTTAGAGGCGAGGGAACAAGTTCTTTATTCTTTATATTTTTCTGGTTAGGTTACTTAACATTATTCTTTGTTATATTTTTTATTGGTTATTATTATTTTTATTATTCTAGAATAATCACATTAATATTTTATTTAGTAGTTCAGTAAATTTGCAATCCATTCAAATTCAATTCATTTACTTAAGTCTACTTTAGGTGTGCTTAGTCTATATGCATAGATAACATGCACATGCATGTTTAATCTAAACTTTTTTTGTATGAGCGTTGTAATTTCTTGATTTATGTTTTGTTCAAATTTACAAGAATCTAACTAAATAGTATGTTAAATTATCAAGTATGCTCTCTTAAGTTTATTATTATTATTCAGGAGATTATTAAAGATTCTCAACCTCACTTACGAGTAGGGCTAGGCTGGGCATGTTTCGGTTCTGGGCCGAACCGATTCAGAACCGAACTGGAACCGTATTTTAGGTTCAACTGGTTTCTTGTACCATGTATGAACCGAACCAGATTTTAAGTCCTATGACCGAAGCGTAGCAGAACCGGCTCTAAGACGGCTTGAACCTGTTTTGAACATTTTTTTCATTCTTTTTACTAAAATTGAAAATACATACCCAAGTTGATAATCCATAAACAATTCACAAATTTGCAAAATACAAATTATAAAGACAATTGATCGCTTTTGAGTAGAGAGTATCAAAGTCTGAGGGGTATACGTCCGATTCGGGTTCATTTTACATTATTCGGACTTTGTTTACACGTCAAACCCACCAACGGCTTCGAATTATTCACCCATGTGTTTAAAAAGGTTCAGGACGCGCGCGTACGCGTCCCGGGCTAAAACCTCGTCCAGATTTTCATCACAATCCGGACCTGGTCCGGATTGTCCCGACAACCCGGACCACACCGGATTATGGCGATATCCCGGTGTGGTCCGAATTGTTCCTCCCGACGACACGAAAACCCTTACGTTCACACTAAACGTACAGACCTTCCCGATGTCAGCTTTACTCCTGTCTAGGCCCAGTTTGTATTTTACACTAAAACAGCATCGGACCGTTCAGAATCGGGTTCTGGTTTAGGAGCTCCTATTTAAGGGAATCCACTCACCCATTTCACAATTAAGTTGACGCGGAAGCTCTGACCTCTCTCTAGCTTATTTTCTCTAAGATTTCTGATTTAAGCATCGGAGAAGGTTCATCGCACTCCACCCCCTCCCTATTCTCTGCGTGGTGTGCGATATTGCCCCTTGCAGGTGTTCGCGTCTACACTACAAGTCATGCATACACGCCTACACTGCAAGGCGCGCACACGCGCATACTTCGCAAGGCGCGTATACGTGCATCCTCTGCAAGGTGCGTATATGCGCATATTCCGCAAGGTGCACGCATGCGCAGACACTGCAAGATAATCAAACACTTAGTCATTTCAAGGGCTTACAAGTCCCCGCAAGTCCGACACTCCGACTCTCCGACAGTCCGACATCCCGACCGTCGGACATCCGCGAGTGTCGGACGTCGGAAATGATCCGGCCCGGCTCGGTTTTACGGTGGCATTTAGAAAACAACTCATTTCATATAAAAATACGGCCAAATGAGGTTACCTAGGGAGATGATAAAAATAGAGTCGCCACCGACTAATTAAGGCTAGTCGGAATCCTAAAATCTCCTAGGGTGCATTGTAGCAACCTAGGGTTTAAAAATGGTCTGCGTCCAGAGTTATGGGTCAGGGGGTTCGGTTACGTTTTAAAAACTCGGAAGCTAGAAAAATCGCCCTTTCGGCACTTAGTTTGCCAATTTGCCATTTTTATTTTATTATCATGATTATACCCATAAAAAAGAGAAACATATATACTAATCCATATTTAAGAAAAATATAAAGTAATGCAATAAGTTAAATAAAATACGTATATGAACATACACATAAAATACGACACGTTAAATAAATAAATATACTTAATATGATATAATACTGTATATATAACTGATAAGAGAAGGAAATCATATATATAATAATAATAATAAAACAAGCGGAAAGTATATATATATAATGCTTATAATATATAATATATATTTAATAATAAGTAAAATGTAAGCATATATGTAAATAATAAGTAAAGTAAGAGCAGATATAATACGTTTATAAATAATAACAAGCAAAATTAAAGCATATGTGTAATAATAAAGAAAGAAAATGCATATACTACTACTACTAATACTAATAATAATAATAATAATAATAATAATAATAATAATAATTTTTGAAACACTTTTTTAGATTAAGATTTATCAATATATAATATTACGAAATGTGAATATTGATATACTGCTACACATATAAAATATTCTTTATTCAAATATACAAATAAAATACAACATTACCATTGAGAGTTTACCTAGGGTGTCACGAAATGAAATGACATAATCGGAATCGTACCGATAACTGCTCTCACAAAATAATCTCACTCACTTTGATAACAACTCTAAAACACTCTCACTCTACTTTGAGACCATCATAAACGGACAATTTTCATTACTCACACATATAAATACTGAGCTCTCTCCCTATTATATTTGAACTCTCCCCCTTGAACTCTCAGTGAGACTCTATTTATAGGCTTTTGAATGATTATTATATATATATATTAATTAATAAACTCTAGTATGGGTTCACATAAAAAAAAAACTCTAGTATGGGAATGGCAAGGCGTGGGTGAAAGGATGGAGTATGATGGCCTAGCAGCATGGATAAGTGAATATATCTTCTTTCTTTTTTTTTTTTTTTTTTTTGTCATTGTTAATTTTTCACTCCAATTTCAAAGATTCATAACTTCCTATCACGATTTCCGATTTATTCATGGCTAGTCCCGTTTCATTCTTGATTTTCCGAGCTTCAATTCAAGACCCATATTGATAGGGTTCAGACAAAAAATGATTCGCGCGCTTCATGTGCCGGGACTTTTCCTGTAATAAGTACATACATAAATTAGATATACTTATACATAATATATAATATAATATAATAACCCGAGCTAAAATCGGGTGTTCACAGTTGCCCCACTTTGGACATCTGTTCTTTGAAACGCATGTTCAAAGATAAAGAACATTCATTTGAACTCGGGGTGCATCCCTTTTACTCCTGACTAACCAGGGGATCTCTGAAACGCATGTTCAAAGATAAAAAATACTGATTGAGCTAGAGGTGCATCCCACTTCCCCTTGTTAGAGCCCTCACAAGGGCCGTCTTTGTCTAATTTACTGCGTCGAAAAATATCTCGTCTGGTTTGAACCAGCAATCAACTGTACCTGCAACACGTTAAATATCTGGAGAGGAAAATCAGTGCAATTTAAAATTCCCTTTTTTTTTTTTGGCAAAATATTTGACTTTCGGATCCTCTTATGGACATGTGGTTGCATTTTCATGCCCCAACTAATAAAAATACACAAATCGGCTTAGCCCACATTGTGTCAGAAATTTTCAAGTATTTCTCGTGTTTGTGTGTGCACCTAACATTTCAATTTGGATCTCTTGAGATCTCGGATCGATATTATACATGTGTAATGAACACAAACAAGATTTCTTATATCTCAATTATGCTTCAATCAATTCGAGTCGAACTTTTTGCTACCATCACATTATAAAAATATTTGTAAGATCAGTCATTGGCAGGAGGCGAGTTAGAGGAATGTGGCTTCTTTTTTTTTTTTTTTTTTTTCGAGACTCAGAAACTTACTTGGATGGATGAAAAGTATTGGGAATTATGGAATGAATAGTATGGGGGAAAGTAAGTGTCCTAGCATTTACTTCCCAAAGAGATCCACTGTTTTTTCGGATTTTCCTTGGGGTATCCTAATTCCCATGCCTTTATAATGCGTAACTGATCTTTACCGATTGGTTCAAGTATGATAGCATCAAGTCCAACTCAAATCAACTTCTTAAATAATTAAAGATAAGACTTTCTCAGTCTCTTGGTCATTACATGCATATAAGATCAATCTAAAATATGACTGATTTGTTTCATTAGTGTTAGGACGTGTTTTGGTATTTGAGAAATTCTTGAAAATTCAACACAACATGAACTAACCTCTGATGTGTATAAACATTAGTAGTGGCTTAAGTGGCTACTGCTTTTCCATATTTTGATCTTCGCCTGCAAATCATTCGCCAAGTAATATATATATATATATATATTTATGCAAAAAGGTTTCGAAATCTTCTCTCCATGAATTTAACTATCGCAAAAGGTTTTCAAGTCATTCGAATAAAATTTCTCGACGGCAAGCAGTTAGACAAAGATAGCGTGCGAGGACTCCTTCAAAAGGGACAACTGCAATTATTCAAAATATCAGTGCAGACAAGAGTTAAACATGGTAGAAAATGATATGATAAGGTGCGCAATGCGACTTGAAGTTAGAGAAAGGTTGCCGAGATTTCGGCATCCTAACGAGGTGCGTAAACATACGCGAGTTAATAAGGCGTAAAAATACATGAGTTAACAAGGCGTAAACATACACGAGTTAATAAGGCGTAAAAATATGCGAGTTAATAAGGCGTGAACACACGCGAGTTAATAAGGCGTGAACACACGCAAGTTAATAAGGTGTGAACACACGCGAGTTAATAAGGATGCCGAGATGTCGGCTTCCTGATGGGTGCGCAATCATATGCGACTTGCACGGAATCATATCCAATTTGTGCGGAATTATATCCGACTTGGACGGAATCAAATCCGATTTGTGCGGAATTATATCCGACTTGCACGGAATCAAATCCGATTTGTGCGGAATTATATCCGACTTTCACGGAATCATATCCGATTTGTGCGGAATTATATCCGACTTGCACGGAATCAAGTCCGATTTGTGCGGAATTATATCCGACTTGCACGGAATCAAATCCGATTTGTGCGGAATTATATCCGACTTGCACGGAATCAAATCCGATTTGTGTGGAATTATATCCGACTTGCACGGAATCATATCTGATTTGTGCGGAATTATATCCGACTTGCACGGAATGATATCTGATTTGTGCGGAATTATATCCGACTTGGGTAGGGTGTCGAGATGTCAACATCCTAACAGGTATATGCATGTTATCTCATCATGAGTAAAGATATGATTCAAATGAGGTGTTCAAAAGAAACTCCCTTTTCAGATTTATCTGTTGCCATGAAAGTGCGGTTCACGCGTCTTGACATCCAAGTGGAAAAGTGTCGTTATAATCTGATCGGTTCTTTGTAACCATTAACCATCTTGGAATGTCAAGTATCACTTCATCGCCTCTTCTGAGAATTAATCCCGATTTTACCTAATCAAAACATAGAAGAGATGTGAGAAAAATATTCAAGATATATATTGCACGAACGCTCAACATAGATAAAATATCATTCAAACTTGTCATTCATCAATTCAAAAGACAGAGAAAAACTTCCCTTTTGTGATGTCGCGTACGACAATTAACAATGCAATGGCGATGCCTTGTTATGTTGTTTTATTTGCTCTCGCAGCGTCACGAAGCAAGTCTAAATAAGGGCTCCTCAGGGCCAGATATACCTCAATGATAATCATAATCAAGAATATATATATGCACTTTTTTTAAAAAAAATATATATACTCATCAATCGCATCACTTCGTATCATCCAAATATTTTAAAATGCTAATGATTTTCGATTATAGATTACTTCTCATGAAAGGTATAAAATGAGATATTCACAAAAATTCCATGTAATCGGAATGACAATCATAGAACACAGTTTAAAAATCATGAATTTTGAGAAGTTTGGAAATCTCATTGGAAATTAATCTTTTGGTTAATACTGTTGTCACGATTGTCATTCTGACTTGAGGGCAATTTATGACCGAGAAATAATCTATATAGAAATGATCTGATTGATGACTATATGAGCTTAAAATGCATGATGCATTAAATTGTCAGAAAACGTCACTTTACAATCTTCAAAAGACAATACTTGAAATATATACACACACAAAATCTAGATTATATAAAAATAAAAATTCTAACATGCAATTATGACGATGCCCAAAACTATACAGGAGAACTATGAGTTATAAAAAAAAATATAAACATGAACTTGAGAAGAAAAAACAAACATGACTAATTGATTGCTTCACGTGGTGGATGGCTTTGTTCTAGTAGGATGGGATTTCTTGGTTCTCGAATAATCAGCGGAACCTCGCCCTCGTAGGGAATCACCCCTATAAAGGATCATGAGCTCATCTGATCATTGAGTTGAGTTTTTTAGGTATGTACCGGCGGTCCAACCGCTCCGGGCGCATTCCCCTACTAAACTCCCTAAGCTCTTAAAATGCTCAAAGTTTAAGCATGTGATAGGTAGCCAACGTGGTGTGTGCAAAACTATGTAAAGCATTCAATGTAGTAAAAAAAATTTGTTTTCTTTTTTCAAAATAAATAGTGCAAACATGAACAAACAATTAGTCCAGACATAATCATAATAATAAAATAACAATGGCAAGACAAACATAAAAAGCCTGAACCCTCAAAATTATCCCTAGCAGAGTCGCCAAAATGTCGGACGTCGGAAACAATCCGGCCCGGCTCGGTTTTACGGTGGCATTTTGAAAACAACTCATTTCATATAAAAATACGGGCAAATGAGGTTACCTAGGGAGATGATAAAAATAGAGTCGCCACCGACTAATTAAGGCTAGTCGGAATCCTAAAATCTCCTAGGGTGCATTGTAGCAACCTAGGGTTTAAAAATGGTCTGCGTCCAGAGTTATGGGTCAGGGAATTCGGTTACGTTTTAAAAGCTCGGAAGCTAGAAAAATCGCCCTTTCGGTACTTAGTTTTCCAATTTGCCATTTTTATTTTATTATCATGATTATACCCATAAAAAAGAGAAACATATATACTAATCCATATTTAAGAAAAATATAAAGTAATGCAATAAGTTAAATAAAATACGTATATGAACATACTCATAAAATACGACACGTTAAATAAATAAATATACTTAATATGATATAATACAAGTATATATAACTGATAAGAGAAGGAATAATAATAAAACAAGCGGAAAGTATATATATAATGCTTATAATATATAATATATATTTAATATTAAGTAAAATGAAAACATATATGTAAATACTAAGTAAAGTAAGAGCGGATATAATACGTTTATAAATAATAACAAGCAAAATTAAAGCATATGTGTAATAATAAAGAAAGAAAATGCATATACTACTACTACTACTACTACTAATAATAATAATAATAATAATAATAATAATCTTTTTTGAAACACTTTTTTTAGATTAAGATTTATCAATATATAATATTACGAAATGTGAATATTAATATATTACTAGAACATAACATATAAAATATTATTTATTTAAATATACAAATAAAATACAACATTACCATTGAGAGTTTACCTAGGGTGTCATGAAATGAAATGACATAATCGGAATCGTACCGATAACTGCTCTCATAAAATAATCTCACTCGCTTTGATAACAACTCTAAAACACTCTCACTTTACTTTGAGACCATCATAAACGGACAATTTTCATCACTTACACATATAAATAGTGAGCTCTCTCCCTATTATATTTGAACTCTCCCCCTTGAACTCTCAGTGAGACTCCTCTATTTATAAGCAATTGAATGATTATTATATATACTAGATACCTGCGCGCGCTACGCGCGTGCGCGTTGTCTTCATGAGAGTGTTGTAACAAACTCTAGTATGGGAATGGCAGGGCGTGGGTGAAAGGATGGAATATGATAGCCTATGGAGAAGTTTTTCAGTTTTTTTTTTTTTTTTTTTTTTTGGTCTTTTTGTTAATTTTTCACTCCAATTTCAAAAATTCATAACTTCCTATCACGATTTCTGATTGATTCATGGCCAGTCCCGTTGCATTCGTGATTTTCCGAACTTCAATTCAAGACCCATATTGATAGGGTTCAGACAAAAAATAATTCGCGCGCTCCATGTGCCGGGACTTTTCCTGTAATACATACATACATAAATTAGATATACTTATACATAATATATAATATAATACAATAACCCGAGCTAAAATCGGGTGTTCACAGCGAGCTCACACAACCCGTTAGCATAATTACACAACACTTCAAAGACCCGATGATTTTCTAGTCGACGACTCGCGAAGAGTCGGGATCCAACATTTTTGCGTTGTCCGCGAGATTCGATCGAACAAGCTCTCGCTTACCAGCAACAACTATATGGTAAACATATACGTCATACACGATGGTGTTATGAAAGGGAAGCATACGCGTCCAAGAAGATGCAACATGCTGAAGAACACCAACATCATGATGAACCAATCCAAACGTGGACATTCATAGAGGCTTCCCAACAGGAGATGCATGGTCGAGAAAAGAGACATTCAAAGACAAACACTGGAGCGCTACGTCGCGCTACGCTGCGCTACTCGGACGTCGTAACCACCGCTATGGCTAGTGCGTCTACCGCCACCCCTACAACAGGATGCACCAAGGCAGCCGCAATCGTTGCTATCACCATTAACACTACCACAGTTGCGACATCTATTACCACAAATCATCGACGTTCGACCAACAGTTTTCACGTGTCGTGATCACTCAGGCTCAACGAACGGATCGCTACCGCTAGAATCGTCTTAGTCTGAAGCCATTGACAAGACGACCTAGTCCAAACCTTATGGTGGGGGTACCAATGCGAATCCCCCAGACAACCATCTAGCAAATGCACGCACATACAAAGTGCATACGTCTTTACAGTGCACCCAACGCTAGACATAGCAACACCCCCGGGGGGACAATGTGCAACAACCAACGCGCAAACTCGCGTAACAGGACAGACACAAAACAAGAGGTATACAAGACCGTCTATGACAGACGAAGCAAGCAGTGACAACGATTCAAACCCCACTAAGGGAAGGAAACATGCAATCAAAATAATTATCATCATCCGATTCCGACACAACTGCTAAATACGCCGCGACCACGCAATATCCTTAATTTGCTCGCCAATCCCCAACCGGGGGCATGCGCTTGTTACACCTCTATGAAGGAGTCCAAACTCTTCAAACATCGCATCGTAGTAAATAACAAGGAGGGGCACAATTCAAGGGACAACCCTATCACCAATGCAGAACATTATTCAATATCGACTCCTGCGCTATACACACATCTATGCCAAACCCATCATGTGGAAAAGACGACATAGTTATCTCCGACATCCTACAAATACTCCTTCGCCGAGCAAATAAGAAGGAGACGACTCTAACACGAATGGATAGGCCCTAGGCAATCCCGCGCACCTACATGTGCCTACACGCACATATGGTTACACGCACTTACCAGGCATGCGCGTCCTAATGCGAATGTTAAAGATATCATAAGCACTACACCCGATAACAACAAAGGGAAAAGTGGGGGACCTTGTCATTTTGACATTCCTCAACCATGCATACATCTGTAACACAAGCACAACTTAAAAAGAAGTTAAACTACAAGTCATAGCCACGACAGGGGTACAACACCATGAAGAATCATGAGATCGCGCAAATTCGACACAAAGCGTACCAATGCTTCTCACCACAACGAGACACGCGTCCAAGATGGGAACAGTTACCCCTACTCAATCCCAGCAACAAATACACTTGCATCAAAACGCAAGGAATAAGGGAGGAGGAATTTAGAAGCCCTCCTCAAATATGGGCGCTACCACACGACATTCACCAAGGGAAATGCCCAACGACCATCGCAAGAACGAAGGCACGTCGTGAACAACGACGCTTACAAAGATTCAACAGTATATTACTTACTAGAGATACTCATCACACCCGAGCAAAGAAAGACGGTGTGACTGCCAAGCGAATTGGGGGGCACTGAACGAACAAGTACTTTTCATCCCACCTAACCATAGGGAAGAAGTTTAAAAATGAAAGGACACACGAACACGCGCCACGCGAACTCGCGAACACGCAAACACGAGAACACACGAACACGAGAACACACGAGCACGCGAACACACAACACCACCCTTCCTAAGAGGAAGCCACATACGAGGAAAACAACCTCAACATTCTATACGGATTCAATCCAAGATATCAACAACAGGTATCTCCATCAAAAGGCGATCACTTCTACTAAAAAAGGTCCAGCTAACCGGCATTTTGCCGAAACTCGAGTAAGAGGTAATAACTCTATGAGAAATATTAAGTTGAATAGAACAAACTACTCGGGTAATATATCTACCCCGAATAGCCAGATTTAACCAGAGTAAAATGCAAGCTGAACGGAACAGACTAGTCGCGAATAGTCTGATCCAGTCATATTGACATTACAAACTGAACAGAACGAACTAGCCGAACCTGATATGAGGATCGAATAGTTTAGTCTAATATAGTCTAGTAGGACAACATTTCAGGCGACATAGCCAAACAAGGAGACTTATGACTCCATATTACTTACTAACCAATATATACCTCGAATCAATGCGAAACAATTTGAGACAGGTTATATACATATACAATAATACAACACTCCCTGGAATTCTCTATTTACGAACACTCTACTTAGGCATCCAAGCTAAGTAGAAGTGGCATATATATATCACTTGCATCATCAAAGCATGCCTCCGAGTTAGTGACAACTCACGACGCACAGTAGAGCATACTAATCAAACATCGGACTATATTTAGGAATAACACCAAATAGTGGCCGCGTTCACATCCCGAACGATGTCGTCACAGTATCTTACAGAATACTCATAACATATATTGGATCTCACCTTGCGAGCAACATCAAGTAGCGATCGCACACGTATATCCGCATCACGACATGGATGCAACTACGCGCATCGACTAAAGAACGCAAACAACGATATATTAACGAACACATACAACTAGGAACGTTTGAAAAGCTCCATGCTTAACATGCGTCGTCAACAAAAGGGAGTATTCATACAAAAGTTTAAATAACCAAGAGGCGAGCATCTACTACGTGGGGCGACATCCTCTATACGAGGGCAACCCCACACTTTTACATGGCGCGACATCCTCTTTATGAAGGCAACCCCATGACATCTTACTGTGGAAAATGAAACCCAGTATAGAATACTAAACACTTTTGCGTGATTCACCCCCACAATACATGGCGCGACATCCTCTATACGAGGGCAACCCCATGAAACATGGTGCGACATCTTCTTTACGAGAACAAACCCATGAGAACCTACTACTACCCACAAGTAGAGTTCATTATTACGTACCTCCTTTCTACGCCGGTAGGAGCATATCCAACCATCGCCGCAACGCACAACGCAGCGAAAAACTCACCAAATCTACAAGTCGAGTCTTGTAAAACATTATCTTGACCGTGAAAAAATAACGTAAATAAAACACTTCAACCAAGCAAGTAGTGTCTTGCCACAAACGTCGCCTTGGAATGGCCCAAGAGACGGAAAAAAACTACAAATCGTGTAATGCGAACTTGTACAGCCCACTAGAATAACCAAGTAGAGGTGCAGTAGCATCACAAGGTCAGTACAAGGACTAGCCAAGGAACACCTCACCTCAACGCTATAACGGGGGTACCCAAGTAGCGGATCAAAACACTTTCATAATTGGCAAGTCGTGTCTTGCTACAATGTCGCTTTGGAATGGCCCAAGAGATGGTATAAACTACAAGGCGTATTACACGACCTCTGTCACGTCCCTTTGACTAACAAAGTGGAGGCGTACTAGCATCGCAGGGCAAGTAATTGGGTTAGCCAACAGAACGCCTTGCAACAACGTTACGCGGGGTGTTACCAACTAACGGATGGAAAAACGCACCAAACTAACAAGTAGCGTCTTGTGACAACGTCGCCTTAGAGTGTACTAAGAGAAGGTAAAAACTAAGGTCTCGCCTCGTCGAGACCACACGTTCATGTGTGTGTGTGGGTCTTGCGCATTACTAATCATAAATGCCATGTACCGGGAAAATGGCCTTGTGCATTACTACCATAAATGCCAAGGGTCACTCTAAGGTCTGGTGCATTACTACTCATAAATGCCAAGTGCCGGGACAAGGGCCTTACGCATTACTACCCATAAATTCTAAGCGACACTCTAAAGTCTTGCGCGTTACTACCCATGAAATACGGCAGGCATACAACACATGTGTTTAACACATATCCATTTCGCCATGCCTTGGTATAACCAAGAGGGAGCGCGCAATACAGGAACATACGTCTCCTAATAACAACTACAGATGCTACATCCAATAAGAGGACGAGTCTCAACTCTACTCTATATTTCACACCACATGGACAATCATGAAAGAAAAGGAATGAAATATTACTACAATGTTATCATGCATTACTAAACTATTCATGACAGGTCTTATACGACAATGTCAAGCATCGAAACATAAACATAAAAGGTTCAAAGGGACAACACTCCAAAATGCAACCTCAACGCGACACGGGAACCAAAACTATATACAAAGGTTCAATATGAGACCAACAATCAACCCAATGCCACGTCAGGAACATCGACAACATCAACATCACCGCATGCATCAGCTACAACCTCATCCAGAGGAGCCCGCACCACTATACTCAACTCACCATCATCATCAAATACCAATTCATATTGGCGAATATCAGCCACAACATCCCAGGAGGCAGTTGCCTCAACGTCCTCGGTGGCATCCGCCTCAATAACCTCATGGGCAGGCTCCTCAGATATCTGGGGGGCATTCGCCACAGATGGGGGAACAATCCCATCTCTAAGACGCAAGGCAGCCACATACCCAGTGGCAAATGTGGAATATACACCCAACTGATCAAAGCGGAAAGAGGAAATCGGGGTCAACAGTATATACCTGTTCAATAAAGCCCTCGATGGAGTCGTACAACAGGTCGTCAGCACCTGCACGAATATTAGTCCTATAGGACTCCGAGTCTTTGTACTTCACCACACCCTCAACCTTCCCTGCTGCATAGGCCATCTCCTCCACAGCTTGTAAGGCAAGGTCGTGCGCCTCGCTATCCTCAACAACCTTCTTATGAAGGGAAACAACATCAGACTCGAGTACAACAATTCGAACATGACGAGATGAGGTTCCCGCCTCCAAGTCAGCAACCTTCGAATCCAAGAAGCATGCCTTCTCCTTCGCGCTCGCCAACTCGCGACATACCATCTCGCACCTCTCCTAAAGTGCCATCTTCTCCTTCTTGAGTTAAATCACAAAGGAAGAAAGACAAGTTATAAAAGAGTAAGGATGAATACTTACAGGCGCAAGACATGTCATCGCACATACGAGTGCGCATCCTTAGGTTTGCTGGGACGAATCCTTCGATCGGCAAGAGGAATAATCTGCTGGAACACACGTACTCCCACCTCGGGAGTAGTCAAGTTGGCACCTTCACCAAAACGTGGTCCCCCAAAAAGCAAAGGGTGCTCACTCCCCATCAGTGATAGTGTCCTTGGCAGGACGAACCAAGTTAGCCCAGGTGAGCGCGAAAAGGGACTCAATACCTATGAACGCACACAAAGATAAACAAGAAGGCCCAAACATCAAAGTATATCAAGAAAATAAAGGCAAGTTACATAACTTAACGAGGAGACCTCTCCTCCAAGGTTCGGTCCCTCGACCGGGGGCAGACATAGCAGGCGTGCGAGCCTGACCCTTAACATTCGACGCCTCTCCACTGCCAAATTTCGACCGCTTGAGATCGCTCGAGGGACGCACCTCAGTGTCAGCTCCTTTGGTTTTGAAACGAGTCGGAGTGTCCGCAATAGCAAAAACACGATTCGTCAACGGCCTACAAACAGGAAGTCGTAAAAAGTCATAGCGTAATACTATTACTCTAAGATTGCCAGCTTGCGAGATTCGCAGGGACTATCATACCAAACGTATAGCACGTGCGCGTCAACGCAATAAGAAGGGAAGCAATACCTCACGTTCGAAAGCTAAGTATAGAGATGCAAAGCGCAGCACGCGCGCGTCAACGTACCAAGAGGGAGGAGTTACACCTCATATTCAAAAACAAAGTATGGAGACACCTGGCGCTCGCGCCCATGTTTCAACACGTCGACAAGGGATAATGATCCGCTTCCAAATTCTAAGTATAATCCCTAAGTGCAACACCTCGCACACACGTTGTTGGGACATAGAATGGACAGAGAGTCGGGTCCTGGTAAATGCGCTCCGGGTTGCCGATGTAGCGGGTCTTCGCACGTGCCGTGTTACGTGCGCCTTAAAACACCTGCACGAGGGGCAGTATCGCACGCCACGTAGAGGGGGGGTGGAGTGCGATGAGCCATCTCCGAAGCTTGAATTAGAATTTGTAGAGAGAGAAAGTTTAGAGAGAGGTCAGAGCTTCGGCGTCAACTTAGTTGTGAAATGAATTATCAACGCTCCTATTTATAGGAAACCTTGAAATCATACCGGATTTTGAACGGTCCAACGTCGGTTTAAATGAAGTGAACCGGACGTGGACGAGCATGAAGTTGACGTCGGAGAGTCCGACACGTGCCGTACGCGCATATATAGGAGTCACACGTATTTCTAGACCCAGTCCGGAGGTCGGGATTGATAGACAATCCGGATTCCGGTCCGAATTGTTTGACAATCCGGACGAGTCCGAATTGTAGGCAATCCGGACCGGTGTCCGAATTATAGGCAATCCAGACGAGTCCCATTCTTGGGGCACGCACGCGCGTACCCTGGGCCGTTTTGGACTTACAGGTGATTAATTTTGAACCGTTTGGTGGGTTTGACGTGTAGGCGAAGCCCGTAATTATAAAACGAACCTGAATCAGACGTATACCCATCATTTGCCACCGAGTCAAGTAATGGCGTGACCCTTGCATGACTCTATTTTCGATAGAGTATACGTTCGATTTAAGTTCGGGTGTTACCTTGGTGTGGACTTAGTGTCCGTCGGCGTGTGGGCCTCAATGTCGCGTGTCCCGCCTTTCGTTTAATAAGGGTGACTATAGATGTAGACATGGTTAGCGCAGCGAGTGTACGTATATGACATGTATAGATGTAATGATGTAGGACTAAGTATACAACAAGGACGTAAACACTAACGTGTGCGCTGACATGGTATACGCGTGCACGTGCATATACGCACGACATATAATATCATGATAATAAACATATATATATGATCATTTATATGTATTTAATGACGGGGATGTAAGTATATGCATGTCGGGATCATAATAATAGACTCGTGACTTGGATATATAAACGGGTATTTGTGTAAGCATGCATATGTACGCGTGGGTGTGTAAGCATACGTTTGTGTTAATAACTCATACAAAAGATTTAGAAAAAAATATGGAGGAGATAGGAAATTATCCACATGTATATATAAAAAGGGAGAGTACGAAAATTACTCTTCAACTTACCTCCACATTTCAAAATTGTCTTCTCCCTTTTCTTGAGGAGTAAGTGACTTAGCACCCAAGACACTCACCCACCCACATTCCTTCACCACCGGCTAACCACCACTCACGGAGGGAGCAGCTCGCGGCGACGGGACCAGCGGCAGCGGGCAGCACGGCGGCGAGGACGGCGGCACACGATGGAGACACGGGCGGAGCTACGACGGGCTTTCGGTGATCCGAAACGGGCGTCCAACCTCGATTTTTGTGGTGATTAGGATTTTCGAGGTTGATAAAAACCATTTCCAGGTATGTAGGCACCTTTACTTGCCTCAATTTGTTCAATCCTTGTCATGATTGAAACTTGACTATTCATGCCTGATGGATATACGCCCAATTTGAACCCGTTGACTTCCGAACCGTTGTATTTTTATCGTCCCATCACCGATTATAAATCGAAACTTCAACCCAACACTTGGCGAACACATCAACGGCTCGGACGAGGCCGGAGCGCTCGTCCGACCGGGGCAAAACTCACCTAGGTGAGGTTGGGTGGCCACACCCGACCTCCCCTAGGAGAGATCGGGTCAGCCAACCCGATCTCTCCTAGGGGAGATCGGGTGGACCAACCCGATCTCTCCTAGGAGAGATCGGGTCGGCCAACCCGATCTCTCCTAGGAGGGATGGGGTTGGCCAACCCCATCCTCCCTAGGAGGGGTTGGGTGCCCTCACCCAACCCCTACCCTTGGGGGTCGGATTTCTCCCCCCCCAAGGGCCCCTGCGCCACTTTCGGACACCCACACTCGGTTCACGCCGCCTACCTTCTCCGAATCCTAAGGTCTTAATTATGCGCTTAAAGGTTAATTAATTGTGTTTAAAGGCTAACGATGTCATTAAGCCACCTTAATGACACCGTTGCCTATAAATACCCCACCTTCACAATTCATTTGATCATCTTGGCAATTTGGATTATTTTGCTCTGACATCTCTCTAGTTTATCTCTCTAAGAAGAATACTGACTTAGGCATCGGAGAGGGTTCACCAGGCACCACCCCCCCCTCCGTGTCTGGTACTGCCCCTTCTGCAGGGTAGAAGGAGAGAAGAAGCAAGGGAAGGAAGGAAGGAAGGAAAGACATAGGCTAAGACAGGGCAACTCAAGAATACCGGATTACACACATCCCCAGTAAGGAGTGAAATCAAAGCCGACAACCCGTTGACCTAGATCTCATAACCTAACACTTGGCGCCGTCAGTGGGCTTCGAACAGAAAGCCTGGCTATTACACGAGCTATGACGAACAGTAGGGTGTCCAGGCACCAACGCCCACCCGGGGGCAATGGGCGGAGAAGAGAACCCATACCCCCAGGGAGGCAGCCTAACCCTGGGAAGCAACCAATGCATCCAGAGCCCCAAGAAATACCACAGCCTCCTCAACAACAGAACAACCAGGAGGGAGGACCTTCACGCCCAGCTGGGGCTGAGTCTTCCACAGCCTCCACCCCCCGGGCAAGAAGGCCACAGAGAGAAAGAGAACAACAGGGAGTGCCTTCCCACAACACGGCACCCCCCGAGGGATATTATTATGAGGAGCAACCCCAAAGGTACCCGTATGGGATGCCGGCACAAAGAGATGATAACCGCGCCCACACAGCATATGCAAGGCCGGCATACACCCAAGGGACTTACACTGAAGCTCATGAAGAGGAGCAGATCCCAACAGAAGAGCACTACTCGCACCCTCGAGCAGGGCAGCGAGAGGAACAAAGAAGATATTACCAGGAGCCACCCCCAGAGGGAAGGCAACAATTCGTGCCTCCTAGGCAACAGCAGAGCAACAGGGCTTACACACCGCTTGGAGAGGAAAGACAAGCAAGACCTCCAAGGAGACAAGACTTCTATGAAGCACCCCAGCAGGCATACCAAGGGTACACCTACAGTCCATACCAGCATGGACAAGGGAACCCAGTAAGCCCAGTCTACAACTACAATGAGTATCAGAGGGATTATACTCCGGCGCAGGTGATGATCACCCCGGAGGAGATAGAAGCCATGATAACCCGGAAATTGAATGAGTCAAAGAAACCCAGCCTGCATTGTCTAAGTGACAAGACAAACCACCCTTTCACAAAGGAGCTGGAGATGAACAGGGTGCCAGACTCCCTGCACACAGTGCAAATTGCAAAGTACAATGGGAAGGGAGACCCCCTAGAGCATATCCAACAGCATGAGGCCTCCCTATTTGGGAGGACCACTGATGAAAGGTACAAGGCACTCTTATTCCCAAACACCCTAACAGGGGTGGCCTCACATTGGTTCTTCAGCCTGCCCTCTGAGAGCATCCACTCATGGGAGCAGCTAAAAGCTAAGTTTCTGCAGAGATACCTAGGGGAGAGGAAACTCCTCAAGGGAACAGGCTCCATTGATGACGTCAAACAAGAATACGATGAATCCCTGGCCAGCTACTATACTAGGTTCAACCAGAATATTGCAGACATCCAGGGAGACATCACCGAAGGGGAGATTATACGAGCCTTCATCAGAAACTTAGGTCGCTTTGGGTCAACATTGGCTGAAAAGATGGCCAAAAAGCCGGCAAGCACCTTGGAAGAGCTTGCAGGAAGAGTTAAAACGCATATTGACCTTGAAAGGCACAGGGCAAGCAAGAAGGCCAAAATCCAGGCAGCCAAGGAGGATAATCAAAAGCCAAACAAAGGCAAGCCACCCCAGGCACCGCAGCATGCAAGGCAGCAGGAATGGCGTCCGCCACAGCAAAGAAACCAAATGGGTGAACCCTTAAAGGCTAGAGAAATAAACGTCATTAAGTTCATCCCATTGAACGCCACTCCAGCCACCGTACTTAGAGAGATGCGGAACCAAAAGCTTTGGTCACCCCCTGCAAGGTGGAGAGCCCCAATGGTGGGAAATCACAAGGATAGATGGTGTGACAACCATGAGGCTTATGGTCACGACACAAATGAATGCTTTAGCCTAAAGTTAAGCATAAACAACATCGTCCAGAGGGGAGAACTGAAGCAATTCATAGACCATGGGGGCAACAGTATGCAACTAGGGCCACCACAGAGAGACAAGGGCAAGGGAAAGATAGACTACAACCCTCCACCCAACAAAAAAGGAGTCATAAATATGATACATGGAGGAGTAGCATCGGGTGGCCCAACTGCTAATGCAAGAGAGGTCTATGCATCCAAGCTAAGCTCAGTGCCAAGGTGGAGAAAAAGGCCAAGAGAAGGAGAAGAAGTGAAGATCGAGTTCTCGGAGAAGGACAAGAGCCACATCGTCTTTCCACATGACGATGCTCTAGTTATTACTTTAGATATTGACAATTTTGATGTAAAGAGAATTTTGGTGGATGGGGGCAGGTCAGCTGACCTCCTAAGCCTGAGAGTGTTGGAAGAGATAGGGAAAACCAAAGCAGACATCAAGCCAGTCAACTTCCCTCTAGTTGGCTTCTCAGGGGCAACAAGTTACCCCCTGGGGATGATAACCCTGCCAGTGACCATGGGCCAAGGATGGACCCAGCTGAAGGTAAATGTCAATTTCTTGGTGGTTGAAAGCCTGGGAGCCTACAATGGGATCCTAGGAAGGACAACCATAAACCCATATGAAATAGTGCCATCCACTGTTCACCAGAAGCTGAAGTACATCACGGAGAACGGGGTTGGAGAGGTCCTGGGTGATCAACGCACCGCAAGGCAATGCTACGTCAACTCAATGAGACGTGGATCACACGGGACAGACACAGTGGCTGTAGTCATGGTAGGGGCCAACCAGGACAGAAGAAGGAGGGGAAGGAGACAAAGGCAAGGAAGGAGGAGGAGTGGAGTGACAGTCCGTCTGAGCAGGCAGTTTTTTCAAACAGTGCCTACAAGGAGACACAGGAGCAAGGCTGTGAAGATGACATCCATACCTTGGCAGCCAGACACCGCAATAGGGAACAGAACAAGGAACTCCATCCTAAGAGGCTTCCGCTATATAGATGATATCAAGCAAATGCCGCAGGAGTCTATATCAAGCTATTTCTAGAGATTCTTCAATTATGGTGCCAATATGGACATCACAAGGGGAGAAGCAGTAAGGGCATTCATTAGAAACATGCATCCAAACTCATTCGGGGCCTATGGAGGGCTCTATGAGATGGTCATGACGAGCACAATGAGAGAGCTCAAGGCAAGGCTGGACAGGGCATTTGCACAGGAAGCGGAGCAGTTGGATGAGGCTCCAAAGAGAGGAAAAGAAATGGACACATTGGGAGGAGGTGTCAATTTCACATTCACACCCCTCACACTCAGCATAGAAGAAATTTTCCACAAGCACCTCAAGCAAGAGCTACCAACATGCAGGGAGGAAGGCAAGGCCTTCCTAGGAAGAGATGCACAGGGTTGGTGTGAGTACCATGGGACCTGGGGACATCAAACCAACAACTGCATGGTGTTGAAGGTGGAAGTGGAAGAAATAATTTACAATGGAGGCTTCAAGGAATACGTGGCAACAGACACAGTGACCACCCCATATCCTTAGTTTCATATTTAGCATTTTGCATGTTTCAGCTTTACAAGCTTTTCAAAAAACAACTTTGGAGAAGGAGAACTCACGAAGTTACTCCAACTCTACAACTATCTTTGATTCCTACAAAGGATGTCTTGGTGCACCAAGGCATCCCAAGTGTACAAAAACATGAATGCTCCTAAGGGAGTAGAAGTTACTCAAAAATATTTTCCAGTGAATGTAGTGGTATAATCACAAAGTTATCCTTACACAGATATGACTTCAAGTCAATGACAGGTTCGACGCCCCCAAGAGCGTATCTTGAGAGTAGTTATTACACTACGTCATTCGACGCCCCCAAGAGCGTATCTTGAGAGTAGTGTTCATACTACGACATTCGACGCCCCCAAGAGCGTATCTTGAGAGTAGTGTTCATACTACGACCTTCGACGCCCCCAAGAGCGTATCTTGAGAGTAGTTATTACACTACGAATTCGACGCACCAAGAGCGTATCTTGAGAGTGGTTTCCAAAAACTACGAACTTCGACGCCCCCAGGAGCGTATCTTGAGAGTAGTGTTCATACTACGACCTTCGACGCCCCCAAGAGCGTATCTTGAGAGTAGTTATTACACTACGAATTCGACGCACCAAGAGCGTATCTTGAGAGTGGTTTCCAAAAACTACGAATTCGACGCCCCCAGGAGCGTATCTTGAGGTAGATTTGCAACCTACCAGATTCGACGCCCCCAAGAGCGTATCTTGAGGTAGAAAAAACACTACCAGTTCGACGCCCCCAAGAGCGTATCTTGAGGTAGATTTCAAACTACCAGTTCGACGCCCACCAGGAGCGTATCTTTGGTCTAACTTGAGCCCTCCGGGAGCCTATCCTGTGAAACGTTAAGTGCCGTCCGAGAGCCTGTCTCGTGAACAGATTTCGACGCCCACCAAGAGCGTATCTTTGGTCTAACAGTACAACATATACCGTGTAAGGGGTATCAGAAGAGATCATCACACCATGCTTAGAAGGACACCATTCTTAGAAGGATACCATTCTTAGAAGGATACCATGCTCAAAAAGATACCATGAGAAAGAAATTTCTAAGTAAAGTAATGTGAAGAACAAGTAATGTTTTTTCTTTATGAAATGGCAGGTAAAACATGAAGGAAAGCACGAAAGAAAAACAAGTAAAGGAAACACATCAAGAGAAGAGCCCATAACCAAAGAGATATATACAAAAGCATGAGAAGCACTAATGTAAAGGCAAGCGAACCACGTAGTCAACAGCACAATGCGGCAAAGGAAAGTAACAACAAACACCATCACAATCTCAAAAGACACTCAACCCATACAAGGGGAGAAGGAGTGTAGTTATATATACAAGGATAGCATGAGATAAACACGTCAGTCAGAACCTTCAGGGGAGTCACCCTCACCCCCTGAAGCTGAACCGCCAGCGGAAATGGATGAAGAGGAGGAGTCTGAGGTACCAATCTCCACAGGTGTAGCATCCACCGGGGCAGGGGCAGGCTCGTCTGCAACGGCAGCCTGACCCATCAGAACAGTCACGTAGCCAGTGGCGTATGGCCCAAAGTCACCAAGGTCACCAAACGGGAACTGAGGATCAATGCGGAAAATGTGATCAACCAGATACTCACCGAACTGGTTCATCTCCTGAGTGAGACGCGCGCTATAATCGGCAGTGAAGGCAGAGGAGGCCTCCAACTTCCGTAACTCCTCAGAATGGAGCGACGCTGCAACCTCAGCTTCCCGACGCAAACTGCCCACAGTGGTCTCAAGCAAGGACACCTGGTCCCGGAGCTCCTGCATCCTCAAATCAGATAATCGCGCCTTCTCAGCAGCAGTAGCGACCTCCGCCTTGAGAGAGACCTGGCTGTCCTCAAGGGTCTTCCTCTCGTCAGATAACTCGAGCACGAGCGAGGACATGTTCACCATGTCAGACATACCCTAACAATTCAAACAAGGGATGAGTAACCGAAAGATAGCCATTATAAAAGTAATAAGAGGAAAGCAAAGAACAACTCACAGGTGCATAACGAGAAAGTACCCCTTGAACAAAGCGCCGAGTCTCCCCAGGAGACTTGGGCGGAGCAACACGATCGCCAGGGGGGACGGCGCCGCGGAGTACGCGGACACCAACCTCAGGAGTCCGCAAAGAGGAGGTGCTATCGAAGTGGAACTCCTTCAGACCAGCGAAAGGAGTCCACTCAGACCCAATAACATCTTCATCAGTAAGACGGGCGAAATCCTTCCGACTTAAAGTCGGAGGCCCACCTACATAAGCAAAGCAAGTCAAAGGAGAATATAAACATAGAAGGATCAGCAACAAGGTAGAGATCATACCTGAGGACCGTGCCCTCGGCTGGGGGGCAGGGGAACCACCACCACAGGTCGCTTCCCTTTGTCAGCTAGGGAAGGCACCTCTTCGACCACCATCTCCTTATCACGAGATAGGGTCGGAGGACGAGCAGTAGGCGAAGCAGGATCCACGGCCTTCTTTCTCTTAGCAGCCGAGGCCCCGGCCTCAGAATCAGATCTCCGCGGCTTGGACTTGGAAGGTCCAGAATCTCGGCCAACGGAGACGACCCTCTCAGTCACCAAGGGGGAGCGCCCTAGCAAGGTAAGGAAAACAAGATAAGGAAAACATAGGTTATACCATAAAGAAGCAAATAGGAGAAAGCATACCAGAGGCCCCAGCCTTCTTCCCAGGCAGGGGGGATTTCTTCAAAGCAGAACTAGAAGGAGCCTTCCTCTTGCTCAGATCAACAGGGCTCCCTGCACGTTATAGGTTTTTCCATGAAACCAACCTACAAAGGAAGAGCAGAAGGTAAATAAAGATGGAAAGACCAAGTTACATACCGAACCCCCGGAGTCAGGAGTCAGACTGATCCCGGCCTCGTAAAGATCCGTCTCAGTCACTAAGGACACGGGACAGTATGACCGAGTCCTGTTGCTCTCGTGAATGATCTTCATAGTCTTCAAATCAACTGAAGAGAACTCTCCAAAAGCAGGCCAATCATCGGACCGATCCTCATTCAAGACCGACCAAGTGACGTATCGGTCCGTAATGAAGAAGTAGTGCTTAGCCCAGTGACTGGCCGAATTGTCACTCTGGGTCACGAAACGGAGGGAGGTATCCCACTCGACCCCACTCAACCCGAAATCAGCGAATCGGGGATCTTTGAAGGTCGGATGGCGAGTTACGAAACTCGCAAACCCCACCTTCGTCCGGTACTGGAACCGATAGAAGTATCGGAATAGAACGAGAGAGTACTTCCAGGAGTACCAATGGCACAATACCCGGAAGCCCACCCAGACACGGAGGGCACTGGGGGCAAGGTTCACAGGAGAAATCCTGAAGAACCTGCTCAACTCTATAAGCTCGTCACAGTAAGGCAGCCTCAGCCCGAATCGGATCTGGGAAGGGTACACGGCGACCTTCCCTATAGGAGGCTCCGTCACCGTCTCGCGAGTATTCCCCAAGGAGGGGAGAAAAGGATACAGAGGCTCATCTAGGGGACAGATATCTCCTAGGGTAACATGTTCATTGTAATCGGACCTAGTGAGATGGTTCTCCGACAGGATAGCAAGACCTAAGGCAAAGGTAGGAGGAAATCCCAAAGTACGAATCAAATTTCAACTAACACCCCAACGAAGGTCATGATACTAAGCTAGCAATAGGAAAGGAAGTAATGCGACCGAAAAGGAAGAGAAAAAGGAACTCATTCATCCTTCGGAGAATACGACGTCTCTGAAGAGTCTGCGTACGCGGACACCACCAGGAGTAAAGTACCTACCACGACACGACAAATATCAAGACAAGGAAAATTTCCGAAGAACCGGAAACACTCCGACACCCGACAAAGATAGTCAACATGAACCAAAGACACCACAACAACCAAGTCAAATAATTTTATCCGAGCCTAAGGTCGAGTTTTGGAAAAAATTACCATTATACCCTCCAACAAAGATTAACACACCAACGGCGGTACGATATCAAATTCAAGACCGGGATAGCCCAATCGGACAAAAAACCATATCCGGACGACCGGCAAACATTTTTCCCCAAAATCCACAACTACCAACGACTATCTACGGCAATCCCACATTCAATTAAATTTCGGCAATCAAGCATCGGCAATCAAGCATCGGCAATCAAGCATCGGCAATCAAATATCAACGATTCAAAAGTCGACGTTTTACGCGGTAACGGAAAGGAAAAGAGCGGACCTTCGGAAAACCCGACCCGATATGGTAAACGGGTCCGGAATTCGAATTTCGAAGTTGATCGGAATCAGCCCCTCGCCGGAGCCCCAGTCCCGTCGTCGCCGGAGTCGTTCCCAGCCGGCTCTCCGTCGCCGGAATCCGTTCCAAACCACGCCGGAGCTGCCCGGTCCTGCTATCGACGATCCTGGCCGGACGTAATGCTGCCGTCGCCGGAGATGGGCTCGCCGTCGAAAGCTCTGGACGCCGCTGCTCGCCGGGTCGCCGTTCCTCACAGGCCAAGAACCTCCCGCGCCGCCGTCCGTCCGCCGCCGGGAATCGAGCCGCCGTCTGAAGATGCTGGTCCACCGGTGGCCTTCGTCCGCGCTGGTGACTGCTTCCCGCCGGAGTTGCTGGTCGGATTTCTGCCCCTTGGTGGAAATTCCGGCCGGCCCTAACCTTGGGGGTGCTCTCCAATCTTTCTTGCTCTCCAAGGGTGAGTGAGGAGGGAAGATGGTGGCTATGGTGACTCTTGGAGGTATTTTTCTAACTCTCCTCTTTTATGTTAAAAAGATGATAGGGTTTTTTAGAGGGTTTTAATCACCACCATCCATCTATCCTTAAATAAAATCTAAGGGCCAAGGAAAAACCATCATTTTTATCCCTCTCACCTATAGCTAAGTATATATCTCCATACTTAGAAAAATTATCAAGATAGTTTTATTTTTGAGCATTCCATACTTAGGAAAATTTTTGGCCAAAATTAAAATTTTTCCTCACTTAGGTAAAATCCCGGCACGAATTTGAAGCATAGGTCATTTAGTTGCATTCGTATCACACCCTTGTGCAAGTGTGTATTTTTTGAGTATGCATCTATAGCAAGGGTAAGTTTATTACTCCCACCACAGACAGACGCGTGCCTAGGCACACGTCCGCGCTACTCTGACGTTTACAATTCCTCTATCTCATAAGGCAGGGGGCAAAGTCAGAGGCACGCATCCATGGGTAAGCAGGCATTCAGACAAGAAGGTAAAATCCCGGTTTCAAATTGCGCGTGTCATACCATCCTGAAATAGAGTCAATCAAGGGTTAAGCCATTGGTTGACTCGGGGGCATGTGATGGATATACGCCCAATTTGAACCCGTTGGCTTCCGAACCGTTGTATTTTTATCGTCCCATCACCGATTATAAATCGAAACTTCAACCCGAACACTTGGCGAACACATCAACGGCTCGGACGAGGCCGGAGCGCTCGTCCGACCGGGGCAAAACTCACCTAGGTGAGGTTGGGTGGCCACACCCGACCTCCCCTAGGAGAGATCGGGTCAGCCAACCCGATCTCTCCTAGGGGAGATCGGGTGGACCAACCCGATCTCTCCTAGGAGGGATGGGGTTGGCCAACCCCATCCTCCCTAGGAGGGGTTGGGTGCCCTCACCCAACCCCTACCCTTGGGGGTCGGATTTCTCCCCCCCCCCCCCCCAAGGGCCCCTGCGCCACTTTCGGACACCCACACTTGGTTCACGCCGCCTACCTTCTCCGAATCCTAAGGTCTTAATTATGCGCTTAAAGGTTAATTAATTGTGTTTAAAGGCTAACGATGTCATTAAGCCACCTTAATGACACCGTTGCCTATAAATACCCCACCTTCACAATTCATTTGATCATCTTGGCAATTTGGATTATTTTGCTCTGACATCTCTCTAGTTTATCTCTCTAAGAAGAATACTGACTTAGGCATCGGAGAGGGTTCACCAGGCACCACCCCCCCCTCCGTGTCTGGTACTGCCCCTTCTGCAGGGTAGAAGGAGAGAAGAAGCAAGGGAAGGAAGGAAGGAAGGAAAGACATAGGCTAAGACAGGGCAACTCAAGAATACCGGATTACACACATCCCCAGTAAGGAGTGAAATCAAAGCCGACAACCCGTTGACCTAGATCTCATAACCTAACAATGCCCACAAGGTGTTTGATGAAATGCCTAATACAATTCAATATGGAAAAAAGAGCATGAATATGGCTAAGTGTTTTAGCTCTAGTATGTATAGGATAGGAGTGTTACTTCCCATATTGATTGTCATCCTTGATTGATTGATATGTTGGCATGATATGCATGTATATACTTGATTGCATAGTGATGCTTGTAGCTATAATTGAATTTTTTATCTTAGACATTCACCTTAGGCCGTGCACGTGGATGTAGATGCATGCAAGTGTACGTAGGCGTGCATAGGCATGTATGAGTTAGTCTAAGCATTCATGGTAATGTATAGACACATATAATCATGTGAGAACATATGTAGGTGTATGCAGACGTATGTAGTCGCGCGTAGGCGCACGTAGGCGGACGCGGGTATATAAGTGCACATAGGCATACACAATCGTGCATATACATATGTAAACCGTACAAGTGCTGGGATGAGGCCCTTACTGACATAGAGTTGCCCTCGTATAGAGGATGTTCGATGTATAATAGTTGAACACTTATAGGCTTTATAAATACGATGTTGCCTCCGAGCGGGGGATGTTCGTTGTATGGTAGTAGTAGTTGTTGCGATGAATATATGTGCGTGCGTTGAATAGATTTTTGTTGTATCCTTGTAGGAGTTGTAGAGTGAGGAGCTGGCGTGTCTGTCCTTAGGGTTGCCATGTCGACTCACAGGGTTTATCAATATGAGTAAGTCCCATATTCCAACTCCCTTAGTTAGACATTGTTCTATTTCGGATTCAGATTCTGAGTCAGAGGGTCTGGAGTCGTCTAGGCCGGAGACTGTGGAGGATATATGCTCTTCCCCCGAGTCAGAGCCTCACTCGGAATCAGGAGATCTTATCCAGACATTTGCTGGTAATGTGCTGGATCGAGACGATTATCAAAACTACGTTGATCGTTCTGGGCTTCACCCCCTGTTAGAGGCATTCTTTCCCTTTGATGTCATTAGGGATGCTGATCTAGGGACACCTACTGTGCCTCCGGCGGAGTTGTCTACCATATATACCTCCCAGATTTGAGTGAGTCTGCGCTTTCCTTTTGTCGAGACTTGCGTAGATTGTGTCGCTATTATAGGATTTCTTCTCTCGGCCTTGTACCCACCGGCATCCGGTATTGGGTTTGCTTCCGAGTGCTATGCCATCAGCAGTCATGGCATTACTCGACTCTGCTTTTCCGTTACTTGTTTCGACTCCAGCGCCCGGACGTGTCTGGTTTGTGTTCCATCTCTGTCCGCTGGCCTTTGATGAAGGGGGACAATTTTTCTACCTTGGGACTGGGGGAGGTGAAGTGGAATGCTACCTTCGCTTTGTTACTACTGTCGACTGTTCCAAAGGTCATTGGAAGAAGCATTATTTCTTCACTAATTACATGGGGACAACCTAGCCTATCATCCGCATTACCAAGACTGATCCCGTGCCAACTTTTCGCGAGTTTACTGAGTCAGATAAAGCAGGGATGAAGATGATATACCGGGCGCACAGGGGGCGCACCTATAGGGCTTTGCATCGCGTGACAAAGCGAGTCTTGCGCGCGGCTGGGATTTGCACACCTCATTCAGGAGGTCCTTCGGTATGTTATGAATCTTTATAACTTCATTGGGTTGTGATGTAGGATGGTGTCATGGAAAAACTTCGCACTTGCAGGCGGGTTCTACGTGTGGTGCTGTTCCTCCCGTGCGGAGTGGCCGTACAGATGTTTTCACTGTGCTCCAGGGTATGCAGCCTGGACGCGGGAAGGGAAGCGCGGGTATGTTGTGTTTTTGGAGGATTGTTTTCCTTGCCTATGTATCACGTTTTTGTTCACATCTTGCTTTGTTGCTTTTGTAGGTCGGTCCCCGCCTGTGACCGAACATGTTGCTGCAACTGATACTCCGCCTCGGTCTAAGGCGAAGCGCCCTGACTCTGACTTGCGGCCCTCGAGCGATCCTAAACGCTCAAAGTCTGGGGGAGGCGAGACGTTGAAGACTCCCATTAGCAAAGGGAAGGGATATGAAGGCCCGGTTCGTACTCCCAGTATATCTGCCCCCCGGTCGAGGGACCGGTCATCGGAGGAGGGTACTCCCCCTCATGTGTGTTGCTTTACTTTATTTCACTACTATACTTGTCATGGTTGTGTCTTTTGTTTATCCTTGTGTGTGTTAATAGGTGTTCCACCTCTTGCTGCACTCACCCGTGCTGACTTAGTTTGTCCTGAGAAGGAATCTATTGCCAGTGAGGAGAAGGCACCCTCTGCTGTTGGGGGCCCCATTTTCCCAAGGAGGCCAGTCTGACTACTCCCGAGGTAGGGGTACGCGTCTTTCAGCGGATTATCCCTCTTGGGGATCGGAGGGTTCGTCCCAGCGAGCCTGAGGATGCGCAGATATATGATAAGGGTGCACTGGCATGTCTTGCGTCTGTAAGTATTTCTCTTTACTCTTTTGTAACTTGTATATATGTTTGTCAGTGTTGTCATCACTTGTTTGCTTTTGAGCTTTGTGTTACTTTTTTAGGTCGATGTTCAGATGGCGAACCTTTCCTCATTCGCGATTGAACTCGCGGAGGAGAAGAAGGCATTCCAGGATAAGTGAAAAATCTCTTGTCATGAAGCGAAGAGCGCGAAGGAGAGGGCACGCTTCTTGGGTTCGAAGGTAAGATGAAGAGTTCTTCCCGTCAGACTCGAGTTGCTGCGCTCGAGTCTGATCTTGCTACCCTTCAGAAGAAGGTTGTCGAGGATGGAGAGTCACATAGCCTTGCCCTGCAGGCTGTGAGGGAGGAGGTTCATGAGGATAGCAAGGCTGAAGGAGTTGCAGAGTATAAGGCCTCCGAGTCTTATCTTGAAGATATCCGAGCAGTTGTCGATGAGTTGTTTTATGACACCATTTAAGGTATTTCCCCCGATCTAAGCTTTGATCAATTGGGTCCGTATTCCACTTTTGTCGTAGGGAATGTGGCTGCTTTGCGTCTTAGAGAGGGGATCGTTCCTCCGGCTCCTGTGGTGGATGCCACCCCGATTGTTGAGGCGGATGCCCCTGCTGGTGTTGAGGTTGATACTCGTGAGTACGAGTTAGTGTTTGATGATGATGTTGAGCCACGTATAGTGGAGGGTACTTCTCATGGTGAGGTTGTCCCTGTTGGGGCATGTGGGGATGCCGTTGTTGTGGATGTCCCTGACGTGGCGTTGGGTTGATTGTTAGTTTTATCCAAACTTTATATATAGTTTTGACTCCCCGTGTTGGGTTAAGGTTGTTAATGGGGTGTTATCCCTTTGAACCCTCTATGCTTATGCTTTTGTATTTGACATCGTCGTATGGATCCTTTCATGAATTGTTTAGTAATGAATTATAACCAGTGTTTTGAAAACCGGACCGGACCGGCAGTTGGACCGGGTCAGACCGCAAACCGGACATACTAGCGGTCCGGTTCTTGTAAAAGAACAAAGTGCACATTGAACCCGGTTTTGTATGAGAAAAACGGGTTAGACCGGGTTGGACCGTAAAAACCGCTACCGGTCCACCCGGGAAAAATAAGAAATCCTGAAAGTGGTATAGCGCTGCCGTTTCCTTGGCCGATTGGAGCTGGCTACCGCGACTATGAGCACTGCTCTGAGCCATATCGGCTCCTTCTGATGACTCTCCCTCTCCCTCTCCTCATCCTCCTTCCTTCGTGGCGATTTCGCTCCTTCCTTCCTCAATGTGGCTCCGAAGCTAACCGTCTCGTTTCCCTCCCAATTCTCTCTTACAATACGAGATCTGAAATCGCCGTCTATATCAAGAAGAAGAGAAGAAAAGGATCTGGGATCTGAACACTCGATTTTCTCAATTACATGAGCTACCATGTCCAATCTAGCTTAATTGACACCTGAGCTTGCTTCCCGCTGTGAGTAATTAGTTACGAAGCCTCCTCATCTGCTATTTCTGCTGTAGACCTAAACTATCTCTTTTCTTTTTCAATCGTCAAATTTGCAAATGGAGTGGAATTTGCAAATGGAGTGGATGACTGGATGCAAGGTGCTGGTGCGGCAAGGTGCTGGTGGGCAGACTTCTTTTTTAAGCCCAAATATGAGCATTCTTTAATTTATTGTTAAGATATATATATATATATATATATAATATTTCATGCTGTTTTTAAACGAACCGCCAGTGAACCCGGGTCGAACCAGTCGGACCGTGAACCGGACACACTTCCGGTTCAAGTGCCGGTCCGGTTTTTAAAACACTGATTATAACTTGGTATTAATATTACATACCTTTGTTTGCATGATTGTCCATAAGATGTGGACTATAGAGTAGAGTTAAGACTCGTCATTTGATTGGATGTAACATCCGTAGTTATAGTTAGGAGGCATATGTCTTTGCATTGCGTGCGCCTCTTGGTTATACCAAGCGATGACTGGGTTGATACGTGTTAAACACATGTGTCGTCAGCTTGCCGCATCTCATAGGTAGTAATGCGTAAGACTAGAGAGCGACAATTAGCATTTATGAGTAGTAATGCGTAAGGTCGTTGTCTCGGTGCTTGGCATTTATGGGTTGTAATGTGCAAGACCCATATATATGCCTGAGTGTGATGTCTTGACAAGGCGAGACCTTAGTTTTTACCGTCTCTTAGTCCACTGTAAGGCGACGTTGTCACAAGACGCTACTTGTTAGTTTGGTGTGTTTTTCCATCCCTTAGTTGGGGACATCCCGCGTAACGGTCTTACAGGGCGTTCTGTTGGCTAATCCAATTACTTGCCTTGTGATGCTAATACGTCTCTACTTTGTTAATCAAAGGGACGTAACATAGATAGTGTAATACGCCTTGTAGTTTATACCGTCTTTTGGGCCATTCCAAAGCGACGTACTAGCAAGACACGACTTGCCATTTTAAAGTGTTTTATTTTCCGTCCTTTGGGTACTCCCGCCGTATCGTTGTTGCAAGACGTTCTACTGGCTAGTCTAGTTACTTATCTTGAGATCCTACTACACCTCTGCCCGGTTATTCCTGGGGGTTGTACATGATTGCGTTGCACGACTTGCAGTTTTTCACGTCTCTTGAACCACTCCAAGGCGACGTTTGTGGCAAGACACTACTTGCTTGGTTGAAGTGTTTTATTTCCGTTATCTGTTCACTGGCAAGATAACGGTTTACAAGACACGACTTGTATATATGGTGAGTTTTTCGCTGCGTTGTGCATGGCAGCGATTGTAGAAAGGATTTCGCACCATGTGCTAGGGTAGAGAGGTGGTACGTTATAATGAACGCTACTTGTGGGTAGTAGTTGGTTCTCACGGGGTTGCCCTCGTGAAGAGGATATCGCACCATGTTTTATGGGGTGAATCACGCCCAAGTGTTTAGTAATCTATACTGGGTGTCGTTTTCCTCAGTAAGATGTCATGGGGTTGCCCTCGTGAAGAGGATGTCGCACCATGTAAATGCGTGGGGTTGCCCTCGTATAGAGGATGTCGAACCACGTAGTGGATGGTCGCCTCTTGGTTAAAAAATCCAAGGCATGATTGTTGTAATCATGGGGTTGCCCCGAGTGGGGATGTCGCGACATGCTATTTGTAAATAATCCTTAGAAAAATTTTCCGGATGTACTTGTATAGAATAGACATAATAGATGTTGTGCGAGAGAGCGTATTAAGTATTCGTTGTTGATGTCGAGACATGCTTGTGGCATATAAAGGCCGTTTGTTATGTTTAGCGTAATAGCTTGTATTGTTGGTGCATGTTTAATGTGTATAGTCCACTACTTGGTGTTATTCCAGAGTAGGGAGTGTAAGGTGGTAATGTACCTACGAAAATACGTTAAGTTCTTTAGTCTTCTTATATTTACATTGCAGGATAGATGGGTTCAACTGATCGCTCATATGTAAATAATCTACTAAGAGCTTAAACTACTTAGGAAATTAAGCTTGAAAGTAAATGGATGAATAAAGCTGTGCGTAACGCATGAAGTTTGGGGAGGAATGTGGTTGTCGCCTCCCGATCCGTTTGTTCACGTGGTGTGGTGGGTACACGCCACACGATGTTGTAGAGCTCCAAGGGCTATCATTTCTTCGATTTCAACTAGCAGGATGAGACAGTCGTTTTTGCCGTGACCCCAGGCGCTGTGGAATTTGCACCAATGCATGATGTCGGCTCCTAGAAACGCATGTGGTGTTTCCCTAGGGGGAAGGGGTAGCTTGTTTTGCAGGATGCTCATAAACAGCTGTTCGACCTCTTTGTTCAGAGGCGTGAATGCATATTCTGAGCCGTCAAGTGTGCTCCTGCTTGTGCTTTTCTGAAAGAGTACCTCTCCCCGGCTTATGGGTTGTTTGCTTCACCCCAGTTCATATTCAGAAGCGACTGCTCTTTCGAGGTTTTCCTTGAGGTTACTCATTGACTGAGTGGTCCTCAAACCGTATTCTCTTCCAAGTAGAAGTAAGGATCGTGCGTTTGAGTTGATGAAGAACACGTTGATCATTGCCACCTAAGTTGCCCTCAGCAGAGCTGCATTTAGCGCAAAGCGCCTATAGTATTCCAAGGTTGGCTCTTCTTCCACTCGCTTGTCTTCTTCTTGCTTGGGAATATCCAGGCTTATCATGACTATGGAGAGTTGTTGTTTATGCCTTAGGGCGTTTACATAGCACTGTCATGCTACAGTTTGGTTTCCTAGGATTTCTCGAACTCCATTCCTTGTCGGGAAGTTCAGCTTCTGGTGCGCTGTGGATGACACTATTTCATAAGGGTTTATGGTTGTTCTTCCGAATATCCCATTATACGCCCCCTAAAGCTTCAACCACAATAAAGTTGACGTTGATGTCCAACTTTGTACAACCTTCTCCCAGTGTTACCGGGAGTGTGATTGTACCTAGGGGGTATGTTGCAGCACCCGCAAAGCTGATTAGTGGGAATGCTCAGGGGCTCAAGTCAGCCTTTGTGCGACCAATCCGTTCTATCACGTTGATAGTTAGGATGTCTCCGGAGCTTCCTCCGTCAACGAGAATTCTGTTTGACGTCGTACTCTATGATAGGCATGGTGATGACGAGTGCGTCGTCATGGGGGTACACGATGTATCTCATGTCTTCTTTAGAAAACATGATGACCAGTTCTTCCTGCTCAGCCCTTTGTCGCTTGCCGTACTTGGGATGTGTCTCCGCCTGTGAGGCATAGACATTCCTTGAGTGTGAGCCTTAGCCGCCGGCAGCTGGTCCTCCATGTATGATGTTTATCACACCCTGTTTAGGAGGAGGTGGATTTTCCTACATCTTTTCTTTTCCTTTGGTTTTTTTTGAGGGTTCTACTTGATGCTTTGTGGGGGTGATGTCACCTTGTTCGACATAGTGTTTTAACACTCCACGCAAGATAACATTGTTGATACGCATTCTTAGGCTGAAACAATTGTCGGTGTCGTGCCCATTGACTTCGTGGTTTTCACACCACTTTTCCATTTCTTTGCCCAAACGGCCTTTTTGCCAGTGGTTTGACTCTTTCCAGTGATTAGTTTCCTTCATCTCTTTTAAGATCACCGACAAGGGTGCAGTCAGCGGAATGAGGTTTGCGGCATTTACCTCCTTCGGTTTCTGGAAGCCTTCTTGGGCGGGTCACTTAGGATGTGGTTGCCACTGCCTTTGCGGTTAATTTCCCTGGGGGTGCTTGGCTTGACCGGCCTTGTTGTTGTCTTTGATTCGCTCCGCGTTCAGTTCTGCATTAGCTCTTGCCCTTAACCTTTCGAGGTCCACAAACTCTTTGACGTGTGAGGATAACTCCTCAAGAATTTCTGCCAGACGCTTTGACATTTTTTTTCCCAAGGAGAATCCTAAACGGACCAAGTTCCTTATGAATTCCTGAATTACTTCGTGCTCAGACAGGTTTTTTTTGGATGTCTGCAATATTCTGATTGAAGCGTATGTAGTAATCCGCTAAATATTCATCATATTGCTGCTTCACGTCGTCTAGCGCGCTTAAGTCCTTAAGCAACTTGCTTTCACCCATGTACCTCTGGATGAACTTTCCTTTTAAGTAAGGCCATGAGCTGACACTTTCGTTAGGAAAGGAGAAAAAACAGTGTGCCGCTGAACCTGCTAAGGTTTTCGGAAACGTAACGGACGGCTACATGGTTTGGGTTTGATGCTCTCCCCAGCAATGATGCCTTATGCTGTTGTACATGCTCGATAGGATCACCTTTTCCCGAGTATTTCTCAATTATGATGTTGTTCAGGATTCCCGGAACCCTGTCATACAACATCTCCTTGGTGAATGGGTGGTTGCGCTATCAGTCAGGACATGCATTGGCCTAAATTTTAACTGCTTCAGCTTTTGCTCTATAAGAGCCTCCAAGGATTTGGACGTCAGTCCTGTAATGAGGACATTCTCATTCCTCTCTGGCATCCCCCAAATTTTATTTGGGTTTCTGTTGTTGTCATTCCCCCAGCTTTGTTGGTAATGAGAATCCTCCCTGCCCGGTTGCTCGTTCCTGAAACTTGGTTGCTTCCATGATTCGGCTGGGTGTGGCCTTTCATAGTAAGTTGCATTGGAGCGAGATCCTTGTGGTTCTGCATAATAGTAATGTGGGTTGGCAGCTGGAAGTTGTCTTCCCTGTGGCATTGGAGCTTCTCCTCGGGGAATGTCGTGAGACATTGTCCCCGGTGTAGGGTATGCTTGAGCATGTTGTGGTGGAGGTGGTGGGTGCGGTTGTGGTGGAGGTGGTGGGTGCGGTTGTGGTGGAGGCGCATAGCCTTGATTCCTTAGGTTTTCTTTGAAGTCGAGAAGCTCTTCAATTGCTACCATCATAGCAGACGTTAATGTGGGGACTGTCTGAGCACCTTGAGTTCCTCTGCCCTGTGGTTGTTCTTCTTCTGTGTGGACTCTCATTCGAACCCTGGTGGTGGCTCATTGGCTTGGGTGGTACGCTCCGGTTGTGCGTTTAGAAACAGCACAGAAGAGGCTGTGGATTTCGGGGATGTAGGAGGGACCTGCCCGACTCCTTCTTGGTGGTGCTTGCTTGGATGCTTCAGTAGCCTTCCTTTTTGATTGTCTTAGACCTTCTTCTCTTGCCATTTTCGGGTTATCGGGAGGCGGAGGGTTGCTCTTCATTGATGTCAGTAGTGTATGACTTGTTATGTTTGTTTCCCACAGACAACGCCAAAATGTTGGGACCTAGACTGAACAGAGAGTCGGGTACTGGTAAATGCGCTCTGGGTTACCGATGTAGCGGGTCTTCGCACGTGCCGTGTTACCTGCGTCTTTGAACACCTGAACGAGGAGCAGTATCGCACGCCACGCAGATGGGGGGGGTGGAGTGCGATGAGCCCTCTCCGAAGCTTAAATTAGAATTTGTAGAGGGAGAAAGTTTAGAGCGAGGTCAGAGCTTCAGCGTGCCCCGAGCATGGGACTCGTCCGGATTGTCTTGACAATCTAGACATAGGTCTGGATTGTTGGACAATCCGGACGAGTCCCATACTCGGGGCACGCGCGCGCGTACCCCGGGCCATTTTGGACTTGCAGGTGATTAATTTAGAACCATTTGGTGGGTTTGACGTGTAAGCGAAGTCGGAATAATTATAAAACGAACCCGAATTGGACGTATACCTATCACACGTCGACATGTCAATGCAAGATCTACCACCTCACATACAAAGCATTAATGGATACACCAAGTGGCTATCATGTCCACACATCTCTATGCGGCTATCATGACCGCATTTCTTGAAGCGGTTATCAGGTCCGCGCACTACTAAATGTTTATCATGTCCACGCACCTCTATATGGCTATTATGTTCGCAAATCGCCAAACGACTTTCATGTATGTGCGTCACGTCAACATATCTACAACCAAGTAGCGGTTGCAGGATGCACTCTACCTTGAAAACGCTAGGTAGCGGCAACAGCATGGATAGGCACGTCGCCTCGCCGACCTCTGACCAACGACATGGAAGGGTACGTCGCCTCGTCGACCTCTGGCCTTCTCCCTACCTCGGAAACATCAAGTAGCAGTCGCTGAATGCACCCAACCTTTTAAAAACCGAGTAGCAGTCGTAGAATGCATCCTACTTTGGAAAACCCAATTAGTAGTCGGCACAAGGGTCAACACCCCGCGTCTGAGACAATGACATGGTGAACACCACCACTGCGGGAGCAACTCCACACCTACGGACTTATAAGTTCACAACTACTACATAGCGAACATCCTCTATACGGGGGAAACTCTTTGTCAGTAAGGGCCTCGTTCCGACACTCATACAGTCTATACGGCACTACGCGCGTCTGCGCGACCCAACACTACGCGCGTCAGCGCGACCTAACACATGTCTATCATGGGACATTCATCGACAACACGTCGAAGGCCTAACACCATGCAACTAAGGGGCTAGTGCGCCTATGATTCGAACTGGCACCTATATACACCTATATGATCTATGCGCCTATACGGCACATACATACGCATACTCGGCCACATCACTACAAACGCTCCCACTCTGGGGGCAATACTATATTGACAACCTCGTCTCTCGACATATACATTACGAACATACTCTTATTATGAGGCGTTAGTCAACGACGCAACAGATGCATGGCGCCCCGCGATCTCAGGACCTGCGCGTCCGTAATACACACTTTTTTGTATAGTGTGAGGGTGAAGGCTTACATCTTCTTAGTTCCTCTAACTCTTTTTATGAGTCTTTAGCATACACCCATGCTTACATATCCAAACTTACATATGCATGTTTGGATATACATGACACGTGCCTGTTACCGCAACCTTGTTGCGCATATATCTACACTCATATAATTGCATATATATTCCCATGTTCACATCGTTAATTCCATGTCATTACATAGCGCGCGTCTGCTCGCATACACGCATATACCATGTTTGCATACATGTCAACATTTACGTCTATGTTACGTACATACGCTTACATGACTACATATGTATTTTCTATACACGCATGCTCGCTGCACTAACCATGCTAGCAGTTACGGTCTCTTCCACCAAGTAATAGGGAGGAAACTAATTCCAATATGCGGAGAATAAGTATAGAGACTCTCACATACACACTCCCTTATATAGATGTGTGGGTAATATCTTATCCTCTCCATATTTCTTCTAACTCTTTTGAGGGAATTCCCTAGCATATACTCATGTTTACATACCCGCGCATACATATGCATGTCTACACATATACACACGTTTGTATATCCATGTCACGTGTTTATTATTATGATCCCATTACCCATATACTTATACACATGTCATCGCATATATACATGCCCATACTTACATGATTTAATTTCATGGCATTGCACGTCACGCGCCGACTCACGTACGCGCGTATACCATGTTCGTACACATGTTAGCATTCGTACCCATGATTGCATACATAGACATACATTATTATATATGTACATATCATACACATACACTTGCTGCACTAATCATGTCGGTAGTTATGACCACTCCCGCTTAAACAAAATGAGGGACACGCATTAGCAAGGCCCACACGCCAACGGACAGTAAGTCCACTTCGAGGTAACACCCGAACTTAAATCGAACGTATACTCTATCGAATACAGAGTCAAGCAGGGGCCGCGCCACCACTTGACTCGGAGGCAAATGATGGGTATACGTCCAATTCGGGTTAGTTTTACATTATTCGGACTTGTTTTACACCTCAAACCCACCAACGGCTTCGAATTATTCACCCGCGAGTTTAAAAATGTTCGGGATGCGCGCGTACGCGTCCCGGGCTAAAACCTCGTCTGGATTGTCATCACAATCCGGACCGGCTCCAGATTGCTAGATAAACCGGACCGGGTCCGGATAGCTGGATAATTTGGACCAGGTCCGGATTGTGGGACAACCCGGACCACACCGGATTATCGCGATATCCCTGTGTGGTCCGAGTTGCTCCTTCCGACGACACGCAATTCTTACGTACACACTACACGTACGGACCTTCCAAATATCGGCTTTACTCCTGCTACGCCAGGTTCGTATTTTGCACCAAACCAGCATCGGACCGTTCAAAATTAGGTTCGGGTTTAGGAGCTCCTATTTAAGGGAATCGACTCACCCATTTCACAATTAAGTTGACGCGGAAGCTCTGACCTCTCTCTAGCTTTCTCTCTCTAAGATCTCTGATTTAAGCATCGGAGTGGGTTCATTGCACTCCATCCCCCCTCTCTGCGTGGTGTACCATATTGCCCCTTGTGCAGGTGTTAGAAAGAGGTGTGTCTAAACTACTAGGCATACATACACGCCTACACAACAAGGCACATACTCCGCAAGGCGTGTATACGCGCATCCTCTACAAGGCGCGTATATGCGCATATTCCGCAAGGTGCACGCATGAGCAGACACTACAAGATAATAAAACACTTAGTCATTTCAAGGGCTTAAGTCCCCGACAGTCCGACGACTTGACCCTCTGACTCTCCGACAGTCCGACATCCTGACTGTCGGACATCCGCAAGCTCAAACAACTCGATAGCATAATTACATAACACTTCAAGGACCCGACGAATTTCGAATCAACGACCCGCGGAGTGTCAGGATCCAACAATGTCTAAATTCCAAACAATCTAATAATATAAAAAAGTTGAAATATTTAAAACATAAATCTAGAGACCTTAAACGATGTCAAGTTGCGTAGCTCAAACTTAAAAAATGTAGTAAATCTCCTGTTGAAAAAAATACAAAATGTATGTGTATTAAGTGAGTTAATTGATGATCTCAGTTAAAATATATACTAATTCTGAGTTAAGATTCGAGTTCAAAGTTGAACTAAATTTATTGTAGAACTGATGTTGGCTAACATAATATATAAGAACTATATATATGTAAACAAACCTGCTACGACAACCTATATATACCATAATAATGAACAAACCTTAATAGTGAAGGATCTACCCTAGGAGTATAAACGAGTCAAGCTACTCATGAGCTTCCCGACATCGGCTCGGTCGATATTCGAATTTGACTCACGAATATCGAGTCGAGTTGAGCTTTTTCTAATACTCAGTCGAGTTCGAGTTCATCGGTACTCGACTCGAGAGGCTCGCGAGCTTAATCGAGCATTTTTATTTTGTCTATTCGAGTCGAGTTCGAGTTTATGAGCTTTACCTAATAATATTATATATGTATATATTGATTTCAAGTCGGGTTCGAGACAAAAGCCTAATCGTGTTGAGTTAGAGTTCGAGCTAAGGTGCACCATTTATAATTTAATTGAATTTTTTTTAACCTTATCAAGCCGATTCGAGCCGAACTCACCGAGCGGAGCTTGAAAATTTAAGACTCGGTCGAGTTCGAGCTACAGTAAACTAAGTAGAGGCGAACTTGGCAGATACTCAGCTCGACTCGGCTCGTTTACAACCCTTTATTCTATATAAAAAAAAAGATGCAAGGGTGTATTACTATCTGACAATTTAGGGTTTATGTAACAAAAGTTGTTTTGAAAAACCGGTTCATAACCTGTTTTGAACCGGTCAAAAACCGATTCATATATTCCTTATCAGTACCGATCTATTTAAGATCTCGTTCAGTCAGAACGGTTCGTATTGGTTCCGGTTTGGTTCTTGTTTAATTCGCCTGAACTGAATTTTATGCCCAGCTCTACTGACAAGTGGATGATATCACCCTTCATTAATTGATTTCTTGCTTATTCAAAAAATTAGAATAAAATATATATTTATATTATATAATGTATGACTACAGTTAGTAATTCAATAATTTCTACTAAATCAATACTCCTAATTTTTTTTTATAATTTATTATATTATTATTTATATACAATTACAAATTACTATAAATAATTATATATATATATTACTGTGCACAGTATATTATTAAATATAATTTAATTAACCGGCTAACAGAAAAACCTATTTTTTTGCTTATATTATTCTCATCGTCTCTATACTTAAGTTTCGTGATTTTAAATACAAAAAATTGTAAGTAATAAAACTGAAGGAAAATAGGGGATAAATACTACAGTAACAATTAAGGTACATGCTATGTAAAAAAATTACGTAGCAGAATAAATGGCACATACCTACAATGCTTTCTTTAAACCCAAGATCTTCTAGAAGAGTTCTCGATCCGCCAGACGATTCCCGTAAGGATTCTAGTTAAGGAATACCTATGTGGATTGGTCTCCACAGCAAAGCCTCTTGTCGATTCTTTAGCAGGGATGGATCTCCGGAGTAATTTGCTCGAAGCAATTTGGCACCTCCTAGGGTAAGAAGTGGTTCGGTCGAAACTAGGGAAATAGGGATGAGGGATTTCTTTTTATCTCACCATAAAGGAAGAAAGTAATTAACCTTAAATTAAACCCTGACACTCCCTATTTATAAGAGACGCTGGGAAAAACACACCCCAACAGTTTTCATTATTTCGGCCGGCCACATAGAGAAAGGGAGACCTAATTTTGGGCATCTCATGTCCATTGGGATTTTAGGCCTAACCCAAAATCTCTAATGTGACATTACCCAATTGACATAGGTAACAGTCTCATATTAATGGGCTCCTTTTTAAGGCGGCCTAATATCCAAATGAAAACAGTTCCTACTCGCCGGAATAGGAGCGTGCCTGTTAATATGTTGTCGACCAAAACATCAACATTTTTTTTTCGATCCAGCCCTTCTTCAGAATTTTTCATACAAGGTTTGCCATGCGATTGGCAGACACGAAGGGCATCGTGATACTCATCTGTTAGGAGTGTTGTAGTGCCCGCGAAACATTGATTCTGCATCTTTAATCAACATGTAACAATTCTATGCCGCGGTGTATCCTTGTTCAACTGTCATTCTCCGATTTCCTATTTTCCACATAGGAACACTTCTCCAAGGCATCCGTGCAAGTATTCACAACCTTCAACTAATATCCGGGCTGGTGGCCACCTAGTGAATACAAGAGTCAGAGAATTACAGGTGTACTTGACCATCCCCATCGCTCATACCCTTAGTCAAACTCAACCGGTTTCCAAAGACGTGGTCACTGGGCCTTTTTGTTCAGCATTGCGTTCTTACGCCGGGAAGCGAACATTGAGCTTGACCTTAGATATGAATTCTAAGTCCGTATGGATACTTCAGATGCTTTTTCATAAAGCATCCGGGATCAAGCTCATCTGTATCACGTGGATTCTACCTTGCACAATTGAGCCTAACCCCGTGGTCGAACATGGCACGCGCAATATGAAGCGCGCGTCGATAGCATAACCTGAACTTACATGTTGTCAGGAGTGGAAAATGTCATATGCTATCGCATATTTTTCATTTGGCCCAGAATGTGGTTCTTAACGAACGAAGTTTGTCACGACGATATGCAAAAGTTAGATCATGTCGTTTTACCCCGAAACCAAATGATCGTTTTGCTTAACCAGGTTTATCTTTCGAAATCACCATGATTCTTAGCCAGTCTTGACATGGTACAGATCCCCTTCTGCACCAAGACAACCGAGCCTGTGTGACAAGGCTTAGCCCACATTCAACATGTTTTATTTGGGAGGATTGCCCCTCCTATAGACTAGTTTATAGACCGTAAATCGATGTAATTCAAACATTATGACGTCGTAAGATCATAAAATCAAATTGCAATTCATTTTATTCAAATATTACTTTAAAACTGAAAATGTTATCATCACAACACAAGTCTCTTAAACCCTATGCAATCCAAGCATTTTCACGTGCTTTTCGAAAACATCCCTGCGTAAAGGTTTGTTCAATGGGTCTGCCATCATACTATTAGAGGACAATTATCCTAATGTGATAAAATTTTCTTCGACTATTATATTTCACATCAATGTTTCTTGTTTCTACTAAGGTACTTAGGATTCTTAACTGCTGCAATCGCTGCTTGACTGTCAGAGTATACCTTCACAGGCTTACTCTCGTCCTCGACGTCAAGCAATGCAGTTAAGAGCCTTTTAAGCCAAAATGCTTCATGTGCATTCTTAGAGAAGGCTATGAATTTAGATTCCATCATAAACAGCGCGACACAGAATTGTTTCTTTCTCATCCATGAAATGGCGGCATTAGCAAGGATAAATACTCCTCTTGAGGTGGACTTACGATCATCCGGATCGGCACCGCGGTCGGCGTCACTGAACTAATCAATGCTAATTTTCCACCCTCATAGCACACTCCGTAGTTGGCAGTACCTTTTAGGTATCGAATAATTTTTTTTACGACCTTTAAATGTTGATAGCCACGGCCTGATTGGAATCGTGTTACTAAGCCGAAAACGTAACATATGTCTGGACGAGTGCATTGCATGGCATACATAAGACTGCCAACCATAATAGGTACTCTGCACTTTTCATCTGTTCACGCTCAGCCTGGTCTTTTGGGCCCTCACGCTTTGACAACGGCACCCAAACACAACCGGTGTATCCACGGGTTTGGCATCTTATAGTTTGAACCTTTCAACAGTTTGTTGATATAGGATTCTTGAGAGAGACATAGTTTAAGAGCAGCCCGATCCCTAGCAATCTTAATGCCTAGTATGTGCGTGGCTTCTCCCATGTCCTTCATCTCGAATACAGATGCGAGCCAGGACTTTGATTCATTCATGTAACTCACATCATTTGTGGCAATTAGTATATCATCCACGTATAATGTCAAGATAACGTACTTCAAATAAGAGGTCTTAGTGTACACGCATAGATCGTCGTGAAGATTCACGAATCTGTTTCCGACGATTTCCTCGTCTGCGATACCATTTCGGGACGATCGATTAAGACCATAGATCTTTCTTTGGAGTTGTACAAACTTTACGTTAGTTTTCTAGGATTATGAAACCCTCTGGTTGCTCCATATAGATCTCTTCCTCCAGGTTTCCGTGGAGGAATGCAGTCTTAACATCCATTTGGTGCAGTTCTAAATCAAGGCATACGACTAGGGCAAGAATGGCCTTGGCTGTGGTGTAACGCACAGTCGGTAAGTATGTCTCATCAAAGTCCACTCCGTGAAGTTGGGTATTGTTAAGTCTGCTTCCACTTGGGTAGCTTCAGGCTTCTTTTTCACGAACGAGCTCGGTATGTGTATACAAGGACGGGAACGCAGCGATACTTGAAACACAATCCTTGAACTAATCTTCAAGTTCTCGACCTCGAACTCTCAAACTTTGGATCCTGCACGAGGGGCAATAACCAGCGTGGGAGAGGGGGGAATGCTGGTTGGGCCCTCTCCGACACTCAAGTCAGAATTTCTAGAGAGAGAAAGCCTTTTAGAGAGAAGTCAGAGCATCCAAAGTCTAAAATGAGGGAGTTGTCTAAAATGAGAGACCTAGGCCCCTATTTATAGGAAACCTAAGGATCATGCCCAGTTTTGAACGGCTTGATGTCGGTATGAAGGAAAACGTATACCGTCATCAAGGTGGACTATGCGTGCACCGAATTCTCGCAATCGGCAAAAATAATCGGGATGAGCGCGGAGAATGTCGATAATTCGGACCTCCGGATTGCCTTGTGGCAATCCGAAAGTCCCCCGGTTCGGGTACTGCGCGTATTCCGGACCGTTTTTGGACTTGGGTGTCCGCGGAAGAATTCTTTTACGGGTTTTGGAGTATTTTGCGAAGCCCGAAATGTAAACACGAACCCGAATTGGACAGATATCTAACACTTGCCCCCGAGTCAAGTATCGGTTTAAAACCCGTGCTTGACTATTTTTAAGATAATATATTCGTCCAATTTAGGTTCGGTAGTGACCTCAGGGGTGGCCTATTTGTCAATTCGAGTGTAGGGATCATAAATTTGACCAACTTCAATTTTCCGCCGTACGTACGTAATCTGTTTATAGGGTTAGCGTATCGGACAATATACGTATAACAACATGCAATTATATTCGCAATATCGTGTAATGAGTGAAATAAAGATTTATACAACGTGATAATATCATGATACACGATGTAAGCATATAACACGTTGTCAACATGTAGATGACGACATAGTAAACGGATGACGTAATCATGCAATAAGCAAAACAATTAGAATAATATGAAATTGGAAAGCATGCTTGTGAACATTGAGCATGATGTAAACATAGTAAATGATGCAAGCATGTAGTATGATGCAAACATGAAGTATGGTGTAAACGTGAGACGTGATATAAACATGAGATTCAAACTTAGATTATAAAAATAATCATGTAACGATCATAAATAATAAATGTGTATGATAAATTCTATGTACGTTATATGTAATAGTAATTACGTGTAGAGTGTCATGAAGCATTGTGCGATATGTATGCAATATGAACATAGGAGAGATACAAAGATGCTTGTAAAGGTTGCTAAGGACTTGTATAAAAATATATGAAAGTTTAGTCCTTAGCACATGGTGTAGGCACTATTAATGAAAATTAGGAGAGAGAATACTCATTATATTACATCCTTCATAGATAAATCTCCAAGAAGCTCTCTATTCTTGATTTAGAGTAGACACACCATAGTTGACATCAATTGGATTCCGGTGTGGCACGTGTCAATTCGGACTCGCTTCGTGTTGGTGAGTTCAATTTCATACATGGTTGGACCTTTCGTAACTTCGTTAGGCCTTGATTTAGTCTTGAAATCACCTTGTATGTAGCTTACCTTAACATGCATACAAGGTGTTTGATAAAATGCATTAGAATTCTTAGCCTCAAATCGGTCAAAATTTTTCTAAGTGCTGAAAATTTTAGAAAAGTGTAAAGGAATCGTTATACTTCCCTTATGCATAGTGTTCATTGCCGACATGTTGTTCCATGCCTTAGTCGTTGCTTTAGTATGCTCGATGTTGATGATCGGTAGTTGTACGTACATGGCCGTCAATGGTTGTATGTTGGTAATGATAGCTTAGGCAATGTACGTTGAGTATCATGTATAGACTGTCGGTTGATGGATATACGCCCAATTTGAACCCGTTGACTTCCAAACCGTTGTATTTTTATCGTCCCATTACCGATTGTAAATCGAAACTTCAACCCGAACACTTCGCGAACACATCAACGGCTCGGACGAGGCCGGAGCGCTCGTCCGGCAGAGGCAAACTCACCTAGGTGAGGTTGGGTGGCCACACCCGACCCCCCCTAGGAGAGATCGGGTCAGCCAACCCGATCTCTCCTAGGGGAGATCGGGTGGACCAACCCGATCTCTCCTAGGAGAGATCGGGTCGGCCAACCCGATCTCTCCTAGGAGGGATGGGGTTGGCCAACCCCATCCTCCCTAGGAGGGGTTGGGTGCCCTCACCCAACCCCTACCGTTGGGGGTCGGATTTCTCCTCCCTCAAGGGCCCCTGCGCCATTTTCGGACACCCACACTCGGTTCACGTCGCCTACCTTCTCCGTATCCTAAGGTCTTAATTATGCGCTTAAAGGTTAATTAATTGTGTTTAGAGGTTAACGATGTCATTAAGCCACCTTAATGACACCGTTGCCTATAAATACCCCACCTTCACTACTCATTGGATCATCTTGGCAATTTGGATTGTTTTGCTCTGACATCTCTCTAGTTTATCTCTCTAAAAACGATACTGACTTAGGCATCGGAGAGGGTTCACCAGGCACCACCCCCCCCTCTCTGTGTCTGGTACTGCCCCTTCTGCAGGAAGGGAGGAAGGAAGGAAGGACACAAGACAAGGCAGAGCAACCCGAGAAGACCGGATCATCCACCCCTCCAGTGAGGAACGAGATTTGAGCCGACCATCCGTTGACCCAAATCCCGGAACCTAACACTTGGCGCCGTCTGTGGGCTTCGGACAGAAAGCCTGGCTATAACACGAGCAATGACGAACAGCAGGGTGTCTAGGCACCACCGCCCACCAGGGGGCAATGGAAGAAGGAGAGAGCCTATACCCCCAGGAAGGCAGTCTAACCCTGGGAAGCAGCCAATGCAACCAGAACCACAAGAAATACCACAGCCTCCTCAACAGAACAACCAGGAGGGAGGACCCTCACGCCCAGCTAGGGCTGAGTCCTCCACAACCTCCACACCTCGGGCAAGAAGGCCACAGAGAGAAAGAGAACAACAGGGAGTGCCGTCCCAGCACACGGCACCCCCTGAGGGGTATTATTATGAGGTGCAACCCCAAGGGTACCCGTATGGGATGCCGGCCCAAAGATATGACAACCGTGCCCACACAACATATGCAAGGCCGACATACACCCAGGGGACACACACTGAAGCTCATGAAGAGGAACAGATCCCAACAGAAGGGCACCACTCGCACCCTCGAGCAGGGCAGCGAGAGGAGCAAAGAAGATACTACCAGGAGCCACCCCCAGAGGAAAGGCAACAATTCGTGCCTCCTAGGCAACAGCAGAACGCAAGGGCTTACACCCCACTGGGGGAGGACAGACAAGCAAGACCTCCAAGGAGGCAAGAATTCTATGAAGCACCCCAGCAGGGACACCAAGGATACACCTACAGCCCGTATCAATACGGACAAGGGATCCCGGCAAGCCCTATCTACAACCACGGAGGCTATCAGAGGAATTACACTCCAACACCGATATTGATCACTCCGGAGGAAATAGAGGCGATGATAACCCGGAAGATGAATGAGTCAAAGAAAACCAACTTGCATTGTCTAAGTGACAAGACGAACCACCCTTTCACAAGGGAACTGGAGATGAACAGGGTGCCAGACTCCCTGCACACAGTGCAAATTGCAAAGTACAATGGGAAGGGAGACCCCCTAGAGCATATCCAACAGCATGAGGCCTCCCTATTTGGGAGGACCACTGATGAAAGGTACAAGGCACTCTTGTTCCCAAACACCCTATCAGGGGTGGCCTCACACTGGTTCTTCAGTTTACCCTCTGAAAGCATCCACTCATGGGAGCAGCTAAAGGCGAAGTTCCTGCAGAGATACCTAGGGGAGAGGAAACTCCTCAAAGGCACAGGCTCCATCGATGATGTGAAACAAGAATATGATGAATCTCTGGCTAGTTACTACACTAGGTTCAATCAAAATATCGCAGACATCCAAGGCGACATCACTGAGGGTGAGATAATACGAGCCTTTATCAGAAACCTAGGCCGCTTCGGGTCCACACTGGCAGAAAAGATGGCCAAGAAGCCAGCAAGCACCTCAGAGGAGCTTGCAGGAAGAGTCAAAACTCATATAGACCTGGAGAGGCACAGGGCAAGTAAGAAAGCCAAGATTCAAGCAGCCAAGGAAGACAATGCAAAGCCGAACAAAGGCAAGCCACCCCAGGCACCTCTGCACACAAGGCAGCAGGAATGGCGTCCGCCCCAGCAAAGAAACCAAATGGGCGAACCACTAAAGCCCAGAGAAATAAATGTCATCAAGTTCGTCCCATTGAACGCCACTCCAGCTACTGTCCTCAAAGAGATGCGAAACCAGAAGCTCTGGTCACCCCCTGCAAGGTGGAGAGCCCCAATGGTGGGGAATCACAAGGATAGATGGTGCGACAACCATGAAGCTTACGGGCACGACACGAACGAATGCTTCAGCCTAAAGCTAAGCATCAACAATGCCATCCAAAGGGGAGACTTAAAGCAGTTCGTGGATCATGGAGGCAACAGCATGCAGCTAGGGCCATCACACAGAGACAAGGGCAAAAGCAAAGCAGACTACAATCCTCCACCCAACAAGAGAGGGACCATAAACATGATGGATGGGGGCAGCTCAGCTGACCTCCTAAGCTTGAGAGTCCTAGAAGAGATAGGGAAAACCAAGGCAGACATCAAACCTGTCAACTTCCCTCTAGTTGGCTTCTCAGGGGCAACAAGCTACCCCCTGGGAATGATAACCCTGCCGGTGACCATGGGCCAAGGATGGACACAGCTGAAAGTGAATGTCAACTTTGTGGTGGTTGAAAGCCTAGGAGCCTACAATGGGATCCTAGGAAGGACAACCATAAACCCATATGAAATCGTGCCATCCACTGTACACCAGAAGCTGAAGTACGTTACCGAGAATGGAGTCGGAGAAGTCCTGGGTGATCAGCGCACCGCAAGGCAATGCTACGTCAATTCCATGAGACGTGGATCACACGGGACAGACACAGTGGCTGTGGTCATAGTTGGAGCCAACCAAGATAGAAAGAAGAGAAGAAGGAGGCAAAGGCAGGGAAAGATGAAGAATGGAGTGGTACTCCGTTTGAGTAGGCAGTTTTTTCAAACAGTGCCTAAGAGGAGACACAGAAGCAAGCCTGTGAGGGTGACAGCCATACCTTGGCAGCCAGACACCAAAGAGGGGAAAATAACAAGTGACTCCATCTCAAGAGGCTTCCGTCACATCGATGATATCAAGCAAATGCCGCAGGAGTCAATATCAAGCTATTTCCAGAGATTCTCCAATTATGGTGCCAACATGGACATCACAAGAGGAGAAACCGTCAGAGCATTTATTAGAAACATGCATCCAAACTCATTCGAGGCCTATGGAGGGCTCTATGAGATGATCATGACGAGCACGATGAGGGAGCTCAAGGAAAAGCTAGAAAAGCATTTGCAAATGAAATGAAGCAGCTGGATGAAGTTCTGGGGGAGGGAGGAAAGACTGACACACTGGGAGGAGGTGTCAACTTCACATTCACACCCCTTACAGTGAGCATAGAAGAAATCTTCCACAAGCACCTCAAGCAGGAGCTACCAACATGCAGGGAGGAGGGCAAGGCCTTCCTAGGAGGGGATGCACAGGGATGGTGTGAGTACCATGGGACCTGGGGGCATCAAACCAATAACTGCATGGTGCTGAAGATAGAAGTGGAAGAAATGATTCACAATGGAGGTCTGAAGGAGTACGTGGCAACAGACAAAGTAACCACCCCATATCCTTAGTTTCATATCTAGCACTTTACATGTTCAAGCTTTCCAAGTTTTCAAACAACTTTTGAGAAGGAGAACTCACGAAGTTCCTCCAACTCTACCACTATCTATATTTTCCTCCAAAGGGTGTCTTGACCCACCCAAGGCACCCCAAATGTACAGAAGACATGAACACTCTTAAAAGAGTAAGTTTTCCTTCAAAGGCATTTTCCAATGAATGTGATGATATAGTCATGATGTTATCCTTACACAGATATGACTTCAAGTCAATAACAGTTTCGACGCCCCCAAGAGCGTATCTTGAGAGTAGTATCCATACTACGACCTTCGACGCCCCCAAGAGCGTATCTTGAGAGTAGTGTTCATACTACGAAATTCGACGCCCCCAAGAGCGTATCTTGAGAGTAGTTATTACACTACGACCTTCGACGCACCAAGAGCGTATCTTGAGAGTGGTTTCCAAAAACTACGACCTTCGACGCCCCCAAGAGCGTATCTTGAGAGTAGTGTTCATACTACGAAATTCGACGCCCCCAAGAGCGTATCTTGAGAGTAGTTATTACACTACGACCTTCGACGCACCAAGAGCGTATCTTGAGAGTGGTTTCCAAAAACTACGAATTTCGACGCCCCCAGGAGCGTATCTTGAGGTAGCTTTGCAACCTACCAGATTCGACGCCACCAAGAGCGTATCTTGAGGTAGAAAAAACACTACCAGACTCGACGCCCCCAAGAGCGTATCTTGAGGTAGATTTCAAACTACCAGCTTCGACGCCCACCAGGAGCGTATCTTTGGTCTAACCTGCGCCCTCCGGGAGCCTATCCTGTGAAACGTTAAGTGCCCTCCGAGAGCCTGTCTCGTGAACAGTCTTCGACGCCAACCAGGAGCGTATCTTTGGTCTAACGTGCGCCCTCCGGGAGCCTATCCTGTGAAACGTTAAGTGCCCTCCGAGAGCCTGTCTCGTGAACAGTCTTCGACGCCAACCAGGAGCGTATCTTTGGTCTAACCTGCGCCCTCCGGGAGCCTATCCTGTGAAACGTTAAGTGCCCTCCAAGAGCCTGTCTCGTGAACAGTCTTCGACGCCAACCAGGAGCGTATCTTTGGTCTAACCTGCGCCCTCCGGGAGCCTATCCTGTGAAATGTTAAGTGCCCTCCGAGAGCCTGTCTCGCGAATAGTTTCGACGCCAACCAAGAGCGTATCTTTGGTTTAACCTGTGCCCTCCGGGAGCCTATCCTGCGAAACGTTAAGTGCCCTCCGAGAGCCTGTCTCGTGATCAGATTCGACGACCACCAAGAGCGTATCTTTGGTCTAACAGTACCATGTATACCATTTAAAGGGTATCAGAAGAGATCATGACACCATGCTCAGAAAGATCCAATGAGAAAGTAATCTCAAAGTAAAGATATATGAAGAACACATAATGTTTTTTCTTGATGAAATAGCAGGTATGATATGAAGGAAAACACGAAAGAAGGATAAGTAAAGGAAACACATCAAGAGAAGAGTCCATAACCAAAGGGATACATACAAAAGCATGAGAAGCATTAATGTAAAGACAAGTGAACCACGTAGTCAACAACACAATGCGGCAAAGGAAAGTAACAACAAACACCACCACAATCTCAAAAGACACTCAACCCATTAAAGGGGAGAAGGAGTGCAGTCATATATACAAAGATAGCATGATGTAAACACATCAATCAGAACCTTCAGGAGAGTCACCCTCACCCCCTGAGGCTGAACCACCGGCAGATATGGATGAAGAGGAGGAGTCTGAGGTACCAATCTCCACGGGTGTAGCATCCACCTGGGCAGGGGCAGGCTCGTCTGCAACAGCAGCCTGACCCCTCAGAACAGCCATGTAGCCAGTGGCGTATGGCCCGAAGTCACCAAGGTCACCGACTGGGAACTGAGGATCAATGCGGAAAATGTGATCAACCAGATACTCACCGAACTGGTTCATCTCCTGAGTGAGACGCGCGCTATAGTCGGCAGTGAAGGCAGAGGAAGCCTTGTACTCAGACACTGCGACGGTCCTCTCCTCTGCCCGGCACTTAGCCTCCAATTTCCGCAACTCCTCAGAGTGGAGTGACGCTGCAACCTCAGCCTCCCGGCGTAAACTGCCCACAGTAGTCTCAAGCAAGGACACTTGGTCCCGGAGCTCCTGCATCCTCAAATCAGATAAACGCGCCTTCTCAGCAGCAGTAGCGACCTGCGCCTTGAGAGAGACCTGGCTGTCCTCAAGGGTCTTCTTCTCGTCAGATAACTCGAGCACGAGTGATGACATGTTCACCATGTCAGACATACCCTAACAATTAAAACAAGGGGTGAGTAACCGAAAGACAACCAATATGAAAGTATAATGAAGAAAGCAAGGAACAACTCACAGGCGCATAACGAGAGAGTACACCCTGAACAAAGCGCCGAGTCTCCCCAGGAGACTTGGGCGAAGCAACACGATCGCCAGGGGGGATGGCGCCGCGGAGTACGCGGACGCCAACCTCAGGAGTCCGCAAAGAGGAGGTGCTATCGAGGTGGAACTCCTTCAGACCAGCGAAAGGAGTCCACTCAGACCCAATAACATCTTCATCAGTAAGACGTGCGAAATCCTTCCGACTTAAAGTCGGAGGCCCACCTACACAAGCGAAGCAAGTCAAAGGAAAATATAAACATAGAAGGATCAGCAACAAGGTAGAGATCATACCTGAGGACCGTGCCCTCGGCTGGGGGGCAGGGGAACCACCACCAGCAGGTCGCTTCCCTTTGTCAGCCAGGGAAGGCACCTCTTCGACCACCATCTCCTTATCACGAGATAGGGTCGGAGGACGAGCAGTAGGCGAAGCAGGATCCGCAGCCTTCTTTCTCTTAGCAGCCGAGGCCCCGGCCTCAGAATCAGATCTCCGCGGCTTGGACTTGGAAGGTCCAGAATCTCTGCCAACGGAGACGACCCTCTCGGTCACCAAGGGGGAGCGCCCTAGCAATGTAAGAAAAGCAAGATAAGGAAAACACAAGTTATACCATAAAGAAGCAAATAGGAGAAAGCATACCAGAGGCCCCAGCCTTCTTCCCAGGCAGGGGGGATTTCTTCAGAGCGGAACTAGAAGGAGCCTTCCTCTTGCTCAGATCAACAGGGGCTCCCTGCACGTTATAGGTTTTTCCATGAAACCAACCTACAAAGGAAGAGCAGAAGGTAAATAAAGATGGAAAGACCAAGTGACATACCGAACCCCCGGAGTCAGGAGTCAAACTGATCCCGGCCTCGTAAAGATCCGTCTCAGTCACTAAACACGGGGCAGTATGACCGAGTCCTGTTGCTCTCGTGAATGATCTTCATAGTCTCTAAATCAACTGAAGAGAACTCTCCGAAAGCAGGCCAACCATCGGACCGATCCTCATTCAAGACCGACCAAGTGACGTATCGATCCGTAATGAAGAAGTAATGCTTAGCCCAGTGACTGGCCGAATTGTCACTCCGGGCCACGAAACGGAGGGAGGTATCCCACTCGATCCCACTCAACCCGAAATCAGCAAATCGGGGATCCTTGAAGGTCGGATGGCGAGTTACGAAACTCGCAAACCACACCTTCGTCTGGTACTGGAACCGATAGAAGCATCGGAATAGAACGAGGGAGTACTTCCAGGAGTACCAATGGCACAATACCCGGAAGCCCACCCAGACACGGAGGGCACTGGGGGCAAGGTTCACAGGAGAAATCCTGAAGAACCTGCTCAACTCTATAAGGTCATCACAGTAAGGCAACCTCAACCCAAACCGGATCTGGGAGGGGTACACGGCGACCTTCCCTATAGGAGGCTCCGTCACCGTCTCGCGAGTATTCCCCAAGGAGGGGAGAAAAGGATACAGAGGCTCATCTAGGGGACAGATATCTCCTAGGGTAACGTGCTCATTGTAATCGGACCTAGTGAGATGGTTCTCTGACAGAGTAGCGAGACCTAAGGCAAAGGTAGCAGGAAATCCCAAAGTTCGAATCAAATTTCGACTAACACCCCAATGAAGGTCACGGTACTAAGCTAGCAATAGGAAAAGAAGTAATGCGACCGAAAAGGAAGAGAAAAGGAACTCACTCATCCTTCGGAGGACGCGACGCCTCTGAAGAGTCTGTGTGCGCGGACACCACCAGGAATATAGTACCTGCCACGACACGACAAATATCAAGACAAGAAAAATTTCCGAAGAACCGGAAATACTCCGACACCCGACCAACGACAACAATCAAAGATCCAAAGACACCCAGCAAAGATAGTCAACATGAGCCAAGGACACCACGACAACCAAGTTGAATAATTTTATCCGAGCCTAAGGTCGGGTTTTGGAAAAAATTACCGTTATACATTCCAACAAAGATTAACACACCAACGGCGGTACGACATCAAATTCAAGACCGGGATAGCCCAATCGGACAAGAAACCATATCCGGACAACCGGCAAACATTTTTCCCAAATCCACAACTATCAACGGCTATCCAAGGCAATCCCACATTCAATCAAGCATCGGCAATCAAATATCAACAATTCAAAAATCAACGTTTTACGCTGTAACGGAAAGGAAAAGAGCGGACCTTCGGAAAACCCGACCCGATATGATAAACGGGTCCGGAATTCGAATTTCGAAGTCGGTCGGAATCAGCCCCTCGCCGGAGCCCCAATTCCGTCGTCGCCGGAATCGCTCCCAGTCGTCCTCTCGTCGCCGGAGTCCGCCCCAGATCACGCCGGAGCTCCCTGGTCTCGCCGTCGACAGTTCTGGCCGGACTTGACGTTGCCGTCGTCGGAGGAGAACTCGCCGTCGAAGCCTCCCGACGCCGCTGCTCGATCGGTCACCGCCCTCCGCCGGCCAAGCTCGTGCCGCGCCGCCCTCGTCCGTCAGCCGCCGGAAATCAAGCCGCCGTCTCGAGCTGCTGGTCCGCCAGTTGCCTTCGTCCGCGCTGGTGACCACCTCCCGCCGGAGCTGCTGGCCGGATTTTTGCCCCTTGGTGAAAATTTCGGCCGGCCCTTACCTTGGGGGTGCTCTCAAATTTTTCTTGCTCTCCAAGGGTGAGTGAAGAAGGAAGATGGTGGCTATGGTGACTCCTTAAGGTATTTTTCTAACTCTCCTCTATTTTGAAAAGATGATAGGGTTTTTTAAGGGGTTTTAATCACCACCCTCCATCTATCTTTAAATGAGATCTAAGGGCCAAGGAAAAACCATCATTTTTATCCCTTTCAACTATGGCTAAGTATATCTCCATACTTAGAAAAACTATCAAGTTAGGTTTATTCTTGAACATTCTATACCTAGAAAAAATTTTGGCCAAAATTAAATTTTTCCTCACTTAGATAGAATCCCGGCACGAATTTGAAGCATAAGTCACTTAGTTGCATTCGTATTGCATCCTTGTAAGAGTATGCATTTTTTAAGTATACGCCGGTAGCAACAATAGATTTATTGCTCCCGCCTCATACGGACGCATGCTTAGGCATACGTCCGTGCTACTCTAACGTTTACAACTCCTCTATCTCATAAGACAGGGGGCAGAGTCGAAGACACGCATCCATGGGTAAGCTGGCACTCAGATGAAAGGTAGAAACCCCGGTTTCAAATTGCGCGTATCATACCATCCTGAAATAGAGTCAATCAAGGGTTAGGCCATTGGTTGACTCGGGGGCATGTGATGGATATACGCCCAATTTGAACCCGTTAACTTCCAAACCGTTGTATTTTTATCGTCCCATTACCGATTGTAAATCGAAACTTCAACCCGAACATTTCGCGAACACATCAACGGCTCGGACGAGGCCGGAGCGCTCGTCCGGCCGAGGCAAACTCACCTAGGTGAGGTTGGGTGGCCACACCCGACCTCCCCTAGGAGAGACCGGGTCAGCCAACCCGATCTCTCCTAGGGGAGATCGGGTGGACCAACCCGATCGATCTCTCCTAGGAGGGATGGGGTTGGCCAACCCCATCCTCCCTAGGAGGGGTTGGGTGCCCTCACCCAACCCCTACCCTTGGGGGTCGGATTTCTCCTCCCCCAAGGGCCCCTGCGCCATTTTCGGACACCCACACTCGGTTCACGTCGCCTACCTTCTCCGTATCCTAAGGTCTTAATTATGCGCTTAAAGGTTAATTAATTGTGTTTAGAGGTTAACGATGTCATTAAGCCACCTTAATGACACCGTTGCCTATAAATACCCCACCTTCACAACTCATTGGATCATCTTGGCAATTTGGATTGTTTTGCTCTGACATCTCTCTAGTTTATCTCTCTAAAAACGATACTGACTTAGGCATCGGAGAGGGTTCACCAGGCACCACCCCCCCCCCCCCCCTCTCTGTGTCTGGTACTGCCCCTTCTGCAGGAAGGGAGGAAGGAAGGAAGGACACAAGACAAGGCAGAGCAACCCGAGAAGACCGGATCATCCACCCCTCCAGTGAGGAACGAGATTTGAGCCGACCATCCGTTGACCCAAATCCCGGAACCTAACATCGGTCATTGTCTGCAAACATGCTAAAACACTTAGAAAATATTTTAACAATTTCTAATGCTTGTTACCATAGATGTCGTCGTATGAGCTATAAGCTTGAATCATACTTCATTGATGATTAGGGATTACAAGCTAAAGGGTGCACTATATATACTAAGTGAGACTAGGCTCACCAACTAGGACTATGCTAGGTTTACTAGTGGCCGGGTGTATACAATCATTTGTAAGTGTCTACACTTACCCTATGTATGCTACTATGTGTATGCAACTAAGAGTGAGTGTGTACTACACTCTATATTCTCCCATCCTTTTCTTCTTCTTCTCTACTTTCTTGGAAGACATCCTTGATTCCATATAGCTTCAACAAAGTCAAGTGTTGGTTCTTCACTAAAGCCTTGGTTAGCAAGTCAGCAAGTTGATCCTTTGAAGGAATGTAATGAAAACCAATCCTGCCTTGTCCAATGTGGTGTCTTGTGAAATGACAATCCAATTCAATGTGTTTGGTACGCTCATGAAACATTGGATTTTTAGCAATTTTCACAGCTGCTTGACTATATGTGTATATTGGGATAGGAATGTTCACTTGCAATCCAAGTTCCTTGAGAATTCTGCCTATCCAAAGTGCCTCTTGAATAGCAACTCTAAGGCACCGATACTCGGCTTCAGCACTTTATAGGGAAATGGTATCTTTCTTCTTGACCTTCCAAGCTATCATAGCTCCTCCTAGCTTTACACAATAGGCACTCACTGATTTCCTACTAAAAGGGCAAGCAGCCCAATCAGAGTCACAAAACAAGCTCAAATTAAGGTTGTTGTTGGAAGGATAGATCAAACCTTGGCCTGGGGTGCCCTTGATGTACTTGATTATCCTAATGGCAGCTTCATAGTGAGACTTCTTTGGCTTGTCTAAAAATTGACTTAGTCTCTGGACTGAGAAGCTAATGTCTGGTCTTGTCATGGTAAGATAGAGCAATTTTCCAATAAGTCTCCTAAATGAAGTAGCATCTTCTAATAGCACATCATCAGTGTTGGAGTTGGATGCTTTGTCATACTCATGTGTGGTGAGTTTGACATTGAATTCCATAGGAGTTTCAGAAGGCCTTGCAGCCCCTAAGCCAGCCTCCTCAATGAGCTCCATAGCATATTTCCTTTGATTGATCACAAGTCCTTGATTTGATCTTGCAATCTCCAAACCCAAAAAGTACCTCAAGTCCCCCAAATCCTTCAATTTGAAGTGTATTTGAAGTGTGTGTTTCAATTGATTGATCATCTTGGTATTAGAACCAGTGATTAGAAGATCATCAACATAGATTAATAGAAACACCTTGTCATTACCTTGTATCTTGGTGAACAAGGAATAATCCGAGGCACATTGTGTGTAACCATTCTTCAACAATGTTTGGGTGAGCTTGATGTTCCATTGCCTTAAAGCTTGTTTAAGGCCATATAGGGACTTCTTAAGCTTGCATACACGTTTGGTAGACCCTTCAAGGGACTTGGAAGGATCAAAACCTTGGGGGATGTCCATGTATACTTCCTCAGTTAAGTCACCTTGAAGGAAAGCATTGTTTACATCCATATGCTACAATCCCCAAGATTTGGCAGCTGCCAATGCTAAGATGATCCTCACTGTGTCCATCTTGACCACAGGAGAGAATGTCTCATTGAAATCAGTCCCTTCCACTTGAGTGAATCCTTTGGCAACCAATCATGCCTTATACCTTTCAATGGATCCATCAGAGTTGTACTTGACCTTGAAGACCCATTTGAAACCAATTGATGTTTTGCCTTGAGGAAGGTCCATTAGTTCCCAAGTGTTGTTGGCTTGAAGGGCTTGTATCTCTTCTTTCATGGCAAAAATCCAATTGGGATCCTTGATTGCTTGCTTGTAGGAGCTTGGTTCCTTGATTTTGTCAATGGCAGCCAAGAAGCATTTGTATTGAGGGCCCAAAGTGTCATATGACACATATCTCTCCATGCCAAAAGTGGCATTGGAACTTAACCTTTGTTGAAGCTCAACAATTCTTGCACTTCTCCTTGGTGGTGGTGAATTGAGTTGTACAATTCTAAGACTCCTCCTTAGATTAGAAGGTTGGGGTGGATCATCCACAATGGGTGGTTGAGGTGTTGGAATTTGTTGGGGTGGTGGAACTTCATTGATTGGAATGTGTCTTAGTACATCCTCATCAAAGTAAGATGGATTCTCTGGTGGGAAGTCTTCAATGGATTGCTTGGCTCCCAAGCAAGATTGAATGAGAGACTTTAAAGCATCCTTGGACATGCTATATGGGAAGATGTCTTCATGAAAGGAAACATCCCTTGAAACATGAAACATTGAGTTGGAAATGTTCATCACAAGGTACCCTTTTTGTGAAGTTGAATACCCCATAAGGATGCATGGTTCAGCCCTTGGACTAAACTTGTCATGATTGTTCAATTTGGTTGCAAAACATAAGCAACCTATGGTTCTCAAATGAAGAAGAGAAGGTGTTTTTCCATATAGCACTTCCATAGGTGATTTGAACTTCAAGATAGAGGTGGGTAGCCTGTTGAGCAAGTAACAAGCATTGAGTATGCAATATCCCCAATGTCTCAATGGCATAGAAGCTTGAAACCTTATGGCTCTAGCAATGTTGAGGATGTCCCTATGCTTGCATTCAACCCTTCCATTTTGTTGCAGTGTATGCACACAACTTGTTTGATGAAGAATCCCAAATTGAAGAAGTAAGTCTTTGCAAACTGAGTTGTTGAACTCAGTTCCATTGTCACTCCTCAATGTCTTGACCATTGTACCAAATTGAGTCTTGACCATGATCAAGAAATTCTTGATGTGCAATAAGGTGTCACTCTTGTGTCTCATCAAATAGACCCAAGTTGCTCTTGAATGATCATCAACAATGGTCAAGAAATATTGATTGTTCTTGAAGGTAGGCACCTTATATGGTCCCCATAGATCCATGTGAATCAAATCAAAATGCTTTGAAGCAATTGAATCACTGATTGGAAATGAAAACCTAGATTGCTTTGCAAGAGGACAAATAGTGCATTGTTTGATACAACCATAGGTCTTATTCAAGCCTAAAACATCCAAATGGTTCAAATATTGTTCTGAGACATGATCCAAACGCCTATGCCATCTCAATACTTCATCCTTATTCCCCAAGCAAGTAGCTGCTATCTTCCTTGGGCTTGAAGGCACCACATCCTTCAAGGTGTACAATCCTTTATTCCATTGCCCAATCACCATGGACTTGACACTCTGGCCCTGAAGCAACACATGGTCACAAGTAAAGATCACTTTGCAATTTAACTGGCTAGGCAACCTAGAGACTGAGATCAAATTGAACTTGAAATCAGGGACCAAAAGGATGTTAGTCAATGTGAATCCACTTGAGAAAGAGCAAGAACCCACATGGGTCACTTTGCACTTGTGACGATTTGGCAAGTGCACATATTGGTGATCAGAGTCACTCTTCTTCAAATCATGTAGCCATTCAATTTGATGTGTGATATGGTTAGTTGCACCTGAGTCAACTATCCAAACCATACGATCACTAGATATACCTGCCATGTTGACATGAGCTTGATCCACATCTTCAAAGGATAGAGGTGTATGATCAAAATGATCATCATGGGCAGCAACATGTTGAATCCTTTTGTCAGTTGTGCCATGGAAGATCCTCTTGTCTTTGGCTGCCACATGCTCAATTGCACTTGAGGTTCCACCATCTTCAACAATGTTTGCTGAGTTCCAATTCCTCTTAGGAGTATTTGGATAGTTTTGATGGATTGGATGATCATATGGGTAGCCATGCTTGGTGTAGCAAACATCCTCATTGTGACCCCTCTTGCCACAATAGGTGCAAGTAGGAAGTGGTTTGCCACTTGAAGCATTGAAGTTGCCTCTGCCTCTTCCAATGCCATTGCCTCTTCCAAAACCTCTACCCCTTGCATATCCTCTTCCATTGCCTCTACCTCCTCCATAAGATGATTCTTCCCAGTGAATAAGGCAATGCTAAGTGTAGGAACGGGATGCCTCATAAGCAAGTTGCTCCTAATGTGTCCATAGGAATCATTTAGCCCCAAGAGAAAAGCCATCAACTTCTGCTTCTATTTGTGTTCATTGACAATGGCAATGTCCCCAGCACATTGGAGAACCAAATCATCAATGGAAGTAAGAGCATCCCATAGTTGCTTCATCTTGGCAAAGTATTCAGTGATGGAGAGCACACCTTGAGATGTTTGATAAATCTCCCTTGTCAATTGAAAGATTTGAGTGCCATCCACTTTGTCAAACATCTCCTTTAGGTCATTCTAAATGGAAGAGGCTGTAGGGTTGTAGATCAAGCCATTGACCAAGTCCTTGGCCACAGTGTTCCTTAACCATGCCTTGACAATTACATTTGCCCTATCCCATCTCACCCTATCATTGACACCAACATCCAATCTTGTGAATGTGCCATCTATAAAACCAAGCTTATTCTTCACCAATAAGCCTTCTTTGATTGAGGTGCTCCAAACATGATAGTTAGATGTTCCTTGAAGCTGAAAAGGAATGAGCATATGGCCAGTGGCGTTTGAGGGGTGAATGTATAGGGGATCATCAACATTGGTTTCCTGAGCCATCTTGCAAGCAAAGTAACACAAGGAGTTTGAAGATTCAAAGCAGAGGAAATTCAAATGCAAAGGATTCCATTGGAAAACGCACACAAGGTATGCACTAGCAACAAAACTAGCACACCAAGTTTGTTGAGAGTAAGACAAATTTCAGCTCACTCTTCAGTACAATCCGTACAATTCGCAACATATTACTCCAAGTTCAATGTTCACAAATCACTAGGAATGGATTAGGATCAAATCACCATTGAAGAAAGCTCTGAAATCTTCAAGATATGGAGTGAAAACTCGAAGAAGACACAATGACTCCTCAGCCGAGCAAAGTGTATGCAAACGTTGTAATGTAGTAAAATCACAACTTCCAAGTAGTATGTGCAGCTTGAACAAGCTCAAAATTCATACCCAAATCCAAGGAAACAAAGAAAATCCCAGATTATATCAAGAACAATCACGCAATCAGCTCAATAAGGCTGAAATCAACAAGAACTAAGCAAACTAGGATTAAGACATGTTGGCTATCCTTAGTCTATGCTCAGCTTTGTGTAGTGGTGTGATTACTTGAAATTTTACTTACTTGACATCCATTCTTGCACAAGAAATGGAAAATTCAAGTTGAGATGAAGATCCACGAAGCTTATCTTGTAAGGCTATACAAGAACAAGGTGAACTTTGAAGGCCAATGTTGAAGAAATTTGATCTTCTTCAACTAGATGGGCACGCCGCCATTAGCGATGGCTCTGATACCATATAAGCTTGAATCATACTTCATTGATGATTAGGGATTACAAGCTAAAGGGTGCACTATATATACTAAGTGAGACTAGGCTCACCAACTAGGACTATGCTAGGTTTACTAGTGGCCGGGTGTATACATTCATTTGTAAGTGTCTACACTTGCCCTATGTATGCTACTATGTGTATGCAACTATGTATGCAACTAAGAGTGAGTGTGTACTACACTCTATATGAGCTTTGTCGATAAGCGTCGTAGGAATGCTTAGGAGGCCTTGTGTAGAAGTTGATAATAGCTACTTGATGCATGCAATCTGATGGATATACGCCCAATTTGAACCCGTTGACTTCCAAACCGTTGTATTTTTATCGTCCCATTAACGTTTGTAAATCGAAACTTCAACCCGAACACTTCACGAGAACATCAACGGCTCGGACGGGGCCGAAGCGCCCGTCCGGCCAAGGAAAACTCACCTAGGTGAGGTTGGGTGGCCACACCCGACCTCCCCTAGGAGAGATCGGGTCAGCCAACCCGATCTCTCCTAGGGGAGATCGGGTGGACCAACCCGATCTCTCCTAGGAGAGATCGGGTCGGCCAACCCGATCTCTCCTAGGAGAGATCGGGTCGGCCAACCCGATCTCTCATAGGAGGGATGGGGTTGGCCAACCCCATCCTCCCTAGGAGGGGTTGGGTGCCCTCACCCAACCCCTACCCTTGGGGGTCGGATTTCTCCTTCCCCAAGGGCCCCTGCGCCATTTTCGGACACCCACACTCGGTTCACGTCGCCTACCTTCTCCGTATCCTAAGGTCTTAATTATGCGCTTAAAGGTTAATTAATTGTGTTTAGAGGTTAACGATGTCATTAAGCCACCTTAATGACACCGTTGCCTATAAATACCCCACCTTCACAACTCATTGGATCATCTTGGCAAGTTGCACAATTTTGCTCTGACATCTCTCTAGCTTTATCTCTCTAAAACCGTACTGACTTAGGCATCGGAGAGGGTTCATCAGGCACCACCCCCCCCCCCCCCTCTGTGCCTGGTATTGCCCCTCTTGCAGGGTGGCAAGGAGAAGAGAGCCAAGGAAGCAGAAGAACATAGAGCAGTAGGACAAGCCCCAGGGGTAAGAAGTACAAGCCTCAGGAGGTCAGAAGGAGAGAAGGAAAGGAGGTCAGAAGGAGAGAAGGAAAGGAGATCAGAAGGAGAGAAGAGAAGGACATATATCAGAACGACTACCCCAAGGGAGCAGAAGGGCATGTATCAGAATGACTAGTCCTAGGAACACTGAACCCGACATTTCATTAGTGGGAGATAAATTCTAGATTGACGACCCGTTGACCTAGACTTTATAACCTAACACTTGGCGCCGTCTGTGGGCTTCGAACAGAAAGCCTGGCAATAACAAGAGCGATGACGAACAACTTAGTATCTAGGCATCACCGCCCACCTGGGAGCAATAGGCGAGGGAGACATCCTATACCTCCAGCAAGGCAGCCTAACCCAGAGAAACAGCCTGCACACCAGAGCCTCAGGTAGCCCCACAGGCACCCCAGCCTGACAAGCAGGGAGGAGGCTTCCACAGCTCCAACTCCATTGACTAGGAAGCCACAGGGACAGGGGGGCAACAAGGAGTGCCATCCCAATACACGGCACCATCCCAATACACGGCACCTCCACAGGGGTACTACTATGAGGCACAACCTCAAGGGTATCCATGTGGAATAATGACTCAAAGGAACGACAATCGTGCTCACACAACCAATACAAGGCCGGCATACACATAGGGAGCACATACAGTGACTGCAGGGCTGATGAGCGCCTCGGACGAGGTACTAGCTTACAGAGAGACCCTAAGGAATAGACAGGAAATGCAACACCGACAGGAAGGAGAAGAAGCTCATGAAGAGGAGCAAATTCCAACGTAAGAACGCCACTCGCACCCTCGAACAGGGCAACGAGGAGAACAAAGGAGAGACAACCAAAGGCCACCCCCAGGGGGAAGGCAGCAGTCTGTGCCTCCAAGGCAGCAACAGACACAGTAGGATGCCAGGGCATACACCCCTCTGGGGGCAGATAGACAGGTAAGACCTCCAAGGAGGCATGGATTCAACCAAGTACCCCAACAGGGACATACACCTCATTAAGGGAGGACATACACGCCAGACCAACAAGGATATAGAAGTTCCAACATCCACCCTGACAATGTACACATACAGTCCGTATCACCACAGACATGCCTAAGGGACACACCAAGGAAAGCTCAAAGGGAGGGACATAGTCCCAACAACACAATAAGGCAACCACCTACCCATGATACAGCACGACAGATCCAAACCCCTTGTGCACGACAACCCTTGGCACACATCCCCCTAGGACAGGGGAGGAGTTGAAAAGACAAGGATTTGAACAGAGGACTCATAGAGTACCACACCACGTCAGCACATAGCTACTACAATGGGAAGTCTCATGGAGAGACATAGTAGAGTGAAATCGCACATAGCATACATGAAGGATACACCTCCACATAGTCCACCTTGCAAGGATGCGACCTTATATCCCTCAAGTGGAAGAAATACACACAGACTAACGGAGGAAAACAGTTACATTACCAAGGAAGCAGGGGATATCAACACCCCACACCCATATCCTCCCCATATCCTCTTATTTAATTTAACTGCATAACAAGTCAACTCCCTAAAAGGGGTAGATTTTGATACTTTATATCAACATGTTTTCCAAGAATGACCATACCGGACGCCTTCGGGCTCCGTGATATATATATACACAGGTGGACCACTAGAAGAATCAGTAAAAGGCCGTCGCCAATCAAGAGATGCACAAGCAACAGATTCCTCAATCCCAAAGAACACCTATAAGGTCAAGTTTCTAGGAAAGATCACAAGATGGAAGGCTCACTTACAAAAATAAGTCGAGCACTCCCTACCATGAAGGTCACAAAGGATTACCCCTACTACAACCTTCCACTAAGCATCCTAGGGCCAGGCCCGTCAAAGGATCCCATCTGGCATTGGTATGCAAGGGGGGCACCAGTCACAACATGCCCTCCCCACAAACGCCCATTAGCACAAGAGGGGGTAGCCGCGAACACATCCCTCCAAAAATAGAGGAAACCATATCACATGGGCAACACCCACCATCAGAGACAAACACCTCCAGCGGATCTTTATGACTTCACCTAGTAAGCTCATCCCAGGTAATGGAATACACTTCCATCAAAAATGCTCAAGGACACCAAACCTAGCAAAGGAAGAATGGCGACACCATCATCAAGCTTTTAAAAAGGGATATGGAAAACATAGTATTTCCACACAATGATATATTAGTCATAAGAGAGGGAATCACCAACTTTGACATGAAGAGAACCATAGTGCATGAAGGGAGTCCGTCAGACATCTCCCATGACCAACCATTGATGATACTAGAGAAGAGTCAGGCATACCTAATACCAAGGGACCCCCTACTAGTAAAGGTGGTCAGAACATCAACACACCCATTAGGGACACGGCACTGCAAATGAACCAGGAAAAGGATGGAACACATATCCTTACAAGTATCCTTACAAGTATCCTTGCATTTATCCTTGCAAAAATAAACTCCGTAGATAAAGAAGTCATCTAATAGATGACTATGTCTCTGTTCTCAAAATATGATCCTAACCCGGAGATACTTGGACTCCGTATCATATATGCAATGAATAACATGTTCATCAAAGATAGGTACACGAAGATTCAAGACAGCGCCATAAAGATTAGGCGCATACCTCTACCAAGTACGACACATTTGAGTGTTCACAAACACTCCTTCGCCATCTCACAAGAAAGGAAGGCAACCGAGGATACAAGTCCTAATAGAATAAACATCGGTAGAAAATCCTGTCATTGAAGTCATGCACCAAGAGAGAAACTCTAAAGATACAAGATTAGCAAAAGAGATAGTGCAACAACTAGAGTATGAAAAAGGAGATACATCTCCTATCAAGAGCCTTAAGGCAGGATAATAGTTCTACAAGATCAACCAAAGAAGAGCTCAAAAGCTTGGGGAGTAAGGTTTCAAGATTGACCCTCACACTAGACGCACATCCCGATCAACCACCTTGTCTGCAAATGATAAGACATTTGACTCTGGCATCCCATCAAGAGGAGAACCCTGATAAAAGGGGCACTAGAAAAATATCCCGCCTTTAAGGCCATACGCCGAATACATGATGAATGAAGGTTATGACAAAACAAAAAAGGAGGGACTTGTCAGCTCAACACACCTCAAACACGTATACGTACGCAACACAAATGCAGCCCCTAATGAAGTCATCCAACAAGGAATAGCCAATACAGGGGCAAAACCATGGAAAATCATGCAGCATCACCGGCAAACCTAAAGAAAAACGCCCTTTTTAGATTCAAGTCCTAATGCAAAGGAAGACTATAATCAACATTCAAGGTGGGAGGAGCATGACCAATGTGACACCCCCTAAAGGCATTGAAGAATACTCCAATGTGAAGGAAAAGGCAAACCACACTAAGTGCCACAACACTCCAAGAAGATTATCACAGCCCGGTCAGACCTCCCCATGCACGAGCAAAGAGCATGGATTAGATTGACTAGTCTGAAACACACCTACGAGATTAACAACTCAAGACGCCATTCTATGAGAGAGCTTTTCAACCTAAAACACAAGGAAGGGGGGGAAAGAATTTACAAGCACCCCTAGGATACAAACAGTGCCACATCCTAGTTATCAAGAGAATGAAATCCACCCCCACCCACCCAAAGCAAAAGCTCTTCCACCCAACCTCCAAAGACACATCCGACAAAGGCACCATCCAAACCATGCCTATGACTGAAACAAGCAAGCATGAGAAAGAGTAAATCCTACAAGGGACACTCATCGCATTCAAACAAGCAGACAAGGGAGCCCCGAGCATAAGGGGTACCCAACCAAGAAAATGAACGAGGGGCCTTCAACGGCCAAATATGAAAGGCGGTGTGACCACCAAGCAACTTGGGGGGCACCAAACGAATAAGTGCTTGGTAGTCCACCTAAGTGTAAAAGAAGAGATTAGAGGCAGAAGATCACAAGAACATGCAATACCACTTTTCCTAGAAGAGGTCACATAAGAGGAAAACATCATCAACTCCCTATACGAACTCGTCCTAAGTTGGCAACACACAAACATCGCCCTCGAGAGGTGATCTCCCACATTGAAGGAAAAGCGTGGTAGCATGCAATATCATAGAAGGAAAAGTCAAGTAAAGACTCGAAAAGCATACCAAAGACGCACCCTACATGAGAAAGGACACAAGATAAGGTAACATTATGAGCCCTCCGGGAGCCAATCCCGCGAACACATTCGACGCCCCCAAGAGCGTATCTTGAGAGTAGTTCTAAAACTACGAACCCTGTGCCCTCCGGGAGCCTATCCCGCGAACAGATTCGACGCCCCCAAGAGCGTATCTTGAGAGTAGTTTTCAAACTACGACATTCGACGCCCCCAAGAGCGTATCTTGAGAGTAGTGTTCATACTACGACCTTCGACGCCCCCAAGAGCGTATCTTGAGAGTAGTTATTACACTACGACCTTCGACGCACCAAGAGCGTATCTTGAGAGTGGTTTCCAAAAACTACGAACTTCGACGCCCCCAGGAGCGTATCTTGAGAGTAGTGTTCATACTACGACCTTCGACGCCCCCAAGAGCGTATCTTGAGAGTAGGTATTACACTACGAACTTCGACGCACCAAGAGCGTATCTTGAGAGTGGTTTCCAAAAACTACGAATTCGACGCCCCCAGGAGCGTATCTTGAGGTAGATTTGCAACCTACCAGATTCGACGCCCCCAAGAGCGTATCTTGAGGTAGAAAAAACACTACCAGTTCGACGCCCCCAAGAGCGTATCTTGAGGTAGATTTCAAACTACCAGTTCGACGCCCACCAAGAGCGTATCTTTGGTCTAACCTGAGCCCTCCGGGAGCCTATCCTGTGAAACGTTAAGTGCCATCCGAGAGCCTGTCTCGTGAACAGTTTTCGACGCCCACCAAGAGCGTATCTTTGGTCTAATAGTACAACGTATACCGTGTAAGGGGTATTAGAAGAGATCATCGCACCATACTGAGAAGGATTCCATGAGAAAATAATTGCAAAGTAAAGTTGTATAAAGAACACATAATGTTTTTCTTGATGAGATAGCAGGTATGATGTGAAGGAAAGCACAAAAGAAAGATAAAGAAAGGAAAGCATATTCAAAGGAGAAGTCCATGACCAAAGGATCATATACAGAAGCACAAGAGGTTATCATGAAAAGTAACGAGTTATCCTACCACCCATATCACAAGTCAAGAAAAGTATCTCAAAGGAACCCAACACCACCAAGAAGGATAACAAAGACATAAAATCCGAAGGTCAAAGCTCTCAAAATAAGCTCGACCCATCAAGAAGAGAATTGCCTTACAAGTCACACAAATCAACCTCCGACAAATATTATTGTCATACATGTCGCCCTCGCGTGACCTATGCTCGTATCAGACTTGAGCATCGTCAAGCACAACTCATGAAGGAGACATCTAAAGAGCATAAAGATACAACATCCGACAAGACGAGACATCGGGACCTAACCCAACAAACATAGCCTACATAAAAGGCAACTATAGCAATGAAGGCTCTCCAATGAGAAAGGAATACTAAAGCACAACTCCATACATCGTGATGTGGCTATCATGTCCACATACACTGAAGTGGCTATCATGTCCACATACCTTGAGGTGGCTATCATGTCCACATACACTGAAGTGGCTATCATGTCCACATACCTTGAAGTGGCTATCATGTCCACATACCTTGAAGTGGCTATCACGTCCACATACCCTGAACTGGCTATCATGTCCACACACTACAGAAGGGCTATCACTCCGACACATCACGAAGTGGCTATCACGTCCACATACCCCGAAGTGATTATCATGGCAGCACATCATAAAACATCTGTCAAAGACATGAATTGTAAAGACACCACCCCGACCACGAACATCAAAAGGCTACGCCTAGCCCTAGGAGGAAGTTCAAGAAAAAGGGAAAAACAACACCCTTCGTACGCTCATCAAAGGTAGGCACTTATATTTCAACCCACTGGGTGATACTAGGAAGGAGACGTCCTCATTATGAAGACAACCTCCATATCTCACGAAATCAACCATGAAGCAAAGAATCACGACAAGCACTATAGAAGGGCATATAACAAAACGATCCCCACAACGATCACAACTACGATACTAGTAGAGGCTAACTCAAGAGCAGTCTCCACCAAACTCCAAAGCAAGAATTCGCTATCTTAATCAGAGCCATGGCAAGAGAAAGGAACCTCAATGAAAGGTGATGATCACACCCATCACCAAAAGAAAAATCTTCAACGCAGGGGTTAATAACATAACCCATAGGAAAGACAAAAACACCTTCAAAAGTCGTCAAATCTACATGAAGATGAAATAAACTTGAGACTCGGCCCCTCGGCTGGGGGGCAGGGGATATAGAAGAGACATCAAGACCTATGATCACCCCATCGCCAGCCACAGGTTGTTTCCTTTTGTCTAGCAAAGAGGTCGCCTCTTCAACCACTACCTCCTTATCATGGGAGAGAGTCAGCAAGGAGGCACTTGAAGGAGAGCCTCTCGCGGTTTCCTTCTCCTTGGCAGCCGAGGGCCCGACCTCAGAGTCAGGTTTCCGCGCCTCGGATTTAGATTGACTTGAACTCTTACCCACCACAAGAACCATTCGGTAACCAGAGAAGAACGCTCTAACAACAAGAAGGAAGCAGCATGAGAACAATCATAAGTTTATCACAAAGAAAAGAGAAGGGAAAAAGAACATACTGGAAGCATTAGCAGCCACCCCTGACTTAGAAAATTTTTAGGCCTGATAAGCAGAACTAGAGGGTCCTTCCTCCTCATCTGATTCAACGGACGGTCAGATTTGGTCTGACTACCTTGGAAAACGATCTTCAAGGTCTCCCTGTCTGAAGAAGAAAGCTTTCCAAAAAGTGAGTCATCTATACGAGCAACCAACGCAAAGATCGACCCTTACTCATGGAGGGGCGAGATACGCCTACTACGGGGGCAACCTTAACACCAAGGGAAGAGGGCGAACTTTTAGTTTCCCCAAAGGGAGCAACGCTCCAGCACATCCGAAGGAAGGGTCAACCCTTAACACATGTCAATAGACCCCTTCGCTCGCGGCGGTAAGAAGAAAGCTTGTAAGCTTTTTCACCCTCACTTTTATGGGGAACAAATTGCAGGGTAAAGGTCAAGAGCTATACACACGCTCCAACGAATGAAGGAAAAATGTTACACGTGCCGAAGGTCAAGATTAATGGACAATGCTCACGCTAGTACGAGGGAGGCGGAACGTTGTGTCCCATTGAGTGGCAGAGTTCCCACCCTCAAGTAAAGGAGAGGTCTATGCTCTCACCTTTGCACTTATGCTCATATTCATGATTAACATCTACAGGTACATCAATGTCATCACTCATGCTCATACTCACAACCCGTCCATGCATACATACATGTTCATGCTCGCACTCATATGCATGCTCACATACACACTCCCATGTGTTCAAACATTTAGACACCCATGCACGTGGCCGCCATATATTCATGCATACATTCATGACTACAATCGCAGCATGTCTCTACTCACTCCCATCCTTATGTTCCTACTTGCATGTATGCTAGTACACATCCTCATGTTCATGATGTATCCATGTTCACTCCTAGTTAACATCCTATAGGCATATTTTCTAGTATCCCATACTTAGAAAAATTTCGGACCAAAATTGAAATTTTTCCTCACTTAGATAGAATCCCGGCACGAATTTGAAGCGTAAGTCACTTAGTTGCATTCGTATTGCATCCTTGTAAGAGTATGCATTTTTTAAGTATACGCCGGTAGCAAAGATAGATTTATTGCTCCCGCCTCAGACGAACGCATGCTTAGGCATACGTCCGTGCTACTCTAACGTTTACAACTCCTCTATCTCATAAGACAGGGGGCAGAGTCGAAGACACGCATCCATGGGTAAGCTGGCACTCAGATGAAAGGTAGAAACCCCGGTTTCAAATTGCGCGTATCATACCATCCTGAAATAGAGTCAATCAAGGGTTAGGCCATTGGTTGACTCGGGGGCATGTGATGGATATACGCCCAATTTGAACCCGTTGACTTCCAAACCGTTGTATTTTTATCGTCCCATTAACGTTTGTAAATCGAAACTTCAACCCGAACACTTCACGAGAACATCAACGGCTCGGACGGGGCCGAAGCGCCCGTCCGGCCAAGGAAAACTCACCTAGGTGAGGTTGGGTGGCCACACCCGACCTCCCCTAGGAGAGATCGGGTCAGCCAACCCGATCTCTCCTAGGGGAGATCGGGTGGACCAACCCGATCTCTCCTAGGAGAGATCGGGTCGGCCAACCCGATCTCTCCTAGGAGAGATCGGGTCGGCCAACCCGATCTCTCCTAGGAGGGATGGGGTTGGCCAACCCCATCCTCCCTAGGAGGGGTTGGCCAACCCCATCCTCCCTAGGAGGGGTTGGGTGCCCTCACCCAACCCCTACCCTTGGCGGTCGGATTTCTCATTCCCCAAGGGCCCCTGCGCCATTTTCGGACACCCACACTCGGTTCACGTCGCCTACCTTCTCCGTATCCTAAGGTCTTAATTATGCGCTTAAAGGTTAATTAATTGTGTTTAGAGGTTAACGATGTCATTAAGCCACCTTAATGACACCGTTGCCTATAAATACCCCACCTTCACAACTCATTGGATCATCTTGGCAAGTTGCACAATTTTGCTCTGACATCTCTCTAGCTTTATCTCTCTAAAACCGTACTGACTTAGGCATCGGAGAGGGTTCATCAGGCACCACCCCCCCCCCTCTGTGCCTGGTATTGCCCCTCTTGCAGGGTGGCAAGGAGAAGAGAGCCAAGGAAGCAGAAGAACATAGAGCAGTAGGACAAGCCCCAGGGGTAAGAAGTACAAGCCTCAGGAGGTCAGAAGGAGAGAAGGAAAGGAGGTCAGAAGGAGAGAAGGAAAGGAGATCAGAAGGAGAGAAGAGAAGGACATATATCAGAACGACTACCCCAAGGGAGCAGAAGGGCATGTATCAGAATGACTAGTCCTAGGAACACTGAACCCGACATTTCATTAGTGGGAGATAAATTCTAGATTGACGACCCGTTGACCTAGACTTTATAACCGAACACAATCCATCCTTGTCGACATGTACGTACGTACATTGAAACAATTAGAAAATATTATTCACTTGTCGACATGCATCCTTGTCGACATGTATGTACGTACATGGAAACACTTAGAAAATATTCTCCCCTTGTTGACATCCATCCTTGTTGACATGTATGTACGTACATGGAAACACTTAGAAAATATTTTCCCCTTGTTGACATCCATCCTTGTTGACATGTATGTATGTACATGGAAACACTTAGAAAATATTCTTCACTTGTCGACATGCATCCTTGTCGACATGTATGTATGTACATGGAAATACTTAGAAAATATTCTTCACTTGTCGACATGCATCCTAGTCGACATGTATGTGCGTACATGGAAATACTTAGAAAATATTCTTCACTTGTCGACATGCATCCTTGTCGACATGTATGTACGTACATGGAAATACTTAGAAAATATTATTCACTTGTCGACATGCATCATTGTCGACATGTATGTATGTACATGGAAATACTTAGAAAATATTCTTCACTTGTCGACATGCATCCTTGTCGACATGTAGGTACGTACATGGAAACACTTAGGAAATATTCCTTGCTTGTCGACATCCATCATTGTCGACATGTAGGTACGTACATGGAAATACTTAGGAAATATTCCTTGCTTGTCGACATCCATCCTTGTCGACATGTAGGTACGTACATGGAAATACTTAGGAAATATTCCTTGCTTGTCGACATCCATCCCTGTCGACATGTAGGTACGTACATGGAAACAATTAGGAAATATTCCTTGCTTGTCGACATCAATCCTTGTCGACATGTAGGTACATACATGGAAACACTTAGGAAATATTCCTTGCTTGTCGACATGTATGTACGTACATGTATGTGCACACTTGCCCCCACACTTAGAATCTTTTCTCTATCCCTGGATATGTACGCTGTATCCATATGCTTTGATGTAAACACATGTTGTATGCCAACACCTTGTTGTATGCTAACACTTGGTAATATGCTGACACATAGTAACATGCTGACAGCTTGCAATATGCTGACTGTCATCCTGAGCAAAACACTTAGAAAATATTTCGCCCTTGTAATCATGTATGCTGCGAGTATGAGCTCGGTGTCGACATGTAAGGTTGATGTGTTGAAGAATTTGCCCCCCTTGCATGATGCTTGTTACTTGATTAGTTGATGTTGGTACACATATACGTTCTTCTGAAGATTTGGTATGTTGATGATCTTTATGACTTGTATCATGTTGTAATGTAGGTCGGTCTGATGGAAAAAGCTCGTCTTTGCAGATAGCCGATGTATACCGTAATCCGCTTGTTAGAAGGAATGTCCGTACAATTGCCCCCGCTACTCTGGAGCCTCCGGACATGGTTGCGGTAAAGGACTTGTGAGTAAGGCATCTCCTTGTCTCTTCTTTGAACTTGTTAATCTTCCAAGTTGTTGCTTTCATGTTGCTGAACGCGTGGTTGTAGTTTCTGGCTTTAGCACAATTCTCAAAAGATCCGACGCAGGGGCGCGTTCCTCAAGCGATTCTATGTTCTTTATGCCGAGTACGATCGTGCTAACTCCTTCTTGTGATAAAGGGAATAGAGTTGAGGGTCATGCGGTGGTGCCTTCCGCCCCTCGGTCGAGGGACCGGCCCAAGGAGGAGCGTTCCTCCCATTGAGGTAAGCGTTGTTTACTTCTTCACACTTGAAAGTTGATCTTGAAGACGGCTGATTTTGATGCATGCATTGCAGATTGTCGCGCTTATGTTGAAGAGCTATGTCGTATTGAAGTTGAAGCGACCATTCTTGCCGTGTCTTTTGTGTGGATGACGACATTGCATTTGATGTTGACATTATGAACTCTTTGCCATAGATAATTGGATATGTTGCTATCTCTTTGTGGGTGTCCGGTTGTCCGTGTCCATCATGTTGAACCCTTTGTGAATGGGTTGATGTTGTTTTGAGGTTTTCGATAAATCTTTGTTTATGCCTTTGCTTGCATGGTATTTCATCCCTTGGACCTGTTTTCAATAATAATAAACATGTGATAACCTGTTAGTAATATTACATACCTTGAGCTATCTTTATTGTCCGCATGTATTGGACTTGCATGATAGGATTGAACTATTTGTTGTGATGGATAGAGTATATGATGTTGTGACTTGCGCATTGCAGGGTGTTATGTACACTTGGTACTTGTAGCATTGCAGGTAGTAATGTACTTGACGTAGCAAGACTTAAGTTTATACCGTCTCTTAGTTCCACTTTAAGGCGACGTTATTGCAAGATACTTCTTGCTGATTTTGTTGTTTTGGCGTTAAATGCTAAAGAGCAAGATAACGTTATACAAGACTCAGCTTGTAAGTTTGATGAGTTTTGTACAAGGTTTGCTTTAAAAAGCGTATAACATGAAGCTATCCTTTTTCAGGCCTAAGTCTTCATGGTGTATGAACCCTTAAGAAAGTATGCATACTTTTAGTGTGTGGGTTTGTCCTCTAACAAGAGGACTTCCGCCACGATGGGGTGATCAATCCCACCTAAGTGCCGCATCCTGGTTTGTATGCAGGGAATGGCTATGAACATGAGGATTTGCTTCTAAGAGCATTTCACAGCATGCCATTTTTTAGAAGTAAACATGGGGTTTGCCCTTACAAAGAGGATACCACAGCATGCTACTTTTGATAGTAAATCGTGGTGTTTATCCAAGATATTGCTTGCTGTTGACGCCTTTTGGAATAGTCGTCACTTTGAGTAGAGAATTTTATAAGTCCCTTTTTGTAGATAACCCGCAAGTTGTCATCGCCACATATAAGTTGACTGTGCACATAGCGTAATGGCTTTGTGTTGTCGACATCTTCTTGATATAGCCGATGTTGGATGGAGAAATAAACTCCCTGCTGGTGTAGATAATAGATATGTTGGCGTTGTATGCCATAAATCCGTCCTTGAATATAATGCTTAGCTTTTATTGTTGAAGTAGATATTATGTGCATAGGTTACTACTTGGCATAATTCCCATATAGTAATCATAGTGTAGTATGTACCTACGAACAGAGTTGCTCTTGGTTAGATAGTTGCAATGTTTACAAGTTTGCAAAAATATGGAGTTATGAAATTTTATTTTTAGTAATGCATATAATAGATAAAGTAAAGGAGTATGATACGAGGACTCCTTGTTTGTGCAGGAAACTTCCCTAAGTGCGGACGCGGTAGGTGCGGATCGTGACAGGTGCGCTTATGTCGGGAGAGGAGCTTTTCCAAGTATCACCCGCTATTTGTGAATGTGAATATGTATGTATGAACAATGACTATGCATTATTGTATGCGTCCTCTAGTTGATACGCGTTGATGCCTCCTTAGCAAGATGTACATGCCTATATATGATCATTGCTCGGTGTTTCCTTCTTAGAAGAATGGTACCGCGTGTTCTTGCAATTATTCGTTTCTTCACTTTGGTGAAATTCCGAGCACTTGTCAGCTTGGTTCCCCCCAAGTCGCTTGGCTCATCTATCTTGATTTCTTGTAATGCTTCAACGAAAGCAGGACGTGCATGATCTACCCTTGGGTTTTCATCAATGACGTGAATTCCGCTATTGTTTGTCTTAACATTATGTTGGAGTGCAACCTTGTAGCAGTCTTTTGATAGCTGTTGATCTCCCTTTATTTCACCATTTCCTGTCTTTGTTGGAAACTTGATCTTTTGGTGTGATGTTGACGCTTATCATACCCCACTTGTTCATGGTTGTATTCCCTAGGATTCCATTATATGCATCAAGTTGTTCTGCAATCGCGAACGGAACGCCGATTTGGAGTTGTTGCTCTCCTTCTCCTATTGCGCATTGCGCGGTGTTGAATTAATGTGCTGGCTTTGCGATGTATGCTTCATGTGTTTACTTTCGAGGGGCCTGGGTTTATTTGACGTGTTTCTTCATACACTTGTGACTCTTTCCGAGGTTATGTCTGTATGACGATTGTGCATATGGTTGAGAGATTTTATACTGGTGGAATCCTCATCTTCTCCTTTGTTTTGTTCGAAGATTAGGTTTCGCTGTCGGCGTACGTTTTGAGTGGTACGATCCTTCTTGTGTTCTTGATAAGGGTAAACTTGCAGGATGTTGGAAATAATTTTCTAACTCTTTTCTCGGGATGGGTTTGGCACAGGCGTGCTTATAACATAGGAGCGTATCCTGAATTCCTATCTTCCACAATGTTGATGACGTTGTCACTTGGGTAATGCCCCCGTCTTATTTATTATTGCAACGCGATTTTTAGTCTTGTGCGTATAGAATGCTTGAGGCTCCATTGCATGGGGGATGTTGTATGACCTAAGCCGTTTGTTGTTCATAGTGCGATAGCTTGTGTTGTTGACGCAATTAATATGTGCGTAGTTGTTACTTGGCATTATTCCAAGGTAGTATGCATGATATAGTAATGTACCTACGAAAGTAGATTTAACCTTCATTAGATATTTGGGGTTCGTACAACGAATTACAGGAAGGCGTCAACTGATCGCTCCTTTTGAAAAGTACTAAGGCTAATAAACATAAGTTGTACTTAATCTGAGAAGACTTAAAGTAGATATGCAAAAATGGAGATAAAGGGATTGATGATGTGTTTGACGTCTTCATAGGTGATTTGTCGGCAAGTTGATTCTGCCACGTGCCACATAGTTCCTCAGTGCATCTAGCGTGTTGAGCTCTTCAATCTCCACCTTTGTGGATGAACAAATGTTGGTGTTATGCCCCCCAGTTTTATGGTGCTTGCATCGTTCTTCATCGTTCTTGCCAAGGAAGGCAGTCATTGGCTCCAGTGGTCGGTGAAGTTTGTTTTCCGGGAGTTTGAAATTTGTCTCCTCCACCTTCATACTCCAAGGATTGTATAAGTCGTCATAATTAGTTCCATGAGTGACGTTGTTTTTCCGGCGCTTGGCGATAGGTGGATTATCATGCACCTTTTCTTTTCCTTTGCATTTTCCTGAAGACTTCACATGAGACTTCTTTTAATGCTTGTTGCCTTGGTCGATATACTTCTTCATTTCTCCTTTTAAGATTAAGTTGTTTACATGAAACTTTAATCCAACACAGCTTTCCGTCTCGTGGCCATACACTTCGTGATTTTCACACCATTTGCTTTCATCTTTTCCCAATGGGCCCTTGCGGAAATTGGAGGGCTTTTTCCACAGCTTGGTCTTCTTTATCTCTTTCAAGATGACGGATAGCGGTGTGTTTCAATGAAACACATTTGGCGAGTTTGGTGTTTTTGAGCCTTTGGACGTCTGACTGGAATGGCCTCTTTTGTTGCGGTTGTCTCTTTTCCCAGGAAGCGTCTATCTTTTCCTCAATTATTGCCTTCAAGGTTCTTGTTGTAAGTCCCGTGATCGGGACATCATCGTCATTAATAGGTTTTTTCCGTTCCTCCTTGTGACAGATGTTAGCATCGTCTTGGCTTGTCCTTGTGGAAGAACCTTCCTTGTATATTTTTTAGCGGGAGGTTGGAGGTTGTTTCCATGCCCCTTCCTGGTGTTGTGCTATCAGATACGGGTTGTATGAGCGTGCAGCTCCTTGCATTAGTTGTCGGTACTGGAAGGTACCTTCCGTGTATTGCCCCCCTATTCTTTGGTGCGTTGTGTCTTGATGACTAGTGACTCGAGACTTTGTTCTTGTCTCCTCGACTTGTCTGTTGATTGGAGGCATAGGTGGTGGTGGCGGGGCATATCCTTGGTTCGTTAACATCTTTCGGAATGCAAGCAGCTCTTCGAGCGCGGTCATCATGGTAGGAGTGACAGGTGGTGGCGAGTTGACAACTTTGTATTGGAGGACTCCTTGGTCGTACTGTGCGAAGGATGCGCTTCTTGTTGGCATGAAGAAGGCATTGGATGTGGCAACATGCATGTGGGAGGATTCAAGTCGACTTCTTGTCAGCTTCTGTGTGGTTATGACCAAGGCGTCGTGGTACGCAATGTGCTCTTTGTCCTTTGATGAAAAACCAATGACATCTTCAAAGGTGGCATCCTTTATGTCGACATACTCCATGTTGGTATCATGGAACTTGTGCATTGTCTTTGCAACATACACTTCTTGCTCGTACGACTTCTCGCTTTCAACATCAAAGTCTCCATGGACCATATGTACGTTTGCCATCTTTTCCGGATAGCATGCAGTGTATGCTGTATTCTGGACTTTAAGGCCATGCTGTGCGGAAGGCACACTGCTTGTTGGCATGGAGGAGGCAGTAGAATTTGTGTCTGGAATGTGATAAGGTCCTGGTTGGTTTCTTGTCAGCTTCGGCTTGCTTGCACCCGCCTTCTCCGTTTGTCTTCCTATCATAGCTTGCGGTATGGCACGACTTTTTGTTCGAATCACGCTGACGGTGCCAAATGTTAAGTCTGCTTCAACTTGGGTAGCTTCGGGCTTCTTTTTCACGAACGGGCTCGGTATGTGTGTACAAGGACGGGAACGCCGCGATCGTTGAAACACAATCCTCGAACTAATCTTCAAGTTCTCGACCTCGAACTCTCGAACTTCGGATCCTGCACAAGGGGCAATAACAAGCGTGGGAGAGGGGGGAATGCTGGTTGGGCCCTCTCCGACGCTCACGTCAGAATTTCTAGAGAGAGAAAGCCTTTTAGAGAGAAGTCAGAGCATCCAAAGTCCAAAATGAGGAAGTTTTCTAAAATGAGAGACCTAGGCCCCTATTTATAGGGAACCTACGGATCATGCCCAGTTTTGAACGGCTTGATGTCGGTATGAAGGAAAACGTATACCGTCATCAAGGTGGACTATGCGTGCACCGACTTCTCGCAATCAGCAAAAATAATCGGGATGAGCGCGGAGAATGTCGATAATTCTGACCTCCGGATTATTTAGCAATCCGGACCGGTCCAGATTGCCTTGTGGCAATCCGGAAGTCCCCCGGTCCGGGTACTGCGCGTATTCCGGACCGTTTTTGGACTTGGGTGTCCGCGGAAGAATTCTTTTACGGGTTTTGGAGTATTTTGCGAGGCCCGAAATGTAAACACGAACCCGAATTGGACAGATATCTAACAGGTATATCCTTTCGCAACGTGTCGAGCTTTGTACCACTCGACATTTCCATCAATGTGAGTTTCAGTTTCAGAACCCACTTTGCCCCTATGGCTCTACGGTTAGCAGGTAAATCAACCAAAGACCATACTGAATTGGCTTTCATAGAGGTGATCTCTTGCTCCATTAATTTCCTCCATTCCTTCACTTGAGTTTCTTCCATGTCTTTTTTAACCATTACCGGTTCATCAATCGAAGTCAGAGTGAATAAATCACCCTTTTTGATGGGATACTTCTTGGGAGAAGTTCGATGCCTTTGACTACGTCTTGGCTCATTAGTCCCGTCTTGAACTTGAATAACGCTCCCAATAGAAATAATGCTCCGGATTGGAACAACACTCACACTGGGAACAAGAGCATTACTTGAACCTTCACCAACAACTTTTCTTGGACGACCTCTTAGTCTCGGGATTATACCTCTGAGATGAATTCCATGGTTACTAGGACCAGTAACCAAGTTGGTAGTGCCACTCCCACTGTCACTAGTAGGTAGTTGAGAAATTTTAGGATTTTCATCCAACGGTTCAGCAACATGATTATCAGGTTCGACTTGATTCGCACCTGCAACAACAGTGATCTGTGTGTTTGGATTAACTCCTCCCACTGGATTTATTATGAAAATATCTCCATTCTCATTTACCATGTCATTCACTTGCGTTGCTTCCACAAATATATCACTCGAAGTAAGTGGGACATGATTATCATCATTTTGCACTAGTTTAATCAAGATTTCATTTACGTTGATGTTATGAAGCTTATGAATTTTCCCTCATGGAACGTAACGTATCATGTTTCGACCACGCCACCATTCTCCTGAGTTACCACAAACATGTATGCCATAGAGTATTCAGAGTGCCATATAAAGATACTTTTCAGTACTCTAGGTTCTTACATTGCCTTAACAGTTGTCGGTGCAATATATGTTTGTTTTCCAACCGTAAGGTCGCTTTTCTGTAAGATCCATCTCATTACCAGTTTTCAACTCATATGGTGTCGTGTCAACCGATATTGTAGGAACAAATTTTTATATGAGTGGAAGTTAACATCATATCATCCTGGAAGGAGATCGGATGTTGAATTTTTGACACCATGTTTCAAAATATGTCTTTGATGTGTATGATTAAAAATAAATGCTCTTCCAATTTTATTGTTAGAGGCGTATAATAGGATAGTCGTTTGGCATACATTGTCATTTTTCATTGCATACTCATTTTTAGAGGTTTCGTCCACCTTTGAATTGCGCATTAGGGTTTTCACATTTTGCATTACATGATTCTTCACGAGATCGTGGTTTTCACATTTTGCATTACATGATTTTTCACGGTTCGCATTTTAACCACGCGATCGACGGTATTATAATTATTATGATGGAGTATGTTGTTTGATTCGTTTTGTTTGACCAGTTGTCCTGGCCGAAATTAGGTTCTAACCGGTAGGTTTGGATTTTCGTTTCGGATCGTTCCATTTGTCATGGCCGATTGATTGATAAGTAAGTTGTATTTCAAATCGAATAACAATTACTTTATTCAATAATTCGATGGTTGCTTTCAATGAATAAAGTTTCAGTATACTTAATTGATTTAATAAAGTAACACAGCCCTTCATCATCAGCTAACCATGATAATGGGTATCTCAGTAGGATATTAAACATACTTTTCCCGACAGACCTCTCATTTTGAATATCTAGTGTGGGCTTGACACCCGCATCCATGGATAGTATGTGTTAGGTTATGAGATCTAGGTCAACGGGTGGTCGGCTTTGATCTCACTCCTTACTGGGGATGTGTATGATCCGGTATTCCTGAGTTGCCCTGTCTTAGCCTATGTCTTTCCTTTCTTCCTTCCTTCCTTTGCTTCTTCTCTCCTTCTACCCTGCAGAAGGGGCAGTACCAGACACGGAGGGGGGGGTGGTGCCTGGTGAACCCTCTCCGATGCCTAAGTCAGTATTCTTCTTAGAGAGATAAACTAGAGAGATGTCAGAGCAAAATAATCCAAATTGCCAAGATCCCCAAATGAGTTGTAAAGGTGGGGTATTTATAGGCAACGGTGTCATTAAGGTGGCTTAATGACATCGTTAACCTTTAAACACAATTAATTACCCTTTAAGCGCATAATTAAGACCTTAGGATACGGAGAAGGTAGGCGACGTGAACCGAGTGTGGGTGTCCGAAAATGGCGCAGGGGCCCTTGGGGGAGGAGAAATCCGACCCCCAAGGGTAGGGGTTGGGTGAGGGCACCCAACCCCTCCCAAGGAGGATGGGGTTGGCCAACCCCATCCCTCCTAGGAGAGATCAGGTTGGCCGACCCGATCTCCCCTAGGAGAGATCGGGTTGGCTGACCCGATCTCTCCTAGGGGAGGTCGGGTGTGGCCACCCAACCTCACCTAGGTGAGTTTGCCTCGGCTGGACGAGCGCTCCGGCCTCGTCCGAGCCGTTGATGTGTTCGCGAAGTGTTCGGGTTGAAGTTTCGATTTACAATCGGTAATGGGACGATAAAAATATAACGGTTTGGAAGTCAACGGGTTCAAATTGGGCGTATATCCATCACATGCCCCCGAGTCAACCAATGGCCTAACCCTTGATTGACTCTATTTTAGGATGGTATGACACGCGCAATTTGAAACCGGGATTTTACCTTCTTGTCTGAATGCTCGCTTACCCTTAGATGCGTGCCTCTGACTCTGCCCCCTGCCTTATGAGATAGAGGAATTGTAAACGTCAGAGTAGCACGGACGTGTGCCTAGGCACGCGTCCGTCTGCGGTAGGAGTAATAAACTTATCTTTGCTACAGGTGCATACTCAAAAAATACACACTTGCACAGGGGTGTGATACGAATGCAACTAAATAACTTATGCTTCAAATTCGTGCCGGGATTCTATCTAAGTGAGTAAAAATTTAATTTTGGCCAAAATTTTTTCTAAGTATGGAATACTAGGAAATAAACCTTAGGGGATGTTAACTATGGTGAGTATGAGTTTAACCGTGGTTAACGGGAACTAGTTTTTGAATCTTGTCCCTTGAAATTTTCTTTTCTAAAATTCAACGGTGTTGATTTAGCGACTTTAGAAAAACCCTAATCCTTTGTGCTATAAAAGGGCAAGTGATTACCTCATTCTCGTTGTTCTTTTCCCTTCTTTTCTTTTTGACGGTGGAATTTCCAGTCGGACTTACTTCTCGGGGCGGGTGTTGTATTGAGGTACGTGTTTCTTCTCTTGTGTAAGCATTGCTCTTGAGGGACTTAATTCTGCTTCTCCTTCAATCGTTTCCTTACTTGTCTCGTTCTTGATTTGTATGTCTTCCTGGTAATGTAGTCCTATTTGGTTCGTCATTTTTCATCTTTTTACCTTCATGTTTCCGCTTACTGGCGGGCGAAGTCCTCCCTATTGGGATTATAATTATCTCCTTTTGCCCCCTGTCTCTGCTAGTTGGCCAGTGGTGTCTCTCTCCTTATGCTGGGGGTTATTACTATCTCCCTGCCCTGCCTCTGCCTGTTGACTGATGGGGTCTCCTTATGCTGGGGGTTATTACTATCTCCCCCTGCCCCCCTGCCTCTGCCTGTTGGCTGGTGGGGTCTCCTTATGCTGGGGGTTATTACTATCTCCCCCTGCCCCCCTGCCTCTGCCTGTTGGCTGGTGGGGTCTTTCTTGTCGTCTTTCTATTCTTGTCTTTTGACCTTGTGTCCATCTTTTTAGGGGAATGAGTTTGTATCTCTTGTCCACTGTTCGCTTTCTGTTTTCTTTAGGCTGAGCCTGTGTTTTTTTCGATCAGCAGAACTCTCCGGTGATTGATGAGGAGTAAGAGGCCAGTACGTGTGGGAGTAGTTAATTCTGGGACCGGACCTTCGATTGCAAAAAGATCGGTTTTCTATGGTGCGGGGAGGTGTTCTCTAACTGGAGGTAAGGGTGGTGACGTTAGGGTGCCATCTTCTTTCTATATTGATGCCCCCCAATCGAAGGTCCGGGAGCCATCTTTTCCTTCTTCCTTGTTTGGTGAGTCCTTGAGCCTTTGAGTTTCCTTAGTGTACATTGGTATTTACTCTGTGCTTTGTTATAGGTAGACTTCGTCTTCCGCGTCTGAGTCGGAAGGAGCTGTCTCGTCCACCTTTTGATGGAATTGTTGGGTCTGAGTGGGCGCCTTATTATGGGCGTGGGGCTCGTTTTGACAACCAATCTTCTTTGCAAACTCCTGAGGTTGGAGTTCGTGTTCTGCAGTCTGCTGTTCCTCCTGCCGATCGTGTGTCCCTGTCCAAAGGGTCGGAGGCAACATATGAGTTGGCTCGTGATGTGTTGGCTCGCTATGCTCCTGTAATGTAACCGTTTTATCCTTTAGCATATTTCTTCTCCGTGTGTTATCCGTCTCATCTTTTGTTTTTGTTGTAGGGTATGGCCGACCTTGTTAATTTATCCACCCTTACTATTGATCTTGCTGAGGAGAGGAAGGTGTACGAGGACATTTGTGTCTCCCTTAAATCCAGTCTTATTAGCTGTTTGGAGCATAGTCGCATCACCGATTTGCGGTGCCGAGACTTGGAGGGTCGCATTGCTCTTCTCAATGAAGAGGTTGAGGCGTTGAGACAAAGGTCTTATCGTGATGAGACACTCCGGGCTGCTGAGTTAATCTCTCTGGAGGAAATGTTTCGTATGGAGGCGAAGGAGTGTGCCATTGCTGAGTATATGGCCTCCTCCGCTTATCAGGCTACTATCGACGTTCGCTGCTCTGTGGCGAAACGTATTTCCTTGAAGGAGATTCTTGAGCGTATTCACATAATTGCTCCTGACTTTCCTTTCTCTCGACTTGGTGATTTGTCAGACTTTGCTATTAAGCATATTGCGAAGATGAGGGAATAGTACCCCTATTTCTTGTGGTAGTCTCGTGTGTTTGTGAGTTGTGGTTGTCTTTAGAGTTTAAAACTCCACCTTTCTTAGTGTTGCCATCTTTGTCTGATACATTTGTCTCTACTCGTTGTATACATGGCCGTGTGCTTATATCTCTTCTCATGATGTCTCCCTATGCCTTGTGTATGGCTCTTTGGTTATGGACCCTTCCCTTGGTGTGTTTCCTTTACTTATCCTTCTTTCGTGTTTTCCTTCATGTCATACCTGCCATTTCATAAAGAAAAAACATTACTTGTTCTTTACATTACTTTACTTAGAAATTTCTTTCTTATGGTGTCCTTCTGAGCGTGGTGTGATGATCTCTTCTGATACCCCTTACACGGTATACGTTGTACTGTTAGACCAAAGATACGCTCTTGGTGGGCGTCGAAAACTATTCACGAGACAGGCTCTCGGATGGCACTTAACTTTTCACAGGATAGGCTCCCGGAGGGCTCAGGTTAGACCAAAGATACGCTCCTGGTGGGCGTCGAACTGGTAGTTTGAAATCTACCTCAAGATACGCTCTTGGGGGCGTCGAATCTGGTAGGTTGCAAATCTACCTCAAGATACGCTCCTGGGGGCGTCGAATTCATAGTTTTTGGAAACCACTCTCAAGATACGCTCTTGGTGCGTCGAATTCGTAGTGTAATAACTACTCTCAAGATACGCTCTTGGGGGCGTCGAAGGTCGTAGTATGAACACTACTCTCAAGATACGCTCCTGGGGGCGTTGAAGTTCGTAGTTTTTGGAAACCACTCTCAAGATACGCTCTTGGTGCGTCGAATTCGTAGTGTAATAACTACTCTCAAGATACGCTCTTGGGGGCGTCGAAGGTCGTAGTATGAACACTACTCTCAAGATACGCTCTTGGGGGCGTCGAATGTCGTAGTATGAAAACTACTCTCAAGATACGCTCTTGGGGGCGTCGAATGACGTAGTATAAGAACTACTCTCAAGATACGCTCTTGGGGGCGTCGAACCTGTCATTGACTTGAAGTCATATCTGTGTAAGGATAACTTCGTGACTATACCACTACATTCACTGGAAAATACTTTTGAGTAACTACTACTCCCTTAGGAGCATTCATGTTTTTGTACACTTGGGATGCCTTGGTGCACCAAGACATCCTTTGTAGGAATAAAAGATAGTTGTAGAGTTGGAGTAACTTCGTGAGTTCTCCTTCTCAAAAGTTGTTTTTTGAAAATTTGGAAAGCCGGAACACGCAAAATGTTAAATATGAAACTAAGGATATGGTCTTTTGCTTGTGCTTTCTTCTTATACGTAGTACTTCTTTAGGTGCTCTCCACTGAAGGTGTTTGTGGAGATATACCCCTCCCCATCTTCGAGGCGGTAAGCGTTTACGTAGGGAACTGACGCTATCTTGTATGGTCCTTCCCACTTCGGAGATAATTTTCTGACTTGGTCTAAGTGTGAGAACTCATTCCTTCTTAGTACCAGTTCTCCTACGTGGAATTGTCTCTCCTTGACTTGGCGGTTGTAGTATCTTGCTGAGACAAGGCGCATTCGTGTCTGTGCTTCTTCTGAATTCCACCTTTTATCCTCCACCATGTCTAAATCTAAAAGTCTTGCTTTGTTGTTCTCATGCTCCTCAAAGTACTTGGTCCTCAGTGATTGTACAGCTATTTCTGCTGGTGCCACCGCTTCAGTTCCGTACACTAGGCCAAATGGCGTTTCTCCTGTGGATATCTTTGGTGTTGTCCGCACTGCCCATAGAACATTTTCCAGCTCATCTACCCAACTTCCCTTGGTGGCGTGGAGTCGTTTCTTTAGGCCATCTAGCACTATCTTGTTTGCCGATTCTACCTGTCCGTTTGTCTGAGGGTGCTTTACTGATGCGAAACGGTGGTCTATATTCAATCTTTCGCAATACCACTGCAATTTCTTGCTCTTGAATTGTGGGTCATTGTCACTTATTATTGCTCTTGGCACCCCGTACCTCGAGACAATGTGAGATTGGATGAAATTGACGACTTGGTCGTCTGTTGTCTTCCCCATTGCCTTTGCTTCTATCCACTTGGAGAAGTAGTCTATTGCAACAATTATGCAAGTCTTCTGACCTTTTGTTTTTGGTAGGGGGCCTATCAAATCAATCCCCCATTGCGCGAAAGGCCAGGCTCCTGAGATGGAGTTTAGCTTTGCTGGTGGGGCTGTTATATTTCTGGAGTACCTTTGGCAGTGATCACATTTTTGTACCAAGTCTGCTACTTCTTTGCTCATTGATGGCCAATAGTATCCTAGGTTGTAGACCTTTCGGCTTATTGACCGTGCTCCTTCATGGCACCCCGCATCTCCCTCATGGAGTTCTGCAAGCACTCTCTCTGTTTCTGGGTATGCTATGCATTTGAGGAAAGGTGTGGAGTATCCTTTCTTGTAGAGTTCATTGTCCATCACTGCGTAATTCCTAGCCATCCTTTCAATCTTGACTGCTTCCACCTTATCTTTTGGGAGCTTTCCTTCCATGATGTATTGTCGCATTGGTGTCATCCAGGCTTCTGCTTCATCTATTGCTAGAACCTCCATTTGTTCTATCACTGATTGCATTCTTTGCTCTACGAAGTGAACCTCTTTGCCTGCTTCTGCCCCTAAGGCTAGTTTACTTAAGGCGTCTGCCTCTTGGTTTTGTTCTCTTGGGACTGACTCAATGTCGAAGCTTTGGAAGCTCTTTATCAGGTCCTTGGCTTGCTGTAAGTATCTCTGCATGTTTTCGGACTTTGCAGTGTAGATTCCTTTCACTTGATTGACAACTAGTTGAGAATCACACTTGACCCTTAAATGCTTTGCCCCTACTCCTTTGGCTATTCTCAGGCCAGTTATTAGTGCTTCGTACTCAGCCTCATTGTTTGTTGCCTTAAAGGTAAGTGCCATGGCATAGCGCATAGGTGTATCGCTGTTTGGTGGGTATAGTAAGAGGCCTGCACCTGAACCTCCTCCGTTGGATGACCCATCAGTATGCATCTTCCATAATTCTTCTGATTGTTTCTCCTGACTACTACTTGCCTCGCATGTAGTTTTGACTTCTCCCAAGTCTTCGTCTGGATTAATTCCAGTGAATTCGGCGATAAAATCTGCTAGGGCCTGACCCTTTATGGCTGTTCTTGGGGCGAAATGAATGCGAAACTCACTTAGCTCAATTGCCCATTTGGTCAGTCTTCCCAATGTGTCTGGTCTCTGTAGGAGGTGTTTCAATGGTTGGTCTGTGAGGACTGTTACTTCATGCCCATGAAAATACGGTCTCAAATTTCTTGCTGATATAATCAGTGCATAGAGGTACTTTTCTATTGGCAAGTAGTTGATCTCATACTTTGCCAATGTTTTGCTTACGAAGTATACCGGCAATTGTGCAGCGTTTTCTTCTTTAATTAGCACTGAGCTTACTGCCACATTGCTCACGGAGATGTAGAGGTAGAGGGGCTCCCCTGGTGTAGGCTTTGCTAAGGGCGGTAGTGTTTTTAGGTGTTGCTTGAGTTGCTGGAAGGCTTCCTCACATCTCGGTGTCCATTCAAATTTCTTGTTTGCCCTTAGTACCTCAAAGAAGGGTAATGCCTTGTCTCCTATTTTGGATAGGAATCTGTTAAGGGCTGCCAACCTCCCGTTCAGTCGTTGAACCTCTTTGTGCTTCGTAGGTGACTGCATTTCTTCAATTGCTTGAAGTTTTTCGGGGTTTACCTCTATGCCTCGCTGGCTTACCATGAAGCCTAAAAATTTCCCTGATTGCACCCCAAATGCGCATTTTTTCGGGTTTAGACGGACCTGGTACTGCCTCATCCTCTCGAATGTTGAGCGAAGGTTCTCCACATGGTCCTTCTTCTCTTTGGATTTGACTATCATATCGTCTACATATGCCTCCATTGTCTTCCCTATCATGTCCCCAAAGATTTTGTTGACCATTCTTTGATATGTTGCTCCAGCATTTATGAGTCCGAAAGGCATCACCGTGTAATGGTATATCTCGCTATCAGCATAGAATGCTGTGTGAGGGGCGTCCTCAGGGGCCATTTTTATCTGGTTATATCCTGAGTATGCATCCATGAAGCTCATTAGTTGATGACCCGATGTTGCATCCACTAACTGATCTATTCTTGGTAGGGGATATGAGTCCTTAGGGCATGCCTTGTTTAGGTCACGATAGTCAATACACATTCTCCAACTTCCCCCCGGCTTCTTCACCAGTACTGGGTTTGCCACCCATGTCTGGAATCTGATTTCCTTGATGAACTTTGCCTTTAGTAGCTTTTCTACTTCTTCTTGGATAGCTATCTTTTTGCTTCCTCCCATTGGTCTCACCTTCTGTGTTGTTGGTCGCGTTGCCGCGTCTATATTGAGCTTGTGTGAGATTACCTCTTCTGATATTCCTGGCATATCGCTTGGTGACCAGGCGAACAGATCCTTGTATTCCCTTAGTAAAGCTACTAAGTGGTTTTCCTCTTCCTGAGATAAGGCAGTCCCGATTTTGGCCTTCCTATCGGGTTCTTCTATGAGTATCTCTTTTAGTTCCTCCATGGGGGCTGGTCTTCCATGATCTTCTCTTGGGTCCTCATCTACTAGTAGGACTTCTCTTGTTTTCTTCCTCTTGCCTAGTGCAATCCTTGCACATTTCCTTGCTACCTTCTGGTTACCTTTTACTTCCCCTATTCCTTGGTCTGTGGGGAATTTCATTTTCTGATGTAGTGTTGATGGTACCATACCCCACTTGTTGATTGTAGTGGTACCCAGGACCCCATTGTACTCCTCCATTTCTTCTGTGATGAAGAATGGGACATCAATCTTTAGCTGCCTCTGGCCTGTACCCAGTGTCACAGGTAGTGTGACTGCCCCCAGTGGGTATGTTGGCTCTCCTGAAAATCCTACCAAGGGGGAGTGAACCTGTTTTATGCTACTTGGCCTTACTCCTAGTATGTAGAGGACCTTCTTGCTAATGATGTTGGGTGAGCTTCCACTGTCTATTAGGATTCTCCCAATGTCCATATCAGCGATCTTCATTGTTATGACCAGGGCATCCTTGTTGTCTGGTAACACATGCTCCATGTCTCTTCTTGAAAATTCTATTATGTCTTCTCTCTTTCCTTCTGCTTGTTCTTCTTTTGGCTTAGGAGCCCTTAACTCTGCCATATATGCTTCTCTGGCATTTGCTGACTCTCCTCCAGCTCCATAACCCCCATGAATGACATATACGCCTGCCATCTAGCTGGTGATAATTAGGCTTTCTGTCCGAAGCCCACAGACGGCGCCAAGTGTTAGGTTATGAGATCTAGGTCAACGGGTGGTCGGCTTTGATCTCACTCCTTACTGGGGATGTGTGTGATCCGATATTCCTGAGTTGCCCTGTCTTAGCCTATGTCTTTCCTTTCTTCCTTCCTTCCTTTGCTTCTTCTCTCCTTCTACCCTGCAGAAGGGGCAGTACCAGACACGGAGGGGGGGGTGGTGCCTGGTGAACCCTCTCCGATGCCTAAGTCAGTATTCTTCTTAGAGAGATAAACTAGAGAGATGTCAGAGCAAAATAATCCAAATTGCCAAGATCCCCAAATGAGTTGTAAAGGTGGGGTATTTATAGGCAACGGTGTCATTAAGGTGGCTTAATGATATCGTTAACCTTTAAACACAATTAATTAACCTTTAAGCGCATAATTAAGACCTTAGGATACGGAGAAGGTAGGCGACGTGAACCGAGTGTGGGTGTCCGAAAATGGCGCAGGGGCCCTTGGGGGAGGAGAAATCCGACCCCCAAGGGTAGGGGTTGGGTGAGGGCACCCAACCCCTCCCAAGGAGGATGGGGTTGGCCGACCCGATCTCTCCTAGGAGAGATCGGGTTGGCCACCCAACCTCACCTAGGTGAGTTTGCCTCGGCTGGACGAGCGCTCCGGCCTCGTCCGAGCCGTTGATGTGTTCGGGAAGTGTTCGGGTTGAAGTTTCGATTTACAATCGGTAATGGGACGATAAAAATATAACGGTTTGGAAGTCAACGGGTTCAAATTGGGCGTATATCCATCAGTATGTTATCATACTTAACTAAAACATTTCTACCTTCGCCTGCCTTTCCTCCACAAAAGCGGAGTCATAGGGCACTCCAAATCTATAAGGTAGTGTAGTTGAGTTTGAACTCCTTCACAACCTCTTCGTCCAAGGTTGATAATATCACCTTGCAATCTTCATGTTCATCCGAGAACCTTATCCCTTGACGGGGTTTAATATTTACCAAATTCATCCACCATTAGCATCAATACATCCGTAGATGCCTTTAAAAGGAGAAGCCCTCCAACATAAACACTCCAAGCATCAAAATTCATATCATCCAGATTGCGAGGTGTATTGCGCATCGATCCAGCCATGAAAACTAACACATTGATAATCATGCATAATCAGGGAGACAATAACATTTTGGAAAAATAATTGCATACATCATATATCTATGAGATAGACGGCGACAAATAATGATTCCTCAGACATCTAACCAAACAGACTGCCAGTATACCGAGGGAAGGGGGTCATGAAAGAGTTCACATTACCAATGTCTTCTTTCTAATAGATCAGTCTTTTAAAACGGTTTAATCGCTTTTACCGGAATGGGGAGTTTTTACATACACTCGATATTGGTTTTCCAAGTGCCCTTTTAAAACGATTCGAGGATTTCATGCACGCATACACAATTCTATAACAGAAGAAAATTATCAAACGCATGCCACATCCAAGAAACAGACTGCTAATCATGCATACGCGTCATGCGTCTAATGTTTTGAGGAACGCACGCTTGCATATATAATTCTACTACTTAAATAAATTAACACATGCGGCTACATCCTTAACATTCATGCATACGCATCATGCGTGATCACGCCACATCAAACATGCGTATTTGGCGACTGATTTTCAATTTTAAAATATTTGGGGTTGACTTGCAATTCCTGCTATCAATCAAACATGCGTATTCTAGACATGGATCCTAGGCATTTGCAACCATAACAGCATGTCTATGCTAGTGCACAATTCATTAATTGAAATTCAGGGCTCTGCCCCCAACATGCAATATCCAGCTAGCCTGACATTTCTAATAGATCAGTCTTTTAAAACGGTTTAATCGCTTTTACCGGAATGGGGAGTTTTTACATACACTCGATATTGGTTTTCCAAGTGCCCTTTTAAAACGATTCGAGGATTTCATGCACGCATACACAATTCTATAACAGAAGAAAATTATCAAACGCATGCCACATCCAAGAAACAGACTGCTAATCATGCATACGCGTCATGCGTCTAATGTTTTGAGGAACGCACGCTTGCATATATAATTCTACTACTTAAATAAATTAACACATGCGGCTACATCCTTAACATTCATGCATACGCATCATGCGTGATCACGCCACATCAAACATGCGTATTTGGCGACTGATTTTCAATTTTAAAATATTTGGGGTTGACTTGCAATTCCTGCTATCAATCAAACATGCGTATTCTAGACATGGATCCTAGGCATTTGCAACCATAACAGCATGTCTATGCTAGTGCACAATTCATTAATTGAAATTCAGGGCTCTGCCCCCAACATGCAATATCCAGCTAGCCTGACATAGTCAAGACGTCAGTTTTAATCATGCAATAACATCAATTAAATAGCAATTGCAATTCAGCCCACAAAATGACTCAGTCCCGAAATCATGCATTTCCGAGATCAATCCCAATTATCGTAACTAGGCATTTGGTTTAATTAAAATGTGAAAATATTAAACCAAAGAGCACTGTGTAGATTATTCTAAAGTTTGAAAACATTTATATTTTAAAATTTGACCATCCTATTTTCAGTTGACTCGAGTCGGTCCGGTTTAAAGGTCTGGTTCAGTTAAATCCGGTCCTATTCGGTGCGATCCAGTTAAACCGGTTTGGTTCGGTCTGTTTCGGTTCGTTTGCCCGGTCCGGTCTGGTCCGGTCCAGTTCGGTTCGATTTAAGATAGGATTTCGGTTCGGTTATTCACACAAACCGAGTCGGTTCGACCCACTTTAGTTGCCGGTCCGACCCAACCCGGATGGGTCGAAACCGATTGAGAAAACCCAGTTGGTTTATCCGCTCTGGTTTTGACCTGTGGAACCCGACCTGGTTCAGTTGGGTTGACCCGGTTCAGTCCGGTTCAGGTTCCCTAGGTTTTCTGGGCCGGTTGGACCGACCCGGATGTGTAATTGGACCGGCCTATTAACCCATTAGAGTTCGGCCGAAATGTTCCTTGTGGGCTAAATAGGGTTTTGAAATCAACTAAAACCTTAACGTAGTCACCAAGTAATATTAATTATAAAAATAATTTCCAATATTTACACACACACACACACACACACACACACATATATATATATATTATTTAATGTCAAGATTCTATATTATGATAAAATCTATCTAAAATATATTTTCTCAATCTTCGGCAACTAAAATATCTATCAATAATATTCAAGATTCCTAAAATAATGTTCGAATATATCAATAGTAATTATCACAATTATCTTGTGAATCTAGCCCTAATAGTAACCAAATTCACCTAGCATTCATTTCAGCCGAATTTTAAAACTTAAAAATACCTAGGGTTAGGCCGAAACCCTAGTTAAATCGGTTCGCATTTTAACCACGCGATCGACGGTATTATAGTTATTATCATGGAGTATGTTGTTTGATTCATTTTGTTTGACCAGTTGTCCTGGCCAAAATTTAGGTTCTAACCCGTAGGTTTGGATTTTCGTTTCGGATCGTTCCCTTTGTCAGGGTCGATTGATTGATAAGTAAGCTATATTTCAAATAGAATAATAATTACTTTATTCAATAATTTCGAATCTCAAATAAAAAAAATTCAAATATTCAAACGAACAAGGGGATACATGACAATGCTAATATTCTAGATCATTCACGAAGAAATTAAAGGGAAAGGAAAAATAAACGAGAACTGCTGCCATCTTGAACAACACAACTGAAAAGAAATTAACAAGTGAACTAGATCAGATGACATGAGTCAGATAAAACGTTTTACAATTTTATGTATATGGAAAACGAGTTGTACCTGAGACGCGCTTTCAACAACGCTGTTTGTCGCACCGGATATTGTTTAGGATCGGCTTGATCCCGTTCCCTCCATGATTTGATCATAATGGACAACTTTCCATGATCCCATGCAGCGATTTACAGAAGAGTTTTCCCATTGTCGATGGTTGCTTTCAATGTATAAAGTGTTAGTATACTTAATTGATTGAATAAAGTAACCTAGCCCTTCATCATCAGCTAGCCACGATAATGGGTCTCTCTGTAGGATATTAAACATCCTTTTCCTGACAGACCTCTCATTTTGAAGATCTAGTATGGGCCTAACACCCGCATCCATGGATAGTAGGTTATCATACTCAACTAAAACCTTTCTAGCTTCGCCGGCCTTTCCTCTACAAAAGCGGGGTCATAGGGCACTCCAAAGGTATAAAGCAGTGTAGTTGAGTTTGAACTCCTTCACAACCTCTTCGTCCAAGGTTGATAATATCACCTTGCAAGCTTCCTGTTCATCGTAGAACCTTATCCCTTGACGGGGTTTCAGATTACCAAATTCATCCACCATTTTCCTTCCCGCTTTAGCATCAATACATTCTTAGATGCCTTTAGAAGGAGAAGGTCTCCCACATAAACACTCCAAGCATCAAAATTCATACCATCCAGATTGCGAGGTGTATAAAAGCGCACTGATCCAGCCATGAAAACTAACACATTGATAATCATGCATAATCAGGGAGACAATAACATTTTGGAAAAAGAATTGCATACATCATATATATATGAGATAGATGGCGACAAATAATGATTCCTCAGACATCTAACCAAACGGACCGCCAGTAAACCGAGGGAAGGGGGTCGTGAAAGAGTTCACTATTCCGACGTCTTTCTAATATATCAGTCTTTTAAAATGGTTTAATTGCTTTTACCGGAATGGGGAGTTTTTACATACACCCGATATTGGCTTTCCAAATTCCCTTTTAAAACGTTTCGAGGATTTCATGAACGCATACATAATTCTATAACAGAAGCAAATTATCAAACGCATGCCACATCCAAGAAACAGACTGCTAATCATGCATACGCGTCATGCGTCTAATGTTCTGAGGAACTCATGCTTGCATATATAATTCTACTACTTAAGCAAATTAATACATGCGGCTACATCCTCAACATTCATGCATACGCATCATGCGTGATCACACCACATCAAACATGCATATGTGGCGACTGATTTTCAATTTTAAAATATTTGAGGCTGACTTGCAATTCATGCTATCAATCAAACATGCGTACTTCTAGACATGGATCCTAGGCATTGGCAACCATAACAGCATGTCTATGCTAGTGCGCAACTCATTAATTGAAATTCATGGCTCTTCCCGCAACATGCAATATCCAACTAGGTTGACATAGTCAAGACGGCAGTTCTAATCATGCAATAATATCAATTAAATAGCAATTGCAATTCAGCTCACTAAATGACTCAGTCCCTAAATCATGCATTTCCGAGATCAATCCCCATTATCGTAACTAGGCATTGGGTTTAATTAAAATGTGAAAATATTAAACCAAAGAGCACTGTGTAGATTATTCTAAAGTTTGAAAACATTTGTATTTTAAAATTTGACCATCCTATTTTCAGTTGACTCGGGTCGATATGGTTTAAAGGTCTGGTTTAGTTAAATCCGGCATGTTTCGGTGCGGTCCGGTTAAACCGGTTTGGTTGCCCGGTCCGGTTCGATTTAAAATAGGATTTCGGATTAGTTCTTCACGCAAGCCGGGTCGGTTCGACCCGTTTTAGTTGCCGGTTCGACCCATTTTAGTTTCCGGTCCGACTCGGATGGGTCGAACCGATTGAGAAAACCCAGTTGGTTGATCCGCTCTGGTTTTGACCCGGGGAAACCCCGGTTCAGTTGAGTTGACCTGATTCAGTCCGGTTTGGGTTCCCTAGGTCTTCTGGGCCGGTTGGCCCGACCCAGATGTGTAATTGGACCAGCCCATTAATCCATTAGGGTTCACCCGAAATGTTCCTTGTGGGCTAAATAGGGTTTTAAAATCCAATAAAACCTTATCATAGCCACCAAGTAATATTAATTATAAAAATAATTTTCAATATTTACACACACACACATATATGTATATATATATATATCGGTCGAAATTTTAAATATACATATATAGATATATATATATTTTATTTATTGTCAAGATTCTATATTATGATAAAATCTATATACAATATATTTTCTCAATCTTCGACAACTAAAATATCTATCAATAATATTCAAGATTCCTAAAATCATTCTAGAATATATCAATATTTATTATCACAATTATCTTGTGAATCTAACCCTAATTGTGGCCAAATTCACCTAGCATGCATTTCAGCCGAATTTTAAAACTTAAAAATACCTAGGGTTAGGCCGAAACCTTAGTTACTTAGGGATTAAGAAATTAAAATATTCACTTTGTTTAACCTAAGTGGTTCGGCCGAAACATGCAATTTAGGGTTAGTGGTCAAATTTTAAGATCAAATTTTACTAAGATCAACAATCCAATGTTTACATTGATAAATGTTATATTTTTCTTGAAAAATAATGAACATTAGTTTTAAAAAAACACTCAATTTCATGAACATCACTTTTACTAAAACCATCAATTTTATTAAAATTTCAAGAACACCAATTTATCAAAATTATGAACTCCCTAAATATAGGGGATAAATACTACGGAAACAATCACGGTACATGCTATGTAAAAAAATTACGCAGCGGAATAAATGGCACATACCTACAATGCTTTCCGTAGACCCAAGATTTTCTAGGGGAGTTCTCGATCCGCCAGAAAGTTCCTGTAAGGATTCTAGTTAAGGTATACCTACGCGGATTGGTCTCCACAGCAAAGCCGCTTGTCGATTCTTTAGCAGGGATGGATCACCGGATTAATTTGCTTGAAGCAATTTGACACTGCTGGGACCTGAACCACTTGGGGCGTCGGGTCCTTGTGAGGTAGGTAGTCGTAGAAGTGTTCGTCAGGTCATCAGATCGCAGTACGAAGCCTTGTACGCGTGCTACTCCTGTGACATGCACACGGGGCAGTATCGACACCATGAGGGGGAGGGGGCGGTGGTGTGCGATGAGCCTTCTCAGATGCTTAAATCAGAATCTTGAGAGAGAAAGCTAGAGAGAAGTCAGAGCTTCCTTGTCAACTTAAGTTATGAAATGGTTGGCCTTTTTTCCTATATATAGGGAAACTAAGAACCGAACCTGGTTTTGAATGGTCTGATCCCGGTTTAGTAGAAAATGTGAACCGGGAGCGGACGTAGGCAAAGTTAACATCGGGAAGGCTCCTACGTAGTGTTGATATGCAGGTATATGCGTTTCCGGGGTTACAATCCGAACCCTAGGATTATATGAATAATCCGGGGGTTCGGATTGTCTTTGGACAATCCGGAGGGGTCCGGATTGTTTTGTACAATCTGGAGTAGTCTGGATTGTTTGGACAATCCAGATGGGTCACGGTCCGAATACGCGCGTATCATGCGTTCGGACTTTCTAACCCGTGAATAGGAGTTTGTGAACCGTTGGTGGGTTTTACGTGTTAACGAGGCCCGAACGTAAAACGAACCCGAATCGAACGTATATCCATCATTTGCCCCGAGTCAAGTAATGGCGTGACCCTTGCTTGACTATATTTTTTGATAGGATAGATGTCCGATTTAATTTCGGGAGTTACCTCATACTAGACTTACTGTCTGTCGGCGCGTGGGCCTCAATATCATGTTTTCCATCCTTAGCTTGCCGAAGGTTTCCATAACTGCTGACATGGTTAGTGCATCGACCATACATGTATAAAAGATGTATGTGTGGCAATGTATGTGTACGTACGTAACATGAACGTAAACGGTGACGTGTATGCGAACATGGTGTATGCACATGTATAAGTAAACATATGACACGCTATGATTATGCAATCAGTGATATAAATATAGAAATGCATATTTGATGATATACATACAAGTATGTATTTTACGAGGTTGTGACAATAAATATATATTGTGTATGTATGTGTGTAAACACAGTGTATGTATGTATGTATGTATGTATGTATAAATGTATAAATGTATATATGTATGTATGTACGTATGTATGTAGGTATGCATGTATGTATGTATGTATGTATGTATGTATGTATTTATGTATGTATGTATGTATGTATGTATGTATGTATGTATGTATGTATGTATGTATGTATGTATGTATGTAAGGGTGTGTAGGTGTATATGCATGTTGTCAACTCATACAAAAGAGTTAAAAAAATTAAGGAGAGGTAAAGCCTTACCCATACCATATATAGAGGAGAGAGTATACACACATCCCATACTTAGTCTCCAGACCCAAAGTTGTCTCCTCCTTCTTTCTTGAGGAGAGAGTCACACCTCCCATACATATTTTCATCACCACCGGCCGGCCATCCACCACTCCGAGGACGACAGGGCGGCGACGACTCCCGGCGACGACAGCGGTGGCGGGAACGACGGCGGCTGCAGCGGCTGTGGTCATTTTGCAGCGACAACGACGTTTTTCACGGCGGTTGGATTACATGAGGTTAATCGGGACTATTTCTACGTATGGCTGTGTCTAAAACCACCTTAATTTTGCCAATCTTTAACTTGGGTGAAGCTTGCATTTTCACACACATCAAGTGTTTGATGAAATGCCTAGCACACATTCACATAGTGTAAAATGCATGAAAAATGACTAAGTGTTTAGAAATGTTGTATATATAGTCAAGAGTGTTACTCCCCTTGTTGAGTGTATGCGTTAAGTGGTCAAGACCTTATCGTTCTTGAATTGCTTACTTAGTCATTTTTTGACCAAAATTGTCGATCGATGGAATCCATGTAGTAATTTGTGTTGTGACACAACTTGTGCGTACATGCTTGTTAACACGATAGTGTTTGTAGTTGTGGGCATATCTCGCATTCCGCTTGTTAAGGATATACGCATGAGTATGTATAACCTGTCATCATAGAATGATATACACACGTAGTTAGTGTCGTAATTTCATTTACATTGTTACCTCAATCATTCGTGGTAAGTCAAGTAGTCGCGAGTAGGTGCGCGTAGGTACGGGTAGGTGCGCGTAGACATGAGTAGGTGTGCGTAGGCACGAGTAGGTGCACGTAGGCACATGTGGACTGTATAAGTGTTGGGACGAGGCCCTTACTGACATAGAGTTGCCCCCGTATAGAGGATGTTCGCTATGTAGTAGTTGCAAACTTATAAGTTCGTATTCGCGAAGTTACCCCTGTGCGGGAGATGTTACCCCATAGTTGTTAGTCACGCAATCATTATGCGCACACTTTCTGAGTAGACTGTTTCTTTTGTCATCGCAGGACTTGCAGTTTGAGAGTTACAGGGTGACTCGTTGAATAGACTCATCCTTGCTGACGCGTCTTTCTTTAGGATTACCTTCTCGATTTGCAGGATACCACAAAATGAGTAAGTTCTTCATCCCTACTCCAGGAGTCAGGTATTGTTCAGATTCTGATTTTGACTCTGAATCGGATCCTGCGCCATCCGCTGATTCGGGATCTGAGGATAGCACAGAATCTTGTCCTGAGTCAGAGTGTGGTTCGGGGTCGGAACACATGTTCCAAGCTTTTTTCTAGGAACCAGTTGCAACGCAAGGCTTACAGGCATTATGTGTAGCAGTCCTGACTCTTTCCACTCGTGGAGGCGGTTTTCCCTTTTGACATACTCCCTGGCGTTGCTCGGGGAGAGCCTACTGTTCCCCCCCACTGAGATGGCGATTGTACACTGGACAGATACGAGAGGGGTTGTGTTTTCCCTATTGTCGTAACTTGGTCAGACTTTGTCCCTATTATTGAATTTCCCCACTTCTCACACCCGTCGGGATACGTTATTGGGTTTGCTTCCGAGTGCTATGCCATCAGTAGTCATAGCGTTACTCCACACAGCTTTTTCGGTGTTTCTTCCGATTCAGAGCCAGGAATCCGCCGGCTTATCTTCTATCTCTATTCGCTGGACTTATTTTTCAAAGGGCGAGATTTTGCAAGTCTCAGCTTGGGAGAAGTAAAGTGGGATAGTACACTTCGCTTTGTGAATGCTGCCGATCGGTTGAGAAGTCACTGGGAAGAACACTATTTCTTTGCCCATGACGTTGGGGTGACTTGGCCAGTTGCCCATGTTACTGAGACTGATCCCGTGCCGACTTATGCTGAGTTCTCTGATTCAGACAAAGTAACCATGAAGGCTATATATCGGGCTTAGAAGGCGCGCACCTATTGTGCCTTGTCTTGCATGATGGAGCAGGAACTGTGCGAAGCTGGGATTCGCGTAGCTCCTATGGGAGGTCCTTTGGTATATTATGCACTTTTATAACTCCTATTATGTTGTGATGTAGGTTGGTTTCATGGCAGAAAATCGCGATTGCAAGCGAGTCTACAGGGGAACTCTGCTGCCCCCGGACGAGGTGCCTCTACTACTTTCTCGGATGCGCTTTGAGCTATGAAGCCTGGGCGCGGTAAAGGGTCTATTCGTGAGTCGCCTTTCTCGTAACTTTATTTTTTCTTGACCGTTTTGAGTGTTGTTGTTCTCATCTTGCTTTGTTCTTGTTTGTAGGCCATTCGCCCAAAGTGACTGATCGCGTTGTGGTTGTTGTTGATACTCCACCTCGACCCAAGGCGAAGACACCCGAGTCTGAGGTACGTCCCTCGAGCGATCCCAAGCGACCGAAGTCTGCATGAAGCGGGGCGTTGAGGAATCCTTCCCGTGACTAGGGGAAGAACGTTGCAGGCCAGGCTCACGCGCCTGTTATGTCTGCCCCCCGGTCCAGGGACCGGATCTTGGAGGAGGTGGCTCCTCATGCAGGTATGTATTTTACTTTTACTTTTCTGCTATACTTGTAATATTTTTCCTTTCTTGTTTACCTGTGTGTGCATTCACAGGTGTTGCACCACATGTCGCGCTTACGCGCGCTGATTTGGTATGTCCTGTTGGGGATGCTACCGTTGGAGATGAGTGGGTGCCCTTTGGTGCTGGGGAGCCTCGTTTTTTTAGAGAGGCGAGCTTGAGTACTCTCGAGGTGGGAGTACGCGTGTTTATGCGGTTTATTCCTCCCGGTGATCAGAGGGTTCGCCCTAGTGAGCCTGAAGATGCGAGCGCCTATGTTAAGGGTGCATTTGCAAGTGTTGCGCTAGTGAGTTTTTATCCTTAATCTTTTATAGCTTGTATATGTATTTGCATTTTTGTTACAACTTGCTCATTGTATTGTGCTATTAAGTTGTTATTGACGTGGCGAACCTTTCCTCCTTTGTGATCGAACTCACTAAGGAGAAGAAGGCTCTCCAGGCGATGTGCGAGATAATTTGTCATGAACTTGCGAGTGCGAAGGAGACGGCGCGTCTCTCGGATGCATAGGTCATCGACTTGGAGGCGGATGCCTCAGTTCGCCAGGCTTGGGTTGCTGCGCTCGAGTCTGAAGTGACTTCCCTTCAGAAGAAGGTGGCTGAGGATGGCGAGATGCACACCCTTGCATTGCAGTCTGTGCAAGAGAGTACGCGTGAGGAGGGGAAGGTTGCTGGAGTTGCGGAGTACAAGAGCTCCTGGTCCTTCCGTGATGATGTTCGAGAAGGTGCCAATGACCTTGTGTATGACTTTTCAGAGGGTTTTATCGAGAAGGTATATACATTGCCCCCGATTTTTGCTTTGATTATTTGGATGAATAGGTTGAGTTTGCCCTTGGACATGTGGCAGAGTTGCGCCTCCGAGATGAGACCACTCCTCGGCTTGATGTTGTGTTTGGTGATGATGGTGATGTCCGTGTAGTGGTTGAGACTACTTGGAACGAAGATGTGGCTGAGCCATCTGATGTTGTCGATGCGCCTGATGTGGCGTCGAGGTGATTGCCGGTTACTTATCAAACCTTTGTATATAGTTTTGCTCCCCGTGTTTGGTTGAGGTTGTCTTTGGGGTGTTGTTCCCTTGAACCCTTTATCCTCTACGCTTTTGATGTTTGACGTTTCATATAGACCCGTCAAAGAAGTTTTAGTAATGCATGATAACTTATTAGTAATCTTTCATACATTTGTTATCTTAGTTGTCCATATGGTTTGAACTGTAGAATAGAGTTCAGACTCGTCCTCTGAGTGGATATAGTATCCGTATTTGCAGTGGGGAAACATGAGTTCCTATGTTTGCGCGCCCCTCTTGGTTATCCCAAGGCTTGGCATAATGCATAGGTGCGAGTTGAGTAGCTTAGTAATATGCTTGTCGTATTTCATGGGTAGTAACGCACAAGACTTTGCAATGTCACTTGGCATTTATGAGTAGTAATGCACAAGGCCCTTATCCCAGTACTTGGCATTTGTGAGTAGTAATGCACAAGACCCTTTCATGTACATAGGTGAGTCTTCTAGACAAGGCAACATTTAGTTTTTACCGTCTCTTAGTCCACTCTAAGGCGACATTTTGACAAGACGCTACTTGTTAATTTGGTGTGTTTTTTCATCCGTTAGTTGGGAACACCCCGCGTAACGTTATTGCAAGATGTTCTGCTGGCTAATCCATGTACTTACCCTGTGATGCTAGTACGCCTCTACTTGGTTATTCCAAGGGGTGAAACAGAGGTCGTATAATACACCTAATAGTTTTTACCGTCTTTTGGGCCATTCCAAAGCGACGTTGTTGGCAAGAAACGACTTGCTAATTTGGATGTGTTTTATTACCACTACTTGGGAACGCCCATCGTAGTGTTGTGGAAAGGTGTTCTGCTGGTTCTGCTGGCTAACCATGTACTTACCTTGCGATTCTACTACACCTATACTTGGTTATTCCAAGGGGCTGTACAAGATCGTGTTACAGGACTTTCAGTTTTTTTCCGTCTCTTGGTCCATTCCAAGGCGACGTTATGGCAAGAAACTACTTTCTAAATTGAAGTGTTTTGTTTCTGTTACTTGTTCACGTCCATGGTAACGTTTTACAAAACTCGACTTGTAGGTAAGGTGAGTTTTTGATGCATCGCATATAGCAATGATCTCAGGATACACTCTGATGGGTTTCGATATAGCCGTTAGGCCCATTAACAGCGGCTAAACGGCGAAGTAGGCCCAATGATATGCCTTTGAGTAGGTCCCGATGATATGTCTTTGAGTAGGCCCCGATGATATGCCTTTGAGTAGGCCCCGATATTAAATCCCTGAGAAACTGGCCCTGTCCCGATGACGAGGGGCCCCGAGCGGTGACCAAAGGAGATAACTCTGGAGTCCCCGACATCCGTCGGGACTTGCCACCAGAGAACGAGGCCGAGAAACACGCCCACTATCAGCATAGTGGGGAAGTGGCCTGAAAAGACGGAACGTGGGCTACTGGCCGAGATAAACGGAACGTGGCAGTTATCTCAACAGGTAACTGAGGTGACCCCTCCCCTATATAAAGGAAGGAGTTACCTCAGGATTGATACGTTCATACTTACATACTGATACTTGCTTGCCTGCATCGAGATACTCATTTAAGCATCAGAGAGGGATTCTGGGTCACCGCCCGGTCTATCCCCTTCTTGCACGATTACTTGGAGCGAAGGAGTTCGGACTTCCATCAAGAACGTACCGGAGTTCCAACCGTGATCCAACATTGGCGCCGTCTGTGGGAACGAAGCGAAAAGAAAAAATGGCTTCTACCCAATCGATGGCTGGCAAGCAAAAGAAGAGACAAGGACAATCCGGCGGTTCCCGCCACCCTGCTGGAACTCTGAATTCAGGGCCGCCGGAGCGCACTGTATATCGGAACGATCCTCCCCCTGCCGTTACCCAAACAAAGGGGCATCATGATGATCACGAAGATTCCATTCGAAACTCGTCGGAGAGCCAGGAAGAGATCCCGGGAGGGACCAGGATGCACCTGCAAAGTCGGACTTGGCAAAGGCTGTGATGGATGCCATGCCAGTATTTTTGGAAGCTATGGAGGTTCTCCTGGACCGAAGGGAGGCCGCCAAGAAGAAGGTGGAGGAGTTGCCTCCGCCTCCGCTGATGGAGAATCGGGACGGGCAGGAGGCCCAACACGAGCACCAGGACAAGGGCAAGGAGCCCGCTCAGTCGGAGCAGTTCGTGATTGATGGGCCTGGACTGGTGCAACATAGGACCATCCCTCTTAGTGGTCCTATCACACCCGACCAGGTGGTGAAGATTGTGAACATCTGTATGGGAGACTAGAAGAAGATGATGTCGGAGCTGAGGGATCGATCCACTCATCCCTTCGTCCCCCGATTGGTGAACACTACTGCCCCGCCAGGGCTGGGTATCCCGACATTCAAGGAGTATGATGGCGAGGGAGATCCAGTTCGTCATGTCCAGAAGCATGTCATGGCCTGTCTAGGCAGAGCCTCGAATGATGATATAGTGTGTGTTTTGTTCCCAGGCACACTTGGTGAGAGGGCCCTGACGTGGTTCTTCAGCCTTCCCCCAGGGTGCATCTCTAGCTGGACCCAGATGCATGATCGCTTCATCCAGCAATACCAGGGCCGTCGGCGTCTCCTGAAAAGCGCGAGGTCCCTGGCTGAGGTGGTACAGAGGCACAACGAATCGCTGGCGCATTACTATCAAAGGTACACTGCCAGCGTGGCCGAGATTGATGAGGAGATGTCGGAGGTAGAGACTATCCGCACCTTCATTCGGAACCTAACAGCACCATATGGTTCCGACCTGATGCACAGCGTGGCTGAGAAGGCTGTATGGAACATGGAGGCTTTGCAGAAAAGGGTGAAGCAACAAATCGACGTACAGGAGTCGAAGATAGCTGCCGGAGACCTTGACCCTCCGAAATCAAACGAGGGGAAGCAGTCGTTCAAACCCTCGGACGATCGCAGGAGGAAAGATAAACCCGAGGGCAGTCGGGGTCGAGGCCGTCCCGATCGGAGGGAGGACAAGCGTTCCTCGAAGTCGGACAAGCGGGAGGACCACTACACTCCTCTCATTTGTTACATGGGTGCTGTGTTGGCGGTGATGGACCGACAGGGTATCGCCAGGTATCCCCCGAAGAAGGATGGAGAGTTCATGGGAGCTCGCACCGATCGTTTTTGTCATTTCCATCGTGCCAACGGTCACGACACCAACCGTTGTCGGGAGTTGAAGAAGGAGATTGAGAATCTGATCCAGCGGGGGAAGCTCAAGGAATTTGTGGCTGGGCAACGGGGCCGATCCCGTTCCCGGTCCCGATCGCGGTCCTGTTCCCGATCCCGTGGTCGATCCCCGAAGAAGGACAAACCTGAGTCTTCCAATGCCCGCAAGGAGAAGCGGGGGACCATTAACGTGATTCATGGGGGACTTGCTGCGGGAGGAGATACCACGGCATCTCGGGAGGTCTATGCTTCTCGGATTCCCATTGCTGTGGTGCTAGGCAAGAGGGCCCGAAATTGGACTCCGAAAGAAGAAATGGTGATTGATTCCCTTCTCAGCGGAGGACCTGATAGGTGTGGAGACCCCGCACGATGATGCTTTGGTCGTGACCCTGAACGTGGATGGGTATGAGATGAAGCCAATCCTGATTGATGGAGGGAGCTCCTCCGATATTCTGTTCATGGATGCACTGGAGGCCATGGGAAAAACTAAGAAGGACTTGAAGCCTGCAGACTTCCCGATGGTCGGATTTTCCGGCTCTACTTCTTACCCGGTAGGGATGATTACTCTACCGGTTGAATTCGGTAGTGGCTGGAAGTCGGAGAAGAGGATCGTGGAATTCCTAGTGGTCGAGTCCGCGGGGACTTATAATGCAATTATCGGGAGGACCACCATCAACCCGCTGGGGGCAGTTGCCTCAACTGTCCATCATAAGCTGAAGTTCCCGACCGACCATGGAATAGGGGAGGTCCAGGGCGATCAGATAGCCTCCAGGAGGTGCTACGTCAATGCCACTCGAAGGAGGAATCGGGAGGCTATGACTGTTTTTCAGACTGACGCTGATCCCCGAGAGGAGTTTGGGCGTCCCGCCCCGATGGAGGATTTGAAGGAGGTCGAGATCGATGGACCTCAAAGAAAGGTGAAAATCGGGTCCGCTCTGTTGGAGGAGACGGCCCGAGAACTGATTGATTTGCTGAAGAAGTTCAAGGAGCTGTTTGCCTGGTCCCCGAGCGACATGCCAGGAATCAGCCCCGATGTAATTACTCACGAGCTGAAGATTGATCCCGCAATCAAGTCGATCACACAGAGAAGGCGCCCGATGGGTCCGACAAGAAGATTGCGATCCAGCAGGAGGTGGGCAGGTTGCTCGATGTTGGATTTATTAAGGAGCTCCGATTCCAGACTTGGGTCGCCAACCCATTCCTAGTGAAGAAGAGCAATGGCAAGTGGCGGATGTGCGTGGATTTCCGCGACCTGAACAAAGCATGCCCGAAAGATTGCTATCTGCTCCCGAGGATCGACCAGCTGGTGGATGCCACATCAGGACATGAGTTGCTGAGCTTTATGGATGCATACTCTGGCTACAACTAGATCAAGATGTCCAAGGAGGATGCCCCTCACACCGCCTTTTATGCTGATAGTGACATCTATCATTATGATGTTATGCCCTTTGGATTGATCAATGCAGGCGCAACTTATCAGTGGATGGTGAACAAGCTGTTCGGAGATATGCTGGGGAAAACAATGGAGGCCTATGTGGATGATATGCTGGTGAAGTCCCGAGAGGCCGAGGATCATGTTCACAACTTGGCCACGGCGTTCGAGCGGATGAGGCTTCATCAAGTTCGCGTAAACCCGACCAAGTGTGCCATCGGTGTGCACTCAGGGAAGTTTCTGGGCTTCATGGTGAGCCAGAGGGGAATCGAGGTGAACCCTGAGAAGCTAAAGGCAATCGAGGAGATGAAGTCCCCGACGAACCATTGGGAGGTGTAGGTGATGAATGGCCGATTGGCCGCGATGAATCGCTTCCTGTCCAAGGCAAGTGATTGATCCATGCCGTTCTTTGAAGTGCTGAGGGCCAACAAGAAGTTTGAGTGGACTTCCAAGTGCGAGGAGGCATTCCATGCACTCAAGCAGCACCTCCGCACCCTCCCGCCATTGGCGAAGCCCATCCCAGGCGAGCCACTCTATCTGTATTTAGCTGTTTCTGAATTTGCTGTTAGCTCTGTCTTAGTGAAAGTTGTAGAGGGTTGCCAAGTCCCCGTCTATTATGTAAGCAAAGCACTCGCCAAGTCTGAAATGAATTATCCCGCCGTTGAGAAGTATCTTTATGCGTTGATTGTTACTGCTCGGAAGCTGAGACCCTACTTCCATGCGCATGAGATTACCGTTTTGACGAATCAGCCCTTGAAACATTTTTTTAACCGACCTGATGCGTCGGGGAGATTAGTGAAATGGGCAGTCGAGCTTAGTGAGTTCCGCATCCACTTTGCTCCGAGAACGGCTATTAATGGCCAGGCGTTGGCGGATTTCATAGCAGAGTCTACAACCCCCGATCTAGAAGAAGCGGGCCCTGTAGAGGGGGCAACTATGGAAGTCCCGATAACAGAGCAGTCAGAACAGCCCGACGCCGAAAATACTTGGGAGATGTACACCGATGGCTCCTCAAATTCAGAAGGATCGGGAGCAGGTTTCGTTTTGATACCACCAGACGGAGGCGAGCCCCTCCGATATGCCTTGGCCTTGACATTTAGGGCTACCAACAATGAAGCTGAATATGAGGCTCTCATCACTGGCCTCAGGATTGCTAAAGGAACGGGAGTTGGTCACTTAAAGGTGAAGTGTGATGCTAGCCTGATCGTGAACCAAGTCCAGGGGCGATGATGAAAAAGTATCTTCGCGAGGTGCAAACCCTGAAGGAGAGTTTCAAGTGCTTCGATATTGAGGCGATCCAGAGGGAGGATAATGTGGAAGCAGATGCCTTGAGCAAGTTCACCTTGGGGGCACCCCTTGATGAAAGTCGGAAGGTGCATTTCTTGGAGAAAGTGATCCTGTCATCCACCGATCAATCAGAGGTATGTGCCATCGAGATCCGATCGGAGGAGCCCACTTGGATGACCCCGATAGTCGCGTATTTGACTACGGGGGCAGTTCCCGATGCTGAAGTGGCAGTCGGCAAAGTACGCCGAATCACGCCCAATTATGTGATGGTGGACAATCAACTGTACAAAAAGGGATATGTAACTCCCTACTTGAAATGTGTGGCTGAGCCCGACACAAATCGGATCCTTAGGGAGGTGTACGAAGGACACTTGGCTTGTCATGAAGATGCCCGATCCATCATGAGGAAGGTACTGAACCTGGTCTATTACTGGCCCTCGATGAACAAGGAGGCAACGATGCTAGTCCGATCCTGTGACGCTTGCCAGAGGTACGCCCCGAATATCGTGGCTCCAGCTGCCGATCTGACGTCCATCAAGAGTGCTTGGCTCTTCGCGCAATGGGGAATCGACTTGGTGGGACCCCTTCCAGTTGCAAAAGGTCAGTGACGATATTTAGCCGTGGCTATTGATTATTTTTCGAAATGGATAGAAGCTAAGGCATTGGCCAAGACAACGGGGAACCATATCCTCAAATTCCTTCAGACCCATATCATATCCCGATACGGGATCCTCAAGGTGGTGATCAGTGATAATGGCCCTCCGTTTAACGGGGCCCAGTGGAAGGAGTACCTGGAGGAACTGAAAATTGAGAATCAGACAGCCTCTGTCCGTCATGCTCAAACCAATGGACAGGTGGAGTCAGCCAACAAGATCGTGATGGATGGCCTGAAGAGAACTGGTCTGGCGTCGGAACAAATTTACCCTTTTGGATCGGATCAACAAGATGTCACCAAAATGGGACGGACCTTATAAGGTCGTGGGGATGCCAGCTTGAAATGCGTATAAGTTGGAAGACCTCGATGGCAATGTGTTGAAGCATTCTTTTAGTGGCGAACACTTGAAGAAATGTCATGTTTGATATTAAGTCGCCTTCAGTGGTGCAAGTTGTTTGTTAAGTCGCCTTCAGTGGTGCACGTTGTTTATTAAGTCGCCTTCAGTGGTGCAAGTTGTTTATCGAAGTTGCCTTCAGTGGTGCAAGTTGTTTATCGTTTTGAGTCGATATAGACAGGTTTTGAGCCATCAATGAATAAAGAGGTTGCTTCCGACCAGATTGTGCTTAGACGTATCATTCTAAGTACGCTTAAATCGCCATAAGTGGTGTAGCTAAATCGCCTTAAGTGGTGTGATTAAATCGCCTTAAGTGGTGTATTTAAATCGCCTTAAGTGGTGTGGTTCCGCCTTAAGTGGCGTAGTTTCGCCTTAAGGGGCGCAGTTAAATCGCCTTAAGTGGCGTGGTTTCGCCTTAAGTGGCGTGGTTTCGCCTTAAGTGGCGTGGTTTCGCCTTAAGTGGCACGATTAAATCGCCTTAAGTGGCGAGGTTTCGCCTTAAGCGGCACGATTAAATCGCCTTAAGTGGCGAGGTTTCGCCTTAAGCGGCACAATTAAATCGCCTTAAGTGGCGTGGTTTCGCCTTAAGTGGCACGATTAAATCGCCTTAAGTGGCGTACGATTAAATTGCCTTAAGTGGCGTGATTAAATTACCTTAAGCGGTATGAATTCCCTAAGTGGCAGCGGTACGATTAAATCGCCTTAAGTGGCGTGGGAAAAATGTCTTAAACGACGTATCGAACCACTCTAAGTGGTATGATCAAATCGCCTTAAGTGACGCAGGTAATTCACCTTAAGTGGTATAGCGATAATCGGGACCAAAAGGGATAGATATTATAAAGCCTGAAAGGTTCACGATAAAAGAAGGAAATTACAAGGATTCAAAAGTAAAGCGATTAAGCTTGATCCTTGGCAGCGTCGAGGGGAGCAGGGTCCATGAGGTCTGTGGCAGAAGGCTCCGCGGTCGGAGGATCGGATCCTGGAAGATTGGCCGCGGGAGGATCGGATTCTGGGAAATCAGCTGAAGAGTCGATCATCGGGGGCTCGGTCGTCGGGAGGTCTGCACTTGGAGGCTCCACCGTGCCTTCAGCACCCGCAGCCCCCTCGGGGGTGTTGGCCCCATCGCTCTCCTCGGAAAGGTTGAAACACCTATCCGCGAAATGGGCGAGGGTCTGAGACTTGGTGAAATCGATGGCACCACCATACTCCAGATGGAGCTCCGCGACAGCATTCAGCAAGGTGGTCTCCACCTCCGCCGAACAGAACTTCATTGCGTCCACTTGGAAAGCCTCGGAGCCCCGATAATCTTCCCGACCCTTGGCCTCAGTTTCAGCCAGCTTGAAGGGGAACTCGGCAATCTCCCGCTCCATCTGTTGGGACCGGTTGGTGAGAAGGACCTTCTCAGCCTCCAGCCCCGCCTTGGCGTCCTCAAGGGCCTTCTTCTCGAGGACAAGCCTGTCGCGATCCTCCGCGCGCCCCTACGGCTCCTCATTGAGCCTTTGGGGCTCCTGCTTCAGCAACCTCTCAAAGTCGTGGACCTGCCTCAGGAGGTCCCGAGTCTTCTGGTTAATGAGGGCCTGCTCCTTAACCAACTTACCCCTCGACGATTCGGAGGCAGCCAGATCCTCCTTGAGCTTGGCCTGGACCTCGGGGGCCGCCCTGGCTCGCTCCTCCTTCAGGGCCTCCTCCAGGGCCAGGATATACCCGAAACAGCGGTGCTGGTCCGCCATTTCCTGTGGAAAAGAAGGGAAGGTTAGTACATGAGAATATCTTACATTATATACTAAGTGTAAAAACAGGAAGCCTTACCTCCACACGGCGAACGGCCATAGCGCGAATGTCCGCGTGGATGACCTCCTGATCCAAGGAGAGCGGAACCTACACAGACGGCGGAACTGAACCTACCAGCAGGTGCATACCCAATTCCGCTGATACATTGTCCCGACGCAGCGGGACCCCCCGCAATGACTCGATCGGGGTCCAGGGAGCCGCCGCATGGTCGAGGGTGTAAACCTCATAAAAACTCCCGTCTAAGGGGTGAGGAGGAATGAAGGACTGGATGTCGGAGGTGCGTGCCTCCGAGCCGCCATGAGAACCCGTCGTCCCCTCAGAAGTCAAGCTCAAGACCGGCGAAAGCTGCTGTGCCAGAGAAGATGGAGGCAGCCCTTCGGAAGTTGGCTCCAGCGGGGTCTGCCTCGCCCCCCGACGACGAACCAAGGGCTGACCCTCGCTTGCCTCCTCAGAAGAGTGAGAAACATTCAGATCCACCACCCGACGGAACTGGCTGTCCGTCGGGGCGTCTTCAATCCCCGATCCTCCGGGGGCAGGAAGAGAAAGGAGGGGCTCCCCGACCCGTCCATCAGAGGGAGGCTCCCCCGCCGAAGCTACAGCTCCCGATCGACCTGCAGCTGGAGGACAAGAAGCTTCAGAAAGAAAATCAGGAAGTTGATCATGATCCTTACACCAGATGACGCGACGGGAGAGATACTCGTCTTTCCCGTAATAATTGTAGTAACCCGCTATGAGAATGCGGGGAGTTTCTCCTTGCAGAATGCGTTTGATCCCCTCGATCCTGGCTCCGTTATCGGAGGGGATTAACTCCTTGGGAATACGCCTCCTGTATAATCGAATTGCTAAGCGGAGCTGTTTACCTTCCTCGGGAGTCTTGGTGTTGAAGATTTGCTCCATCTTCTCCACCCGGGGCCGCTTGATCTGCTCCGAAGTGGGAGGTGCCGATAAGGAGGCGGCCCTCTTTGAAGACTTCCTCTTCCTCGATGAGCATCGATCTCTGCCTGCTTAAACACGAGATTGGTCAGCAATGATACCTTCTTAGCTGCAAAAAAGAAAACGAAAAGTGCAATTAGACTATTACCCAAGGAACGAGGTTAGAAGGGCCGTCGAAGAGTTGACCCCCGGAGGCGACATCAAGGAGTCGGATCCCGGTCAGAACCAGGTCCCGCTCCCCGATGGAGTTGGCGTCGAGGGGAGCAAAAGAGTCCCCCCCAGCGATAAAGCTGGATGCAGTGGAGAATCTGGAAATCCTCCTCGGAGTAAGTGTGAAAAGCGGGAGCAGGGTCCGCTTCAACCTCCCATCGGGGCCACGGAATAGAGCTGTTTCAGATGAAGAAATACTTCCTCTTCCAGCCATTGTTGTCGGGCCCCGAGTCAGTGATGAGCCCCCGACCCTTGGCGACCTTCCAGGTGTCACCATTCCAGCTGTACCGAGAGAGCTGCGCCTTGCTCCATTTAGGATTCCGCGGGTAGAAGGGGCAGACCCCGACATCATTGCATTTCATCCCGTAGAAGGTCCGGAAGAGTCGGAGGCTGTAGGTCCACTTTTGGCGAAGGCAGAGAACAAGGAAGGCATTCCACACACGGATAGCATGGGGGGAAAAAGTAGTCGGATGTGTTTTGTAATATTCACACATCTCGCCTAAATTCCCACAGAAGGGGAATCGGATCCCTGCCGATATTTGCCCGGTGGAGACAAATACCTCCCCTTCCCGGGGACGAGTGACCACAGGGTCACCCGGGATGCGAGGCCAAGGAAAAGGGAAGCGAGGCTCCCAGGTGGAAGTAATACACCCCTCCCGGAGAGCTGCATCATAGGCGGTGTCTGAAATCTCATTACAAGCATAATCGAACTTGAAGGGCTTCCTCCCCCCGGAACTGGACTCACCGTCTGGAAAGTAATCATGGCAAGAAAAGGCACAAATGATTTCAGCAAAAGTTCGGGTAAGTTGATTGAGATCAAAGGAAATACTATGCTAACAAGTTTCTTCGGAATCGAAGGAAGAAATCTTACCAAACATGTTGAATCGGAGAAGAAAGGACGATCTTGATGGTCGGAGATCCTGGTCGCCGGAGTGTTGATCAGAGATAGAAAGGAGAGCTTGAGCTTTTGAAAACACAGAGAATGAAAAGGTAGAGGAGAACTGAATAGTGCTAAGATTTGAGGTTTTATAGGAGAGAGGATAGCCAAAGAGACGTTGCGATCTGGACCGTTGAAGATGAAACGCCTCAACCTGAATCGTCGAAACACTAGGGACAAAACGGCTAGAAAGCGCTTTTTCAGAAAAGCAGGCACGAGCACCCAAGCCGTCGCTTCATAACCCATCGCATTTAATAGTTGAGTAATCGAGAAATCTTTTCGGATTCGTTGGTTATCCTCGGAATATCGAGAGGTCCGGAGTTGGAAGACACGACGAACTATAAGTCCCTCGTGTCTTGGGGGAAAATGATGGGTTTCGATATAGCCGTTAGGCCCATTAACAGCGGCTAAACGGCGAAGTAGGCCCACTGGGTCCCAAAAGAGGCTTAGAAGACCAATACGAGAGGACCCGACAAAGTCGGTCCCGACATACGAGCTAAACGCTCCCGATGATATGCCTTTGAGTAGGCCCCGATGATATGCCTTTGAGTAGGCCCCGATGATATGCCATTGAGTAGGCCCTGATATTAAATCCCTGAGAAACTGGCCCTGTCCCGATGACGAGGGCCCCCGAGCGGTGACCAAAGGAGATAACTCTGGAGTCCCCGATATCCGTCGGGACTTGCCACCAGAGAGCGAGGCCGAGAAACACGCCCACTATCAGCATAGTGGGGAAGTGGCCTGAAAAGACGGAACGTGGGCTACTGGCCGAGATAAACGGAACGTGGCAGTTATCTCAACAGGTAACTGAGGTGACCCCTCCATTATATAAAGGAAGGAGTTACCTCATGATTGATACGTTCATACTTACATACTGATACTTGCTTGTCTGCATCGAGATACTCATTTAAGCACGGAGAGGGATTCTGGGTCACCGCCCGGTCAATCCCCTTCTTGCAGGATTACTTGGAGCGAAGGAGTTCGGACTTCCGTCAAGAACGTACCGGAGTTCCAACCGTGATCCAACACACTCCTGCCAGCGTACAAGGTTTTTTAGTATTGAACGCTATTTGTGTTTAATAGTAGGTTCCCATGGGGTTTCCCTCGTATAGAGGATGTCGCGCCATGTTTCATGGGGTTGCCCTTGCATGGAGGATGTCGCGCCATGTAATGTGAAGGTGAATCACGCCCGAGTGTTTAGTAATATGTACATGATTTCATAGGCTGCAGCAAGATGACATGAGGTTGCCCTCGCATGGAGAATGTCGCGCCATGTTTTCATGGGGTTTCCCTCGCATGGAGGATGTCGCACCATGTAATTGTGTGGGGTTTCCCTCGCAAGGATGATGTCGCACCACGTTGTAGATTGTTGGATCACGGTTGGAACTCCGGTACGGTCTTGACGGCGATCCGAACTCCTTCGCTCCACGCAATCCTGCAAGAGAGGAATAGACCGGGCGGTGACCCAGAATCCCTCTCCGATGCTTAAATGAGTATCTCGATTATCACAATAAACTGGCAAGCAAGAGTCTCAGTATTGAAAAACGTATCGATCTGAGGTAACTTCTGCCCTTTTATAGGCGAAGAGCTACCTTAGTTACCTGGTGAACCGCTGGGGCGGTTAGCCCACGTTCCGCTTATCTCGGCCACGATCCCGCCTATCTCGGACATGATCTCGCCTATCATGGCCACGCTCCGCGTATCTCGGCCACGATCCCGCCTATCTCGGCCATGATCTCGTCTATCTCGGCCACGCTCCGCGTATCTCGGCCTCCACCTCTGATAGCAAGTCCCGACCAGTATCGCGGACTCCAAAGTTATCTCATTGTGTCACCGCTCGGGGCCCCTCTTCATCGTGACAGGGCCAAAATTCTCAGGGATTCATCATCGGGGCCTCCTTAAAGGCATCTCATCGGGAGCGCCCAGCTCGCCTATCGGGACCTTTCACCATCGGGACTCCTTTTGTCGGGACCCTTCGCACTGGTCTTCTTGACCCCTTTTAGGGCCCAGTGGGCCTATTCACCGTTTACTCACCGTTAAAGGGCCTAACGGCCATAGCGAAACCCATCATTTGCCCCCAAGACATGAGGGACTTACAGTTCGTCGTGTCTTTCAACTCCCGACCTCCCGACATCGGAGTCAGGGACTCTTCCCTTGATAAAGTCACTTGATACGGATCTTCTCGTCCACGATTCCTCAATACCTCGAGGATAGTCACCAAATTCGAGAAGACTCCTCGGTTACTCAGCCATTAAATGCAGCAGGTGACGAAGTGACGTCTTTGGCACCCGTGCCTGATTTTTCGCGCCTGCTTTTTCTGAAAAAGTGCTTTTCAAGCCGTTTCAACATTACGCCCCTTTCCATTCTGTTCGTTTCATCTCAACAGCTCAGATTGAAACGCTTCAACTTCGACGACCTAGATTAGAACGTCCTTTCACTTGTCCCTTCTCTTATAAAACCCTAGCCCTAGGCACTGTTTCTCTTTTACCGTTTCTGCAATCTCAAAAGCTCTGCTATTTCAAAAGCTCAGGTTCTTCTTCGGCTTTCCATTCTCCGATCAACTTCCCGGCGATCATCAAGACCATCCTCTCCGTTTCACTTCATCATGTCTAGTAAGACTTCCTTCTTTGATGTTAGCGTAGCATTTCCCCTATCTTTGATTAGTTTGCTTGCACTTCTTCCGAAAAACCCAATATGCCTTTCCTTTCCATGGCTGATTTTCAGACAGCGGATCCAGTTCCGAGGGGAGGAAACCCTTCAATTTTGATTATGCTCCCAACGAGATCTCGGTGACTGCCTACGACGCAGCTCTCCGAGAAGGATGCATTACCCAAACATGGGAGCCTCGTCTTCCTTATTCTCGCCACCGTGCCTCGGGTGACCCTGTGGTCACTCGTCCCGAGGAGGGGGAGATATTTGTCTCTACGGGGCAGATATCGGCCGGGGTCCGATTCCCCTTCTGCGGGAACTTGGTTGAGATGTGCACCCACTACAAGACGCATCCAACTACATTCTCCCCACATGCCATCCGCGTGTGGAATGCTTTCCAGGTCCTCTGCTACCGCCAGAAGTGGGTCTACAGCCTCCAACTCTTCAGAACCTTCTACGGGATGAAGTGCAAAGAGGCTGGGGTTTGTGCCTTCTATCCTTGGATGCCCAAGTGGAACAGGGCGCAACTTGCGCTGTGCAGCTGGACCAGTGACACCTGGAAGGTTGTCAAGGGTCGGGGACTCCGAATCGACACGGGGTCTGATAATAGCGGGTGGAAGAGGAGCTACTTCTTCATCAAGAACTCTTCGATCCCATGGCCCCGATGGGAGGTGGAAGCGGACTCTCCTCTCGCTTATCACACTTACTCTGATGAATACTTCCAGACCCTCCATCTTATCCAGCTTTACCGTTGGGGGGAGTCCTATACTCCCCTCGATGCTAACTCTCTAACGGAGCGGGACCTAGTGAAGGCCGGGATCCGTCTCCTCGACATAATCTCTGGGGGTCAACTCTTCGACGGCCCCTCGACATAATTTCTGATCTCTGTTTTCCATTGTTTGCAGCTAAGAAGGTATTCGTGCTGACCAATCTCATCCTTAAGCAGGGGGAGACCGACGCTGTCCAACGCCCCGCGCGGAAGAGGAAGTCGGCAAAGAAGGCTGCTGCTCCGTCGGGATCTCCCTCCGCGGAGAGGACTAAGCGGAGTGGCGTGGAGGTGGACAGACTCTTCGATGTCAAAAATGCTGAAGAAGGTAAACAGCTCCGACTAGCTATGAAATCATACAGGAAGCAAGTTCCTAAGGAGTTGGTCCCTTCGACCATGGAGGCCCGCATCGAAGAGATTAAACGTGTCCTCCGAGGGGAAACTCCCCGCATCCTCAAGGCGGGCTAGTACAACTTCCACGGGAAAGACCAATACGTTTCTCAGCGTGTCGTTTGGTGTAAGGACCCTGATCAACTTCCTGACTATATTTCTGAAGCATCTCGTCCTCTAGGTGCAGGTCACTCGGGGGCTCCGTCGGGTGCTGGAGCTTCAGCAGGGGCACCACTTTCAGCAGGGGCGCCTCCTTCAGCAGGGGCACTACTTTCCGGGGCTGGAGAAACCCCGACCTGCGATCAATTTCGTCGGGTGGAAAATCTGGACTCCTCCGAGGAGACAGATGAGGGCTCCGCCTTGATCCATCGTCGGGGGACGTGGCAGTCCCTCCTGAAACGAACCTCCATGGGGCTGCCCCCTTCACCTTCTTCGCAACAGCGACAGCCGTCGCCCATTCACAACTTTACTGCCTCTCCGCCTCAGGGCGGGTCGGAGATGCGCCCCTCCACGACTCAAGTCTGTCCTTCCCCTCTCCCCTTGGACGGGAACTTCTACAAGGTTTATGACCCCAGCCAGAAAGAGGCTCCTTGGACCCCGCTCCGACAGGGTGACACATACCCAGAGCTGGCTCCGCATCTGCTGGCAGGCTCAATTCTGCCATCTCTGAGGTTTCCGATTTCCTTGGATCGGGAGGGCATCCGTAGGGATGTTCACGAAATGTCTATCCGTCGGATAGAGGTAAGGCTCTTATTTTTCTCCCCTTCATCAATAAGGCAGGTTGTTCATATGCTAACACTTCTCTTCTTTCCTTCGCAGGAGCTGGCGGACATAAACCGCTGCTTCGGGTACATCTTTGCCCTCGAGGAGGCCTTGGAGCAGGAGCGGGCAAAGGGGGCTCCCGCAGTTATAGCCAAGCTTGAGGAGGATCTCGCGGCCTCCGAGTCTTCGAGGGGAAAACTGGCCAAGGAGCAGGCCCTCCTATACCGAAAGACTCGGGACCTCCAAAGGCAGGTTCATGACTTCGAGGGGCTGCTGAAGCGGGAGCAGCAGGAGCGACAAAAGGATGCAGAAGCTCGGGACAAACTTGTCCTTGAGAAGAAGGCTCTGGAGGAGCAAATTGCTGAGGTTCCTTCGAAGCTGGTCGCGGCTGAGACCAAGGGCCGGGAAGATTATCGGGGGTCCGAGGACTTCCAAGCTGACGCGGTGAAATTCTTCACCGCGGAGATGGAGAACACCCTCTTCAATGCGGTCGAGGAGCTCCATCTGGAGTATGGCGACGCCATCAACTTCGACAAGTCTGCGACTCTCGCTCCCTTCGCGAAGAAGTACTTCGCTCTCTCGGAGGAGAGTGATGAGGGGAACATTCCCGCGGGTGTTGAAGACATGGCGGAGCTTCCGAGTGCCGAACCTCCGACAGTTGCCCCACCGATAATCGACCTTCCAGCAGCTGAACTCGTAGAGCCTTCTGCCACAGATCTGGTGGATCCTGCTCCCGCTGATGCCAACAAGGACCAGGCTTAAATACTCTATCTTTATAGTCCTTGTAATTTTCCTTTCTTTATCGGGAACCTCGCAGATTTTATAATATCGTATCTTTTTGGTTCCGATTTTCCATTGCACTTCTCAAAGCGACTTAACTACGCCCTATAAGGCGAAACCTCGCCACTTAAGACATTTCAACACATCACTTAAGACGATTTAATCCCGTGCACCCCTTAAGGCGAATTAATCTCGTGCACCACTTAAGGCGACTTAATCTCGTGCACCACTTAAGGCGACTTAATCTCGTGTACCACTTAAGGCGACTTAACAACACTTAGAATAAATCTAAGAATAATCTGATCGGAAGCAACCTCTTTATTCATTGATGGCACAAAATCTGCTTATATCGAATCAAACGATAAATAACTTACACACTTAAGGCGATTTTACATCGGGCACCACTTAAGGCGACTTTTCATCGGGCACCACTTAAGGGGACTTTTCATCAAGCATGACATTTCGTCAAGTGTTCGCCACTGAAAGAATGCTTCAACACTCTGCCATCGAGGTCTTCCAACTTGTACGCATTTGGAGCTGGCATCCCCACGACCTTATTAGGTCCTTCCAATTTTGGTGACATCTTGTTGATCCGATCCAAAAGGGTGTACTCGTTCCGACGCCAGACCAGCTCTCCGACGAAGAACTGTCGGGATTTAACTGGCCGATTGTAATATCTAGCCGTCGCCAAACGCATTCGAGCCTGGACTTCATCGGCTTCCCGCCTCTTTTCCTCGAGTAAGTCCAATTCCAGACGTCTCATTTCATCATTCGTCAAAGGCTCGTAGTATCTCGTCCGATGGGACGCCACAGCTATTTCCACGGGAGCAACGGCCTCCGTGCCATAAACAAGCCCAAACGGAGTCTCCCCAGTTGATCGTTTGGGTGCTGTTCTAACAGCCCAAAGCACATTTTCCAGCTCGTTCAGCCATTTGCCCTTCAAGGCATAGACCCTTCAAGGCCATCCATCCCGATTTTATTGGCTGACTCCACCTGGCCATTAGTCTGAGCATGATGGACAGAGGTTGTCTGATGCTCGATATTCAACTCCTCCAGATACTCCTTCACTTGAGCCCCGTTAAACGGTGGACCATTATCGCTGATCACCACCATAGGAATCCCGTATCTGGATATAATATGGGTCTGGAGAAACTTGACAATTTGGTTCCCCGTCGTCATGGCCAATGCCTTAGCTTCTATCCATTTCGAAAAATAATCGATAGCCACAAGCAAATATTTACACTGACCTTGTGCCTGTGGGAGAGGTCCCACCAAGTCGATACCCCACTGCGCGAAGGGCCAAGCACTCTTGATGGACATCAGATTAGCAGCCTGAGCCACGATATTCGGGGCATACCTCTGGCACGCATCACAAGATCGGACTAACAACGTCGCCTCCTTGCTCATCGAAGGCCAGTAATAGCCCAAATTCAGCACTTTCCTCGTAATGGTTCGGGCCCCTTCGTGACAAGCCACGACCCCTTCATGCACTTCCCTAAGGATCCGACTTGTGTCGGGCTCAGCCACACATTTCAAGTAAGGAGTCGAGAACCACCCCTTTTTGTACAGCTGATTGTCCACCAGCACGTAATTAACCGCGATCCGGCGTATCCTGTCAACTACCACTCCATCGTCGGGACTGCCCCCGTGGCCAAGTACGCGACTATCGGGGTTGATGGGTTCGATTACACCTGTCAGGCCCTTTAACAGGGAGGAAACGGCAAACAGGCCCACCAGGCCCAAAATGAAGGTCAAGATGACCTAGGAGGAGGGTCCCGACAATGGGAGTCCCGATGATGGAAGGTCCCGACAGAGTCGGTCCCGACAGATGAGCTGGAAGCTCCCGATGAGAAGCCTTTAAGTAGGCCCCGATGATGAATCCCTGAGAATGATTGGCCCTGTCACGATGATGAGGGGCCCCGAGCGGTGACATAACGAGATAACTCTGGAGTCCCCGACGGGAGTCGGGACTCGTTACCAGAGGATAAGGCCAAGATATGCGGGGCGTGGCCGAGATACGCGGGACGTGGTTAAGATACACGGAGCGTGGCCGAGATACGCGGGGCATGGCTGAGATACGCAAGATCACACCCGAGATACGCGGGATACGGGCTAACCACCCCTAACGGTTCACCAGGTACCTGAGGCATCTCTTTGCCTATAAAAGGGCAGGAGGTCACCTCAGAACACTAACGTTGAATTCAATACACTTTGAGATTACTGCTTGCCAGTCATACGAGATACTCATTTAAGCATCGTAGAGGGATTCTGGGTCACCGCCCGGTCTATCCCCTCTTGCAGGATTACGTGGAGCAAAGGAGCTAGGATTGCCGTCAAAGTCTGTACCGGAGTTCCACCGTGATCCAACATTGGCGCCGTCTGTGGGAAACAAACAAAAAGCTGATATGCCTTCTACTCGATCAATGGCGGCTGGCAAGCACGGAAGACAGGGACAATCCGGTGGTTCCCGTCACCCCGCTGCAACAAATTTGGATTCAGTACCGGAACAGAAGGAAAACCAGAACCATCCCCCGGCCGAGCTCTCCCAGACAGGGGGGCACAATGGAGATCCCGAAGATATTGCTCCTCAGCACCAGGGCAATAGGGGGCAGGAGGCTCCCCCAGCTACAGACTTGACAAGGGCCGTGGCGGAAGCCATGCCCATGTTTCTAGCGGCCGTAGAGGCTCTCTTGGATCGGAGAGAGGCTGCAAGGAGGCAGGAGGAGATGCCCCCGTTGGAGGAAGTGGCCCCGCCAACAGAGGGTCGGAACGCACAGGAAGCCCCGCCCCGAGGTCAGGACGGGAGTAGAGCATCCGGTCAGCCGGAGAGGTTCGTGGTTGATGGGCCCGGACCAGTACAGCACAGGACCATTCCCCTGAATGGTCCCATCACTTCCGACCAGGTGGTAAAGATCGTGAACATCTGCATGGGAGAACAGAAGCCGTTGGTGTCGGAGCTAAGGGATCGATCCACTCATCCCTTCGTTCCCCGACACCCTAGCCCCGCCTGGGTTAGGCATCCCCACGATAAAGGAGTACGATGGTGAAGGAGATCCGGTTCGTCATGTCCAAAAACACCTTATGGCGTGTCTGGGAAGAGCCCCGAGTGAAGACATAGTGTGTACGCTGTTCCCAAACACACTTGGAGAAAGAGCCCTGACCTGGTTCTTTAGTCTACCCCCAGGCTGCATCACTTGCTGGGCAGATATGCATGATCGATTCATTCAGCAGTACCAGGGTCGGAGACGTTTATTGAAGAGCGTGAGGTCCCTGACCCAGGTGGTGCAGAGGCCCGAATCACTAGCTCATTATTACCAACGGTACACGGCCAGTGTGGCAGAGATCGACGAAAAAATTTCGGAGGGCGAAACCATCCGTACCTTCATTCGGAACCTGACAGCCCTCTATGGCTCCGACTTGATGCACAGCGTGGCTGAGAAAGCTGTGTGGAATATGGAGGCATTACAGAAGAGGGTGAAACGGCAGATCGATGTCCAGGAGTCGAAGATAGCCGCGGGAGAACTGGAGCCCCCAAAGTCTAACAAAGGGAAGCAGTCGGTTAAACCTTTTGACGATCGTAAGTCAAAAGGTAAACCCGATAGTAGCAGGAATCGAGGCCGTCCGGATCGGAGGGACGATAGGCGTTCTTCAAGGAAGGATAAGCGGGAGGATCTCGACATTCCTCTCAACTGTTCCATGGCGGAAGTGCTGACAGTCATGGAACGACAAGGTATCTCCAGGTATCCCCCGAAGAAAGATGGAGAATTCTTGGGATCCCGCACGGATCGCTACTGCCGATTTCACCGCGCAAATGGTCACGACACCAATCACTGTCGGGAACTGAAGAAGGAGATTGAAAAGTTGATCCAGAAGGGGAAGCTTAGGAATTCGTCGGGGATAAGCGGTGTCGATCCCGCTCTCGATCCCGATCGCGGTCCCGTTCCCGATCCCGCGATCGGTCCCCAAAAAAGAAGAGAACCGATCCAGAGTCATCTGGTGCTCGCAAGGAGAGGCGGGGCACTATCAACGTGAAGAGGTCCCGATCCTGGACCTTGAAAGAAGAGATGGTAATCTCCTTCTCGTCGGAAGACCTCATAGGCGTGGAGACTCCGCACGACGATGCCTTGGTGGTAACCTTGGATGTAGACGGGTTCGAAATGAAGAGAATTCTAATCGACGGAGGGAGCTCCTCCGACATTCTATTCATGGACGCGCTGGAAGCTATGGGGAAGACGAAGAAAGATCTAAAGGAGGCAAACTTCCCGATGGTCGGGTTCTCTGGCTCAACCTCCTATCCGATAGGAGTAATCACCTTACCAGTGGAGTTTGGTAGCGGGTGGAAATCAGAAAGGAGGAACGTGGAGTTTGTTGTGGTTGATTCCGCGGGGACCTACAACGCGATTATCGGGAGGACCACTATTAACCCCCTGATGGCGGTCGCCTCGACAGTGCACCAGAAGATGAAGTTCCCGACCGACCACGGAGTCGGAGAGGTCAAGGGCGACCAGGTGGCTTCTCGAAAATGCTATGTTAACGCCACTCGAAGGAGGAGACGAGAGGCCATGACTGTCCTTCAGACTGACACGGATCCCAGAGAAGAGTTTGGGCGTCCCGCCCCCGTAGAAGATCTGAAAGAAGTCGAGATCGACGGACCACAGAGGAAGGTGAAAATCGGATCTGCTCTGACTGAGGAGACAGCCCAAAAATTGGTGGAGTTGTTGAAGGAGTTTAAGGAGCTGTTTGCCTGGTCCCCCAGCGATATGCCAGGAATCAGCCCCGATGTGATCGTACACGAGCTGAAGATAGATCCCGCGATCAAGCCTATCACACAGAAAAGGCGTCCGATGGGCACGGACAAGAAGATCGCGATCCAGCAAGAGGTGGGTAGGTTGCTCGATGCTGGGTTTTTTAAGGAGCTCCGATTCCAGACCTGGGTTGCTAATCCAGTGCTGGTGAAGAAAACTAACGGGAAATGACGAATGTGTGTGGACTTCCGCGACTTGAACAAGGCTTGCCCAAAGGACTGCTATCCACTCCCGAGAATCGACCAGTTGGTGGATGCCACGTCGGGACACGAACTGTTGAGTTTCATGGACGCGTATTCAGGCTACAACCAAATCAAGATGGCCAAGGAAGACGCTCCCCACACAGCGTTCTACGCAGACAGTGACATCTATCACTACGATGTCATGCCTTTCGGGTTGATCAATGCCGGGGCAACTTACCAACGGATGGTGAACAAACTGTTTGGAGATATGCTGGGAGAAACCATGGAAGCTTACGTGGATGATCTGCTGGTGAAGTCCCGACAAGCCGAGGATCATGTGCACAACCTAACCATGGCATTTGAGCGGATGAGGCTCCATCAAGTTCGCTTGAACCCGACGAAATGCGCCTTCGGAGTCCACTCGGGGAAGTTTTGGGCTTCATGGTGAGCCAAAGAGGAATTGAAGTGAATCCGGAGAAGCTGAGGGCAATCGAGGAGATGCAGTCTCCGATAAACCATCGGGAGGTACAAGTGCTGAATGGCCGACTGGCTGCAATGAATCGCTTCTTGTCCAAAGCCAGCGACCGATCAATGCCGTTTTTTGAAGTCCTGAGGGCCAACAAGAAATTCGAATGGACCGCCAAATGTGAAGAGGCGTTCCAAGCACTCAAGCAGCACCTTCGCACACTCCCGCCGTTGGCGAAACCGGTTCCAGGCGAGCCGCTCTACCTTTATTTGGCTGTTTCTGAATTTGCCATTAGCTCTGTGTTAGTAAAAATTGTCGAGGATAGTCAAATCCCCGTCTATTATGTAAGCAAGGCGTTTGCCAAGTCTGAATTAAACTATCCCGCCGTTGAGAAGTAACTCTTTGCGTTGATTATTACTGCTCGGAAGCTAAGGCCTTATTTCCACGCACACGAGATTACTGTGCTGACGAACCAGCCTTTGAAGCATTTTTTGAACCGACCGGATGCGTCGGGAAGATTAGTGAAATGGGCAGTAGAGCTTAGTGAGTTTCGAATACACTTTGCTCCAAGAACGGCAATTAAGGGCCAGGCGTTGGCGGATTTTATAGCAGAATCTACAGCCCCCGATCTAGAAGAAGCGGGCCCTGTAGAGGGGGGCAACCGTGGAGGTCCCGATAGAAGAACAACCAGAGAGGGCAGAGCAATCAGAACAGCCAAACAAGGAAAATATCTGGGAGATGTACACGGATGGCTCCGCGAGTTCGGACGGATCAGGAGCAGGCTTTTTGTTGATACCACCGGGCGAAGGTGAACCGCTCCGATACACCTTGGCTTTAACATTCAAGGCCACAAACAACGGAGCGGAGTATGAAGCCCTTATCACGGGCCTAAAAATTGCTAAAGGCACTGGAATCGATAACTTGAGAGTGAAGTGCGACGCAGCTTTAATCGTGAACCAGGTTCAAGGGCGATACGAAGCAAGGAGTCCGATAATGAAAAAGTATCTGCGAGAGGTACAAGCCCTGAAAGAGAGCTTCAAAAGCTTCGATATCGAGGCTATTCCAAGGGAGGAAAATGTAGAGGCAGATGCCTTGAGCAAATTTGCCTTGGGGGCACCCTTGGAAGAAAATCGGAAGGTGCACTTCTTGGAGAAGGTGATCCTATCAAACATCGACCCAACACAGGTGTGCGCCATTGAAGCAAGATCGGAGGAGGAGCCAACCTGGATGACCCCGATAGTCGCGTACCTGACTACGGGGGCAGTCCTCGATGATCAAGTGGCAGCGGACAGGATACGCCGGATCGCGGCCAATTATGTGATGCTGGACAATCAGCTATACAAGAAGGGCTGGTTCTCGACTCCGTACTTGAAGTGTGTGGCAGAACCCGACGCCAATCGAATCCTGAAGGAAATGCATGAAGGGGTCGCGGCTTGTCACGAAGGGGCCCGATCCATTATGAGGAAGGTGTTGAACTTGGGCTACTATTGGCCCACGATGAACAAGGAAGCAACGGCGTTGGTCCGATCCTGTGACGCGTGCCAGAGGTACGCCCCGAGTATCGTGGCTCCGGCCGCTAATCTGACATCCATCAAGAGCGCTTGGCCCTACGCGCAGTGGGGCATCGACTTGGTGGGACCTCTTCCACAAGCACAAGGTCAATGTAAGTATTTACTTGTAGCAATCGATTATTTTTCAAAATGGATAGAGGCGAAGGCATTGGCCAGAACAACGGGGAACCGGATCGTCAAGTTCCTCCAAACCCACATTGTGTCCAGATACGGGATTCCTAAGGTGGTGACCAGCGACAATGGTCCACCGTTTAACGGCTCTCAGGTGAGGGAGTATCTGGAAGAGTTGAACATCGAGCATCGGACCGCTTCCGTACGCCATGCTCAGACTAATGGCCAGGTGGAATCAGCCAACAAAATCGTGATGGATGGCATGAAGAAGAGGGTCTATGCCTTGAAGGGCAAGTGGCTGAATGAACTGGAAAACGTGCTTTGGGCTGTTAGAACGACACCCAAACGATCAACGGGGGAGACTCCGTTTGGCCTCGTTTATGGCACGGAGGCTGTCGCCCCCGTGGAGGTAGCTGTGGCGTCCCATCGGATGAGATATTACGAGCCTCTGACGAACGATGAAGTGAGACGTCTGGACTTGGACTTACTCGAAGAGATGAGGCGGGAAGCCGATGAAGTCCAAGCTCGAATGCGATTGGCGACGACCAGGTACTACAATCGGCGAGTGAAGTCCCGACAATTCTTCGTCGGGGAGCTGGTTTGGCGTCGCAACGAGTTCACCCTTTTGGATCGAGTCAACAAGATGTCACCAAAATGGGAAGGACCTTATAAGGTCGTGGGGATGCCAGCTCCAAATGCGTACAAGTTGGAAGACCTCGATGGCAGAACGTTAAAGCATTCTTTTAGTGGCGAACACTTGAAGAAACACCATGCTTGAAGAAAGTCGCCTTAAGTGGTGCCCGATAAAGTCTCCTTGAGTGGTGCTCGATATTAAGTCGCCTTGAGTGGTGCACGATCTTTAGGTTTATCCTAAGTATCAAAAAGTCGCCTTGAGTGGTGCACGATACTAAGTCGCCTTGAGTGGTGCACGATCCTTAGATTTATTCTAAGTATCAAAAAGTCGTCTTAAGTGATGCACGATATTAAGTCGTCTTAAGTGATGCGTGATTCTTAGATTTACTCTAAGTAATATTAAGTCGCCTTAAGTGGTTCCCGATAAAGTCGCCTTAAGTGGTGCACGAAAAAAGTCGCCTTGAGTGGTGCACGATATTAAGTCGCCTTAAGTGGTGCACAATCCTTAGGTTTATTCTAAGTACCATAAAGTCGCCTTAAGTGGTGCACGATGTAAAGTCGCCTTAAGTGGTGCACGATGTAAAGTCGCCTTCAGTAATGCACGATATTAAGTCGCCTTAAGTGGCACAAGTTGAAAAGTCGCCTTAAGTGGTGCACGATGTAAAGTCGCCTTCAGTGGTGCACGATATTAAGTCGCATTAAGTGGCGCAAGTTGAAAAGTCGCCTTAAGTGGTGCACGATGTAAATTCGCCTTCAGTGGTGCACGATATTAAGTCGCCTTAGGTAGCGCAAGTTGAAAAAAGTCGCCTTAAGTGGCGCAAGTTGAAAAGTCGCCTTAAGTTGTGCACGATGTAAAGTCGCCTTAAGTGGTGCACGATGTAAAGTCACCTTAAGTGGTGCAAGTTAGTAAATCGTCTTAAGTGATGTATGAGAATATCTTAAGTATCGAGGTTTCAACTTGAGAAAGTATAATAAAACCACTTGGAGAGGTGCAATGAAAGAATCAGAACTGAGAAAGTCTGATATTAATAGGGCTCGAAGGCCCGATGATTACAAAAGGAGGAGAATACAAAGATTCTAGCGATGAGCAGTTAGGCCTAATCCTTGTTAGCGGCATCAACGGGAACAGGGTCCGCAAGGTCTGGGGCAGAAGGCTCCACAGGGTCAGCCGTTGGAGGATTGGCTTTCGGGGTCATGGGATCGAGGAGTTTCCGATGAAGAAGTAGCTCCTCTTCACTCTGAACTTGTGGTATGCATTTCCGGCCTTGAGCATCGGCTTCTCTAGTGGAAATGATACATCCTTCCCGGAGAGCTACATCATAAGCAGTGCTGAAAATTTCGTTCAGAACATAGTCGAAGTTGAAAGGCTTCCTTCCCTCGAAACCAGATCCATTGTCTGAAATCAGCCATTGAAAGGGACGTTAGGTTTTTCCGGAAAATTACAATCAAACTAAGCAAAGACGAAGGCGAACAATAGAGAAGAAACCCTTACCTGACATGATAATTGGAGGCTGGAAGAATGAACCTGACATTGCCAGAAAGATGGCCGAAGAAATACTAAGGTCTCAAGAGTTGCAGTAAGATTTCGAAAATTTGTAGATGATAAGGGGAAACTGTACCCTGGGTAAGGTTTTTATAGGCAAAGAGGACAGTCGAAGGGGCGCTTTAATCTGAACCGTCGAAGTTGAAACGTTCTAATCTGGACCGTTGAGATGAAACGTGCAGAATGGCAGCAGGTGCAATGATGAAATATCCTGAAAAGTACTTTTCAGAAAAAGCAGACACAGAGAATCAGGCACGGGTACTGATGACGTCACTTCACTATCTGCTGCATTTAATGAAGTAGGGAGTCGAGGAGTCCCCTTGGATTGGGCAGTTATCCACAAAGCACTGAGGAAACGTGAAGGAGAAGACTGGTAATTGTGTAACTGAACCAAGGGAAAGATCCCCGATTCCAGTATCGAAAGATCGGGAGTTGGAAAACACGACGAACTAAAAGTCCCTCATGTCTTGGGGGCAAATGATGGGTTCGATTACACCCGTCAGGCCCTTTAACGGGGAGGAAACGGCAAACAGGCCCACCAGGCCCAAAATGAAGGTCAAGATGACCTAGGAGGAGGGTCCCGACAAAGGGAGTCCCGATGATGGAAGGTCCCGACAGAGTCGGTCCCGACAGATGAGCTGGAAGCTCCCGATGAGAAGCCTTTAAGTAGGCCCCGATGATGAATCCCTGAGAATGATTGGCCCTGTCACGATGACGAGGGGCCCCGAGCGGTGACATAACGAGATAACTCTGGAGTCTCCGATGGGAGTCGGGACTCGTTACCAGAGGATAAGGCCAAGATATGCGGGGCGTGGCCGAGATACGCGGGACGTGGTTAAGATACACGTAGCGTGGCCGAGATACGCGGGGCATGGCTGAGATACGCAAGATCACACCCGAGATACGCGGGATACGGGCTAACCACCCCTAACGGTTCACCAGGTACCTGAGGCATCTCTTTGCCTATAAAAGGGCAGGAGGTCACCACTGAACACTAACGTTGAATTCAATACACTTTGAGATTACTGCTTGCCAGTCATACGAGATACTCATTTAAGCATCGGAGAGGGATTCTGGGTCACCGCCCGGTCTATCCCCTCTTGCAGGATTACGTGGAGCAAAGGAGCTAGGATTGCCGTCAAAGTCCGTACCGGAGTTCCACCGTGATCCAACAGGGGTCATCCAAGTGGGTTCCACCTCTGATCCTGCTACAATAGCACACACCTCCGATGGGTCGGTGGTTGATAAGATCACCTTCTCCAAGAAGTGCACCTTCCGATTTTCTTCTAGGGGTGCCCCCAAGGCGAATTTGCTCAAGGCATCCGCTTCCGCGTTTTCCTCCCTCGGGATTGCCTCGATGTCGAAAATTTTGAAGCTCTCCTTCAAGACATGCACCTCGCGAAGGTACTTTCTCATCATCGGGCTCTTCGCCTCATATCGTCCTTGGACTTGATTCACAATCAGGCCCGCGTCACATTTTACTCTTAAGTGACCAACTCCCGTACCTTTGGCAATTTTGAGGCCTGTGATAAGAGCCTCATACTCAGCTTCGTTGTTCGTGGCCCTAAACGTTAAGGCCAAAGCATATCGATGGGGCTCACCCCCGCCTGGTGGTATCAGTACAAACCCTGCTCCTGATCCATCTGATCTCGAAGAGCCATCCGTGTACATTTCCCAACTATTTTCCTCATTTGGCTGTTCTGATTGCTCTGCCATTTCTGGTTGCTGTGCTATCGGGACCTCCATGGTTGCCCCCTCTACAGGGCCCGCTTCTTCCAGATAGGGGGCTGTAGACTCTGCTATGAAATCCGCCAATGCCTGGCCCTTAATAGGCGTTCTCGGAGCAAAGTGAATGCGGAACTCGCTAAGCTCGACTGCCCATTTCACTAATCTCCCCGACGTATCAGGTCGGTTCAAAAAATGCTTCATAGGTTGATTCGTCAACACAGTATCTCATGCGCATGGAAGTAAGGCCTCAACTTCCGAGCAGTAATGATCAACGCAAAAAGATACTTCTCAACGGAAAAAGATACTTCTCAACGGCTCGCCTGGGATTGGTTTCGCCAATGGCGGGAGGGTGCGAAGGTGCTGCTTGAGTGCCTGGAACGCCTCTTCACACTTCGCAGTCTACTCAAACTTCTTGTTGGCCCTCAGAACTTCATAAAATGGCATAGATCGGTCACTTGCCTTGGACAGGAAGCGATTCATTGCAGCTAGTCGGCCATTCAGCACTTGCACCTCCCGTTGATTTATCGGAGACTGCATCTCCTCGATTGCCCTCAGCTTCTCGGGGTTCAGCTCAATTCCCCTTTGGCTTACCATAAAGCCCAAAAATTTTCCAGAGTGCACTCCGAAGGCGCATTTGGTCGGGTTCAAGCGAACCTGATGAAGCCTCATCCTCCCAAACGCCGTGGCTAAGTTGTGAACATGATCCTCAGCCTGTCGGGACTTCACCAGCATATCATCCACGTAAGCCTCCATGGTTTTCCCCAGCATGTCCTCGAACAACTTTTTCACCATCCTTTGATAAGTTGCCCCGGCATTGATCAATCCAAAGGGCATGACATCGTAGTGATAGATGTCACTATCAGAATAAAAGGCAGTGTGGGGGGCATCCTCCTTAGCCATCTTGATCTGATTATAGCCCGAGTAAGCATCCATAAAGCTCAGCAATTCATGTCCCGACGTGGCATCCACCAACTGGTCGATCCTCGGAAGCGGGTAACAATCCTTCGGGTAAGCCTTATTCAAGTCGCGGAAATCAACACACATCCGTCATTTCCCATTGCTCTTCTTCACCAGAACCGGGTTGGCAACCCAGGTCTGGAATCGGAGATCCTTGATAAATCCAGCATCGAGCAACCTGCCCACCTCCTGCTGGATCACGATCCTCTTGTCCGCGCCCATCGGACGCCTTTTCTGCGCGATAGGCTTGATCGCGGGATCAATCTTCAACTCATGCTCAATTACATCGGGGCTGATTCCTGGCATGTCACTCGGGGACCAGGCAAACAGCTCCTTGAACTCCTTCAGCAGCTCAATCAATTCTCGGGCTCTCTCGTCAGACAGGGCGGACCCGATTCTCACCTTCCTCTGAGGTCCGTCAATCTCGACCTCCTTCAAATCCTCCATAGGGGCGGGACGCCCAAACTCCTCTCTGGGATCAGTATCGGTCTGGAGGATAGTCATAGCCTCCCGTATTTTCCTTCGGGTGGCATTAACATAGCACTTCCTGGAGGCCACCTTGTCGCCCTTAACCTCCTCGACTCCATGGTCGGTCGGGAACTTCATCTTCTGGTGAACCGTCGAGGCAACAGCCATCAGCGGGTTGATGGTAGGTCTCCCAATAATCGCATTGTAAGTTCCCGCGGACTCAACCACCACGAAGTCCACATTTCTCCTCTCCGCTTTCCACCCGCTACCGAACTCCACTGGTAAGGTGATCATTCCCAGCGGAGAGGAGGTAATACCAGAGAACCCAACTATCAGGAAGTTCACCTGCTTCAGATCCTTCTTCATTTTCCCCATGGCCTCCAGCACGTCCATAAATATAATATCGGAGGAGCTCCCTCCGTCGATAAAAATTCGCTTCATCTCGTACCCATCCACGTCCAGGGTCACGACCAAAGCATAATCATGTGGAGTCTCTACTCCAACCAGGTCCTCCGCTGAAAAGGAAATCACCATCTCTTCCTTCGCGGTCCAGGATCGGGACCTCTTGCCCAACACCACAGCAGCAGAAATTCTAGAGGCATAGACATCCCGAGAGGCTGTGGTGTCACCTCCTGCGGAAAATCCTCCGTGAATCACATTAATGGTGCCCCGCTTCTCCTTACGGGCACCAGAAGACTCTGGCTCCGACTTCTTCTTTTTAGGGGACCGATCGCGGGATCGGGAAGGAGACCGCGATCGAGATGGGGAGCGGGAACGACACCGCCTCTCAGCCACAAACTCCTTAAGCTTCCCCTTCTGGATCAGCTTTTCAATCTCCTTCTTCAACTCCCAACAATGGTTAGTGTCGTGACCGCTGGCACGGTGGAACCGACAGTAACGATCAGTGCGGGATCCAAAAATTCTCCTTCTTTCTTCGGGGGGTACCTAGAGATACCCTGTCGATCCATCACCATCAGCACCTCCGCCATGGAGCTATTGAGAGGAATCTGATAGTCCTCCCGCTTGTCCTTCCTCGGGGGTCTTCTGTCCTCCCTTCGATCAGAACGACCTCGACTCCGACTGCCCTCAGATTTATCCTTCCGCTTATGGTCGTCCAATAGCTTGAGCGACTGCTTCCCTTTATTGGACTTCGGAGGATCAAGCTCTCCAGCAGCTATCTTCGACTCCTGCACATTGATTTGCTGCTTCACCCTCTTTTGCAGTGCTTCCATGTTCCACACAGCCTTTTCAGCCACGCTGTGCATCAGGTCGGAACCATAGGGGGCTGTCAGGTTTCGAAGGAAGGTGCGAATAGCCTCTCCTTCCGATATCTCCTCATCGATCTCCGCCACACTAGCCGTGTACCGCTGGTAATAATGTGCCAACGATTCGTCGGGCCTCTGAACCACCTGGGCTAGGGATCTCACGCTCTTCAAGAGGCGTCGACGACCTTGGTACTGCTGAATGAAACGGTCGTGCATGTCGGCCCAGCTGGAAATGAATCCCGGGGCAAGCTGAAGAACCACGTCAGGGCCCTTTCACCGAGTGTACCTGGGAATAGCACACACACAATATCGTCATTCGGGGCCCTACCTAGACAGGCCATGAGATGCTTCTGGACATGACGAACTGGATCTCCTTCGCCATCATACTCCTTAATCGTGGGGATACCCAGCCCTGGCGGGGCGAGGGTGTCTATCAGTCAGGGAACAAAGGGATGAATGGATCGATCCCTCAAATCCGACATCATCGGTTTCTGGTCCCCCATGCAGATGTACACGATCTTCACCACCTGGTCGGGGGTGATGGGACCATTAAGGGGAATGGTCCTATGTTGCACTGGTCCTGGCCCATCGATCACAAATCGCTCCGACTGAGCAGGCTCCTTGCCCTTGTCCTGGTTTCTGGGTCGGGTCTCCTGTGGATTCTGAACCTCCCGCGGTGGAGGCACCTCCTCCTGCCTCTTGGCAGCCTCTCTTTGCTCTAGGAGAGCCTCCATGGCCTCTAGGAACATCGGCATGGCATCTGCCACGACCTTTGCCAGGTCCGCATTTGGAGGAGCATCCTCCTCCCTATTCTCTTGATGTCGAGCAGTATCCTCAGGGACTTCGTTGTGCCCCTCTGTCCGGGAAACCTCAGCAGGGAGATTTTGGTCCTCAGCACGCTCCGGTGGCGAATTCAAAGCTCCTCTGCTTGCCAGCCGCCATTGAAAGAGTAGATGTCATTGTTTCTTTTCGTTGCGATTCCCACAGACGGCGCCAATGTTGGATCACGGTTGGAACTCCTGTACGGTCTTGACGGTGATCCGAAATCCTTCGCTCCACGCAATCCTGCAAGAGGGGAATAGACCGGGCGGTGACCCAGAATCCCTCTCCGATGCTTAAATGAGTATCTCGATTATCACAATAAACTGCCAAGCAAGAGTCTCAGTATTGAAAAACGTATCGATCTGAGGTAACTTCTGCCCTTTTATAGGCGAAGAGCTACCTCAGTTACCTGGTGAACCGCTGGGGCGGTTAGCCCACGTTCCGCTTATCTCGGCCATGATCCCGCCTATCTCGGCCATGATCTCGCCTATCTCGGCCACGCTCCACGTATCTCGGCCACGATCCCGCCTATCTCGGCCATGATCTCGTCTATCTCCGCCACGCTCCGCGTATCTCGGCCTCCACCTCTGATAGCAAGTCCCGACTGATGGGTTCTGCTATGACCGTTAGGCCCTTTAACGGCGAGGAAACGGCGAATAGGCCCATTGGGCCCTAAATGGAGGTCAAGAAGACCAAGGTGAAGGGTCCCGACGTAGGGAGTCCCGATGATGAAAGGTCCCGACAGAGTCGGTCCCGATAGGTGAGCTGGAAGCTCCCGATGAGAAGCATTTAAGTAGGCCCCGATGACGAATCCCTGAGAATGATTGGCCCTGTCACGATGACGAGGGGCCCGAGCGGTGACACAATGAGATAACTTTAGAGTCCCCGATGTTAGTCGGGACTTGCTATCAGAGGTTAAGGCCGAGATACGCGGGGCGTGGCCGAGATGAGCGATATCATGGCCTAGATAGGCGGGATCGTGCCCGAGATACGCGGAATACGGGCTAACCACCCCCAACGGTTCACCAGGTAACTGAGGTGCCTCTCCGCCTATAAAAAGGCAGAGGTTACCTCAGATCAATTACATTTTGAGATACGTTACTTGAGATTACTGCTTGCCAGTCCATACGAGATACTCATTTAAGCATCGGAGAGGGATTCTGGGTCACCGCCTGGTCTATCCCCTCTTGCAGGATTGCGTGGAGCAAAGGAGATAGGATCGCCGTCAAAGATCATACCGGAGTTCCACCGTGATCCAACATTGGCGCCGTCTGTGGGAAGGTAACAAAAAGTTGATATGCCTTCTACTCGTTCAATGGTGGCTGACAAGCAAAGAAGACAAGGACAATATGGTGGTTCCCGTCATCCTGCTGTGACGACTCTGAATTCACCACCGAGCATGCTGAGGACCAGAATCTCCCCGTGGAGGTCTCTCGGACAGGGGGGCATAATGAAGCTCCTGAAGATACTGCTGCTCAACACCAGGGGAATAGGGAGCAGGTGGCTCCTCCAGCTGCGGACCTGACGAGGGCTGTGGCGGAAGCCATGCCAATGTTTTTGGCAGCTGTGGAGGCCCTCTTAGATCGGAGAGAGGCTGCGAGGAGGCAAGAGAAGATGCCCCCACTAGAAGAGGAAGCACCCCCACCAGCAGAGGTTCAGAACGCGCGGGAGGCTCAGCCCCGAAGCCAGGGCAGGAGTAGGGAGTCCATTCAGCCAGAGAGATTCGTGGTCGATGGGCCAGGACCAGTGCAGCACAGGACCATTCCCCTTAAGGGTCCCATCACCCCCGATCAGGTGGTGAAGATCGTGAACATCTGCATGGGAGAGCAGAAGCCGCTGGTGTCAGAGCTGAGGGATCGATCCACCCATCCCTTCGTTCCTCGACTCATAGACACCCTCGCCCCGCCAGGGCTGGGTATCCCCACGATTAAGGAGTATGACGGCGAGGGAGATCTGGTTCGTCATGTCCAAAAGCACCTCATGGCGTGTCTGGGCAGAGCCTTGAATGAAGATATCGTGTGTACGCTGTTCCCGAACACACTTGGTGAGAGAGCCCTGACCTGGTTCTTCAGTCTGCCCCCAGGCTGCATCACTTGCTGGGCTGATATGCACGACCGGTTCATTCAGCAGTACCAGGGTCGCAGACGCCTGCTGAAGAGTGTGACCCTGACCCAGGTGGTGCAGAGGCCCGACGAGTCGCTGGCGCACTATTACCAGCGGTACACTGCTAGCGTGGCGGAGATTGATGAGGAGATTTCGGAGGGTGAAACCATCCGTACCTTTATTCGGAACCTAACAGCCCCTTACGGTTCCGACTTGATGCACAGCGTGGCTGAGAAGGCTGTGTGGAATATGGAGGCACTGCAGAAAAGGGTGAAGCGGCAAATCGATGTCCAGGAATCAAAGATAGCCACTGGAGAGCTTGAGCCCCAGAAGTCGAATAAGGGAAAGCAGTCGGTCAAACCCTTAGACGAGCGCAAGTCGAAGGATAAAACCGAGAGCAGCCGGGGTCGAGGTCGCTCTGATCGGAGGGATGATAGGCGTTCCTCGAAGAAGGACAGACGGGAGGATCATGACATTCCTCTCAACAGCTCTATGGCGGAGGTGTTAACGGTCATGGAGCGACAGGGTGTCTCTAGGTACCCCCCGAAGAACGAAGGAGAATTTTTGGGATCCCGCACATATCGCTACTGCCGATTTCATTGTGCGAATGGCCACAACACCAATCATTGTCGGGAGCTGAAGAAGGAGATTGAAAAACTGATCCAGAAGGGGAAGCTTAAGGAGTTTTTCGGGGAGAAACGGTGCCGATCCCATTCTCGATCCCGATCACGGTCCCGTTCCCGATCCGCGATCGGTCCCCAAAGAAAAAGAGGTCCGACCCGGAGTCTTCTGGTGCTCGTAAGGAGAAGCGGGGCTCTATCAATGTAATTCACGAAGGATTTGCCGCGGGAGGTGATACCTCGTCCTCCTGGGAGGTTTATGCCTCTAGAATTCCTGCTGCTGTAGTGCTGGGTAAGAGGTCCCGATCCTGGACCTTGAAGGAAGAGATGGTGATCTCCTTTTCATCGGAAGATCTCGTAGGCGTGGAGACTCCGCACGATGACGCTCTGGTCGTGACCTTGGATGTGGATGGGTACGAGATGAAGCGGATTCTGATCGATGGAGGGAGCTCCTCCGATATTCTGTTCATGGATGCGCTGGAGGCCATGGGGAAAACAAAGAAAGACCTGAAGGAGGCAAACTTCCCGATGGTCGGATTCTCTGGCTCTACCTCCTATCCGCTAGGGGTGATCACTTTAGCAGTGGAGTTTGGTAGCGGGTGGAAATCAGAGAGGAGGAACGTGGAGTTTGTGGTAGTTGAGTCCGCGGGGACTTACAACGCGATCATCGGAAGAACTACCATCGACCCTCTGATGGCAGTTGCCTCGACTGTTCATCAGAAGATGAAGTTCCCGACTGACCATGGAGTCGGAGAGGTCAAGGGCGACCAGGTGGCTTCCAGGAAATGTTATGTTAACGCCACCCGAAGGAGAAAACGGGAGGCTATGACTATCCTTCAGACAGATGCTGATCCCAGAGAAGAGTTTGGGCGTCCCGCCCCCGTGGAGGATTTAAAGGAAGTCGAGATTGACGGACCCCAGAGGAAGGTGAAAATCGGGTCTGCTTTGACCGAAGTGACAGCCCGAAGATTGATCGATCTACTGAAAGAGTTCAAGGAGCTGTTTTCCTGGTCTCCGAGCGACATGCCATGAATCAGCCCCGACGTGATCGTGCATGAGTTGAAGATTGATCCCGCGATCAAGCCTATCACACAGAAAACGCGTCCGATGGGCACGGACAAGAAGATTGCAATCCAGCAGGAGGTGGGCAGGTTGCTCGATGCTGGGTTTATCAAAGAGCTCCGATTCCAGACTTGGGTTGTTAACCCGGTGCTGGTGAGGAAGAGCAATGGGAAATGGCGGATGTGCGTTGATTTCCGCGACCTGTATAAGGCTTGCCCGAAGGACTGTTACCCGCTCCCAAAAATCGACCAGCTGGTGGATGCCACGTCGGGACATGAGCTGTTGAGCTTCATGGATGCATACTTGAGCTTCAAGATTGCTAAGGAAGACGCTCCTCACACAGCATTTTACGCAGACAGTGACATCTATCACTACGATGTCATGCCTTTCGGGTTGATCAATGCCGGGGCAACCTACCGGCGGATGGTGAACAAGCTGTTCGGTGATATGCTAGGGGAGACCATGGACGCTTACGTGGATGACATGCTGGTGAAGTCCCGACAAGCTGAGGATCATGTGCACAACCTAGCCATGGCGTTTGAGCGGATGAGGCTTCATCAGGTTCGCTTAAACCCGACAAAATGCGCCTTCGGAGTCCACTCAGGGAAATTTCTGGGCTTTATGGTGAGCCAGAGAGGAATTGAGGTGAATCCCGAGAAGCTGAGGGAGATCGAGGAGATGCAGTCTCCGATAAACCATCGGGAGGTGCAAGTGCTGAATGGCTGACTGGCTGCAATGAATCGCTTCCTGTCCAAGGCAAGTGACCGATCAATGCCATTTTTTGAAGTCCTGAGGGTCAACAAGAAGTTTGAGTGGACCGCCAAGTATGAAGAAGCGTTCCAGGCACTCAAGCAGCACCTCCGCACCCTCCTGCCGTTAGCTCTGTGTTAGTGAAGGTTCTCGAGGGTAATCAAGTCCCCGTCTATTATGTAAGCAAGGCGTTTGCCAAGTCTGAATTGAATTATCCGGCCGTTGAGAAGTATCTCTTTGCGTTAATTATAACTGCTCGGAAGCTAAGGCCTTATTTCCATGCACACGAGATTACTGTGTTGACGAACCAACCTCTGAAGCATTTTTGAACCGACTGGATGCGTCAGGGAGGTTAGTAAAATGGGCAGTCGAGCTTAGTGAGTTTCGCATACACTTTGCTCCGAGAACGGCTATTAAGGGCCAGGCATTGGCGGATTTCATAGCAGAGTCTACAGCCCCCGATCTAGAAGAAGCGGGCCCTGTAGAAGGGGCAGCCACGGAGGTCCCGATAACAGAACAAGAAGAGATGGCAGAGCAATCAGAACAGCCAAACGAGGAAAATGCTTGGGAGATGTACACGGATGGCTCCTCGAGTTCAGACGGATCAGGATCAGGCTTTGTATTAATACCACCAGCCGGAGGTGAACCACTTCGATATGCTTTGGCTTTAAGATTTAGGGCCACGAACAACGAAGCTGAGTACGAGGCTCTTATCACGAGCTTGAAAATTGCCAAAGGTACGGGAGTCGCTCAGTTGAGAGTGAAGTGTGACGCGGCCCTGATTGTAAACCAGGTTCAAGGGCGATACGAGGCGAAGAGCCTGATGATGAGGAAGTACCAGCGCGAGGTGCAAGCCTTGAAGGAGAGTTTTAAAAGCTTCGACATCGAGCCGATCCCGAGGGAGGAAAACGTGGAGGCAGATGCCTTGAGCAAATTTACCCTGGGGGCACCCTTGGAGGAAAATCGGAAGGTGCACTTCTTGGAGAAGGTGATCTTGTCGACCACCAACCTGACACAGGTGTGTGCTATTGAAGCAGGATCGGAGGAGGAGCCCACTTGGATGACCCCGATAGTCGCGTACCTTACTACGGGGGCTGTCCCCGATGATAAAGTAGTAGCTGACAATCAGAACAGCCAAACGAGGAAAAATGCTTGGGAGATGTACACGGATGGCTCCTCGAGTTCAGACGGATCAGGAGCAGGCTTTGTATTAATACCACCAGGCGGAGGTGAACCACTTCGATATGCTTTGGCTTTAACATTTAGGGCCACGAACAACGAAGCTGAGTACGAGGCTCTTATCACGGGCCTGAAAATTGCCAAAGGTACGGGAGTCGCTCACTTGAGAGTTAAGTGTGACGCGGCCCTGATTGTAAACCAGGTTCAAGGGTGATACGAGGCAAAGAGCCCGATGATGAGGAAGTACCTGCGCGAGGTGCAAGCCTTGAAGGAGAGTTTTAAAAGCTTCGACATCGAGGCGATCCCGATGGAGGAAAACGTGGAGGCAGATGCCTTGAGCAAATTTGCCCAGGGGGCACCCTTGGAGGAAAATCGGAAGCTGCACTTCTTGGAGAAGGTGATCTTGTCGACCACCGACCCGACACAGCTGTGTGCTATTTAAGCAGGATCGGAGGAGGAGCCCACTTGGATGACCCCGATAGTCGCTTACCTGACTATGGGGGCTGTCCCCGATGATAAAGTAGTAGCTGACAGGATACGTCGGATCGCGGCTAATTACGTGATGCTGGACAATCAGCTATACAAGAAGGGCTGGTTCTCGACTCCGTACTTGAAGTGTGTGGCTGAGCCCGACACAAGTCGAATTCTGAAAGAGGTGCATGAAGGGGTCGCGGCTTGTCATGAAGGGGCCCAATCCATTATGAGGAAAGTGCTGAACTTGGGCTATTATTGGCCTACTATGAGCAAGGAGGCGACGGCGTTGGTCCGATCCTGTGACGCGTGCCAGAGGTACTCCCCGAATGTTGTGGCTCTGGCTGCTAATCTGATATCCATCAAGAGCGCTTGGCCCTTCGCGCAATGGGGTATCCACTTGGTGGGACCTCTCCCGCAGGCACAAGGTCAGTGTAAATATTTGCTAGTGGATATCGATTATTTTTCGAAATGGATAGAGGCAAAGGCGTTGGCCAGGACGACGGGGAACCAAATAGTCAAGTTTCTCCAGACCCATATTGTATCCAGATACGGGATTCCTAAGGTGGTGATCAGCGACAATGGTCCACCGTTTAACGGAGCTCAAGTGAAGGAGTATCTGGAGGAGTTGAATATCGAGCATCAGACAGCTTCTGTACGCCATGCTCAGACTAATGGCCAGGTGGAATCAGCTGATGGGTTCCGATGTAATCGTTAGCCCCGTTAACAGTCAATAGACGGCGAGTAAGTCCAGTGGGTCTCGTGAAAGGCCTGGAAGGCCCAGAAGCCCAGCATGAAAGGTCCCGACTTTAGCAGTCCCGATATATAAGCTGAATGCTCACGACGAGAAGCCTTTGAGTAGGCCCCGATATGCCTTTGAGAAGGCCCCGATAATAAAGCCCCGAGGAAGCTAGACCTGTCTCGCGAGACAAGGGGTCCTGGGTGGTGACCTAGAATGAGATAACTCTGGAGTCCCCGATATGAATTGGGACTTGTGACCTGAGGATAAGACCAAGAAACCCGCCTACTAAATAGGGTAGTGGGGAGACGGTTGAGATACAGATAAACTCCCTTGAGATACGCAGGGCGTGCCCGAGATACGCGGAGTATGGGCGAGATACACGGAGCGTGGGGCGAGATATACGGAATCCCGAACGAGATATACGGAATATGGGTAAAACTGCCAGGTGCGGTTACAGGTAACTGAGTAACTTCCCCCCCCCTATATAAAGGAGGAAGTTACCTCAGAAAACACACATTCTAATACGAACTTAGATTACTGCTTACCACCCCATCGTTCATACACTCATTTAGGCATCGGAGAGGGATTCTGGGTCACCACCCAGGTCATCCCCTTTTGCAGGATTACGCGGAGCCCAGGAGTTCAAGCCTTTCCGTCAAGAACGTAACGGAGCTTCGCCCGTGATCCAACATTGGCGCCGTCTGTGGGAAACTTACGAAAAGCCAAAATATTTTCTACTATATCGATGGCCGGTGGTGGCAAGAAGAAGCAAGTCCAGGCCGGCAGTTCTCGCCCTGCTGGAACTGTGAATTCCCCGTTGCTGGAGCATGCTGCTGAACAAGGTGAGCACCCTGCTGTTTCTCAGACAGGGGGGCATGGTGAAGATTATGAGGTCTCAGCCCGAGACACGGCGGTGAACAAGAAAGATATCCCGCGAAGGGAGGTGGATGCTCCTCCAAATCCGGTGGTGCACAGAGAAGAAATCCCGCAGAGGGAGGTAGGTGCTTCCACAAACTCGGAGTTGGCTAAGGCAGTAGCAGATGCTATGCCCATGTTCTTAGCGGCCATGGAAGCTCTGCTGGACAAAAGATAGGCTGCTAGGAGGGCAGAGGAGTTGCCTCCACGGGAAGAGTTGCCTCCACCTCCTCCAAGGGAGGTTCACGAAGAACAGGAGGTTCAGGAGGTTCAACCTAGGAATAAGGGTAAGGAACCCGCGCACTCGGAGAAGTTCGTGGCTGATGGTCCCGGACCAATGCAACACAGGACCATTCCCCTGAATGGCCCCATCACCCCCGATCAGGTGGTGAAAATCGTCAACATATGCATGGGCGATCAGAAGCATATGACATCGGAACTGAGGGATCGATCTACTCACCCTTTTGTTCCACGGCTGCTGGATACTGTCGCCCCGCCAGGGCTAGGCATCCCGACCATCAAGGAGTACGATGGTGAAGGAGACCCGGTCCGCCATGTTCAGAGGCATGTCCAGGCCTGTATGGGTAGGACCTCGAATGATGACCTCGTGTGTTCGCTGTTCCCGATCACCTTGGGAGAAAGGGCCATGACATGGTTTTTCAGCCTACCGCCGGGAAGCATTACTTGCTGGGCTGATATGCACGACCGCTTCATCAAGCAGTATCAGGGTCGTAGGCGTCTCTTGAAGAGCGCGAGGTCTTTGACCCAGGTGGTGCAGAGGTCTGACGAATCGTTGGCATACTACTACCAACGGTTCACTGCTAGTGCCGCGGAGATCGATGAGGAGATATCGGAGGGAGAGACCATCCGCATTTTCCTTCGGAACCTGACTGCTCCGTATGGTTCCGATCTGATGCACAGTGTAGCCGCGAAAGCTGTGTGGAGCATGGAGGCCTTGCAAGCCAGGGTGAAGTAGCAAATCGACGTGCAGGATTCGAAGATTGCTACCGGAGAGCTTGATCCTCTGAAGTCAGGAAGAGGAAAGCCATCGTTCAAGCTGTCGGATAATCGCAAGGGGAGCGATAAATCGAAGGGAAGTAGGAGCCGTGGTTGCCCTGAGAGAAGGGAGGACAAGCGTTCTCCCAGGAAGGATAACCGCGAGGGTCGTAATGTTCCCCTCAACAGTTCAATGACCTCCGTGCTAGCCGTGATGGATCGGCAGGGTCTCGCCCGATACCCCCCGAGGAAAGAAGGTGAGTTCTTGGGAGGTCGCTCTGATCGTTACTGTCAGTACCATCGAGCCAATGGTCACGACACAGATAACTGTCGGGAGCTGAAGAAGGAGATAGAGAAGCTGATCCAGAAGGGGAAGCTTAAGGAGTTCGTCGGAAGGGGAAGGTGCCGATCCCGTTCCAAAACTCGGTCACGGTCTCGTTCCAAGTCCCGCGATCGGTCCCCAAAGAAGAAGAAGGTTGAGCCGGAATCCTCTGGTGCCCGTAAGGAGAGGCGGGGAACCATTAACGTCATTCACGGAGGAATGGCGGCGGGAGGTGATACCTCCGCATCTCGGGAGAATTATGCTTCCCGCATCTCTGCTGCTGTGGTGTTAGGAAAGAGGTCCTGGTCGTGGACTGTAAAGGAAGAAATGGTGATTTCTTTCTCAGCGGAGGATTTGATAGGCGTGGAGAGCCCCCACGACGACGCCTTGGTCGTGACCCTGGACGTGGATGGATTCGAGATGAAGCGGATCCTGATAGACGGAGGGAGCTCCTCTGACATTCTTTTCATGGACGCCCTGGAAGCCATGGGAAAGACGAAGAAGGACCTGACACAGGTGAATTTCCCGATGGTGGGATTCTCTGGTTCCACTTCCTATCCATTGGGGATGATTACCTTACCGGTGGAGTTCGGTAGTGGCTTGAAGATGGAAATGCGGAACGTGGATTTCGTCGTGGTAGAGGGGGCAACCATGGAGGTCCAGATAGCAGAACAGCCAGAACAGCCAAATGAAGAGAACTCCTGGGAGATGTACACTGATGGTTCATCAAGTGTAGAAGGATCGGGGGCAGGATTTGTATTGATACCGCCCGGTGGAGGCGAGCCCCTGCGATATGCCTTGGCCTTGATGTTTAGGGCCACCAACAATGAAGCTGAGTATGAGGCTCTCATCACGGGCCTTAAAATTGCCAAAGGTACGGGAGTTGATCATTTAAAAGTGAAGTGTGATGCTAGCTTGATCGTGAATCAAGTCCAGGGGAATCATGAAGACAAGAGCCCGACAATGAGGAGGTATTTGCACGAGGTGCAGACTTTGAAGGGAAGCTTCAAAAGCTTCGACATTGAGGCAATCCCGAGGCAAGAAAATGCGGAGGCAGACGCCTTAAGAAAGTTTGCCCTGGGAGTGGCCCCCGAGGAGAATCGGAAGGTGCATTTTCGTGAGAGAGTAATAATCTCAACCATCGATCCGTCGGAGGTATGCGCTATTGAAGCAGGATCGGAGGAAGAAGAGAAACCCACCTGGATGACCCCGATAGTTACATACCTGACTACGGGGGCACTCCCCGATGATGAAGTGGCAGCTATTAGGTTGCGTCGAATCGTGAGCAACTACGTGATGGTGGACAACCAGTTATACAAGAGGGGGCATGTAAAGCCTTTTCTGAAATGTGTGGCGGAGCCTGATACGAATCGGATTCTGAGAGAGTACCACGAGGGAGTCGCGGCCTGTCATGAAGGGGCCCGATCCATTGTGAGGAAAGCGTTGAATCTAGGCTATTACTGGCCTTCGATGAACAAGGAAGCGACAGCGATGGTCCAATCCTGTGATGCATGCCAGAGGTACGCTCCGAATATCGTGGCTCCTGCCGCGGACTTGGTGTCCATCAGAAGTGCTTGGCCCTTCGCGCAGTGGGGCATTGACTTGGTGGGACCTCTTCCGCAAGCAAAAGGTTAGTGCAAGTATTTACTAGTAGCCATCGATTACTTTTCGAAGTGGATAGAGGCTAAGGCATTGGCCAAGACGACGGGGCAGCAGATCCTCAAGTTTCTCCAAACTCAGATCATATCCCGGTAAGGGGTTCCTCGAGTGCTGATCAACGATAATGGCCCTCCATTTAATGGGGTTCAATTGAAGGGGTATCTGGAGGAATTGAACATCGAGCATCGGACAGCTTCCGTCCACCATGCTCAGACTAATGGCCAAGTCGAGTCAGCCAACAAGATCGTAATGGATGGCTTGAAGAAGAGGGTCTATGCCTTGCAGGGTCATTGGCTAGATGAGCTTGAAAACGTGTTGTGGGCTGTTAGAACAACACCCAAGCAATCGACGGGAGAGACTCTGTTTTGCCTTGTTTATGGCACGGAGGCAGTTGCTCCCGTGGAGTTAGCGGTGGCGTCCCATCGCAGGAGGTATTATGAGCCTCTGACGAACGAGGAAATGAGACGTCTGGACTTGGATTTGCTCGAAGAGAAAAGGTGGAAGGCTGATGAAGTTCAGGCTCGGATGCGTCTGGCAACAGCCCGATACTATAATCGGCGGGTCAAGTCCCGACAATTCTTCGTTGGAGAACTTGTCTAGCGGAGGAACGAGTTCGTTCATCAAGATCGGATCAACAAGCTATCGCCGAAATGGGAGGGACCTTACAAGATTGTAGGGATGCCAGCCCCGAATGCGTACAAGCTAGAAGACCTTGACGGCAAGACGTTGAAACATTCCTTCAGTGGCGCACACTTGAAGAAGTATCATGTTTGATATTAAGTCGCCTTTAGAGGTGCGTGATGTTAAGCCGCCGCGAATGGCGCAAGTTGTCTATCGACTGATCCGATGTAAGCCAGTTTTGAGTTATTAATGAATAAAAGAAGTTGCTTCCGATCCAATTGCTTTTAGATTTATTCTAACTATTAATAAGACGTCCTGAAGGACGCGATAAAAAGCCTTCCGAGGTATGATTAAAATCCTTACGAGGTACGAGTAAGTCGCCTTTATGGCGTGATAAAAAGCCTTTCATGTACGGACAAAAGCCTTACGGGGTATGAGTAAGTCGTCTTTATGATGCAACCAAAAGCCTAGGTATGAAAAACCCCTAAGGGGTCCGCATAAGTCGTCTATATGATGCAGCAAAAAGCCTTAAGGGGTACGATTATGTTGTCTAGAATGGCGCGATAAAAGCCCTGAGTGGTACGATTAAGTCGTCCAGAATGGCGCGATAAAAGCCTTAAAAGGTGCGAAAAAAAAAATTCATCTTAAGTGATGTGTGAAATTGCCTTGAATGGCATGGATGAGAAACCTTAAGTAGTAAAGTCCCGAGAAAAATGTCGCGAAGGACATACGAAATTACATTAAGTGATATGGATGAGAAACCTTAAGTGGTGAAGTCCCGAATAAAGCATCGGAAGTATGCGTTGGAACGTTTTAAGTAACGAATCTAAAGTTGCTTTGAGTAGTGCAATGATTATCGAGACCAAAAAAGATGAAAGGAATTTCTTATAAGGGCTCGAAGGCCTAAGGGTTCCGATACAAAGAGACAAGGAGGATACAAGGAGAAAAATTACAAGGACTTAAAGAATAAAACATTAAGCTTGGTCCTTGTTGGAAGTTGGGTCCTCAGCAGCTTTGGAGGGAGTAGGATTCGAGGGGCCTGGGCAGAAGGCTCCGCAGTCCGTGGAGTCGGGTCCGCGGCATCAGCCTCATCACTCTCCGCGGGGAGGTTGAAATATTTCTCCGCGAAGGGGGCGAGGGTCTCGGACTTCTTGAAGTCGATAGAATCCTCGTATGCCGTGTAAAGTTCCTCGACGGCATTGAACAGAACGTTCTCCACCTCGGTTTTGCAGAACCCCACGACATCCGTCTTGAAATCCTCGGAGTTCCGATACTCCTCGCGACCCTGAGCCTTTGCCTCAGCCAGCTTGGCAGGAAATTCAGCCTTCTCGGCTTCAAGTCCCGCCTTGGCTTCCGCGAGAATGTCCTTCTCGAAGATGAGCTGCCTCTTCTCCGCCTCGTGCCGCTGCTGTTCCTCCTTAAGTATCCTCCGCTCCCGACGTAGCACGGCTTCATGATCTTGAACCTGCTTGTGCAGGCTCATAGCCTTCTCGCCAAGGAGGGTCTGTTCCTTGGCTATCTTCTCCCTCGCCGCCACAGCGCTGGCAAGATCCTCCTGGAGTTTGGCCAAGGCTCTGGGGTCCGCCCTGGCTTGTGCCTCCTCCAAAGCACCCTTCAGAGCCAGGATATAACCAAAGCAGCGCTGCTGGTCCGCAGTTTCCTAAGACGAAAGGGAAAAAGGATTAAAATCCAATAATCGAAGGCAAGAACAGTGAAGGCAAAAATGAAAGCGGGAATAAAGTTTACCTCCATCCGACGGATAGCCATGCTGCGAAGCTCTTCCTCGATGTCCTCCCGCGCCAAGGAGATGGGGCGTCTCAAGGCTGGTGGAATTGACCCTGCCAGCAGATGCAGGGCCAATTCAGGCTGAAGGTCTCCCCGATGGAGTGGGACCCCATGAAGAGACTCGATCGGGTTCCAGGGAACCGTCTCTTGGTCGGGGGTGTAAACCTTGTAATGGTTCTCATCCACGGGGAGAGGAGGGATGACCTTCGAAGCCTCAGTCGGAGGAGCCTCGGTCGGGGCTCCGGAGTTGGAGAACGCAGATCCAGGGGAGGACTCCGAGACACGTCCTCCTCCACAGTGGGCCTCAGGATGCTCCGCCCTGGCCTTTGGCGGGGTAGCAAACCGCCTTCATTTGGCTCCTCGGAGGAGGGGGAAGCCTCCAAGTTGGTCACCTGACGGAACTGAGCTTTCGTCGGGACATCCTCCGTCATTGGCTCCTGTGGAGTCGCAGCCCTTGCTGGAGTGGCGGCTTTCTTCGGAGTAAAAGCCTCCGAGGGACCTGCGGTGGCGGGACGAATGAAGTCAGGCAGAATATTATCAGGGCACCAGATGATTTGGCGCGCGACGTGTTGGTCCTTTCCAAAGAAGTTGTAATATCCCGCCTTGAGGACGCGGGGGGTTTCTCCTCGAAGTATGTATTTGATTTCTCGGACCCGCGACTCCCGATCAGCGGGGATAAACTCCTTGGGAACCAACCTCCTATATTTCTTAATAGTGTGGCGAACGCGCTTACCTTCCTCAGCAGTGGTGACACTAAAGGCTTGGTCCACCTCTCCTCTTCTAGCCCGCTTGGCCGTCCCGACCTGCTCTTCAGTCGGAGGAGCAGCAGAAGAGGAAGCTCCCTTCTTCAAAGACTTCCGCTTCCGCTTGGAGCCACCATGGACGGCATCGGTCTCCCCCTGCTTCAACACGAGATGGGTCAGCAGAGATGCCTTCTTGGCTGCAAAAATGAAAATACAAAGCGGTTAGAAGTGTTACCCAGATAACCAAATTCTTGGAAACGGAATCGAGGAGCTGGACTCCGATCTGGATCAAGTCCCCCTCCACGAGCTTGTTGGCGTCGAGGCGAACGAAGGATTCCCCCCAACGGTAAAGCTGGACCAGCTAGAGAGTGTTGAAGTCATCCTCGGTGTAGACTTCGAGCTTGGAGGCAGGGTCTGCCACAACCTCCCATCGGGGCAATGGGATAGAGCTGTTATGGACGAAGAAGTAATACTTCTTCCATCCGCTATTGTCGGACCCCGAGTCACGAATGAGCACCCGATCCTTGTTAAACTTCCAGGTCTCACCATCCCAGCCGAACCGTGAAAGTTGCTCCTTTGTCCATTTGGGGAGTCGGGGAGTGAAGGAGCAGACACCAGCCTTATTGCACTTCATCCCGTAGAAGGTGCGGAAGAGTAGCAAGTTGTACGTCCACTGCTGGCGGAGGCACAGAACCTGGAAAGCGTTCCACACGCGGATAGCATGTGGAGAGAGGTGCTGGGATGCGTCTTATAGAAGTTGCACATCTCCACCAGATTCCCGCAAAAAGGGAATCGAATCCCAGCGTTTATCTGTCTGGTGGAGACAAACACCTCTCCTTCCCGAGGACGCGTAACGATATGCTTTCTCCTGGTGGCTGGATGAGACTCGTAGGGGAAGCGGGGTTCCCAGTCTGAAGTAATGCAGCCTTCTCGGAGAGCAGCCTCGTACGAGGTCTCAGAAATTTCGTTAATAGCAAGCTCAAAGATAAAAGGGGTTCTTTCCCCGGAACTGGCCTCGTCTAAAAACGGCCACAGACAGGAAAACTTAGGAAAAGAAGAGAAGATAATGTCAGTAAACCATAAAAGCAAAGAAGGAAAACCTTACCAGACATTGTTGATGGTTGCTCGGAAAAGATGAAGAAAGATCTTGAGGGCTGGAGGCTTTGGATCACTGGAAGAGCAGAAGAAACGTGGAGAAGAAGCTTCGAGGTTTGAGAATGGCAGAATTTCCAGAAATCAAAACGGTAAGGAAGAAGTGAATAGTGCCAGGGTTTTGGCTTTTATAGGCAAAAGGACAGCTGGACAGCCTCAAATCTGGGCCGTTGAAGATGAAACGACTCGATCTTGATCGCCGAGATTATAGGGACGGTACGGAAGATACGTTAGTGACGTAATGAGTGCTTTTTCAGAAAGCAGCAGTCACGCCGGTTTAGGCGTCGTTTCATTATCCCTAGCATTTAAGGCTGCAGTAACCGAGGAGTCTCCTCGGATTTGGCAACTGTCCTTAAAGTCTGAGGAATTACGAGTGAGCAGCTCTGTTATTCAAGAATTGTGCCTAAGGCAAAAGCCTCCGTTGGTGATATCGGGAGGTCTGAAGATAAAAGCCTCCGATGGCAATATCGGGAGGTCTGGAGACAAAAGCCTCCGATGGCAGTATCGGGAGGTCTGGAGATAGAAGCCCCCGATGATGAGGTCGGAAGGTCTGGAACTGGAAGACACGACGGACTGCAAGTCCCCCATGTCTTGGGGGCAAATGATGGGTTCCGATGTAATCGTTAGCCCCGTTAACAGTCAATAGACGGCGAGTAAGTCCAGTGGGTCTCGTGAAAGGCCTGGAAGGCCCAAAAGCCCAGCATGAAAGGTCCCGACTTTAGCAGTCCCGATATATGAGCTGAATGCTCACGACGAGAAGACTCTCAGTAGGCCCCGATATGCCTTTGAAAAGGCCCCGATAATAAAGCCCCGAGGAAGCTGGACCTGTCTCGCGAGACAAGGGGTCCTGGGTGGTGACCTAGAATGAGATAACTTTGGAGTCCCCGATATGAACTGGGACTTGTGATCAGAGGATAAGACCAAGAAACCCGCCTACTAAATAGGGTAGTGGGGAGACGGTTGAGATACAGATAAACTCCCCTGAGATACGCAGGGCGTGCCCGAGATACGCGGAGTATGGGCGAGATACGCGGAGCGTGGGGCGAGATATACGGAATCCCGAACGAGATATACGGAATATGGGTAAAACTGCCAGGCGCGGTTACAGGTAACTGAGTAACTTCCCCCCCCTATATAAAGGAGGAAGTTACCTCAGAAAACACACATTCTAATACGAACTTAGATTACTGCTTACCACCCTATCGTTCATACACTGATTTAGGCATCGGAGAGGGTTTTCTGGGTCACCACCCAGGTCATCCCCTTTTACAGGATTACGCGGAGTCCAGGAGTTCAAGCCTTTCCGTCAAGAACGTAACGGAGCTTCGCCCGTGATCCAACATCAGCCAACAAAATCGTGATGGATGGCCTGAAGAAGAGGGTCTATGCCTTGAAGGGCAAATGGCTGAACGAGCTGGAAAACGTGCTTTGGGCTGTTAGAACGACACCCAAACGATCAACTGGGGAGACTCCGTTTGGCCTTGTTTATGGCACGGAGGCTGTTGCTCCCGTGGAGGTAGCCGTGGCATCCCATCGGATGAGATATTACGAGCCTTTGACAAACGATGAAATGAGACGTCTGGACTTGGACCTGCTCGAAGAGAAGAGGCGGGAAGCCGACGAAGTCCAGGCTCGAATGCGTTTGGCGACGGCCAGGTATTACAATCGGCGATTTAAGTCCCGACAATTCTTCGTCGAGGAGCTGGTTGGGCGTCGCAACGAGTTCACCCTTTTGGATCGAATCAGCAAGATGTCACCAAAATGGGAAGGACCTTATAAGGTCGTGGGGATGCCGGCTCCGAATGCATACAAGTTGGAAGACCTCGATGGCAGAGTATTAAAGCATTCTTTTAGTGGCGAACACTTGAAGAAACACCATGCTCGATGAAAAGTCGCCTTAAGTGGTGCCCAAAGAAAAGTCGCCTTAAGTGGTGCCCGATGAAAAGTCGTCTTAAGTGGTGCCCGATGTAAAATCGCCTTAAGTGGTGTAAGTTATTTATCGTTTGATTCGATGTAAGCAAATTTTGTGCCATCAATGAATAAAGAGGTTGCTTCCAATCAGAATTATTCTTAGATTTATTCTAAGCGTTATTTAGTCGCCTTAAATGGTGCACGAGAAAAGTCGCCTTGAGTGGTGCACGAGAAAAGTCGCCTTGAGTGGTGCAAGAGAAAAGTCGCCTTGAGTGGTGCACGAGAAAAGTCGCCTTGAGTGGTGCACGAGAAAAGTCGCCTTGAGTGGTGCACGAGAAAAGTCGCCTTGAGTGGTGCACGAGAAAAGTCTCCTTAAGTGGTGCACGAGAAAAGTCGCCTTGAGTGGTGCACGAGAAAAGTCGCCTTGAGTGGTGCACGAGAAAAGTCGCCTTGAGTGGTGCACGAGATTAAGTCGTCTTAAGTGATGCATGATTCTTAGATTCACTCTAAGTGTTGTTAAAGTCGTCTTAAGTGATGCACGAGATTAAGTCACCTTAAGTGGTGCAAGTTAGTAAATCGTCTTAAGTGATGTATGAGAATATCTTAAGTGTCGAGGTTTCGACTTAAGTAAGTATAGTAAAGTCACTTTGAGAAGTGCAATGAAAAATCGGAACTAAGAAAGTTTGATATTAATGGGGCTCAAAGGCCTGATGATTACAAAATGAGGAGAATACAAGGACTCTAAAGATAAGTAGTTAGGCTTGGTCCTTGTCGGCGGCATCTACGGGAGCTGGGTCCACGAGGTCGGTGGCAGAAGGCTCCACAGGGTCAGCCGCTGGAGGGTCGACTATTGGGGCATCAGCACTTGGAGGCTCTGCTGTGGCTTCAACAATCGCGGGAGTACTGCCCCCATCACTCTCCTCCGAAAGGGCAAAGTATTTCTTTGCGAAGGGAGCGAGGGAAGGAGACTTATCGAAGTTAATGGCGTCGCCATACTCCAGGTGGAGTTCCTCAACCGCGTTGAAGAGGGTGTTCTCCACGTCCGCGCTGCAGAACTTCACAGTGTCAGCCTGGAAGTCTTCAGACCTCCGATAATCCTCCCGACCCTTGGTCTCGGCCGCGACCAGCTATGCGGGAATCCCCGCAACCTGCTCCTCCAGAGCCTTCTTCTCGAGGACCAGCTTATCCTCAGCCACCTGCCGCTCCTGCCGCTCCCGCTTGAGGAGCCCCTCGAAGTCTCGGACCTGCTTTTGGAGGTCCCAAGTCTTGCGGTCAAAGATGGCCTGCTCCTTGGCCAGTTTTCCCCGTGAAGACTCGGAGGCCACGAGATCCTCCTTAAGCTTGGCCGTGACCGCCCGCTCTTGCTCCAGGGCCTCCTCATAGGCGAGGAGGTACCCGATGGAACGGTTGATGTCACCCATCTCCTGCGAAGAAAGGAAAAGAAGTATTAGTAGATGAACAATCAGACTTATTGATGAAGAAAAGAAGGATGAAAAGCTTAGCTCTATCCGACGCATGCACATCTCCTTGACATCCCGGCGCATCTCCTCCCGATCTAGAGTAATCGGATACCTCATAGAAAGCAGGATTGAGCCTGCTACCAGGTGTAGGGCCAGCTCCGGATATGTGTCCCCTTGTCGGAGCTGGACCCCCTGCAGCGTTTGGATCGGGGTCCAGGGAGCATCCTCTTGGTCGGAGTCGAAGGCCTTGTAGAAGCTCCCGTCGAGGGGAAGAGGGGAAGGGCCGACTGGGGACGTGGAGGGGCGTGCCTCCGACCCACCCCAGGCTGGGGAAGGAGTGAAGTCGTGGGCGGGCGACGGCTGTCGCTGCGGTTGTGAAGAAGGCGAGGGGGGCAGCCCCTTGGCGGTTGGTTTCAGCGGGGACTGCCCCGTCCTCCGACGATGGCGAAGGGTGCCACCCTCATCAGTCTCCTCGGAGGAGTCCAAGCTCTCCACCCGACGAAATTGTTCGCCGGTCGGGGTCCCACCACTGGAGAAAAGTGGTGCCCCTGACGAAGGAGGCGCCCCTGCCGAAGGAGGCGCCCCTGCTGAAGGTGGCGCGCCTGCTGAGGCTCCAGCACCCGACGGAGTCCCGGAGTGGCCTGCACCTAAAGGACGAGAAGAGGCTTTAGAAACGTAATCAGGGAATTCATTAGAGCCCTTACACCAAACACTACGTCGGGAGACATATTGGTCCTTCCCGCGATAGTTGTAGTAGCCCGCCTTCAGGACACGAGGAGTTTCCCCTCGAAGGACTCGTTTGACGTCGGCGATGCGGGCCTCCATGGTCGAAGGAATCAACTCCTTTGGGACCATCCTCCTGTACGATTTAATAGCGAGGCGGAGCTTTTTACCTTCTTCAGCGTTCTGGACGTCGAAGAGCTTGTCCACCTCCACATGGCTCTGCTTTGGCCTCTCCGCGGAAGGAGACCCCGATGGAGCAGCGGCCTTCTTGGCGGACCTCTTCTTCCGCGAAGTGCGGATAGCATCGGTTTCCCCCTGCTTAAGGGTCAATTGGTCAGCACGGATACCTTCTTAGCTGCAAACAGTGAAAAACAAAGGTTAGAGATTTACCTAGGGAACCATATTGGAGGGGCCGTCGAAAAGTTGCCCCCCGGAGACTACGTCGAGGAGTCGGATCCCGGCATTCGCCATGTCCCGCTCCACGAGAGAATTGGCGTCGAGGGGAGTGTAGGACTCCCCCCACCGGTAAAGCTGGATGAGCTGAAGAGTCTGGAAGTCTTCATCGGTGTAGATGTGGAAAGCGGGAGGAGAATCCGCTTCCACCTCCCATCGGGGCCACGGGATCGAGGAGTGTTGGATGAAGAAGTAGCTCCTCTTCCACCCGCTGTTATCGGACCCCGTGTCGAATAGGAGTCCCCGACCCTTGACCACCTTCCAGGTGTCAGTGGTCCAGTTGCACAACCCAAGATGCGTCTTGTTCCACTTCGGCATACGGGGGTAAAAGGCACAAACCCCCGCCTCGTTGCACTTCATCTCGTAGAAGGTCCTGAAGAGCTTGAGGCTGTATACCCACTGCTGTCGGAAGCAGAGGACCTGGAAGGCGTTCCACGGGTGTACGACGTGCGGAGAAAAGGTGGTCGGATGCGTCTTGTAATGCTGGCACATCTCGACCAGGTTACCATATAAGGGGAATCTGATCCCCGCTGATATTTGCCCCGTAGAGACAAATACCTCCCCTTTCCGGGGACAAGTAACCTCAAGGTTACCCGAGGGGCGGGGCCAGGGATACGGGAAACGAGGTTCCCAGGTAGAGGTAATGCATCCCTCCCGGAGAGCTGCATCGTACGCAGTGCTGGAAATCTCATTCAGAGCATAGTCAAAGTTGAAGGGCTTCTTCCTTCGGAACTAGATCCGCTGTCTGAAATCAGCCATGGAAAGGCACATTGGGTTTTCCGGAAAACTGCAAACAAGGAAAAAATGTACAAGCAACGAAGAAGAAACCCTTACCAGACATGATGGTTGGAGGCTGGGAGGATAAACTTGACGTTGAAAAGTTGCTTGGAAGAACAGGAGGCCGGAGGAGCACTGAGGTCTTTGGAATCACAGAAGCTTGAATTCTCAGAGAGGTTGCAGAGAGCTTTTGAAATTTCGGAGACGGTAAAAGTGAAACGGTGCCCACGGTTAGGGTTTTATAGACGAAGAGGACAGTCTAAGGGACGCTTTGATCCGAATCGTCGAAGTTGAAGTGTTCTGATCTGGACCGTTGAGATGAAACGTGCAGAATGACAACGGGTGCAATGATGAAACGGCCTGAAAAGCACTTTTCAGAAAAAGCAGGCGCGAAAAATCAGGCACGGGTACTGAAGACGTCGCTTCGTTATCTGCTGCATTTAATGGCAGGGGAACCGTGGAGTCTTCTCAGATTTGGTGGTTATACTCAAGGCATCGAGGAGGCGTGAACGAGAAGACTTGTACTAAGTGACTATGCCAAGGGAAAGATCTCCGACTTCGACGTCGGGAGGTCGGGAGTTGAAAGACACGACGAACTGTAAGTCCCTCATGTCTTGGGGGCAAATGATGGGTTTTGCTATGACCGTTAGGCCCTTTAACGGCGAGGAAACGGCGAATAGGCCCATTGGGCCCTAAAATGGAGGTCAAGAAGACAAAGGTGAAGGGTCCCGACGTAGGGAGTCCCGATGATGGAAGCTCCCGATGAGAAGCCTTTAAGTAGGCCCCGATGACGAATCCCTGAGAATGATTGGCCCTGTCACGATGACGAGGGGCCCCGAGCGGTGACACAATGAGATAACTCTGGAGTCCCCGATGTTAGTCGGGACTTGCTATCAGAGGTTAAGGCCGAGATACGCGGGGCGTGGCCGAGATACGCGGAGCGTAGCCGAGATACGCGGGGCGTGGCCGAGATACGCGGGGCGTGGCCGAGATAAGCGATATCATGGCCTAGATAGGCGGGATCGTGCCCGAGATACGCGGAATACGGGCTAACCACCCCCAACGGTTCACCAGGTAACTGAGGTGCCTCTCCGCCTATAAAAAGGCAGAGGTTACCTCAGATCAATTACGTTTTGAGATACGTTACTTGAGATTACTGCTTGCCAGTCCATACGAGATACTCATTTAAGCATCGGAGAGGGATTCTGGGTCACCGCCCGGTCTATCCCCTCTTGCAGGATTGCGTGGAGCAAAGGAGATAGGATCGCCGTCAAAGATCATACCGGAGTTCCACCGTGATCCAACACTGACCAGTATCGGGGACTCCAGAGTTATCTCATTGTGTCACCGCTCGGGGCCCTTCGTCATCGTGACAGGGCCAACATTCTCAGGGATTCATCATCGGGGCCTACTTAAAGGCATCTCATCGGGGCCTACTTAAAGGCATCTCATCGGGAGCGCCCAGCTCGCCTATCGGGACCGACTCTGTCGGGACCTTTCACCATTGGGACTCCTTTTATCGGGACCCTTCGCACTGATCTTCTTGACCCCTTTTAGGGCCCAGTGGGCCTATTCACCGTTTACTCACCGTTAAAGGGCCTAACGGCCATAGCGAAACCCATCATATATGACCGCTTGTTTTATAAACCCAAGGAATTTCCGTTGTAATCATGGGGTTGCCCCCGAGCTGGGGATGTCGCGCCATGTTGCTAAGATTATCCTTGGAAAAATTTCCCAGATATAATATGCCGTAGTCGTTTTTTAGAATAGACATCATAGATGTCGAGATAGAGAGCGTATCGATTGCTCATTGTTGACGTCGAGTGTTGACGTGTTGTTGGCGTATAATATAGCAATGATAGGTTTGGTGAGTTTTTGATGCATCGCGCATAGCAATGATCTCAGGATACACTCCTGCCAGCGTACAAGGTTGTTTAGTAATGAACGCTACTTGTGTTTAGTAGTAGGTTCCCATGGGGTTGCCCTCGCATGGTGGATGTCGCGCCATGATTCATGGGGTTTCCCTCGCATGGAGGATGTCGCGCCATGTAATGTGTGGGTGAATCACGCCCTAGTGTTTAGTAATATGTACTTGGTTTCATAGGCCGCAGCAAGATGACATGGGGTTGCCCTCGCGTGGAGGATGTCACGCCATGTTTTCATGGGGTTGCCCTCGCATGGAGGATGTCGCACCATATAATCTGTGGGGTTTCCCTTGCAAGGAGGATGTCGCACCACGTTGTAGATGACCGCCTCTTGTTTTTAAAATTCAAGGAATTTCCGTTGTAATCGTGGGGTTGCCCCCGAGCTGGGGATGTCGCGCCATGTTGCTAAGATAATCCTTGGAAAATTTTCCCGGATATAATATGCAATAGTCGTTGTTTAGAATAGACATCATAGATGTCGAAATAGAGAGCGCATCGATTTCTCATTGTTGACGTCGAGTGTTGACGTGTTGTTGGCGTATAATATAAGCCGTTTCTTGTGTTTAGCGTTATAGCTTGTATTGGTGATGCATATTAAAAGCGTAGAGTCCGCTACTTGGTGTGGTTCTAGAGTAGGGAATATAAGAGAATAATGTACCTACGAGAATAGATTAACTTCATTAGTTTGTTGCACTATTTACAAAGTTGCAAATAAGTGGAGTTACTAAATCTCCTTCAAGTAATGTATATAATAGATAGAATAAAAGAGCTTGATACAAAGGCTCTTTTAGTTGCGTATGTGGTGTGTTCCGGCGTAGAACTTTTTCAAGTGTCCCCCATTGAATGTGTTTGTGGATATATTGTCGTTGCATCCTCCAAACGAAACACGTTGGTATACGGTACCGATGCTATCTTGTATGGTCTTTCTCATTTTGGTGATAGCTTGTTGATTTGATCAAGGTGTGTGAATTTGTTATTTCTCCACACCATTTCGCCAACATGGAGTTGTCTTCCTTTGACTTTTTGGTTGTAGTATCTTGAGGTGATTAGGCGCATCCTTGCCTGACACTCTTCTGACATCCACCGTTTTTCATCGGCTAAGTCTAGATCCATATGTCTTTCTTCGTCGTTCATCTGAGTGTCGTATTGAGTTGTTCGGTAGGATGAGGCGGCTATCTCGACTAACGACTTTTGTGTTTTGGTCCATGATATTTATTTTTTCCTAGTTTTGGTCTCATATGTTTGCATATTTTTTCTAGTTTTAGTCTTTCCGTTAATATTTTCCGTTAAGTGACATGTGTAAGTCACGTGATCCACCCTAAATTTTTTATTTTGTACAATTTAGTCCCTCTAATACTTTCCTACCTTTATTTTTGTTCAATTTAGTCCTTAAGTCTCAAAATTGAATTCTCCAATTTGGGTCAATTTTGAGACTTTAGGACTAAATTGAACAAAAAAAAGAGTTAGGAAAGTATTAGAGGGACTAAATTGAACAAAATCAAAATTTTAGGGTGGATCACGTGACTTGCACATGTCACTTAACGGAAAATATTAACGGAATGTAACGGAAAGACCAAAACTAGAAAAAATATGCAAACATGTTAGACCAAAACTAGGAAAAAATAAACATCATAGACCAAAACCCAAAAGTCGTCAAACATCATAGACCAAAACACCTATTAACCCTTTGACTTTTTGGTTGTAGTATCTTGAGGTGATTAGGCGCATCCTAGCCTGACACTCTTCTGACATCCACCGTTTTTCATTGGCTAAGTCTAGATTCATATGTCTTTCTTCGTCATTCATCTGAGTGTCGTATTGAGTTGTTCAGTAGGATGAGGCGGCTATCTCCACTGGCGCGACCGCCTTTGTACCATACACCATGCTGATTTGTGTTTCTCTCGTTACTACTTAGCTCTTCGTCCCAACCTCCCTTTAGTGCATGGACTCTTTTCTTGAGACCGTCAAGGATAATCTTGTTTGCTGACTCAACTTAACCGTTAGTCTGTGCATGGTGCACTGACGCGAAGCGTTGTTCTGTGTTCAGGCTGTCGTAATAGGTTTTCAGTCTACTACTTTTGAATTGTGGACCATTGTCGCTTATAGGTATCTTCGGGACGCCATATCGAGTGACGATGTTGTTTCGGATGAAGTCGATGACTTGGGTATCTGTCGTTCTTGCTAAGGCCTTGGCTTCTATCCACTTGGAGAAGTAGTCGATAGCTACTAATATTTATTTTGTTTGCCCCTTTGATTTTGGGAGGGGACCTATAAGGTCAATACCCCATTGCACGAAGGGCCATGAGCTTGCGATCGCGCTTAGCTCAGCGGCTGGTGCCGTGATGCTCATTGAGTATTGTTCGCAAGAGTCGCATTCGGTGACCATGTGTGTTGCTTTACTTTTCATAGATGGCCAATAGTATCCTAAGTGAAAAGCCTTACGTATTATTGATCTTGACCCTCCTGACAGGCTTCTTGACCTTCATGCAACTCCTTCAGCACCTTCTGTGTTTATGGATATGCAATGCATTTTAGGTATGGGGATGATAAGCCTTTATAGTATAGCTGAACTTCTATGATCGCATAGTTGGCGGCGACCCTTTTTATTTTGTTCGCCTACGTCTTATCATCAGGTGCCGTTTGTGAGGAATGCGTGGATTGGTGTCATCCATGCTGGCGTTGAGTCAATGGTCAACACCTCGAATTGATAGATTACTGACAAGACTCTATATTCGACAAAGTGTGTTTCTTTGCCTTGCTCATTGCCTTGTGTGAACTTGCTCAAAGCGTCTCCCTCTTGATTTTGATCTATCGGGACCGATTTTGTGTCGAAGGTCTCAAAACTGTCAACTAGTTTCTTTGCTTGCTTCAAGTGTTTTTGCATGTTTTCGGACTTTGTCAAGTATTCGCCTTTCAGTTGGTTGACAAACAGCTATGAATCACATTTTACTTTTAGGTGTTTGACACCTACACATTTGGCGATCCTTAGGCCTTTTATCAAAGCTTGGTACTCTGCCTCGTTGTTTGTTGCTCAGAACACTAAAGTTAGAGCATACTTTAAAGGCTCTGATCGATATGGCGGTATTAGGAGGAGTCCTGCCCCCGACCCTCCTACGTTTGATGACCCATCTGTGTACATCTCCCATACATCGACGGGCTCTGCGGCCCGCGGTGTCTCTTACTGAGTTGTTTTATCAGGGGTGATCCCTGTAAATTCTGCAATGAAATCCGCTAAGGCTTTCCCTTTGATTACCGTTCGTGGGGCGAAGTGGATGCGGAACTCGCTTAGCTCGACTGACCATTTTATTAGTTTTCCTGACATGTTCGGTTATTCCAATATGTGTTTCAGTGGCTGATCTGTGAGTACCGTTATTTCATGCGCGTGGAAGTACGGTCTCAGCTTTCTTGCCGCAATGATGAGTGCATACAAGTGTTTCTCTATGGCATGTAGTTTACCTCATACTTTGCCAAGGTCTTGCTGACATAGTACACTGGTAGCTGAGTATTGGCTTTCTGTCTGACAAGCATTGAACTTACTGCAGTGTTGCTTACTGATATATAGAGGTAAAGAGGCTCTCCTTGTATTGGTTTCGCTAATGCTGACAGTGTTTGCAAGTGTTGCTCTAACTGTTGAAAGGCCTCTTCGCATACTGGGGTCCATTGAAATTTCTTGTTGGCACGCAAGATTTCGAAGAAAGGGAGTGCTTTGTCACCAATCTTTGCCAGGAATCTCTTTTAGGCTGCTAAACGTCCATTTAGCTGCTGCACCTCCTTGTGTTTTGTAGGAGACGCCATCTCTTCTATTGCCTTTACTTTTTCTGGGTTCGTCTCTATTCCCCTTTGGCTAACTATGAATCCCAGTATCTTCCCTGATTGTACACCAAAGGCACACTTTGCTGGGTTCAGGCGAACTTGGAATTCGCGCATCCTTTGGAACGTCGCGCGTAGGTCATCAACATGGTTGTATCTCTTTGCTGACTTACGACCATGTCGTCGACATATGCTTCCATCGTCATTCCAATCAAATCCCCAAATATTATGTTTACCATCCATTGGTATGTTGCACCTGTATTAATTAGACCAAACGACATTACCTTGTAGTTATATATGTCACTGTCTGCATAGAATGCAGTGTCTGGTGCGTCCTCTGTAGACATTGGAATCTGATTATATCCGGAGTATGCATCCATTATAGTCAGCAATTAATGGCCTACAATGGCATCGACCAGTTGGTCAATTCTTGGTAAAGGATATGAATCCTTGGGGCAACATTGTTGAGGTCCCTGTAGTCGATACACATCCTCAACTTGCCGTTCGACTTTGGTACCAATAGTGGGTTTGCAACCCATGTTTTGACCTTTCCTTTCCTCTTCAATGAATCGCACTTCTATAAGCTTTCCTATTTCCTCTCAGAAGGCTACTTTCTTGTTTCCCCCAAGTAGTTGTAGTTTTTGCGCGATCGCTCGAGTTCCTGGTTTGATATTGATCTTATGGGAGATTATGTCTGAGTTTATCCCATGCATGTCACTCAGGGACCATGCGAATAGGTATTTGTACTCCCTCAGGAGTTCTGTGATCTCTATCGCCTCCTCTTCGGATAATGACGCACCTATTCGGACCATCCGATCAGGCTCGTCAATCTTCACCTTTCTTAACTCTTCTACTGGAGTTGGACGAGAGCGCTCTTTTCTAGGGTCCTCGTTAATGGAAGGGATGTCGTTGTCATCTTCCTTGACGTTGTGTTGGAGCGCTGTGTTGTAGCACTCCTTTAATCGTTGTTGGTCTCCTTTAACTTCACCAATTCCCGCGATGGTTGGGAATTTCAGCTTTTGGTGGGCAAGTGAAGCTATTATACCATACACATTCATAGTTGTGTAGCCTAGGATGCCATTGTATGCATCTAGTTTTTCCACTACTAAGAATGGTATCTCCATGCGCAGTTGTTTGTCACCAGTCCCCAATGTGACTGGTAACTTGATTGTTCCCACCGAATACTTGGTGTCACCCATGAAACCTACTAGTGGTGAATGCATCAGCTTGATACTCTTTTTCCTTCCTAAGGCGAGGACCATCTCCTCGGTTAGTATGCTGGGGGAGCTTCCTTCATCTACTAGTATGCGCTTGATATCCATGTTGTCTACCTCCATGGTTATGACTAGAGCATCGTTGTGTAGGTTCATTATATGCTCCTTGTCCTTTGCTGAGAAGTATATGACGTCTTCCATGGGTTCGTCATCCTGTTGGTGCTCTTCAACCTGTCGCACTCTGTGGGATGCGTATGCTTCCCTTACGTTTGATGTTTCACCTCCGGCTCCGAAAACACCATGTATGACGTATGTGTTTGCCATGTAGCTGCTGCTGGTTAGCGAGTGGTGTTTGTTAGAATCTCACGGACGACGCCAAAATGTTGGGACCTGAACTATTTGGGGCGTCGGGTCCTTTTGAGGTAGGTAGAAGTGTTCGTCGGGTCGTTGTACGATGCCTTGTACGCGCGCTCCTCCTGTGACCTGCACACGAGGCAGTATTAACACCACCGGGGGGTGCGATGAGCCCTCTCCGATGTTTAAATCAGAAATCTTGGGAGAGAAAGCTAGAGAGAAGTCAGAGCTTCCTTGTCAACTTATGTTATGAAATGGTTGGCCTAGTTTCCTATATATAGGGAAACTAAGAACCGAAACCGGTTTTTAACGGTCTGATCCCGGTTTAGTAGAAAATGTGAACCTGGCGTGGACGTAGGAAAAGTTGACATCGGGAAGGCTTGTACGTAGTGTTGATATGCGGGTATATGCGTGTATCATGCGTTCGGACAGTTCTAACCCGTGAGTAGGCGTTTGTGTACCGTTGGTGGGTTTTGCGTGTTAACGAGGCCCGAATGTAAAACGAACCCGAATCGGACGTATATCCATCAGGCACCTCCTAGGGTAAGGAGATGTTCGGCCAAAACTAGGGAAAGAAAGAGGAGGGATTTCTTTTTGTCTCACCACAAATGAAGAAAGTGATTAGCCTTAAATTAAACATTCACACTCTCTATTTGTAAGAGGAGGTGGGCAAAACCTACCTCACCACTCTTCATTATTTTGGCCGCCCACAAAGAGAAAGGGAGGTCCAATTGTGGGCCTCTCATGTCCATTGGGATTTTAGGCCTAGCCTAAAATCCTTAATGTGACATTTGTAAACATATGGTGATGGGCGCCGTAAGTGGTAGCACATTATATGTATAGGTTACCTAAGTAAAATGGTGTATATGTCACTTTAGGACATTGGGCAAGACCCAAATCCCAATTGACATGAGAGGCCCAAAATTGGGCCTCCCTATACTAGATGGCCGGCCGAAACTTAGGAGGTTGTAAAGTGGACTTTTGTCCACTTTACTCCTCCTATATATATAGGGAGTTACCGGTTTTATTAGGGTTAACCACAATTCCCTTTAAGTGGTGATTTGAGAGAAAACCCTCCCCCCAGAAACACCTCATTCGGCCGCACCATACATCAACACCAAGGGTGTGCCAATTTTCCTCCGAACAAACACTCCGGAGATCTGTCCCTTGCCAAGAATCAATCAGAGACTTTGCTGTGGAGAATATACCATGTAGGGCTCCGTTCACAAGAACCCTTACGGGTGCCGACCGGAGGATCGTGAACTCCCTCCTGCGAAGATCTTGGGTCTACGGATAACTGTAGAGTTTTGTGTAAATCTTCCGCTGCGTAATTTCGATTACTAGCACGTACCATGATTTTGTTTCCGGAGTGATTACTCCCCATAATCTAACAGTTATATCAGAGCATGTGTTAGGAGTTCATGATTTTGATAAATTGGTGTTCTTGAAAGTTTTATAATTTTGGACCGGAATTTTTTAATAGAGGATTTTTAAATTTCGATACTTTAGTTTATGTGTGGTCCGAAATTTTCATGATGTTCTTAGAAAAATTTTGTAAGCATATGGTGATGGGCACCGTAATTGGTAGCCCAATATATGTATAATTTACCTAATGAACTTGGGTAAATATCACATTAGGGTAATTTGGCTAGAACCAAATCTCAGTTGACATGGGAGGCCCAAAATTGGGCCTCCTCAATTACATAGGCCGGCCGAAATATTTAGGTGGGGTAAAGTGGACTTTTGTCCACTTTACTCCTCCTATAAATAAGAAGTGTTAGGGAATATTTTAGGGTTAATCATAATTCCCTCACAAGAGAGTTTTAGAGAGAAAAACCCTCCTCCCACACCAAGCATAGTTTCGGCCGAACCATTCCTTACACCAAGGGTGTGCCCAATTTCTTTCGAGCAAACTCTCCAGAGATCTGTCCCTGTGCCAAGAATTGATCAGAGGCTTTGTTGTGAAGCTGCACCATGTAGGGCTTCTGTAACAAGAACCTCTACGGGTCCCGACCGGAGGATCGCGAACTCCCTATCGAGAAGATCTTGGGTCTACGGTTACTCTTAAAGGTATGTGTGAAACTTCTGCTGCGTAATTGATATTACTAGCATGTACCTTTTTTATAGTATCCGTAGTGATTACTCCCCGTAATCTAATAGTGTTATCAGAGCCTTTGTTAGGAGTTCATGATTTTGATAAATTGGTGTTCTTGAAATTTAAATTTTTTTCGAACCGAAATTTTTCTTTTAAAGAATTTTAAAATTTTCGAACTTTTATGATAATGCTGGTCCGATGTTTTCATGATATTATTGGTTTATTTGATGTTCATGATCTTCAAGAAAAATGTAAAATTTATCAAAATCAAACATTGGATTAAAGATCTTATTAATATTTGATCTTGAAATTTGACCACTAGTTCCTAATTTTAGTGTTTGTGCCGAAACACTAGGTGAATTACAAGGTAGAATTTTTAAATTTCTTAGTCACCAAGGGATAAATTTCAGCCAGATTTTTAAAATTATATTGTTTACCATATTTTAATTTTTAATTAAGGTAACAATATATCTATAATTAGGAACATTAGGATAGATTCACAATAATATATAGAAATATATATCACTACCAATATATCTAAATATTTAAATAGGGTTAAAGATATTATTGATAGATTTAGTTACCTCAATCGGTACAATCTATTCGGGTCGGGTCGGACCGGGGTAATTAAGTGGATCTAACTAAACTGGTTTTGTGTGTTGAACCGAACCGAACCAAACCATATTTTTTGGACCGGTTCGGACCGAACCAGATTTTAAATTTGAAACCGAACTGAACTTGATTTTTGCCGGACCGGACCGAGCCGGATTTTATGAACCAGACCAAAACAGGAATGATATTGACTGAACCGAAAAATATTTTCTAAACTGAATTCAATTCAATTAAACTAGGGAGGTCAAGTTTTAAAATCCAAATGTTTTTTAACCTCGAAATGGACTACACAGTGCTCATAGGGTTGCTAACCTTTATGCCCTGTTTCGATTATGGGGATAGATCTCGAAGATACATGTTTATGGGACTGGTTAAATTAATGGGCTGAATTGCAATTTTTTATTATTCAATATATATTTATGCATGATAAGAACTGTTGTCTTGAATGAGTCAGGCTAGTTGGATATTACGTGTTGTGGGTGGAGCCCTGGTTAAATATATTGTATGCGCATTAGAATATACATGCTATGATGGTTGAAAATGCCTAGGATTCATGTCTAGAAGCTTGCGTGATTGGATATAAGAATGAATTGCAAATCAACCCCTAATGTTTAAAATTATTTTAAAACCGAAAACCAGTAGCCAAATATGTATGATTGATGTGGATGTTACATCTTTGACACATATGCTAGAATGTTAAGGATGTAGTTGAGTTTGATAATTTACTTAAAAGTAGAATTATAAATGCAAGCATGAGTTCCTCGGAACATTAGACGCATGGCGCGTAAGCATGTGTGTTGTATGTATGATGAATGTTACTAGCATATGATAATTTGCATTGATTGTAGAATTGTAAATGCATGAGTGAATTCATCGGAATAATTTTTCCAAAAAAAAGGGCCTTGGCCAAGCCAATATCGGGTATGCTTATTTTAAAATTCATGTTCTGGTAATTTTCGATTTAAACCGTTTTTAACACACTGGTCTATTGGATAGAAGACGACAATAGTGTGAATTCTCTCACAGCCATCTTCCATTGGTTTACTGGTGGTCGGTTGGTTTAGATGACTAAGGAATCACTTTCTCTCGAACTCTATCTTAATAGATATTTGATGTATACAATTCTTTCTCAAAATGTTATTGTCTCCCTGATTTTGCTTGATCATCAAAGTGTTAGTTTTCATGGATGGATCGGTTCGCTTCTACGAGCCTTGCAATCTGGATGGCGGGGATTATGATCCATGGAGTGGATATGTGAGAAAAATCATTTTCGCTGAAGATATACATAAGTGTATTGATGTGAATAAGGGTAGAACATTGGTGAATGAACAAGTCATCCTTGCTTACCCGAATAAGTTAAGGAGCTTTATGGATCAGAGAGCTTGCAAGGTGATACTGGCAACCCTGGAAAGAGAGGTTGCAGAGGACTTCAAACTCAACCTTAGTGCTCTTCAACTTTGGTGTGCCATAAAACTCCGCTTCTGTGGGGGAAAGGCAGCCGAGGAAGAAAAGTGCTATTCGAGTATGTCTCCCTTATTCCCCAAGATGCAGGTGTAAAACCCACATCAGATCTTACGAACGAGAGATCAAATTGGAGAAAGATACTCTGTATTGCGCAGAAGTACCCTCTATCATGGTTGGCCGACGACAACGGGCTTAAAGCAATTAAGTTTATCCTGACCCTGATTGTTGAAAGCAAACAACCAAAGGGTCCTTCCGCGCTTTACCACAAGAGAGCAAGGGAAGATGCAGAGGAAACGGGATCATCATTTTGGTCCTCAAACGATAATTCGGTGTGATGAACGCTAGTGATAAAAGTACAATACATGTCTCGTTTATCTCCTCCTAGTGCTCTGCCTTTGTCTCTTAAAGCTTCGTGGATGATCTGGAATATTTGCCATTGTGATTATTTCTCTTGCTAATTCGGTATTTTGTTTGAATTTTGGTAATTATTATTGTTTCGGAATTTTTGAATAAAGTAGTAACCATTCAATTCGGAATGTGTTCTGCTGATCAAAATTAATCGACTCGGCTAGAAACGAGATCGATCCGAAAGGGTGATAGAACTGAGACAATAAAACTGTTGAATATAGCCTGATGGATATACACCCAATTTGAACCCGTTGACTTCCAAATAGTTTTATTTTTATCACCCCGTTAATGATTGTAAATCGAAACTTCAACCCGAACACTTCGCGAAAACACCAACGGTCCGGACGAGGCCGAAGCGCTCGTCCGACCGAGTTAGACTCACCTAGGTGAGGTCGGGTGGCCACACCCGACCTCCCCTAGGGGAGATTGGGTCGGCTAACCCGATCTCCCCTAGGGGAGATAGGGTTGGCCAACCCTATCTCCCCTAGGAGGGGTTGGGTGGCCTCACCCAACCCCTACCCTTGGGGGTCGGATTTTCCTTCCCCCCAAGGGCCCCGACACTATTCTTGGACTCCCATACTCGGTTTATTTCCGCCAACCTTCTCCGTATCCTAAGGTCTTAATTACGTGTTTAAAGGTTAATTAACTGTGTTTAACAATGTCATTAAGCCACCTTAATGACACTATTGCCTATAAATACAACACCTCCATTATTCATTCGATCATCTTGGCAAGTTGCATAATTTTGCTCTGACATCTCTCTAGCTTTATCTCTCTAAAACCGTACTGACTTAGGCATCGGAGAGGGTTCATCAGGCACCACCCCCCTGGTATTGCCCCTCTTGCAGGGCGAGAGGAGAAGAGAAGCCAAGGACGGAAGGACACAAGCTAGGACAGCACAACCCGAGAGCACCGAATCCGCAACATCTCCAGTGAGGAACGAGACTTGAGTCGACCGCCCGTTGACCCTAGACTCGGAACCTAACACTTGGAGCCGTCTGTGGGCTTCGGACAGAAAGCCTGGCAATAACAAGAGCAATGACGAACAGCATGGTGTCTAGGCACCACCGCCCACCTGGGGGCAATAGGCGAATGAGAGAACCTATACCCCCGGGAAGGCAGCCTAACAAAGGGAAACTGCCAGTGCAACCAGAACCTCAAGGAACCCCACAGCCTCCCCAACACAACAACCAGGAGGGAGGACCCTCACGCCCAGCTGGGGCTGAGTCCTCCACAGCCTCAACCCCTTTGGCAAGGAGGCCACAAAGAGAGAGGGAGCAGCAACAGGGGGTGCCATCCCAACACACAGCACCTCCTGAGGGATATTACTACGAGGCGCAACCCCAAGGATACCCATATGGGATGCCTGCCCAAGGAAATAACAACCGCGCCCACACAACATACACAAGGCCGGCATACACCCAGGGGACAAATACAGAAGCTCATGAAGAGGAACAGATCCCAACGGAAGAGCACCACTCGCACCCTCGAGCAGGGCAGCGAGAGGAGCAAAGGAGAAATTACCAGGAGCCACCCCCAGAGGGAAGGCAACAATTCGTGCCTCCTAGGCAACAGCAGAACGCCAGGGCTTACACCCCACTGGGGACGGACAGACAAGCAAGACCTCCAAGGAGGCAAGAATTCTATGAAGCACACCAGCAGGGACACCAACGATACACCTACAGTCCGTATCAATACGGACAAGGGATCCCGGCAAGCCCTATCTATAACTACGGAGGCTATCAGAGTGATTACACTCCGACACCGATATTGATCACTCCGGAAGAAATAGAGGCAATGATAACAAGGAAAATGAACGAGTCAAAAAAACACGGCTTGCACTGTCTAAGTGACAAAACGAACCACCCTTTCACGAAGGAATTGGAGATGGGCAAGGTGCCGGACTCCCTGCATACAGTCCAGATTGCAAAGTACAATGGCAAGGGAGACCCTTTGGAGCATATTCAACAGCATGAAGCCTCCCTATTCGGGAGAACTACCGATGAAAGATACAAGGCACTCCTATTTCCAAACACCCTATCAGGGGTGGCCTCACACTGGTTCTTCAGCCTACCCTCTGAGAGCATCCACTCATGGGAGCAGCTAAAGGCGAAATTCCTTCAGAGATATCTAGGAGAAAGGAAGCTCCTCAAAGGAACAGGCTCCATCGATGACGTGAAGCAAGAAAATGATGAATCCTTGGCCAATTACTACACTAGGTTTAACCAAAACATAGCAGACATCCAGGGCGACATCACTGAGGGTGAGATAATACGAGCCTTCATTAGAAACCTAGGCCGCTTCGGGTCCACGCTAGCAGAAAAGATGGCCAAGAAACCAGCAAGCACCTTAGAGGAGCTAGCAGGGAGAGTAAAAACTCATATAGACCTGGAGAGGCACAGAGCAAGTAAGAAAGCTAAGATTCAAGCGGCTAAGGAAGACAATGCAAAGCCGAACAGAGGAAAGCCACCTCAGGCACCTCAACACACAAGGCAGCAGGAATGGCGTCCGCCCCAGCAAAGAAATCAAATGGGCGAACCACTGAAAGCTAGGGAAATAAACGTCATCAAGTTCATCCCATTGAACGCCACTCCAGCTACTGTCCTCAGAGAGATGCTGAATCAGAAACTCTAGTCACCCCCTGCAAGGTGGAGAGCCCCAATGGTGGGGACACACAAGGATAGATGGTGTGATAACCATGAAGCATACGGGCATGACACGAACGAATGCTTCAACCTAAAGCTAAGCATCAACAATGTCATCCAAAGGGGAGAACTAAAGCAGTTCGTGGATCATGGGGGCAACAGCATACAGTTAGGGCCATCATACAGGGACAAAGGCAAGAGCAAGGTAGACTACAATCCTCCACCCAACAAGAGAGGAACCATAAACATGATACACGGAGGAGTGGCATCAGGTGGCCCAACTGCTAATGCAAGGGAGGTTTACGCATCAAAACTGAGTTCAGTGCCAAGGTGGAGGAAAAGGCCACGAGAAGGAGAGGAGATGAAGATTGAATTCTCGGAGAAGGACAAGAGCCACATTGTCTTCCCACATGACGATGCGTTAGTCATCACGATAGAAATTGATAATTTTAATGTAAAGAGAATATTGGTGGATGGGGGCAGTTCGGCAGACCTACTAAGCCTAAGAGTCCTAGAAGAAATAGGGAAAACAAAGGCAGACATCAAACCAGTCAACTTCCCTCTAGTTGGCTTCTCAGGGGCAACAAGCTACCCCCTGGGAATGATAACCCTGCCGGTGACCATGGGCCAAGGATGGACACAGTTGAAGGTAAATGTTATCTTCTTGGTGGTTGAAAGCCTGGGAGCCTACAATGGGATCCTAGGAAGAACAACCATAAACCCATACGAAATCGTGCCATCCACTGTACACCAGAAGTTGAAGTACATCACTGAGAATGGAGTCGGAGAAGTCCTGGGCGATCAACGCACTGCAAGACAGTGCTACGTCAACTCCATGAGACGTGGATCACACGGGACAGACACTGTTAGGTTCCGGGATCTGGGTCAACGGGTGGTCGGCTCAAATCTCGTTCCTCACTGGAGATGTGGATGATCCGGTTCTCTTAGGTTGTATTGTCTTAGCTTTCGTCCTTCCTTCCTGAGCTTCACTTCTCCTTTCGCCCTGCAGAAGGGGCAATACCAGGCACAGAGGGGGGGGTGGTGCCTGATGAACCCTCTCCGATGCCTAAGTCAGTATCGTTTTTAGAGAGATAAAGCTAGAGAGATGTCAGAGCAAAATAATCTAAATTGCCAAGATGATCAAATGAGTTGTGAAGGTGGGGTATTTATAGGCAACGGTGTCATTAAGGTGGCTTAATGACATCGTTAGCCTTTAAACACAATTAATTAACCTTTAAGCACATAATTAAGACCTTAGGATTCGGAGGAGGTAGGCGGAGTGGACCGAGCATGGGAGTCCGAAGGTGGTGTCGGGACCCTTGGGGGGGAGAAATCCGACCTCCAAGGGTAGGGGTTGGGTGAGGGCACCCAATCCCTCCTAGGGAGGGTGGGGTTGGCCAACCCCATCCCTCCTAGGAGGGATCGGGTTGGCCGACCCGATCTCTCCTAGGAGAGATCGGGTTGGTCCACCCGATCTCCCCTAGGGGAGGTCGGGTGTGGCCACCCAACCTCACCTAGGTGAGTTCGTCTCTGCCGGACGGGCGCTTCGGCCCCGTCCGAGCCGTCGATGTTCTCGCGAAGTGTCCGGGTTGAAGTTTCGATTTGCAATCATAAATGGGACGATAAAAATACAACGGTTCGGAAGTCAACGGGTTCAAATTGGGCGTATATCCATCACATGCCCCCGAGTCAACCAATGGCCTAACCCTTGATTGACTCTATTTTAGGATGGTATGACACGCGCAATTTGAAACCGGGGTTTTACCTTCTTTGTCTGAATGCTTGCTTACCCATGGATGCGTGCCTCTGACTCTGCCCCCCTGTCTAATGAGATAGAGGAATTGTAAACGTCAGAGTAGCACGGACGTGGGCCTAGGCACGCGTCCGTCTGAGGTGGGAGTAATAAACTTATCTCTGCTACAGGTGTATATTCAAAAAATACAAACTTGCACAGGGGTGTGATACGAATGCAACTAAATGACTTATGCTTCAAATTCGTGCCGGGATTTTATCTAAGTGAGGAAAAATTAATTTTGGCCAAAATTTTTCCTAAGTATGGAATGCTCCAAAAATAAAACTAACTTGATAGTTTTCTAAGTGTAGAGATATACTTAGCTATAGGTGAAAGGGATAAAAATGATGTTCTTTCCTTGACCTTTAGATTTTATTTAAGGCTAGATGGATGGTGGTGATTAAAACCCTCTAAAAAACCCTATCATCCTTTTAACATAAAAGAGTTACCATAGCCACCATCTTCCTTTTTCACTCACCCTTGGAGAGCAAGAAAAGTTTTGAGAGCACCCCCAAGGTTAGGGCCGGCCGAAATTTTCACCAAGGAGTAAAAATCTGGCCAGCAGCTCCGGCGGGAGGGAACCACCAGCACGGGACAGAGCCGGCCAGTGGCTTGGTGACTCGAGGCGCCGGCGTGGAGGCGAGACGGGCCAGCAGCGGCGTGAAGGAGCAGCTGGCGGAGGTGGAGCCCGGTCCGACATAGGCGGTCGACGGCGGAGGAGTCCACTGGAGGCTCGATTGGCGAAGGCGGCGCGGCCTTGGACGGACGACGGTGGTCGACGGCGAACTCACCTCCGGCGACGACGGTATCAAATCCAGCGGGGTTTGTCAACGGCGGTAAGAAGCAGCTCCGGCGTGACCCTCGGCGGCTTCCGGCGACGGTGGGGCGGCTGAAAACGATTCCGGCAACGACGGGGTTCGATCTCCGGCGAGGACCTGATTTCCGGCCACACCCAAATTCGAATTCCGGACCCGTTTATCACATCGGGTCGGGTTTTCCAAAGGTCCGCTCTTTTCCCTTCCGTTACCGTGTGAAACGTTGATTTTTGAACCGTTGATATTTGATTGCCGATGCTTGATTGCCGATGCTTGATTGCCGAAATTTGATTGAATGTGGGATTGCCGTAGATAGCCGTTGGTAGTCGTGGGTTTTGGGAAAAAATGTTTGCCGGTCGTCCGGATATGGTTTTTTGTCCGATTGGGCTACCCCGGTCTTGAATTTGATGTCGTGCCGCCGTTGGTGTGTTAATCTTTGTTGGGGGGTATAATGGTAATTTTTTCCAAAACTCGACCTTAGGCTTGGATAAAATTATTCAACTCGGTTGTCGTGGTGTCCTTGGCTCAATTTGACTATCTTTGCTGGGTGTCTTTGGATTCTTGATCGTTGTCGTCGATCGGGTGTCGGAGTGTTTCCGGTTCTTCGGAAATTTTCCTTGTCTTGATATTTGTCGTGTCGTGGCAGGTGCTATATTCTTGGTGGTGTCCGCGCACACAGACTCTTCAGAGACGTCGTATTCTCCGAAGGATGAGTGAGTTCCTTTTTCTCTTCCTTTTCGGTCGCGTTACTTCCTTTTCTATTGCTAGCTTAGTATCGTGATCTTCATTGGGGTGTTAGTCGAAATTTGATTCGTGCTTTGGGGTTTCCTGCTACCTTTGCCTTAGGTCTTGCTATCCTGTCAGAGAACCATCTCACTAGGTCCGATTACAACGAACATGTTACCCTAGGAGATATCTGTCCCCTAGATGAGCCTCTGTATCCTTTTCTCCCCTCCTTGGGGAATGCTCGCGAGACGGTGACGGAGCCTCCTATAGGGAAGGTCGCCGTGTACCCTTCCCAGATCCGATTCGGGCTGAGGCTGCCTTACTGTGACGAGCTTATAGAGTTGAGCAGGTTCTTCAGGATTTCTCCTGTGAACCTTGCCCCCAGTGCCCTCCGTGTCTGGGTGGGCTTCCGGGTATTGTGCCATTGGTACTCCTGGAAGTACTCTCTCGTTCTATTCCGATGCTTCTATCGGTTTCAGTACCGGACGAAGGTGGGGTTTGCGAGTTTCGTAACTCGCCATCCGACCTTCAAAGATCCCCGATTCGCTGATTTCGGGTTGAGTGGGGTCGAGTGGGATACCTCCCTCCGTTTCGTGACCCAGAGTGACAATTCGGCCAGTCACTGGGCTAAACATTACTTCTTCATTACGGACCGATACGTCACTTGGTCGGTCTTGAATGAGGATCGGTCCGATGGTTGGCCTGCTTTTGGAGAGTTTTCTTCGGTTGATTTGAAGACTATGAAGATCATTCACGAGAGCAACAGGACTCGGTCGTACTGTCCCGTGTCCTTAGTGACTGAGACGGATCTTTACGAGGCCGGGATCAGTCTGACTCCTGACTCCGGGGGTTCGGTATGTCACTTGGTCTTTCCATCTTTATTTACCTTCTGCTCTTCCTTTGTAGGTTGGTTTCATGGAAAAACCTATAACATGCAGGGAGCCCCTGTTGATCTGAGCAAGAGGAAGGCTCCTTCTAGTTCTGCTTTGAAGAAATCCCCCCTGCCTGGGAAGAAGGCTGGGGCCTCTGGTATGCTTTCTCCTATTTGCTTCTTTATGGTATAACCTATGTTTTTCTTATCTTGTTATTCTTACCTTGCTAGGGTGCTCCCCCTTGGTGACTGAGAGGGTCGTCTCCGTTAGCAGAGATTCTGGACCTTCCAAGTCCAAACCGCGGAGATCTGATTCTGAGGCCGGGGCCTCGGCTGCTAAGAGAAAGAAAGCTGTGAATCCTGCTTCGCCTACTGCTCGTCCTCCGACCCTATCTCGTGATAAGGAGATGGTGGTCGAAGAGGTGCCTTCCCTGGCTGACAAAGGGAAGCGACCTGCTGGTGGTGGTTCCCGTGCCCCCCAGCCGAGGGCACGGTCCTCAGGTATGGTCTCTACCTTTTTGCTGATTTTTCTATGTTTATATTCTCCTTTGACTTGCTTTGCTTGTGTAGGTGGGCCTCCGACTTTAAGTCGGAAGGATTTCGCCCGTCTCACTGATGAAGATGTTATTGGGTCTGAGTGGACTCCTTTCGCTGGTCTAAAGGAGTTCCACTTCGATAGCACCTCCTCTTTGCGGACTCCTGAGGTTGGTGTCCGCGTACTCCGCGGTGCCGTTCCCCCTGGCGATCGTGTTGCTCCGCCCAAGTCTCCTAGGAGAACTCGGCGCTTTTTTCAAGGGGTACTTTCTCGTTATGCACCTGTAAGTTGTTCTTTGCTTTCCTCTTATTTCTTTCATAATGGCTATCTTTCGGTTACTCATCTCTTGTTTGAATTGTTAGGGTATATCTGACATGGTGAACATGTCCTCGCTCGTGCTCGAGTTATCTGACGAGAGGAAGACCCTTGAGGACAGCCAGGTCTCTCTCAAGGCGGAGGTCGCTACTGCTGCTGAGAAGGCACGATTATCTGATTTGAGGATGCAGGAGCTCCAGGACCAGGTGTCCTTGCTTGAGACCACTGTGGGCAGTTTGCGTCGGGAAGCTGAGGTTGCAGCGTCGCTCCATTCCGAGGAGTTACGGAAGTTGGAGGCTAAGTGTCGTGCTGAGGAGAGGACTGTTGCGGTTTCTGAGTACAAGGCCTCATCTGCCTTCGCTGCCGATTATAGCGTGCGTCTCACTCAGGAGATGAACCAGTTCGGTGAGTATCTGGTTGATCACATTTACCGAATTGATCCTCAGTTCCCGTTTGGTGACCTTGGTGACTTTGGGCCATATGCCACTGGCTACGCGACTGTTCTGATGGGTCAGGCTGCCGTTGCAGACGAGCCTGCCCCTGCCCAGGTGGATGCTTCACCTGTGGAGATTGGTACCTCAGACTCCTCCTCTTCATCCATTTCCGCTGGCGGTTCAGCTTCAGGGGGTGAGGGTGACTCCCCCGAAGGTTCTGACTGACGTGTTTATCTCATGCTATCCTTGTATATATAACTACACTCCTTCTCCCCTTGTATGGGTTGAGTGTCTTTTGAGATTGTGATGGTGTTTGTTGTTACTTTCCTTTGCCGCATTGTGTTGTTGACTACGTGGTTCGTTTGCCTTTACATTAGTGCTTCTCATCTTTTGTATATATCTCTTCTCATGATGTCTCCCTATGCCTTGTGTATGGCTCTTTGGGTATGGACCCTTTCCTTGGTGTGTTTCCTTTACTTATCCTTCTTTCGTGTTTTCCTTCATGTCTTACCTGCCATTTCATAAAGAAAAAACATTACTTGTTCTTCACATTACTTTACTTAGAAATTTCTTTCTCATGGTATCCTTCTGAGCATGTTATCCTTCTAAGAATGGTGTCCTTCTAAGCATGGTGTGATGATCTCTTCTGATACCCCTTACATGGTATACGTTGTACTGTTAGACCAAAGATACGCTCTTGGTGGGCGTCGAAATCTGTTCACGAGACAGGCTCTCGGACGGCACTTAACGTTTCACAGGATAGGCTCCCGGAGGGCACAGGTTAGTCCACCGATACGTTCTTGACGGGTGTCAAAATCTGTTCACGAGACAGGCTCTCGGACGGCACTTAACGTTTCACAGGATAGGCTCCCGGAGGGCTCAGGTTAGACCAAAGATACGCTCCTGGTAGGCGTCGAACTGGTAGTTTGAAATCTACCTCAAGATACGCTCTTGGGGGCGTCGAACTGGTAGTGTTTTTTCTACCTCAAGATACGCTCTTGGGGGCGTCGAATCTGGTAGGTTGCAAATCTACCTCAAGATACGCTCCTGGGGGCGTCGAAATCGTAGTTTTTGGAAACCACTCTCAAGATACGCTCTTGGTGCGTCGAATTCGTAGTGTAATAACTACTCTCAAGATACGCTCTTGGGGGCGTCGAAGGTCGTAGTATGAACACTACTCTCAAGATACGCTCCTGGGGGCGTCGAAGTTCGTAGTTTTTGGAAACCACTCTCAAGATACGCTCTTGGTGCGTCGAAGGTCGTAGTGTAATAACTACTCTCAAGATACGCTCTTGGGGGCGTCGAAGGTCGTAGTATGAACACTACTCTCAAGATACGCTCTTGGGGGCGTCGAATATCGTAGTATGGAAACTACTCTCAAGATACGCTCTTGGGGGCGTCGAATGTCGTAGTATGAAAACTACTCTCAAGATACGCTCTTGGGGGCGTCGAACCTGTCATTGACTTGAAGTCATATCTGTGTAAGGATAACTTCGTGGTTCTACCACTGCATTCACTGGAAAATACTTTTGAGTAACTACTACTCCCTTAGGAGCATTCATGTTTTTGTACACTTGGGATGCCTTGGTGCACCAAGACATCCTTTGTAGGAATGAAAGATAGTTATAGAGTTGGAGTAACTTCGTGCGTTCTCCTTCTCAATAGTTGTTTTTGAAAAACTTGTAAAGGTGAAACATGCAAAATGCTAGATATGAAACTAAGGATATGGGGTGGCCATTGTGTCTGTTGCCACGTATTCCTTGAAGCCTCCATTGTAAATTATTTCTTCCACTTCCACCTTCAACACCATGCATTCATTGGTTTGATGCCCCCAGGTCCCATGGTATTCACACCAACCCTGTGCATCTCTTCCTAGGAAGGCCTTGCCTTCCTCCCTGCATGTTGGTAGCTCTTGCTTGAGGTGCTTGTGGAAAATTTCTTCTATGCTGAGTGTGAGGGGTGTGAATGTGAAATTGACACCTCCTCCCAATGTGTCTGTTTCTCTTCCTCTTTCTGGAACTTCATCCAACTGTTCCGCCTCTTGTTCAAATGCCCTGTCCAGCTTTGTCTTGAGCTCTCTCATTGTGCTCGTCATGACCATCTCATAGAGCCCTCCATAGGCCTCGAATGAACTTGGATGCATGTTTCTGATGAATGCTCTGACTGCTTCTCCCCTTGTGATGTCCATGTTGGCACCATAATCAAAGAATCTCTGGAAATAGCTTGATATAGACTCCTGCGGCATTTGCTTGATATCATCTATGTAGCGGAAGCCTTTTGTTGACTCCTCTTTTGTTGGGTGGAGGGTTGTAGTCTATCTTTCCCTTGCCCTTGTCCTTGTCCTTCTGTGATGGCCCTAGTTGCATACTGTTGCCCCCATGGTCTACGAATTGCTTCAGTTCTCCCCTCTGGACGATGTTGTTTATGCTTAGCTTTAGGCTAAAGCATTCGTTTGTGTCGTGACCATAAGCCTCATGGTTGTCACATCATCTATCCTTGTGATTTCCTACCATTGGGGCTCTCCACCTTGCAGGGGGTGACCAAAGCTTTTGGTTCCGCATCTCTCTAAGTACGGTGGCTGGAGTGGCGTTTAGTGGGATGAACTTAATGACACTTATTTCTCTAGCCTTTAAGGGTTCACCCATTTGGTTTCTTTGCTGTGGCGGACGCCATTCCTGCTGCCTTGCATGCTGTGGTGCCTGGGGTGGCTTTCCTTTGTTTGGCCTTTGAGTATCCTCCTTGGCTGCCTGAATTTTGGCCTTCTTGCTTGCCCTGTGCCTCTCAAGGTCAATATGCGTTTTAACTCTCCCTGCAAGCTCCTCCAAGGTGCTTGCTGGCTTTTTGGCCATCTTTTCAGCCAATGTTGACCCAAAGCGACCTAAGTTTCTGATAAAGGCTCGGATTATCTCCCCTTCAGTGATGTCTCCCTGGATGTCTGCAATATTCTGGTTGAACCTAGTATAGTAGCTGGCCAGGTATTCATCGTATTCTTGTTTTACGTCATCAATGGAGCCTGTTCCCTTGAGGAGTTTCCTCTCCCCTAGGTATCTCTGCAGAAACTTAGCTTTTAGCTGCTCCCATGAGTGGATGCTCTCAGAGGGCAGGCTGAAGAACCAATGTGAGGCCACCCCTGATAGGGTGTTTGGGAAAAGGAGTGCCTTGTATCTTTCATCAGTTGTCCTCCCGAATAGAGAGGCCTCATGCTGTTGGATATGCTCTAGGGGGTCTCCCTTCCCATTGTACTTTGCAATTTGCACAGTGTGTAGGGAGTCTGGCACCCTGTTCATCTCCAGCTCCCTTGTGAAAGGGTGGTTCGTCTTGTCACTTAGACAATGCAGGCTGGGTTTCTTTGACTCATTCAATTTCCGGGTTATCATGGCTTCTATCTCCTCCGGGGTGATCATCACCTGTGCCGGAGTATAATCCCTCTGATATCCATTGTAGTTGTAGACTGGGCTTACTGGGTTCCCTTGTCCCTGCTGGTATGGACTGTAGGTGTACTCTTGATACGCCTGCTGGGGTGCTTCATAGAAGTCCTGCCTCCTTGGAGGTCTTGCTTGTCTTTCCTCCCCAAGCGGGGTGTAAGCCCTGTTGTTCTGCTGTTGCCTAGGAGGCACGAATTGTTGCCTTCCCTCTGGGGGTGGCTCCTGGTAATATCTTCTTTGTTCCTCTCGCTGCCCTGCTCGAGGGTGCGAGTAGTGCTCTTCTGTCGGGATCTGCTCCTCCTCATGAGCTTCAGTGTAAGTCCCTTGGGTGTATGCCGGCCTTGCATATGCTGTGTGGGCGCGGTTATCATCTCTTTGTGCCGGCATCCCATACGGGTACCTTTGGGGTTGCTCTTCATAATAATATCCTTCAGGGGGTGCCGTGTTGTGGGAAGGCACTCCCTGTTGTTCTCTTGCTCTCTGTGGCCTTCTTGCCCGGGGAGTGGAGGCTGTGGAGGACTCAGCCCCAGCTGGGCGTGAAGGTCCTCCCTCCTGGTTGTTCTGTTGTTGAGGAGGCTGTGGTATTTCTTGGGGCTCTGGATGCATTGGTTGCTTCCCAGGGTTAGGCTGCCTCCCTGGGGGTATGGGTTCTCTTCTCCGCCCATTGCCCCCGGGTGGGCGTTGGTGCTTGGACACCCTACTGTTCGTCATAGCTCGTGTAATAGCCAGGCTTTCTGTTCGAAGCCCACTGACGGCGCCAAGTGTTAGGTTCCGGGATCTGGGTCAACGGGTGGTCGGCTCAAATCTCGTTCCTCACTGGAGATGTGGATGATCCGGTTCTCTTAGGTTGTATTGTCTTAGCTTTCGTCCTTCCTTCCTGAGCTTCTCTTCTCCTTTCGCCCTGCAGAAGGGGCAATACCAGGCACAGAGGGGGGGGTGGTGCCTGATGAACCCTCTCCGATGCCTAAGTCAGTATCGTTTTTAGAGAGATAAAGCTAGAGAGATGTCAGAGCAAAATAATCTAAATTGCCAAGATGATCAAATGAGTTGTGAAGGTGGGGTATTTATAGGCAACGGTGTCATTAAGGTGGCTTAATGACATCGTTAGCCTTTAAACACAATTAATTAACCTTTAAGCACATAATTAAGACCTTAGGATTCGGAGGAGGTAGGCGGAGTGGACCGAGCATGGGAGTCCGAAGGTGGTGTCGGGACCCTTGGGGGGAGAAATCCGACCTCCAAGGGTAGGGGTTGGGTGAGGGCACCCAACCCCTCCTAGGGAGGGTGGGGTTGGCCAACCCCATCCCTCCTAGGAGGGATCGGGTTGGCCGACCCGATCTCTCCTAGGAGAGATCGGGTTGGTCCACCCGATCTCCCCTAGGGGAGGTCGGGTGTGGCCACCCAACCTCACCTAGGTGAGTTCGTCTCTGCCGGACGGGCGCTTCGGCCCCGTCCGAGCCGTCGATGTTCTCGCGAAGTGTCCGGGTTGAAGTTTCGATTTGCAATCATAAATGGGACGATAAAAATACAACGGTTCGGAGTCAACGGGTTCAAATTGGGCGTATATCCATCAGACACAGTGGCAATGGTCACGGTAGGAGCCGACCAAGATAACAAGAAAAAGGGAAGGAGACAAAGGCAAAGAAAGATGAAGAACGGAGTTACACTCCGCTTGGGCAGACAGTTTCTTCAAGCAATGCCTAAGAAGAGACACATGAGCAAGGCTGTGAAGATAATAGCCATACCTTGGCAGCCAGAAACCATAGAAGGGAAAAGAACAAGGGACTCCATCAAAAGAGGCTTCCGTCACATCGATAATATCAAGCAAATGCCGCGGTAGCCAATATCAAGCTACTTCCAGAGATTCTCCAGTTATGGTGCCAATATGGACATCACAAAAGGAGAAGCCGTCAAAGAATTCATTAGAAACATGCATCCAAACTCATTTGAGGCCTATGGAGGGCTTTATGAGATGGTCATGACAAATACAATGAGACAGCTCAAGGAAAAGCTAGACAAGCTGTTTGCAAAGGAGATGGAGCAATGGGATGAAGTCCCGGAGAACGAAGGAGAGACTGACACACTGGAAGGAGATGAAAATTTCAAATTCACACCCCTTACAGTGAGCATAGAAGAACTTTTTCAGAAGTACCTCAAGGAAGAGCTACCCACATGCAGGGAGGAGGGCAAGGCCTTCCTAGGAAGAGATGCACAGGAATGGTGTAGATAGAAGTGGAGGAAATGATTTACAATGGAGGCCTAAAGGAGTACGTGGCAATGGACAAATTGACCACCCCATATCCTTAGTTTCATATTTAGCACTTTGCATTTTCAAGCTTTCTAAGTTTTCCAAAAACAACTTTTGAGAAGGAGAACTCACGAAGTTACTCCAACTCTACAACTATCTTTGATTTGCTCCAAAGGGTGTCTGGATCCCCCCAAGGCACCCCATGTGTACAAAAAACATGAATGCTCTTAAGGGAGTAAGATTTCTTTCAAAGGTATTTTCCAATGAATGTGGTGATATAATCATGAAGTTATCCTTACACAGATATGAATCCAAGTCAACAACAGGTTCGACGCCCCCAAGAGCGTATCTTGAGAGTAGTTTTAAAAACTACGAACCCTGTGCCCTCCGGGAGCCTATCCCGCGAACAAATTTCGACGCCCCCAAGAGCGTATCTTGAGAGTAGTTTTTATACTACGACCCTCGACGCCCCCAAGAGCGTATCTTGAGAGTAGTGTTCATACTACGACCTTCGATGCCCCCAAGAGCGTATCTTGAGAGTAGTTTCAATACTGCGACCTTTGACGCACCAAGAGCGTATCTTGAGAGTGGTTTCCAAAAACTACGAATTTCGACGCCCCCAGGAGCGTATCTTGAGAGTAGTGTTCATACTACGACCTTCGACGCCCCCAAGAGCGTATCTTGAGAGTAGTTTCTATACTACGACCTTCGACGCACCAAGAGCGTATCTTGAGAGTGGTTTCCAAAAACTACGAATTTCGACGCCCCCAGGAGCGTATCTTGAGGTAGATTTGCAACCTACCAGATTCGACGCCCCCAAGAGCGTATCTTGAGGTAGAAAAAACACTACCAGATTCGACGCCCCCAAGAGCGTATCTTGAGGTAGATTTCAAACTACCAGTTTCGACGCCCACCAGAAGCGTATCTTTGGTCTAACCTGTGCCCTCCGGGAGCCTATCCTGCGAAATGTTAAGTGCCCTCCGAGAGCCAGTCTCGTGAACAGATTTCGACGCCAACCAGGAGCGTATCTTTGGTCTAACCTGTGCCCTCCGGGAGCCTATCCTGCGAAACGTTAAGTGCCCTCCGAGAGTCAGTCTCGTGAACAGATTTCGACGCCAACCAGGAGCGTATCTTTGGTCTAACCTGTGCCCTCCGGGAGCCTATCCTGCGAAACGTTAAGTGCCCTCCGAGAGCCTGTCTCGTGATCAGATTCGACGCCCACCAAGAGCGTATCTTTGGTCTAACAGTACCATACATACCACTCAAAGGGTATCAGAAGAAGAGCATTACACCATACTAAGAAGGATCCCATGAGAAAGTAATTTCAAAGTAAAGTGATATGAAGAACACATGATGTTTTTTCTTGATGAAATAGCAGGTATGGCATGAAGGAAAACACGAAAGAAGAATAAGTAAAGGATACACACCAAGAGAAGAGTCCATAATCAAAGGTGTACATACAAAAGCATACGAAGTACCAATATAAAGGCAAGTGAACCACACAGCCAACGACAAAATACGACAAAGGAAAGCAACACAAAACCCCACAACAATCCCAAAAGATACTCAACCCATCAAAGGGGAGAAAGAGTATGGTTATATATACAAAGATAGCAAGATGTAGATACATCAATCAGAGCCTTCGGGGGAGTCACCCTGACCCCCTGAGGCTGAACCACCAGCAGAGATGGAGGAAGAGGAGGAAGAGTCCGAAGTATCGATATCCACAGGCGTAGCATCCACCTGTGTAGGGGCAGGCTCGTCTGCAACAGCAGCCTGACCCCTAAGGACAGCCATGTAACCAGTAGCGTATGGCCCAAAATCACCAAGATCGCCAACTGGAAACTGAGGATCAATGCGGAAAATATGATCAACGAGATACTCACCAAACTGGTTCATCTCCTGAGTGAGTCGCACGCTATAGTCAGCAGTGAAGGCAGAGGAAGCCTTGTACTCAGACACTGCGACAGTCCTCTCCTCTGCCCGGCACCTAGCCTCCAACTTCCGCAACTCCTCAGAATGGAGTGAAGATGCAACCTCAGCCTCCCGGCGTAAGCTACCTACGGTAGTCTCAAGTAAGGACACTTGGTCCCTGAGCTCCTGCATCTTCAGATCAGATAAGCGCGCCTTCTCAGCAGCAGTGGCGAGCTCCGCCTTCAGGGAGACCTGGCTGTCCTCAAGAGTCTTCTTCTCGTCAGATAGCTCGAGAACAAGGGATGACATGTTCACCATGTCAGACATACCCTGAAAATTTAAACAAGAGATGAGTAACCGAAAAACCAACCACATAAAAGTAAAAAGGAGAAAGCAAGGAACAACTCACAGGCGCATAACGAGAGAGTACACCCAGAACGAAGCGCCGAGTCTCCCCAGGAGACTTAGGCTGAGCAGCACGATCGCCAGGAGGGATGGCACCGCGAAGTACACGGATGCCAACCTCAGGAGTCCGCAAAGAGGAGCCGCTATCAAGGTGGAACTCCTTCAAACCAGCGAAAGGAGTCCACTCAGACCCAACGACATCCTCGTCAGTAAGACGTGCGAAGTCCTTCCGACTCAAAGCCGGAGACCCACCTATACAAACGAAGCAAGTCAAAGGAAAATATAAACATAGAAGCATCAGTGATAAGGTGGAGATCGAACCTGATGACCGTGCCCTCGGCTGGGGGGCAGGGGAACCATCACCAACAGGTCGCTTCCCTTTATCAGCTCGGGAAGGCACCTCTTCGACCACCATCTCTTTATCGCGAGACAGGGTCGGGGGACGAACAACAGGCGAAGGAGGATCCGCAGCTTTCTTCCTCTTGACAGCCGAGGCCCCGGCCTCAGAGTCAGATCTCCGCGACTTGGACTTAGAAGGTCCAGAGCCTTTGCCTACGGAGACAACCCTCTCGGTCACCAGGGGAGAGTGCCCTAGCAATGCAAGAAAAACAAGATAAGGAAAACACAAGTATACCATAAAGAAGCAAACAGGAGGAAGTATACCAGAGGCCCCAGCCTTCTTCCCAAGCATGGGGGACTTCTTCAGAGTAGAGCTAGATGGAGCCTTCCTCTTGCTCAGATCGACCGGTGCTGCCTGCACGTTATAGGTTTTTCCGTGAAACCAACCTACAAAGGAAAAGCAGAAAGTAAATAAAGATGAGAAGACTAAGTAACATACCGAACCCCCGGAGTCAGGAGTCAAACTGATCCCTGCCTCATAAAGATCCGTCTCTGTCACTAAGGACACAGGGCAGTACGATCGGGTCCTGTTGCTCTCATAAATCGTCTTCATAGTCTCTAAATCCACAGGAGAGAACTCCCCGAAGGCAGGCCAACCATCCGACCGATCCTCATTCAAGACCGACCAAGTGACATATCGATCCGTGATGAAGAAATAATGCTTGGCCCAGTGACTTGCCGAGTTGTCACTCCGGGCCACGAAGCGAAGAGAGGTATCCCACTCGACCCCACTCAACCCGAAATCAGCAAATCGGGAATCCTTGATGGACGGATGGCGAGTTACGAAACTCGCAAAGCCTACCTTCCTCTGATATTGGAACCGGTAGAAGATTCGGAACAGAACCAGCGAATACTTCCAGGAGTACCAGTGGCACAACACCCGGAAGCCCACCCAGACGCGGAGGGCACTAGGAGCAAGGTTCACAGGAGAAATCCTAAAGAACCTACTCAACTCTACGAGGTCATCGCAGTAAGGCAGCCTCAATCCAAATCGAATCTGGGAGGGGTAAACGACGACCTTCCCCCTAGGGGGCTCTGTCACCGTCTCGCAGGTATTCCCCAAGGAAGGGAGGAAAGGATATAGAGGCTCATCTAAGGGACAGATATCACCTAAGGTGACGTGCTCATTATAATCAGACCTAGTCAGGTGGTTCTCCGACAGAGCAGCGAGACCTAAGTCAAAGGTAGCAGGAAATCCCAAAGTTCGAATCAAGTCTCGACTAACACCCCAGCTCAGATTGCAACACTAAGCTAATGATAGGAAAGGAAGTAATGCGACGAAAAGAAGAGAAAAGGAACTCACTCATCCTTCGGAGGATGTAACGCCTCTGCAGAGTCTGTGTGTGGGGACACCACCAGGAATATAGTACCTGCCACGGCATGACAAGTATCAAAACAAGAAAATTTCCGAAAAACCGGGAGTACCCCGGCACTCGACCAACGAAAACAACCAAAGATTCGAAGACACCCAACAAAGATAACAAACATGAGTCAAGGACACCACGACAACCAAATCTAACAATTTTGTCCGAACCTAAAGTCGGTTTTTGGGCAAAATTACCATTACGCCCTCCAACGGAAATCAACACACAAATGGCGACTCGACATCAAATTCAAAATGGGGATAGTTTAATCGGACAAAAAACTATCTCCGGACGACCGGCCAAAGTTTCTTCCCCAAATCCACGACTATCTACGGCTATCCACGGCAATCCCACATTCAATCAAGTATCGGCAATTCAAAAATCAACATTTTACGCAATAACGAGAAGTAGAAGAGTGGACCTTTGGAAAACCCGACCCGATATGATAAACGGGTCCGGAAATCGAACTTCGACGTTGGCCGGAATCAGCCCCTCGCCGGAGCCCCAATTTTATCGTCGCCAGAGTTGATTTCAGTCGCCCCACCGTCGCCGGAGAACGCCTCACGCCGCGCCGGATCCGTTCCACCTCGCCGTCGCTCGCCCTCGCTGGACCAGACGTCGTCCCCGCCAGCAACGATCTCGCCGTCGTGAATGGCGGCCCCCGTCGCCTCAGCCGCACCCCGCACCACCGTTGGCTGCCGTCCACCTGGGGTCACGTCGCCGTCTCCGGCTGGGCCTTCTCCCGTCGACCGTCCCGCCTGAGCTGCTGGTCGGAATTTCTGGTTTCTCACCGGAATTTCGGCCGGCCCCCCTTACCTTGGTGTGCTCCAAATTTTGCCTTGCTCTCCAAGTGTGAGAAAAGAGGGAAAAGGATGACTATGGTGGCCAAGTAAGGTATTTTCTTAACTCTCCTATATATTTGAAAAGCTATAGGGTTTTTTAAAGTGGCCTAATCACAACCCTCCATTTGAAGTTAGATGAGATCTAAGGGTTAAAGAAAAACTATCACCTTTACCTCCCTTAGACCATGGTTAAGTATATCTCCACTCAAGTTAACATCCCATAGGTTTATTCTTGAGCATCCCATACTTAGAAAAAAATTTAGACCAAAATTAAATTTTTCCCCACTTAGGCAAAATCCCGGCATGAAATTGAAGCATAAGTCACTTATTTGTATTCGCATTGCATCCTTATGCAAGCGTGTATTTTTCGATTATACGCCTGTAACAAGGATAGATTTATTACTCCCACCTCGGACGGACGCGTGCTTAGGCACGTATCAGTACTATTCTGACGTTTACAATTCCTCTATCTCATAAGGCAGGGGGCAGAGTCAGAGGCACACATCTGTTAAGTTATGAGATCTAGGTCAACGGGGTGTCGGCTTTGATCTCACTCCTTACGGGGAATGTGTATGATCCGGTCTTCTCGAGTTGCCTTGCCTTTGTCTATGTCCTTCTTCCTTTCCTTCTTCCCTTGGTTCCTTCTCTTCTTCTCTCCCTTTGCCCTGCAAAAGGGGCAATACCAGACACGGAGGAGGGGGGGGTGGTGCCTGGTGAACCCTCTCCGATGCCTAAGTCAGAACTATATTTCTAGAGAGATAAAGCTAGAGAGATGTCAGAGCTAAATTGTTCAAATGGCCAAGATGTTCAAATGAGTTGTGAAGGTGGGGTATTTATAGGCAACGGTGTCATTAAGGTGGCTTAATGACATCGTTAACCTTTAAACACAATTAATTAACCTTTAAGCGTATAATTAAGACTTTAGGATTCGGATGAGGCAGGCGGAGTGGACTGAGCATGGGCGTCTGAAGATGGTGTCGGGGCCCTTGGGGGGGGAGAAATCCGACCCCCAAGGGTAGGGGTTGGGTGAGGACACCCAACCCCTCCTAGGGAGGGTGGGGTTGGCCAACCCCATCCCTCCTAGGAGGGATCGGGTTGGCCGACCCGATCTCTCCTAGGAGAGATCGGGTTGGCTGACCCGATCTCTCCTAGGAGAGATCGGGTCGGCTGACCCGATCTCCCCTAGGGGAGGTCGGGTGTGGCCACCCAACCTCACCTAGGTGAGTTCGCCCCTGTCGGACGGGCACTTCGGCCCCGTCCGAGCCGTCGATGTTCTCGCGAAGTGTCCGGGTTGAAGTTTCGATTCGCAATCATAAATGGGACGATAAAAATACAACGGTTTGGAAGTCAACGGGTTCAAATTGGGCGTATATCCATCACATGCCCCCGAGTCAACCAATGGCCTAACCCTTGATTGACTCTATTTTAGGATGGTATGACACGCGCAATTTGAAACCGGGGTTTTACCTTCTTTGTCTGAATGCTTGCTTACCCGTGGATACGTGCCTCTGACTCTGCCCCCCTGTCTACTGAGATAGAGGAATTGTAAACGTCAGAGTAGCACGGACGTGTGCCTAGGCGCACATCCGTCTGAGGTGGGAGTAATAAACTTATCTCTGCTACAGGTGTATACTCAAAAAATATAAACTTGCACAGGGATGTGATACGAATGTAACTAAATAACTTACGCTTCAATTTCGTGCCGGGCTTTTATCTAAGTGCGGAAAAATTAATTTTAGCCAAAAATTTTCCTAAGTATGGAATACTAGAAAATAAACCTTAGGGGATGTTAACTAGGGTGAGCGTGGATTTAACCGTGGTTAATAGGAATTAGTTTTTGAATCTTGTCCCTTGAAATTTTCCTTTCTAAAATTCAACGGTGTTGATTTGGCGATTTTGGAAAAACCCTAAACCTTTGTGTTATAAAAGGGGGAGTGATTACCTCATTCTCGTTGTCCTTTTCTCTTCTTTTCGACGGTGGGATTTCTGGTTGGGCTTACTTCTCGAGGCACGAGTCGCATTGAGGTATGCGTTTTTCTTCTTGTGTAAGCATTGTTCTTGTGGAATTCGATCCTGTTTTTCTTTCAGTTGTTTCCTTACTCGTCTCGTTTCGACTTACGTGTCTTCATGATAATATAGTTCTGCTTGATTTGTCTTTCCTCCATCTTCTTGCTTTCGTACTTCCGTTTACTGGCGTGTGGGGTTTTTTACATCGGGATTATGGCTATCTCTGTTTGCCCTCTTGCCTCTGTCTGTTGGGCTGAGGGGTCTCTTCCATGCTGGGGGTTATGACTATCTCCCCCTGCCCCCTGCCTCTGCCTGTTGGGCTGAGGGGTCTCTCCATGCTGGGGGTTATGACTATCTCCCCCTGCCCCCTGCCTCTGCCTGTTGGGTTGAGGGGTCTCTCCATGCTGGGGGTTATGACTATCTCCCCCTGCCCCCTGCCTCTGCCTGTTGGGCTGAGGGGTCTCTCCATGCTGGGGGTTATGACTATCTCCCCCTGCCCCCTGCCTCTGCCTGTTGGGCTGAGGGGTCTCTCCATGCTGGGGGTTATGACTATCTCCCCCTGCCCCCTGCCTCTGCCTATTGGCTGGTGGGGTTTTTCTTGCCGTCTTTCTGTTCTTGTCTTTTGACTTTGTATCTATCATTTTATGGAAATGAGTTCGTGTCTCTTGTCCATTGTTTGTTTTCTGTTTTTCTCGGATTGAGCCTGTGTTTTTTCCGGTTAGCAGAACTTTCTGGTGATTGATGAGGAGTAAGAGGCCTGTACGTGTGGGAGTGGTTACTTCCGGGACCGGATCTTCGATTGCAAAAAGATCGGTTTTCTATGGTGCGGGGAGGTGTTCTCTAACTGAAGGTAAGGGTGGTGACGTTAGGGTGCCATCTTCTTTCTATATTGGTGCCCCCCAATCGAAGGTCCGGGAGCCGTCTTTTTCTTCCTCTCTGTTTGGTGAGTTCTTGAGCAGCTGAGTTTCCTTAGTGTATATTGGTATTTACTCTGTGCTTTGTTATAGGTAGACTTCGTCTTCCGCGTCTGAGTCGGAAGGAGCTGTCTCGTCCACCTGTTGATGGAATTGTTGGGTCTGAGTGGGCGCCTTATTATGGGCGTGGGGCTCGTTTTGACAATCAATCTTCTTTGCAAACTCCTGAGGTTGGAGTTCGTGTTCTGCAGTCTGCTGTTCCTCCTGCTGATCGTGTGTCCCTCTCCAAAGGGTCGGATGCAACTTATGAGTTGGCTCGTGATGTGTTGGCTCGTTATGCTCCTGTAATGTTATTAACCGTTTTATCCTTTGGCATACTTCTTCTCCATGCGTTATCCGTCTCACCTTTTGTTTTGGTTGCAGGGTATGGCCGACCTTGTTAATTTATCCACCCTTGCTATTCATCTTGCTGAGGAGAGGAAGGTGTACGAGGACATTTGTGTCTCCCTTAACTCCAGTCTTATTAGCTATTTGGAGCATAGTCGTATTACTGATTTGCGGTGCCGAGACTTGGAGGGTCGCATTGCTCTTCTCAATGAAGAGGTTGAGGCGTTGAAACAAAGGTCTTATCGTGATGAGACACTTCGTGCTGCTGAGTTAGTCTCTCTGGAGGAAATGTTTCGTATGGAGGCGAAAGAGTGTGCCATTGCTGAGTATAAGGCCTCTTCCGCTTATCAGGCTGCTATGGACGTTCGCTGCTCTGTGGCTAAACGTATTTCCTTTAAGGAGATTCTTGAACGTATTCACATGATTGCTCCTGACTTTCCTTTCTCTCGTCTTGGTGATTTGTCAGACTTTGCACTTAAGCATATTGCGAAGATAAAGGAATAGTACCCCTATCTATTGTGGTAGTCTCATGTGCTTGTGAGTTGTGGTTGTCTTTAGAGTTTAAAACTCCACCTTTCTTAGTGTTGCCATCTTTGTCTGATACACTTGTTTATACTCGTTGTATATATGGCCGTGTGCTTATATCTCTTCTCATGATGTCTCCCTATGCCTTTTGTATGGCTCTTTGGGTATGGACCCTTTCATTGGTGTGTTTCCTTTACTTATCTTTCTTTCGTGCTTTCCCTCTTGCCTTACCTGCCATTTCATAAAGAAAAAACATTACTTGTTCTTCACATTACTTTACTTAGAAATTTCTTTCTCATGGTATCCTTCTGAACATGGTATTCTTCTAAGCATGGTATCCTTCTAAGCATGGTATGATGATCTCTTCTGATACCCCTTACACGGTATACGTTGTACTGTTTAGACCAAAGATACGCTCTTGGTGGGCGTCGAAATCTGTTCACGAGACAGGCTCTCGGACGGCGCTTAACGTTTCATAGGATAGGCTCCCGGAGGGCACAGGTTAGTCCACCGATATCTTTTTGACGGGTGTCGAACTGTTCACGAGACAGGCTCTCGGACGGCACTTAACGTTTCACAGGATAGGCTCCTGGAGGGCACAGGTTAGTCCACCGATACCTTCTTGACGGGTGTCAAACTGTTCACGAGACAGGCTCTCGGACGGCACTTAACGTTTCGCAGGATAGGCTCCCGGAGGGCTCAGGTTAGACCAAAGATACGCTCCTGGTGGGCGTCGAACTGGTAGTTTGAAATCTACCTCAAGATACGCTCTTGGGGGCGTCGAACTGGTAGTGTTTTTTCTACCTCAAGATACGCTCTTGGGGGCGTCGAATCTGGTAGGTTGCAAATCTACCTCAAGATACGCTCTTGGGGGCGTCGAATTCGTAGTTTTTGGAAACCACTCTCAAGATACGCTCTTGGTGCGTCGAAGTCGTAGTGTAATAACTACTCTCAAGATACGCTCTTGGGGGCGTCGAAGGTTGTAGTATGAACACTACTCTCAAGATACGCTCTTGGGGGCGTCGAAGTTCGTAGTTTTTGGAAACTACTCTCAAGATACGCTCTTGGGGGCGTCGAATGTCGTAGTATGAAAACTACTCTCAAGATACGCTCTTGGGGGCGTCGAATATCGTAGTATGAAAACTACTCTCAAGATACGCTCTTGGGGGCGTCGAATGTCGTAGTATGAAAACTACTCTCAAGATACGCTCTTGGGGGCGTCGAACCTGTCATTGACTTGAAGTCATATCTGTGTAAGGATAACTTCGTGATTATACCACTACATTCACTTGAAAATACTCTTGAGTAACTACTACCCCCTTAGGAGCATTCATGTTTTTGTACACTTGGGATGCCTTGGTGCACCAAGACATCCTTTGTAGGAATAAAAGATAGTTGTAGAGTTGGAGTAACTTCGTGAGTTCTCCTTCTCAAAAGTTGTTTTTTTGAAAAGCTTGTGAAGCTGAAGCGCGTAAAATGTGTAATATGAAACTAAGGATATGGTCTTTTGCTTGTGCTTTCTTCTTATACGTAGTACTTCTTTAGGTGCTCTCCACTGAAGGTGTTTGTGGAGATATACCCCTCCCCATCTTCGAGGCGGTACGCGTTTACGTAGGGAACTGACGCTATCTTGTATGGTCCTTCCCACTTTGGAGATAATTTTCTGACTTGGTCTAAGTGTGAGAACTCATTCCTTCTTAGTACTAGTTCTCCTACGTGGAATTGTCTCTCCTTGACTTGGCGGTTGTAGTATCTTGCTGAGACAAGGCGCATTCGTGTCTGTGCTTCTTCTGAATTCCACCTTTTGTCCTCCACCATGTCTAAATCTAAAAGTCTTGCCTTGTTGTTCTCATGCTCCTCAAAGTACTTGGTCCTCAGTGATTGTACAGCTATTTCTGCTGGTGCCACCGCCTCGGTTCCGTACACTAGACCAAATGGCGTTTCTCCTGTGGATATCTTTGGTGTTGTCCGCACTGCCCATAGAACATTTTCCAGCTCATCTACCCAACTTCCCTTGGTGGCGTGGAGTCGTTTCTTTAGGCCATCTAGCACTATCTTGTTTGCCGATTCTACCTGTCCGTTTGTCTGAGGGTGCTTTACCGATGCGAAACGGTGATCTATATTTAGTCTTTCGCAATACCACTGCAATTTCTTGCTCTTGAACTGTGGGCCATTGTCACTTATTATTGCTCTTGGCACCCCGTACCTCGAGACAATGTGAGATTGGATGAAATTAACGACTTGGTCGTCTGTTGTCTTCCCCATTGCCTTTGCTTCTATCCATTTGGAGAAGTAGTCTATTGCAACAATTATGCAAGTCTTCTGGCCTTTTGTTTTTGGTAGGGGGCCTATCAAATCAATCCCCCATTGTGCGAAAGGCCAGGCTCCTGAGATGGAGCTTAGCTTTGCTGGTGGGGCTGTTATATTTCTGGAGTACCTTTGGCAGTGATCACATTTTTGTACCAAGTCTGCTACTTCTTTGCTCAATGATGGCCAATAGTATCCTAGGTTGTAAACCTTTCGGCTTATTGACCGTGCTCCTTCATGGCACCCCGCCTCTCCCTCATGGAGCTCTGCAAGTACCCTCTCTGTTTCTGGGTATGCTATGCATTTGAGGAAAGGTGTGGAGTATCCTTTCTTGTAGAGCTCATTGTCCATCACTGCGTAATTCCTAGCCATCCTTTCAATCTTGACTGCTTCCACCTTATCTTTTGGGAGCTTTCCTTCCATGATGTATTGTCTCATTGGTGTCATCCAGACTTCTGCTTCATCTATTGCTAGAACCTCCATTTGTTCTATCACTGATTGCATTCTTTGCTCCACGAAGTGAACCTCTTTGCCTGCTTCTGCCCCTAAGGCTAGTTTACTTAAGGCGTCTGCCTCTTGGTTTTGTTCTCTTGGGACAGACTCAATGTCGAAGCTTTGGAAGCTCTTTATCAGGTCCTTGGCTTGCTGCAAGTATCTCTGCATGTTTTCGGACTTTGCAGTGTAGATTCCTTTCACTTGGTTGACAACTAGTTGAGAATCACACTTGACCCTTAAATGCTTTGCCCCTACTCCTTTGGCTATTCTCAGGCCAGTTATTAGTGCTTCGTACTCAGCCTCATTGTTTGTTGCCTTAAAAGTTAGTGCCATGGCATAGCGCATAGGTGTATCGCTGTTTGGTGGGTATAGTAAGAGGCCTGCACCTGAACCTCCTCCGTTGGATGACCCATCAGTATGCATCTCCCATAATTCTTCTGATTGTGTCTCCTGACTACTACTTGCCTCGCATGTAGTTTTGATTTCTCCCAAGTCTTCGTCCGGATTAATTCCAGTGAATTCGGCGATAAAATCTGCTAGAGCCTGACCCTTTATGGCTGTTCTTGGGGCGAAATGAATGCGAAACTCACTTAGCTCGATTGCCCATTTGGTCAGTCTTCCCGATGTGTCTGGTCTCTGCAGGAGGTGTTTCAATGGTTGGTCTGTGAGGACTGTTACTTCATGCCCATGAAAATACGGTCTCAACTTTCTTGCTGATACAATCAGTGCATAGAGGTACTTTTCTATTGGCAAGTAGTTGATCTCATACTTTGCCAATGTTTTGCTTACGAAGTATACTGGCAATTGTGTAGTGTTTTCCTCTTTGATTAGCACTGAGCTAACTGCCACGTTGCTCACTGAGATGTAGAGGTAGAGGGGCTCCCCTGGTGTAGGCTTTGCTAGGGGTGGTAGTGTCTTTAGATGTTGTTTGAGTTGCTGGAAGGCTTCCTCACATCTCGGTGTCCATTCAAATTTCTTGTTTGCCCTTAGTACCTCAAAGAAGGGTAGTGCCTTGTCTCCTATTTTGGATAGGAATCTGTTAAGGGCTGCCAACCTCCCGTTCAGTCGTTGAACCTCTTTGTGCTTCGTAGGTGATTGCATTTCTTCAATTGCTTGAAGTTTTTCGGGGTTTACCTCTATGCCTCGCTGGCTTACCATGAAGCCTAAGAACTTTCCTGATTGCACCCCAAATGCGCACTTTTTCGGGTTTAGACGGACTTGATATTGCCTCATCCTTTCAAACGTTGAGCGAAGGTTTTCCACATGGTCCTTCTTCTCTTTAGATTTGACTATCATGTCGTCCACATACGCCTCCATTGTCTTCCCTATCATGTCCCCAAAGATTTTGTTGACCATTCTTTGGTATGTTGCTCCAGCATTTATGAGTCCGAAAGGCATCACTGTGTAATGGTATATCTCGCTATTAGCGTAGAATGCTGTGTGGGGGGCGTCCTCAGGGGCCATTTTTATCTGGTTATATCCTGAGTATGCATCCATGAAGCTCATTAGTTGGTGACCTGATGTTGCATCCACTAACTGATCTATTCTTGGTAGAGGATATGAGTCCTTTGGGCATGCCTTATTTAGGTCCCGATAGTCAATACACATTCTCCAACTTCCTCCCGGCTTCTTTACCAGTACTGGGTTTGCCACCCATGTCTGGAATCTGATTTCCTTGATGAACTTTGCCTTTAGTAGCTTTTCTACTTCTTCTTGAATAGCTATCTTTTTATTGCCTCCCATTGGTCTCACCTTCTGTGTTGTTGGCCGCGTTGCCGCGTCTATGTTGAGCCTGTGTGAGATCACATCTTCTGATATCCCTGGCATATCGCTCGGTGACCAGGCGAACAAATCCTTGTATTCCCTTAGTAAAGCGACTAAATGGTTCTCCTCTTCCTGAGATAAGGCAGTCCCAATTTTAGCCTTCCTATCGGGTTCTTCTATGAGTATCTCTTTTAGTTCCTCCATGGGGGCTGGCCTTCCATGATCTTCTCTTGGGTCTTCGTCTACTAGTAGGACTTCTCTTGTTTTCTTCCTTTTGCCTAGTGCAATCCTTGCACATTTCCGTGCTACCTTCTGGTTACCCTTTACTTCCCCTATCCCTTGGTCTGTGGGGAATTTCACTTTCTGATATAGCGTTGATGGTACCATACCCCACTTGTTGATTGTAGTGGTACCTAGGACCCCATTGTACTCCTCCATGTCTTCTGTAATGAAGAATGGGACATCAATCTTTAGCTGCCTCTGCCCTGTGCCCAGTGTCACAGGTAGTGTGACTGCCCCCAGTGGGTATGTTGGCTCTCCTGAAAATCCTACCAAGGGGGAGTAAACCTGTTTTATGCTACTTGGCCTAACTCCTAATATGTTGAGGACCTTCTTGCTAATGATGTTGGGTGAGCTTCCACTGTCTATTAGGATTCTCCCAATGTCCATATCAGTGATCTTCATTGTTATGACCAGGGCATCTTTGTTGTCTGGTAACACATGCTCCATGTCTCTTCTTGAAAATTCTATTATGTCTTCTCTCTTTTCCTTTGGTTGTTCTTCTCTTGGCTTAGGAGTCCCTAACTCTGCCATATATGCTTCTCTGGCATTTGCTGACTCTCCTCCAGCTCCATACCCTCCATGGATGACATATACGCTTGCCATCTTGCTAGTGATAGTTAGGCTTTCTGTCCGAAGCCCACAGACGGCGCCAAGTGTTAAGTTATGAGATCTAGGTCAACGGGGTGTCGGCTTTGATCTCACTCCTTACGGGGAATGTGTATGATCCGGTCTTCTCGAGTTGCCTTGCCTTTGTCTATGTCCTTCTTCCTTTCCTTCTTCCCTTGGTTCCTTCTCTTCTTCTCTCCCTTTGCCCTGCAAAAGGGGCAATACCAGACACGGAGGAGGGGGGGGTGGTGCCTGGTGAACCCTCTCCGATGCCTAAGTCAGAACTATATTTCTAGAGAGATAAAGCTAGAGAGATGTCAGAGCTAAATTGTTCAAATGGCCAAGATGTTCAAATGAGTTGTGAAGGTGGGGTATTTATAGGCAACGGTGTCATTAAGGTGGCTTAATGACATCGTTAACCTTTAAACACAATTAATTAACCTTTAAGCGTATAATTAAGACTTTAGGATTCGGATGAGGCAGGCGGAGTGGACTGAGCATGGGCGTCTGAAGATGGTGTCGGGGCCCTTGGGGGGGGAGAAATCCGACCCCCAAGGGTAGGGGTTGGGTGAGGACACCCAACCCCTCCTAGGGAGGGTGGGGTTGGCCAACCCCATCCCTCCTAGGAGGGATCGGGTTGGCCGACCCGATCTCTCCTAGGAGAGATCGGGTTGGCTGACCCGATCTCTCCTAGGAGAGATCGGGTTGGCCAACCCGATCTCTCCTAGGAGAGATCGGGTTGGCCAACCCGATCTCCCCTAGGGGAGATCGGGTCGGCTGACCCGATCTCCCCTAGGGGAGGTCGGGTGTGGCCACCCAACCTCACCTAGGTGAGTTCGCCCCTGTCGGACGGGCACTTCGGCCCCGTCCGAGCCGTCGATGTTCTCGCGAAGTGTCCGGGTTGAAGTTTCGATTCGCAATCATAAATGGGACGATAAAAATACAACGGTTTGGAAGTCAACGGGTTCAAATTGGGCGTATATCCATCAACATCCATGGGTAAGTAAGCATTCAGATGAAAGGTAAAACCCTGGTTTCAAATTGCGCGTGTCATACCATCCTAAAATAGAGTCAATCAAGGGTTAGGCCATTGGTTGACTCGGGGGCATGTGATGGATATACGCCCAATTTGAACCCGTTGACTTCCGAATCGTTTTATTTTTATCACCCCGTTAATGATTGTAAATCGAAACTTCAACCCGAACACTTCGCGAAAACACCAACGGTCCGGACGAGGCCGAAGCGCTCGTCCGACCGAGTTAGACTCACCTAGGTGAGGTCAGGTGGCCACACCCGACCTCCCCTAGGGGAGATCGGGTCCACCAACCCGATCTCCCCTAGGGGAGATCGGGTCGGCCTACCCTATCTCCCCTAGGAGGGGTTGGGTGGCCTCACCCAACCCCTACCCTTGGGGGTCGGATTTTCTTTCCCCCCAAGGGCCCCGGCACTATTCTTGGACTTCCATACTCGGTTTATTTCCGCCAACCTTATCCGTATCCTAAGGTCTTAATTACGTGTTTAAAGGTTAATTAACTGTGTTTAAAGGTTAACAATGTCATTAAGCCACCTTAATGACATTGTTGCCTATAAATACAACACCTCCATTATTCATTCGATCATCTTGGCAAGTTGCACAATTTTGCTCTGACATCTCTCTAGCTTTATCTCTCTAAAACCGTACTGACTTAGGCATCGGAGAGGGTTCATCAGGCACCACCCCCCCCCCCCCCTCTGTGCCTGGTATTGCCCCTCTTGCAGGGCGAGAGGAGAAGAGAAGCCAAGGACGGAAGGACACAAGCTAGGACAGCACAACCCGAGAGCACCGAATCCGCAACATCTCCAGTGAGGAACGAGACTTGAGTCGACCGCCCGTTGACCCTAGACTCGGAACCTAACATAGCCGAATCAAACAACTTCATACATCTAATTATTTGAGTTAAATCAAAGCGCCATTTCAAATACAATGATTGCATAATTCCAAGAACGAACCGATTATAAATCTTATTTTATTATTATCACTCAATTGAATGAAATAAACTGTAATGATAATCTTGTTTGAAAAAGTTAAAACCGATTAAATTGAATTAAATTCAGAAGTGAAACGATTTAACCAAGCGTATAACCCTAGAGTAGATTATGCTACGAGCAAGTGGACCTCGATAGACGGAACACATCGTTTCATTACATGAGTTTAATATTGAAGTGTTTGTATGATGACGTGCTAAATTTTCGTTTTCACTCCGTCGGAAATATGACCTACTGATAACATTTACATCGGTACGAAGTAAGCTATGTAAGCTATAACGACCTTTTAAAAGTATCAACTGACACATAAGGTGAATACCTACGATGCTGAGTTCGGAGATGGATAGAATCTCTGAGATAAGTCGGCAAACAAAGAAGGATGAAGTCAGTTAAATGATTTTCCTTCCAGACGTCTTGAAGATATGTCAGGCTAGGCATTCAAATCAATTGACACACTTCAAGAGGCACAGTTTATATATATACATAATGATTGAGTCGTTCTATCAGAAGTTCCTTATGGGATGATGAAATATGATTCACATAAATGTAAAACTATGTCTCAATTAATACCGGTAAGGCACGTCGCCATTATAGCTGATAGGTGATAATGAGTTAAATTGTACCACCATGCGACATTAATTTGCGCAACAAAACACGTATTTAGGACAAGATTGCGTCAGTTACTCTTAGAAAATACCTGTTTACAGCTTGGATTGTGAAATGGTACCGTGGTCGAACATGAGACATTACATCACTAAGAGGGAGAATTTTCCAAATGCAAGAACAGTTTCAATCAACATAGTCATGATCAAAACGTAGCAGAATAACGATGAAAATCAGGTCCCACTAAATTCGAGTGGGAGAGATTTGAACCAGCAACTCAAGTGAATGACATGGTAAATGAGAATGGGAACATTTTCATAATAAATCTAGTGGGAGGAATAAACACTACCACAAGTAATCCCTATTGCTGTTGGGACGAACTAGGAGTGACACAACTACCTATATTACCCATTGTTCCCAGTAGGAATGATCCAACCATACTTGGTTCCAGATCCTAGTGATTAAGGAATGCATCTCTCAAGTAAAACCCCGAGACCAAGAGGTTGTAATAGGAAAGTTATAGGTCAAGGTTCTAGCACTGTTGTTGTTCCCAACAGAGACGATGCTCCGATAAGAAGCATTGTTCCGAGTGGGAGGATTATTCCCAATAGAACTGATGCTACGATGAGAAGCGTTATTCTGAGTGGGAGAAAAGATCAGACTAATAAGTAGGGACTCATAATGCTTAGACGAGAGTCAAAGGCAAGTATCCCATTGAGCAAGGTGAAAACCCTGCTCAAACTATTAGTAAGCACTGGAAAGACCTCAAGTGGAGTAATGGATAGAAATAATAAATGAGAGAGATCGCCTAAATGAAAGCCATTTTAGTCTTTAGTTGATTTACCTTCTAAACATAGGGGCATAAGGATAAGGTGAGCCCTGAAAGAAGGCTCACCACTGATGGAACAAGTCGGAGAACACGACTCATTGCGAATGGTCTTACCCAATGCTCGACGGAGAGGACGTTGATAAGAGAAACTTAATGACTGTGCGTAAACCACGGTTAGGGCCATTCATGGTCCTGGTCGCAAGTCTCGATCACGAGCTTCACCAAAGGATTGTTAAGACCGCATTCCTTCACGGAATCCTGGAGGAAGAGATCTACATGGAGCAACCAGAGGATTTAATTACTCCTGGTAACGAACGTAAAGTTTGTAAACTCCAAAAGGTCCTTCTACGGTCTTATACAGTCGTCACGAAAATCTTACCGCAAATTCCACGAGGAAATCGTAGGAAACGGATTAGTGAGTCTTCACAAGAATCAGTGCATGTATTATAAGACCTCCGAGTCTAAGTATGTCATCTTAACCTAATACGTGGACGACATACTCATTGCCGCAAACCACATGAGTTTCATGAATAAGTCAAAGTCCTGGTTGGCATCTGTATTTGAGATGAAGAACATGGGAGAGGCCATGTATATCTTAGGTATTGAAACAGCCAGAGATCGGGTTACCCGGAGGATATGTCTATCCTAAGAATCTTATATCAACAATCTGTTGAAAATAGGTTCACATTACATAATGCCAAACCCGTGAATACGCCAATGGTATTTTGGTGCACACTGTCGTAACGTGACAACCCCAAGAACCCAGCAGAGCGTGAACAAATGAAGGGTGCAGAGAATTCAAGGGTGGTTGATATTTCGATATACACCGTGCGTTACACACATCCGGATATCAGATCTCAGTGTCACGCCATGGCCTAGTAGCACGTTTCCATTCAGATCCTAGCTATATACATATAAAAGACTGTAAAACGAATAATTCATTTATGAAAGGTACTGCCGACTATGCATCGTGCTATGAGGGCGGGAAGTTAGAATTGCCTGGTTACAGTGACGCTGACCATGGTGGCGATCAGGATGATCGTAAGTTCACAACAGGTGGAGTGGTTCTCCTTGCTAATGCCGCCATTTCATGGACGAGCAAGAAGCAAACTTGTGTCGCGCTGTCTACAATGGAATCGGAATTCGTAGCACTCTCTAAGAATGCACAGGAAGCATTTTGGCTGAAAAGGCTTATTACTGCACTACTAAACGGTGACGTCGCGAGTAGACCTGTGAAGGTGTTCTCTGACTGTCGGGCAGCAATAGCGGCAGTTAAGAATCTGAAGTACCATAGTAGGACCAAACACATTGATGTGAAATATTTCTATGTTAAATCGATGGTAGGAGAAAATATAATCACTATGGAATACTTGTCCACTGATAATATGATTTCGGACCCATTAGCTAAGCCACTACTCAGGGAGTTATTCGAAAAGCATGTAAAACTGCTTGGATTGCGTAGGGTTTAGAAATGGCATGTATCTGTGATAACATTTTGATATTAGAAAGTTACATTTTGTAAGCGAAAGAATTGCAACTGAGTATATGATCAATTGACGTCACAATGTTTTGATTACATCAAATTTACGGTCTATAAACTGAGTTGTAGGAGGACGCAATCCTCTGCCAAAACTATGTCGAAAGTGGGCCTTACCTAGTCACACAGGTACTGTCGTCTTGCGGTGGAGGGAGGCCTCCACTATTCAATGCTGGCTAAGAATCAGGGGGTAAACCTGATTGAGCAAAATGATTATCTATAGTCGAAGTAACTCGACGTGATTCTCGTTCTGCATATCGCCGTGATGAACTTCGTTCGTCATAAATCCACATTCGGGGCCAGATTAAAATCTGTGATAGCATGATTGACATGTCCCATTCCTGTTGACCCAAAAGGTTCATGTATGCTATCAATGCGTGCTTTATACTACCCGTGCCATGTTCGACCACTAGGTCACCGCTTGGTTGTGCTAGGAAGGAATCCTCGTGATTCTGTCGGGCGCAAACTTCTTCACCTCGAGCGTGTGATTGATCCCGGGTGATGGATATACGCCCAATTTGAACCTGTTGACTTCCGAGTCGTTTTATTTTTATTACCCCGTTAATGTTTGTAAATCGAAACTTCAACCCGAACACTTCGCGAAAACACCAACGGTCCAGACGAGGCCGAAGCGCTCGTCCGGCCGAGTCAGACTCACCTAGGTGAGGTCGGGTGGCCACACCCGACCCGATCTCCCCTAGGGGGGATAGGGTTGGCCAACCCTATCCCCCCTAGGAGGGGTTGGGTGGCCTCACCCAACCCCTACCCTTGGGGGTCGGATTTTCCTTCCCCCCAAGGGCCCCGGCACCATTCTCAGACTCCCATACTCGGTTTATTCCGCCAACCTTCTCCGTATCCTAAGGTCTTAATTACGTGTTTAAAGGTTAATTAATTGCGTTTAAAGGTTAACGATGTCATTAAGCCACCTTAATGACACCGTTGCCTATAAATACCACACCTCCACTATTCATTTGATCATCTTGGCAAGTTGGATAATTTTGCTCTGACATATCTCTAGCTTTATCTCTCTAAAAAACCGTATTGACTTAGGCATCGGAGAGGGTTCATCAGGCACCACCCCCCCTCTGTGCCTGGTATTGCCCCTTCTGCAGGGCGAAGGAGAAGAGAAGCTAAGGACGGAAAGACACAAGCTAAGGCAGCACAACCCGAGAGCACCGAACTCGCAATATCTCCAGTGAGGAACGAGACTTGAGTCGACCGCCCGTTGACCCTAGACTCGGAACCTAACACTTGGCGCCGTCCGTGGGTTTCGAATAGAAAGCCTAATTATCACCAGCCAGATGGCAAGCGTATATGTCATTCATGGAGGTTACAGAGCTGGAGGAGAGTCAGCGAATGCTAGAGAAGCGTATATGGCACAGTTAGAGGACCCTAAGCCAAAGGAAGAACAAGCAAAAGAAAAGAGAGAAGATATAATACAATTTTCAAGAAGAGACATGGAGCATGTGTTACCAGACAACAACGATGCCCTAGTCATAACAATGAAGATCACTGATATGGACATTGGAAGAATCCTAGTAGACAGTGGAAGCTCACCCAACATCATTAGCAAGAAAGTCCTCAACATACTGGGAGTAAGGCCAAGTAGCATAAAACAGGTTCAAGATAGATGTCCCATTCTTCAGGAGAGCCAACATACCCACTGGCGGCAGTCACACTACCTGTGACACTGGGTATAGGCCAGAGGCAGTTAAAGATAGATGTCCCATTCTTCATCACAGAAGAAATGGAGGAATACAATGGAGTCCTGGGTACCACTACAATCAACAAGTGGGGTATGGTGCCATCAACACTATATCAGAAAATGAAATTCCCCACAAGCCAAGGAATAGGAGAAGTAAAGGGTAACCAGAAGGTAGCAAGGAAATGTGCAAGGATCGCACTAAGCAAGAAGAAGAAAACAAGAGAGGTCCTACTAATAGATGAGGACCCAAGAGAAGATCACGGAAGACCAGCCCCCATGGAGGAATTAAAAGAAATACTCATAGAAGAACCCGATAGGAAGGCAAAAATCGGGACCGCCTTATCACGGGAAGAGGAAAACCACTTAGTAGCTTTACTAAGGGAATACAAAGATCTGTTCGCTGATGGGTCCGACTATAGTCGTCAGGCCCCGTAACGGCGAGGAAACGGCAAACAGGCCCACCAGTCCCCGAAAGGAAGGTCAAGATGACCTAGGAGAAGGGTCCCGACGAAGGGAGTCCCGACGAGGCAAGGTCCCGACAGAGTCGGTTCCGACAGTGGAGCTGGAAGCTCCCGATGAGAAGCCTTTAAGTAGGCCCCGATGATGAATCCCTGAGAATGAGTGGCCCTGTCACGATGACGAGGGGCCCCGAGCGGTGACACAACGAGATAACTCTGGAGTCCCCGACGGGAGTCGGGACTCGTTATCAGAGGATAAAGATACACGGAGCATGGACGAGATACGCGGGGCATGGCTAAGATACGCGAGATCATGTCCGAGATATGCGGGATATGGGCTAACCACCCCTAACGGTTCGCCAGGTACCTGAGGCATCTCTTTGCCTATAAAAGGGCAGGAGGTCACCTCAGATCACTTACGTTGAGTTGAATATACTATGAGATTATTTTCTTGCCAGTCATACGAAATACTCATTTAAGCATCGGAGAGGGATTCTGGGTCACCGCCCGGTCTATCCCCTCTTGCAGGATTGCGTGGAGCAAAGGAGCTAGGATTGCCGTCAAAGTCCGTACCGGAGTTCCACCGTGATCCAACATTCGCCTGGTCACCAAGCGATATGCCAGGAATATCAGAAGAAGTAATCTCACACAAGCTCAACATAGACGCGGCAACGCGACCAATAACACAAAAAGTAAGGCCAATGGGAGGAAGCAAAAAGATAGCTATCCAGGAGGAAGTAGAAAAGCTATTGAAGGCAAATTTCATCAAGGAGATCAGATTCCAAACATGGGTGGCAAACCCAGTACTGGTAAAGAAGGCGGGGGGAAGTTGGAGAATGTGCATCGATTATCGAGACCTAAACAAAGCATGCCCTAAGGACTCATATCTGCTACCAAGAATAGATCAGTTAGTGGATGCAACATCAGGTCACCAACTAATGAGCTTCATGGATGCATACTCAGGATATAACCAGATAAAAATGGCCCCTGAGGACGCCCCTCACACAGCATTCTACGCTGATAGCGAGATATACCATTACACGGTGATGCCTTTCGGACTCATAAATGCTGGAGCGACATACCAAAGAATGGTCAACAAAATCTTCGGGGACATGATAGGAAAGACAATGGAAGCATATGTGGACGACATGATCGTCAAATCCAAAAAGAAGAAAGACCATGTCGAGAACCTTCGCTCAATGTTTGAGAGGATGAGGCAATACCAAGTCCGCCTAAACCCGAAAAAATGTGCATTTGGGGTACAATCAGGGGAATTTTTAGGATTCATGGTAAGACAGCGAGGCATAGAGGTGAACCCCGAAAAACTACAGGCAATTGAAGAAATGCAGTCACCTACGAAGCACAAAGAGGTTCAACGACTAAACGGGAGGTTGGCAGCTCTTAACAGATTCCTATCCAAAATAGGAGACAAGGCATTACCCTTCTTTGAGGTACTAAGGGCAAACAAGAAATTCGAATGGACACCAAGATGTGAGGAAGCCTTCCAGCAACTCAAACAACACCTAAAGACACTACCACCCCTAGCAAAGCCTACACCAGGGGAGCCCCTCTACCTCTACATCTCCGTGAGCAACGTGGCAGTAAGCTCAGTGCTAATTAAAGAAGAAAACGCTGCACAATTGCCGGTTTACTTCGTAAGCAAAACATTGGCAAAGTACGAAATCAACTACTTGCCAATAGAAAAGTACCTTTATGCACTGATTATATCAGCAAGAAAGTTGAGACCGTATTTTCATGGGCATGAAGTAACAGTCCTCACAGACCAACCATTGAAACACCTCCTCCAAAGACCAGACACATCGGGAAGACTGACCAAATGGGCAATTGAGCTAAGTGAGTTTCGTATTCATTTTGCCCCAAGAACAGCCATAAAGGGGCAGGCTCTAGCAGATTTTATTGCCGAATTCACTGGAATTAATCCAGACGAAGACTTGGGAGAAGTCAAAACTACAAGCGAGGCAAGTAGTAGTCAGGAGAAACAACCAGAAGAATTATGGGAGATGCATACTGATGGGTCATCCAACGGAGGAGGTTCAGGTGCAGGCCTCCTACTATACCCACCAAATAGTGATACACCTCTGCGCTATGCCATGGCACTCACCTTTAAGGCAACGAACAACGAGGCTGAATACGAAGCACTGATAACAGGCCTGAGAATAGCCAAAGGAGTAGGGGCAAAGCATCTAAGAGTTAAGTGCGATTCTCAACTAGTTGTCAATCAAGTGAAAGGAATCTACACTGCAAAGTCCGAAAACATGCAGAAGTACTTGCAGCAAGCCAGGGACTTAATAAAGAGCTTTCAAAGCTTCGACATTGAGTCAGTCCCAAGAGAACAAAACCAAGAGGCAGACGCCTTAAGTAAACTAGCCCTAGGGGTAGAATCAGGCAAAGAAGTTCACTTTGTAGAGCAAAGGATACAATCAGTGATAGAACAAATGGAAGTTCTAGTAATAGATGAAGCAGAGGCCTGGATGACCCCAATGCGTCAATACATCATGGAAGGAAAACTCCCAAAGGATAAGGTAGAGGCCGTCAAGATTGAAAGGATGGCTAGGAATTATGCAGTGATGGATAATGAACTCTACAAGAAAGGGTACTCCACACCCTTCCTCAAATGCATAACATACCCAGAAACAGAGAGAGTACTTGCAGAACTCCATGAAGGAGATGCGGGGTGCCATGAAGGAGCACGATCAATAATCCGAAAGGTCTACAACCTAGGATACTATTGGCCATCAATGAGCAAAGAAGTAGCAGACTTGGTACAAAAATGCGATCACTGCCAAAGGTACTCCAGAAATATAACAGCCCCAGCGGCAAAGCTAAGCTCCATTTCGGGAGCCTGGCCATTCGCGCAGTGGGGGATTGATTTGATAGGCCCCCTACCAAGAACAAAAGGCCAGAAGACTTGCATAATAGTAGCAATAGACTACTTCTCCAAGTGGATAGAAGCAAAGGCAATGGGAAAGACAACAGACGACCAAGTCGTCAATTTCATCCAATCTCACATTGTCTCGAGGTACGGGGTGCCAAAAGCAATAATAAGTGACAATGGCCCACAATTCAAGAACAAGAAACTGCAGTGGTATTGCGAAAGGCTGAATATAGAGCACCGTTTTGCATCAGTAAAGCACCCTCAGACAAACGGGCAAGTAGAGTCGGCAAACAAAATAGTGCTAGATGGCCTAAAGAAACGACTCCATGCTACCAAGGGAAGTTGGGTAGATGAGCTGGAAAATGTTCTATGGGCAGTGCGGACAACACCAAAGATAGCCACAGGAGAAACACCATTTGGCCTAGTATACGGGACCGAAGCGGTGGCACCAGCAGAAATGGCGGTATCATCCCTAAGAACCACGTACTTCGAAGAACACGAAAACAACAAAGCAAGGCTCTTAGACTTAGACCTGGTGGAGGATAAAAGGTGGAATTCAGAAGAAGCACAGGCTCGAATGCGCTTAGTATCCGCAAGATATTACAACCGCCAAGTCAAGGAAAGGCAATTCCACATAGGAGAACTAGTACTCAGAAAGAACGAGTTCTCACACTTAGACCAGGTCAGAAAATTATCTCCAAAATGGGAAGGGCCGTACAAGATAGCATCAGTTCCATACGCAAATGCTTACCGCCTAGAGGATGGGGATGGGTATATCTCCACAAACACCTTCAGTGGGGAACACCTAAAGAAGTACTACGTCTAGGAAGGCGGCACAAGCAAAAGACCATATCCTTGAAGTTATTTCAAGTCATTACATATAATTGTTTAAGTTTTCAAAAAAACAACTTTTGAGAAGGAGAACTCACGAAGTTACCTCAACTCTACAACTATCTTTGATTTCCTCCAAAGGGTGTCTGGATCCCCCCAAGGCACCACATGTGTACATAAAGCCTTGAATACTCCTAATGAAGTAGAAGTTACTCAAAAGTATTTTTTAAAGAAGGTGATGATATAATCATTGAGTTATCCTTACACAGATATGACGTCAAGTCAACAACACCTTCAACGCCACCAAGAGCGTATCTTGAGAGTAGTTCTAAAAAACTACGAACCCTGTGCCCTCCGGGAGCCTATCCCGTGAACAGATTCGACGCCCCCAAGAGCGTATCTTGAGAGTAGTTTTTATACTACGACCCTCGACGCCCCCAAGAGCGTATCTTGAGAGTAGTGTTCATACTACGACCTTCGACGCCCCCAAGAGCGTATCTTGAGAGTAGTTTCTATACTACAACCTTCGACGCACCAAGAGCGTATCTTGAGAGTGGTTTCCAAAAACTACGAATTTCGACGCCCCCAGGAGCGTATCTTGAGAGTAGTGTTCATACTGCGACCTTCGACGCCCCAAGAGCGTATCTTGAGAGAAGTTTCTATACTACGACCTTCGACGCACCAAGAGCGTATCTTGAGAGTGGTTTCCAAAAACTACGAATTTCGACACACCAAGAGCGTATCTTGAGAGTGGTTTCCGAAAACTACGAATTTCGACGCCCCCAGGAGCGTATCTTAGGTAGATTTGCAACCTACTAGATTCGACGCCCCCAAGAGCGTATCTTGAGGTAGAAAAAACACTACCAGATTCGACGCCACCAAGAGTGTATCTTGAGGTAGATTTCAAACTACCAGTTTCGACGCCCACCAGGAGCGTATCTTTGGTCTAACCTGTGCCCTCCGGGAGCCTATCCTGTGAAACGTTAAGTGCCCTCCGAGAGCCAGTCTCGTGAACAGATTTCGACGCCCACCAGGAGCGTATCTTTGGTCTAACCTGTGCCCTCCGGGAGCCTATCCTGCGAAACGTTAAGTGCCCTCCGAGAGCCAGTCTCGTGAACAGATTTCGACGCCAACCAGGAGCGTATCTTTGGTCTAACCTGTGCCCTCTGGTAGCCTATCCTGCGAAACGTTAAGTGCCCTCCGAGAGCCAGTCTCGTGAACAGACTCGACGCCCACCAAGAGCGTATCTTTGGTCTAACAATACCATACATACCATTCAAAGGGTATCAGAAGAGAGCTTTACACCATACTGAGAAGGATCCCATGAGATAGTAATTTCAAAGTAAAGTGCTATGAAGAACACATAATGATTTTTCTTGAATGAAATAACAGGTATGGCATGAAGGAAAACACGAAAAAAGGATAAGTAAAGGAAACACACCAAGGGAAGGGTCAATAACCAAAGAACTACACACTAAGGCACAGGAAGTTATCATGAGAAGAGAGATAATCACCCTGCCATGTACACCATGAGTAAAGACAAGTGTATCAAACAAAGAGGGCAAAATTGGGAAAGGTGGAGTTTCAAACTCTAAAGACAACCGCAACCCACAAACAAAAGCAGTAATAAGAAGACACCACAAGAAGAACCTCAAGTCACAAACTCGCGAGACCACCACAAGAGATAGGTGTACTATTTCCTCATCTTCGCAATATGCCTAACAGCGAAGTCAGACAAATCACCAAGCTGAGAAAAAGGAAAGTCAGGAGCAATCATGTACATACGCTCGAGAATCTCCTTTAAAGAAATACGCTTAGCCACAGAGCAGCGAACATAGATAGCAGCCTGATAAGAGGAAGAAGCCTTATACTCAGCGATAGCACACCCTTTCGCCTCCACACGAAACATCTCCTCAAGGGAAACCAACTCAGCAGCCCGAAGTACTTCATCACGATAAGACCTTTTGTCTCAAGGCCTCAACCTCTTCCTTGAGAAGAGCAATACGACCCTCCAAATCTCGGCACCGCAAATCTGTGATTCGACTATGCTTCAAACAACTAATAAGCTTGGAATTAAGGGAGACACAAGTGTCCTCGTACACCTTTCTCTCCTCAGCAAGGTCAATAACAAGGGTGGACAAATTAACAAGGTCGGCCATACCCTGCAACAAAAACAAAGGATGAGACAGATAACGCACGGAAAAGAAATATGCTAAAGGATAACACGGTTAACAAAAGTTACAGAAGCATAGCGAGCCAACACATCACGAGCCAATTCATAAGTTGCCTCCGACCCTTTAGACGGGTGCACACGATCGGCAGGAGGAACAGCAGACTGCAGAACACGAACTCCAACCTTAGGAGTTAGCAAAGAAGATTGATTGTCAAAACGAGCCCCACGCCCATAATAAGGCGCCCACTCAGACCCAACAATTCCATCAACAGGAGGACGAGACAGCTCCTTCCGACTCAGACGCGGAAGACGAAGTCTACCTATAACAAGGCACAGAGTAAATACCAATATACACTAACGAAACTCAGATATTCGAGGACTCACCAAACAAGGAAGAAGGAAAAGATGGCTCCCGGACCCTCGATTGGGGGGCATCAATATAGAAAGAAGATGGCACCCTAACATCACCACCACCCTTACCTCCAATTAGAGGACACCTCCCCGCACCATAAAAAACCGATCTTTTTGCAATCGAAGGTCCGGTCCAAGAATTAACTACTCCCACCCGTACTGGCCTCTTACTCCTCATCAATCACCGGGGAGTTCTGCTGATCGGAAAAAACACAAGTTTAGCCCAAGGAAAACAGAAAACGGACAGTGGACATAAGATATAAACTCATTTTCCTAAAACGACGAATACAAAGCCAAAAGGTAAGAATAGAAAGACGACAAGGAAGACCCCACAAGCCAACAAACAGAGGCAGGGGGCAAGGGGAGATAGTTATAACCCCCACCATGGAGAGACCCCACTGGCCAACAAACAGGGGCAGGGGGCAAGGGGAGATAGTTATAACCCCCAGCATAGAGAGACCCCACTGACCAACAAGGAGAGGCAGAGGCCAAAGGGAGATAATCATAATCTCAGTATAGAAAACCCCACACGCCAGCAAGCAGAAACACGGGGGCAAAAAGATGAAAAAAGGATGAACCAAACAGGACTATATCGCCACGAAGATCCGCAAATCAAAGATGAGACAAGTAAAGAAACAATCGGTAAGTAGAGAAACTATCGAAGGAGAGGGGGATTACGTCTCCCAAAAGCAATGCTTACACAAAAGAAAAGACACGTACCTCAATGCGACACGCGTCCCAAGAAGCAAGTCCGACCAAGAATCCCACCGTCAAAAAGAAAAGAAGAGAAAAGGACAACGAGAATGAGGTAATCACTTACCCTTTTATAGTACAAAAGATTAGGGTTTTTTCCAAAGCCGCCAAATCGACACCGTTGATTTTTAGAAAGAAAAAATTCAAGGGTCAGATTTAAAAAACTGACACCCCTAGTTCCCATTAACCGTGGTTAAACTCACGCCTACTACAGTTAATATTCTATGGGTATATTTTTTAAGCATCCCATACTTAGAAAAATTTCTAGACCAAAATTAAATTTTTCTCCACTTAGGCAAAATCCCGGCATGAAATTGAGGCATGAGTAACTTATTTGTATTCGTATTGCATCCTTATGCAAGCGTGTATTTTTCGAGTATACGCCTGTAACAAGGATAGATTTATTACTCCCACCTCAGACGGACACGTGCCTAGGAACGTGTCCGTGCTATTCTGACGTTTACAATTCCTCTATCTCATAAGGCAGAGGGCACGGTCAGAGGCACACATCCATGGGTAAGTAAGCATTCAGATGAAAGGTAAAACCCCGGTTTCAAATTGCGCGTGTCATACCATCCTAAAATAGAGTCAATCAAGGGTTAGGCCATTGGTTGACTCGGGGGCATGTGATGGATATACGCCCAATTTGAACCTGTTGACTTCCGAGTCGTTTTATTTTTATTACCCCGTTAATGTTTGTAAATCGAAACTTCAACCCGAACACTTCGCGAAAACACCAACGGTCCGGACGAGGCCGAAGCGCTCGTCCGGCCGAGTCAGACTCACCTAGGTGAGGTCGGGTGGACCAACCCGATCTCCCCTAGGGGAGATCGGGTCGGCCAACCCTATCCCCTCTAGGAGGGGTCGGGTTGCCTCACCCAACCCCTACCCTTGGGGGTCGGATTTTCCTTCCCCCCAAGGGCCCCGGCACCATTCTCCGACTCCCATACTCGGTTTATTCCGCCAACCTTCTCCGTATCCTAAGGTCTTAATTACGTGTTTAAAGGTTAATTAATTGTGTTTAAAGGTTAACGATGTCATTAAGCCACCTTAATGACACCGTTGCCTATAAATACCACACCTCCACTATTCATTTGATCATCTTGGCAAGTTGGATAATTTTGCTCTGACATCTCTCTAGCTTTATCTCTCTAAAAAACCGTACTGACTTAGGCATCGGAGAGGGTTCATCAGGCACCACCCCCCCCTCTGTGCCTGGTATTGCCCCTTCTGCAGGGCGAAGGAGAAGAGAAGCTAAGGACGGAAAGACACAAGCTAAGGCAGCACAACCCGAGAGCACCGAACTCGCAATATCTCCAGTGAGGAACGAGACTTGAGTGACCGCCCGTTGACCCTAGACTCGGAACCTAACACCGGGAGCCTTATGAAGAGGCACCCGAAGTATCCTCATGGACACACAACTCTTACCTAAGATCAAGCTCAATGCTCGCTTCCCGGTGTACGAGCGTAGTGCTGAACAAAAAGGCCCAGTGACCACGTCTTTGGAAACCGGTTGGGTTTGACTAAGGGTATGAGCGATGGGGATTGTCAAGTTCACCTGTAATTCACCGATTCTTGTATTCACTAGGTGGCCACCATCCGGATATTACTTGAAGGTTGTGAATACTTGTACGGATGCCTTGGAGAAGTGTTCCTATGTGGAAACTAGGCGAATGGAGAATTATCACTTGACCTAGGACACAGCGCGGTACAATATATATAAATGTTGTTTATAACAGGCTGATTGGAGAAAAGGGAATTAACATTCCGCGGGCGCTACAACTTCTAACAGATGAGTAGCACGATGTCTGTCGTATCCGCCGGTCGCACGGAAAACCTCATATGAACTATTCGAAATCACGGAGCATATCAAAGGGGAGAAATGTTGATGCGGATTTGGACAACAATACATTAACAGACACCCTCCCATTCCGGCGAGTGGGAGTTGTAAGTATATGGTGATGGGCGCCGTAATTGGTAGCCCATAATATGTATAGTTTACCTAATGAACTTGGGTAAATGTCACAATAGGATAATTGGGCTAGACCCAAATCCCAATTGACATGGGTGGCCCAAAATTGGGCCTCCCCAATTACATAGGCCGGCCGAAATATTTAGGTTGGGTAAATGGACTTTCTTCCACTTTACTCCTCTTATAAATAAGAGGTGTTAGGGAATATTTTATGGTTAATCATAATTCCCTCACAAGAGAGTTTTAGAGAGAAAAACCCTCCTCCCACACCAAGCATAGTTTCGGCCGAACCATTCCTTACACCAAGGGTGTGCCAAATTGCTTTCGAGCAAACTCTTCAGAGATCTGTCCCTATGCCAAGAATCGATCAGAGGCTTTGCTGTGGAGCTGCACCACGTAGGGCTTCTCTAATAAGAACCTCTACGGGTCCCAACCGGAGGATCGCGAACTCCCTATCGAGAAGATCTTGGGTCTACAGTTACTCTTAAAGGTATGTGTGAAACTTCTGCTGCGTAATTGATATTACTAGTATGTACCTTGTTTATAGTATCCGTAGTGATTACTCCCCGTAATCTAACAAATTGATGTTCATGATATTCAAGAAAAGGGTGATATTTATCAAAATCAAACATTGGATTGTAGATCTTATTAAAATTTGATCTTAAAATTTTGAGCACTTGTTCCTAATTTTGTGTTCTTGGCCGAAAACCCTAGTAATTTACAAGGTAGAATTTTTAATTTCTTGGTCACCAAGTAAGTAAATTCGGCCGAAAATTTCAAAATAATTTTGTTTAACATATTAATTTTTAATCTAGATAACAATATATCCATAATTGGGAACATTAGAATAGATTCATATTAATATATAGAAATATATATAACTATCAATATATCTAGGTATTTAAATAGGTTAAAGATATTATTGATAGATTTTAGTTACCTAAAAGATTGAGAAAATATATTGTTAATATTTATTTCCCTATTTAAGATATTGACAATAAATAATATATATATTTATAGATGTGTATCGATTATTACACACACACACACACGCACATATATATATATATATATATATATATATATATATATTTTGATTTAGTCTTATAGATAGAATCTTGGCAATAAATATATATATGTTTTTAATATGGCTGATATATATATATATATAATATTGGAAATTATTTTATATAATTAATGTTACTTGGTGGCTAAGTTAAATATTTTTGGACTTTAAAACCATACTTGGGCCACAAGTAAACATTTTGGCCCAACCTTTTAAATTTTAATTATTGGGCCGGTCCAATATGTCAAACCGGGACGAATTAAAACCGAACCATATTTTCTCAATCAGTTCGACCTAAACGGGTCGGGTCGGACCGGGGTAACTAAGTGGATCTAACCAAACCGGTTTTGTGTGTTGAACCGAACCGAACTATATTTTATTTGGACCGGTTCGGACCGAACCGGATTTTTTTATTATCGGACCGAACCGAACCGGTTTATACCGAACCGGACCCAAACCGGAATTTCTGGACCGAACCGGACCAAATCGAAATGAAATTGACTGAACCGAACCATATTTTCAAAACTGAAATCATGTCAATTAAGATAGGGAGGTCAAGTTTTAAAATCCAAATGTTTTGAACCTTAATTGGCCTACACAGTGCTCAAGGTTTGCTGACATTTATGTCTTGTTTCGATTATGGGGATGGATCTCGGAGATACATGTTTTGAGACTGGTTAAATTAGTGGGCTGGAATGAAATTGTTTATAATTCAATATATGTTTATGCATGATTAGAAATGTTGTCTTGACTGAGTCAAGCTAGCTGCATATTACATATTGTGGGCAGAGCCCTTGTTAAATATATGGAATGCATGCGCACTAGGATAGACATGCTGTGATAGTTAGAAATGCCTAGGATTCATGTCTAGAATGTTGCGTGATTGAATATAAGCATGAATTTCAAATCAGCCCCTAATGTTTAAAATTATTTTAAAATCGAAAACCAGTCGCCAAATGTGTATGATGGATATGAATGTTCCATGTTTGACATGTATGCTAGAATGTTGAGGATGTAGTTGCATTTGTTAATTTACTTGGGAAGTAGAATTATACATGCAAGCGTGAGTTCCTTGGAATATCAGACGCATGACGCGTAAGCATGAGTGTGGTTTTTATGATGAATGTTACTAGCGTATGATAATTTACATGGATAGTAGAATTATATATGCATGAGTGAATTCATCGGAATATTTTTCCAAAATTAAAAAAAGGGCCTTGGGAAAGCCAAGATCGGGTATGCTTGTTTTAAAATTCCCGTTCCGATAATTTGCGATTAAAACCGTTTTAAAAGACTGATCTATTGGATGGAAGACGACGATAATGTGAACTCTTTCACAGCCATCTTACATTGGTTTACTGGTGGTCGGTTGGTTTAGATGACTGAGGAATCATTATTTGTCGGATTTCTTCTTAATAGATATATGTGTGCAATTCTTTCTCAAAATGTATTGTTTCCCTGATTTTTGCATAATCATCAATGTGTTAGTATGAATTGGTTGATTTAAGTGTGATTCGATTTTCCTCGCGATCTTGATGGTATGAATCATGATGAATAAAAGAAGTACGTATTGAAATCTCTACTACGATTCCGAAAAGTGGAGAGGACAACTACGGATGAATATAGTAGTCTGTATGATTTTGACAATGAGAGACAAATAATTTGTTTCACCAAGCATGGGAGTAGGTTCTTTGGTGATCTGAAGGCGTATGTGGTGATACATTCAACCTTGGTAAAAGTGAGATGAAGAAGACTTCTATTGCAACCAAGTAATGTTGCAGCTTAGTATCCCTTTGCATCCGCCTCGGTGGAAGCAGGGATGCACAAGCTAAATGTTTCGGTTAAACGTGATGATCTTCTATCTTTCCATGGACGCTGGTGTAAAAGCTGCTCAAGACCTTCATAATGAAAGGTCAACATGGAAAGGATGTATATGGTTTTTTTTTGATATATTTACATTGCTTTCGCAAGTTCGGACCGGGAGCGTTAAGGTTAAAGTCCTCCCCAAGGAGGCGTCTCCGGCGAGTTTCGACCTCGGGTCGCCCACGGGGAACACAACTCGCTTTACCAGTTGGTCCAAACAACCTTGGGTAAGGATGAATATGGTTGCCTGATGTTGATAGGACTCAATGACCTTGAGCCTAATCAAGTACAGTAACCACAGCAGTAAAAGGGAAACCTTCTCTGCTCACCATACTGGGTTCGAAAGAATTCAACCATGATCCACATAGCATGAAGAGAACAGGACCGAATAGATCCTATACGATAATACAGAGGGTTAAACCTCGTTGATAAAGTGCGTACCTAATACGCCTCGTATATCATGAGAATAAAGCTGTAAAATGTTTTATATGGACACAAATCATTTGATGTGATTCACTCGTGAATCTACTCATATGTAATGTCTGATGGGTTTCGCTATGGCCGTTAGGCCCTTCAACGACGAGTAAACGGTGAATAGGCCCACTGGGCCCTAAGAAGAGGTCAGGAAGACCAATGCGGGAGGGTCCCGATGAGAGGAGTCCCGATGGTGAAGGGTCCCGACAAGGTTGGCCCCGATATGCGAGCTGGACGCTCCCGATGAGATGCCTTTAAGTAGGCCCCGATGAGATGCCTTTAAATAGGCCCCGATGATGAATCCCTGAGAATGTTGGCCCTGTCATGATGACGAGGGGCCCCGAGCGGTGACACAATGAGATAACTCTGGAGTCCCCGATACTGGTCGGGACTTGCTATCAGAGGTTGAGGCCGAGATACGCGGAGCGTGGCCGAGATAGACGAGATCATGGCCAAGATAGGCGGGATCGTGGCCGAGATAAGCGGATCGTGGCCGAGATAGGCAGGATCGTGGCCGAGATAAGCGGAACGTGGGCTAACCGCCCCAGCGGTTCACTAGGTAACTGAGGTAGCTCTTCACCTATAAAAGGGCAGAGGTTACCTCAGATCGAGATACGTTTTCCAATACTGAGACTCTTGCTTGCCAGTTTATTGAGATAATTGAGATACTCATTTAAGCATCGGAGAGGGATTCTGGGTCACCGCCCGGTCTATTCCCCTCTTGCAGGATTGCGTGGAGCGAAGGATTTCAGATCGCCGTCAAGACCGTACCGGAGTTCCAACCGTGATCCGACATTGGCGCTGTCTGTGGGAATCGCAACGAAAAGCAACAATGACCTCTACTCGTTCAATGGTGGCTGGCAAGCAGAGAAAGCAAGGACAATCTGGTGGTTCCCGTTACCTGCCGGAACTCTGAATTCGCCACCGGAGCGTGCTGAGGACCAAAATATCCCTGCTGAGGTTTCCCGGACAGGGGGGCACAACGAAGTCCCCGAGGATACTGCTCGACATCAAGAGAATAGGGAGGAGGATGCTCCTCCAAATGCGGACCTGGCAAAGGCCATGGCAGATGCCATGCCGATGTTCCTAGAGGCCATGGAGGCTCTCCTAGAGCAAAGAGAGGCTGCCAAGAGGCAGGAGGAGGTGCTTCCACCGCGGGAGGTTCAGAATCCACAGGAGACCCGACCGAGAAACCAGGAGAAGGGCAAGGAACCCGCTCAGTCGGAGCGATTTGTGATCGATGGGCCAGGACCAGTGCAGCACAGGACCATTCCCCTTAATGGTCCCATAACCCCCGACCAGGTGGTAAAGATCGTGAACATCTGCATGGGGGACCAGAAGCCGATGATGTCGGAACTGAGGGATCGATCCACTCATCCCTTTGTTCCCCGATTGTTAGACACCCTCGCCCCGCCAGGGCTGGGTATCCCCACGATTAAGGAGTATGATGGAGAAGGAGATCCAGTTCGTCATGTCCAGAAGCATCTCATGGCCTGTCTAGGTAGGGCCCCGAATGACGATATTGTGTGTGTGTTGTTCCCAGGTACACTTGGTGAGAGGGCCCTGACGTGGTTCTTCAGCTTGCCCCCAGGATGCATTTCCAGCTGGGCCGACATGCACGACCGTTTTATTCAGCAGTATCAGGGTCGTCGGCGCCTCTTGAAGAGCGTGAGGTCCTGGCCCAGGTGGTGCAGAGGCCCGACGAATCGCTGGCGCATTATTACTAGCGGTACACTGCTAGTGTGGCGGAGATCGATGAGGAGATATCGGAAGGAGAGACTATTCGCACCTTCCTTCGGAACCTGACAGCCCCCTATGGTTCCGACCTGATGCACAGCGTGGCTGAAAAGGCTGTGTGGAACATGGAAGCACATCAAAAGAGGGTGAAGCAGCAAATCGATGTGCAGGAGTCGAAGATAGCTGGTGGAGAGCTTGATCCTCCGAAGTCCAATAAAGGAAAGCAGTCGCTCAAGCCATTGGATGACCATAAGCAGAAGGATAAATCTGAAGGTAGTCGGAGTCGAGGTCGTTCTGATCGAAGGGAGGACAGACGTCTCCCGAGGAAGGACAAGCGGGAGGACTACCACATCCCTCTGAATAGCTCCATGGCGGAGGTTTTAATTGATGGATATACGCCCAATTTGAACCCGTTGACTTCCGAATCGTTTCATTTTGATCACCCCGTTGATGATTGTAAATCGAAACTTCAACCCGAACACCCCGCGAAAACACCAACGGTCCGGACGAGGCCGGAATACTCGTCCGGACAAGTTAGATTCACCTAGGTGAGGTCGGGTGGCCACACCCGACCTCCCCTAGGGGAGATCGGGTCAGCCAACCCGATCTCCCCTAGGGGAGATAGGGTTGGCCAACCCTATCTCCCCTAGGAGGGGTTGGGTGGCCACCCCCAACCCCTACCCTTGGGGGTCGGATTTTTCTCCCCCCCCCCCCCCAAGGGCTCCGACACCGCTTTGAGACTCCCATACTCGGTCTATTTCCGCCAACCCTTTCCGTACCCTAAGGTCTTAATTACGTGTTTAAAGGTTAATTAACTGTGTTTAAAGGTTAACGATGTCATTAAGCCACCTTAATGACACCGTTGCCTATAAATACAACCCATCCACTATTCATTTGATCATCTTGGCAAGTTGCATAATTTTGCTCTGACATCTCTCTAGCTTTATCTCTCTAAAACCGTATTGACTTAGGCATCGGAGAGGGTTCATCAGGCACCACCCCCCCTCTGTGCCTGGTATTGCCCCTCTTGCAGGGCGAGAAGAGAAGAGAAGCCAAGGACGGAAGGATACAAGCTAGGACAGCACAACCCGAGAGCACCGAATCCGCAACATCTCCAGTGAGGAACGAGACTTAAGTCGACCGCCCGTTGACCTTAGACTCGGAACCTAACACTTGGCGCCGTCCGTGGGTTTCGAAAGCCTAATTATCACCAGCCTGATGGCAAGCGTATATGTCATTCATGGAGGTTATGGAGCTGGAGGAGAGTCAGCGAATGCTAGAGAAGCGTATATGGCACAGTTAGAGGACCATAAACCAAAGGAAGAAGAAGCAGAAGGAAAGAGAGAAGATATAATACAATTTTCAAGAAGAGACATGGAGCATGTGTTACCAGACAACAAGGATGCCCTAGTCATAACAATGAAGATCACTGATATGGACATTGGAAGAATCCTGGTAGACAGTGGAAGCTCACCCAACATCATTAGCAAGAAAGTCCTCAACATACTGGGAGTAAGGCCAAGTAGCATAAAACAGGTTCACTCCCCCTTGGTGGGATTTTCAGGAGAGCCAACATACCCACTGGGGGCAGTCACACTACCTGTGACATTGGGCATAGGCCAGAGGCAGTTAAAGATCGATGCCCCTTCTTCATCAAAGAAGAAATGGAGGAATACAATGGAGTCCTGGGTACCACTACAATCAACAAGTGGGGTATGGTACCATCAACACTACATCAGAAAATGAAATTCCCCACAAGCCAAGGAATAGGGGAAGTAAAGGGTAACCAGAAGGTAGCAAGGAAATTTGCAAGGATCGCACTAAGCAAGAAGAAGAAAACAAGAGAGGTCCTACTAATAGATGAGGACCCAAGAAAAGATCACGGAAGACCAGCCCCCATGGAGGAATTAAAAGAAATACTCATAGAAGAACCCGATAGGAAGGCAAAAATCGGGACCGCCTTATCTCAGGAAGAGGAAAACCACTTAGTAGCTTTACTAAGGGAATACAAGGATCTGTTCGCCTGGTCACCAAGCAATATGCCTGGAATATCCGAAGAAGTAATCTCACACAAGCTCAATATAGACGCGGCAACGCGACCAATAACACAAAAGGTAAGACCAATGGGAGGAAGCAAAAAGATAGCTATTCAGGAAGAAGTGGAAAAGCTATTGAAGGCAAATTTCATCAAGGAGATTAGATTCCAAACATGGGTGGCAAACCCAGTACTGGTAAAGAAGGCGGGGGGAAGTTGGAGAATGTGCATCGATTATCGCGACCTAAATAAAGCATGCCCTAAGGACTCATATCCACTACCAAGAATAGATCAGTTAGTGGATGCAACATCAGGTCACCAACTAATGAGCTTCATGGACGCATACTCAGGATATAACCAAATAAAAATGGCCCCTGAGGACGCCCTCACACAGCATTCTACGCTGATAGCGAGATATACCATTACACGGTGATGCCTTTCGGACTCATAAATGCTGGAGCGACATACCAAAGAATGGTCAACAAAATCTTCGGGGACATGATAGGAAAGACAATGGAGGCATACGTGGACGACATGATCGTCAAATCCAAAGAGAAGAAAGACCATGTGGAGAACCTTCGCTCAACGTTTGAGAGAATGAGGCAATACCAAGTCCGCCTAAACCCGAAAAAATGTGCATTTGGGGTACAATCAGGGAAGTTTTAGGCTTCATGGTAAGTCAGCGGGGCATAGAGGTAAACCCCGAAAAACTACAGGCAATTGAAGAAATGCAGTCACCTACGAAGCACAAAGAGGTTCAACGACTGAACGGGAGGTTGGCAGCTCTTAACAGATTCCTATCCAAAATAGGAGACAAGGCATTACCCTTCTTTGAAGTACTAAGGGCAAACAAGAAATTCGAATGGACACCAAGATGTGAAGAAGCCTTTCAACAGCTCAAGCAACATCTAAAGACACTACCACCCCTAGCAAAGCCTACACCAGGGGAGCCCCTCTACCTCTACATCTCCGTGAGCAACGTGGCAGTAAGCTCGGTACTAATAAAAGAAGAAAACGCTGCACAATTGCCGGTATACTTCGTAAGCAAAACATTGGCAAAGTATGAGATCAACTACTTGCCAATAGAAAAGTACCTCTATGCACTAATTATATCAGCAAGAAAGTTGAGACCATATTTTCATGGGCATGAAGTACCAGTCCTCACAGACCAACCATTGAAACACCTCCTCCAAAGACCAGACACATCGGGGAGACTGACCAAGTGGGCAATTGAGTTAAGTGAGTTTCGTATTCACTTTGCCCCCAGAACAACTATAAAAGGGCAGGCTCTAGCAGATTTTATTGCCGAATTCACCGGAATTAATCCAGATGAAGACTTGGGAGAAATAAAAAATACAAGGGAGGCGAGCAGTAGTCAGGAGAAACAACCAGAAGAGTTATGGAAGATGCATACTGATGGGTCGTCCAACGGGGGAGGTTCAGGCGCAGGCCTCCTACTATACCCACCAAATAGCGATACACCTCTGCGCTATGCCATGGCACTTACCTTTAAGGCAACGAACAATGAGGCTGAATACGAAGCGCTGATAACAGGCTTGAGAATAGCCAAAGGAGTAGGGGCAATGCACCTAAGAGCTAAGTGTGATTCTCAACTAGTTGTCAATCAAGTGAAAGGAATCTACACTGCAAAGTCTGAAAACATGCAGAAGTACTTACAACAACCCAGGGACCTAATAAAGAGCTTCCAAAGCTTCGACATTGAGTCAGTCCCAAGAGAACAAAACCAAGAGGCGGACGCCTTAAGCAAACTAGCCCTAGGGGTAGAAGCAGGCAAAGAGGTTCACTTTGTAGAGCAAAGAATGCAATCAGTGATAGAACAAGTGGAGGTTCAATACATCATGGAAGGAAAACTCCCAAAGGATAAAGTAGAGGCAGTCAAGATAGAAAGGATGGCTAGAAATTATGCAGTAATGGATAATGAACTCTACAAGAAAGGGTACTCCACACCCTTCCTCAAATGCATAACATACCCAGAAACAGAGAGAGTACTTGCAGAACTCCATGAAGGAGATGTGGGGTGCCATGAAGGAGCACGATCAATAATCCGGAAGGTCTACAACCTAGGATACTATTGGCCATCAATGAGCAAAGAAGCAGCAGACATGGTGCAAAAATGTGATCACTGCCAAAGGTACTCCAGAAATATAACAGCCCCAGCAGCAAAGCTAAGTTCCATCTCGGGAGCTTGGCCATTCGCACAGTGGGGGATCGATCTGATAGGCCCCCTACCAAGAACAAAAGGCAGAAAACTTGCATAATAGTAGCAATAGACTATTTCTCCAAATGGATAGAAGCAAAGGCAATGGGAAAGACAACAGACGAGCAAGTCGTTAACTTCATTCAATCTCACATTGTCTCGAGGTACGGAGTCCCAAAGGCAATAATAGGTGATAATGGCCCACAATTCAAGAGCAAGAAACTGCAATGGTATTCATAAGGCTGAATATAGAGCACCGCTTCGCATCAGTAAAGCACCCTCAGACAAATGGGCAAGTAGAGTCGGCAAATAAAACAGTACTAGACGGCCTAAAGAAACGACTCCATGCTACCAAGGGAAGTTGGGTAGATGAGCTGGAAAATGTTCTATGGGCAGTGCGGACAACACCAAAGATAGCCACAGGAGAAACACCATTTGGCCTGGTATACGGGACCGAAGCGGTGGCACCAGCAGAAATGGCGGTATCATCACTAAGAACCACGTACTTTGAAGAGCATGAGAACAACAAAGCAAGGCTCTTAGACTTAGACATGGTGGAGGATAAAAGATGGAATTCAGAAGAAGCACAGGCACGAATGCGCCTTGTATCCGCAAGATATTACAACCGCCAAGTCAAGGAGAGGCAATTCCACATAGGAGAACTAGTGCTCAGAAAGAACGAGTTCTCACATTTAGACCAAGTCAGAAAATTATCTCCAAAATGGGAAGGGCCATATAAGATAGCATCAGTTCCATACGCAAATGCTTACCGCCTAGAGGATGGGGATGGGTATATCTCCACAAACACCTTCAGTGGGGAACACCTAAAGAAGTACTACGTCTAAGAAGACAGCACAAGCAAAAGACCATATCCTTGAAGTTACTTCAAGTCATTACATATAATTGTTTAAATTTTCAAAAACAACTTTTGAGAAGGAGAACTCATGAAGTTACTCCAACTCTACAACTATCTTTGATTTCCTCCAAAGGGTGCCTTGATCCACCCAAGGCATCCCTTGTGTACATAAAGCCTTGAATGCTCCTAATGAAGTAGAAGTTACTCAAAAGTATTTTTTAAAGAAGGAGATGATATAATCATTGAGTTATCCTTACACAGATAGGACGTCAAGTCAACAACACCCTCAACGCCACCAAGAGCGTATCTTGAGAGTAGTTCCAAAAACTACGAAACCTGTGCTCTCCGGGAGCCTATCCCGCGAACAGATTTGACGCCCCCAAGAGCGTATCTTGAGAGTAGTTTTTATACTACGACATTCGACGCGCCCAAGAGCGTATCTTGAGAGTAGTTTTTACACTACGGCCCTCGACGCCCCCAAGAGCGTATCTTGAGAGTAGTTTTCATACTACGACCTTCGACGCCCCCAAGAGCGTATCTTGAGAATAGTTTCTATACTACGACCTTCGACGCACCAAGAGCGTATCTTGAGAGTGGTTTCCAAAAACTACGAATTTCGACGCCCCCAAGAGTGTATCTTGAGATTAGTTTCTAAAACTACGACCTTCGACGCCCCCAGGAGCGTATCTTGAGGTAGAAAAAACACTACCAGATTCGACGCCCCCAAGAGCGTATCTTGAGGTAGATTTCAAACTACCAGTTCGACGCCCACCTAGAGCGTATCTTTGGTCTAACTACTGGTGCCCTCCGGGAGCGTATCTCGTGAACAGTTTCGACGCCCTCCGGGAGCGTATCTCGTGAACAGATTCAACGCCCACCTAGAGCGTATATTTGGTCTAACTACTGGTGCCCTCCGGGAGCGTGTCTCGTGAACAGTTTCGACGCCCTCCGGGAGCGTATCTCGTGAACAGATTCAACGCCCACCTAGAGCGTATCTTTGGTCTAACTACTGGTGCCCTCCGGGAGCGTATCTCGCGAACAGTATTAACCGCCCACCTAGAGCGTATCTTTGGTCTAACTACTGGTGCCCTCCGGGAGCGTATCTCGTGAACAGTATTCAACGGCCACCAAGAGCGTATCTTTGGTCTAGCAACACCATACATACCATTCAAAGGGTATTAGAAGATCATTACACCATACTAAGAAGGATCCCATGAGAAAGTAATTTAAAAGTAAAGTGCTATGAAGAACACATAATGTTTTTTCTTGATGTAATAGCAGGCATGGCATGAAGGAAAACACAAAAGAAGGATAAGTAAAGGAAACACACCAAGAGAAGGGTCCATAACCAAAGAACTACACACTAAGGCACAGGGAGATATCATGAGAAGAGAGATAATCACCCTACCATATATACCATGAGTAAAGACAAGTGTATCAAACAAAGACGGCAGAACTAGGAAAGGTGGAGTTTCAAACTCTAAGAAGAACCTCAATCCACAAACTCGCGAGACCACCACAAGAGATAGGTGTACTACTTCCTCATCTTAGCAATATGCATAACAACGAAGTCAGACAAATCACCAAGCTGAGAAAAAGGAAAGTCAGGAGCAATCATGTACATACTCTCGAGAATCGCCTTTAAAGAAATACGCTTAGCCACAGAGCAGCGAACATCAATAGCAGCCTGATAAGAGGAAGAAGCCTTATACTCAGCGATAGCACACCCTTTCGCCTCTACACGAAACATCTCCTCAAGGGACACCAACTCAGCAGCCCGAAGTACTTCATCGCGATAAGACCTTTATCTCAAGGCCTCAACCTCTTCCTTGAGAAGGGCAATACGACCCTCCAAATCTCGGCACTGCAAATCTGTGATACGACTACGCTCCAAACAACTAATAAGCTTGGAGTTAAGGGAGACACAAGTGTCCTCATGCACCTTTCTCTCCTCAGCAAGATCAATAACAAGGGTGGATAAATTAACAAGGTCGGCAATACCCTGCGACAAAAACAAAGGATGAGACATATAAAGCAAAAATGAAATGTCCTAAAGGGTAAACACGGCTAAGAAGAGTTACAGAAGCATAGCGAGCCAACACATCATGAGCCAATTCATAAGCTGCCTCCGACCCTTTAGAAGGGGACACACGATCGGCAGGAGGAACAGCAGACTGCAGAACACGAACTCCAACCTCAGGAGTCTGTAAAGAAGATTGATTGTCAAAACGAGCCCCACGCCCATAGTAAGGCGCCCACTCAGACCCAACAATACCATCAACAGGAGGACGAGACAGTTCCTTTCGACTCAGACGCGGAAGACGAAGTCTACCTACAGCAAGATACGGAGTAAACACCAACATACACTAAAGAAACTCAGACATTCGAGGACTTACCAAACAAGGAAGAAGGAAAAGATGGCTCCCGGACCCTCGATTGGGGGGCATCAATATAGAAAGAAGATGGTACCCTAACATCACCACCACCCTTACCTCCAATAAGAGGACACCTCCCCGCACCATAAAAAACCGATCTTTTCACAATCGAAGGTCCGGTCCCGGAGTTAACTTCCCCCACCCGTACTGGCCTCTTACTCCTCATCAATCACCGGGGAGTTCTGCTGATCGAAAAAACGCAAGCTTAGCCCAAGGAAAACAGAAAGCGGACAGTGGGCATAAGATAAAACTCATTTTCCTAAAACGACGAATACAAAGCCAAAAGGTGAGAATAGAAAAATTACATGGAAGACCCCACAGGCCAACAAGCAGGGGCCGGGGGCAAGGGGGATAGTTATAACCCCCAGTATTAAGAGACCCCACTGGCCAATAAGAAGGGGCCGGGGGTAAGGGGGGATAGTTATAACCCCCAGTATAAAGAGACCCCACTGGCCAATAAGCAGAGGCAGGGGGCAAGGAGAGATAGTTATAACCCCCAGCATAGAGGGACCCCACTGGCCAACAAGCAGAGGCAGTGGACAAAGGGAGACAATCATAATCTCAGTATAGAAGACCCCACACGCCAGCAAGCAGAAACACGGGGGCAAGAAGATCAAAAGAGGATGAACCAAATAGGACTATATCACCATGAAGACCCACAAATCAAAAACGAGACAAGTAAAGAAACAGCCGAGGGAGAGACGGGATTATATCTCCCAAAAACAACACTTACACAAAGCAAAAGGCACGTACCTCAATACGACACGCGTCCCAAGAAACGAATCCAACCAAGGATCATAACCGACTAAAAGAAAAGGGAAAGGAAAAAGGACAATGAGAATGAGGTAATCACTTACCCCTTTTATAGTACAAGAGAATAGGGTTTTTTCTAAAATCGCCAAATCGAGACCGTTGATCTTTAGAAAGGAAAAATTCAAGGGTCAGATTTAAAAACTGATACCCCTAGTTCCCATTAACCGTGGTTCAACTCACACCTACCACAGTTAGTATTCTATGGGTATATTTTTAAGCATCCCATACTTAGAAAATTTTTTGACCAAAATTAAATTTTTCTCCACTTAGATAAATCCCGGCATGAAATTGAAGTATGAATCGCTTAGCTGTATTCGTATTGCATCCCTATGCGAGCGTGTATTCTTCGAGTATACGCCCGTAGCTAGAATAGATTTATTATTTCCACCTCAGACGGACGCGTGCTTAGACACGTGTCCGTGCTATTCTAACGTTTACAATTCCTCTATCTTATAAGGCAGGGGGCAGAGTTAGAGGCACACATCCATGGGTAAGTAAGCATTCAGATGAAAGGTAAAATCCCGGCTTCAAATTGCGCGTGTCATACCATCCTAAAATAGAGTCAATCAAGGGTCAGGCCATTGGTTGACTCGGGGACATGTGATGGATATACGCCCAATTTGAACCCGTTGACTTCCGAATCGTTTCATTTTGATCACCCCGTTGATGATTGTAAATCGAAACTTCAACCCGAACACCCCGCGAAAACACCAACGGTCCGGACGAGGCCGGAATACTCGTCCGGACAAGTTAGATTCACCTAGGTGAGGTCGGGTGGCCACACCCGACCTCCCCTAGGGGAGATCGGGTCAGCCAACCCGATCTCCCCTAGGGGAGATAGGGTTGGCCAACCCTATCTCCCCTAGGAGGGGTTGGGTGGCCACCCCCAACCCCTACCCTTGGGGGTCGGATTTTTCTCCCCCCCAAGGGCTCCGACACCGCTTTGAGACTCCCATACTCAGTCTATTTCCGCCAACCCTTTCCGTACCCTAAGGTCTTAATTACGTGTTTAAAGGTTAATTAACTGTGTTTAAAGGTTAACGATGTCATTAAGCCACCTTAATGACACCGTTGCCTATAAATACAACCCATCCACTATTCATTTGATCATCTTGGCAAGTTGCATAATTTTGCTCTGACATCTATCTAGCTTTATCTCTCTAAAACCGTACTAACTTAGGCATCGGAGAGGGTTCATCAGGAACCACCCCCCCCCCCTCTGTGCCTGGTATTGCCCCTCTTGCAGGGCGAGAAGAGAAGAGAAGCTAAGGACGGAAGGATACAAGCTAGGACAGCACAACCCGAGAGCACCGAATCCGCAACATCTCCAGTGAAGAACGAGACTTAAGTCGACCACCCGTTGACCCTAGACTAGGAACCTAACATTAATGGTGATGGATCGACAGGGTATCTCCAGGTACCCACCCGAAGAAAGAAGGAGAGTTTTTGGGATCCCGCACCGATCGTTACTGTCGGTTCCACCGCGCCAGCGGTCACGACACTAACCATTGTCGGGAGTTAAAGAAGAAGATTGAAAAGCTGATCCAGAAGGGGAAGCTTAAGGAGTTTGTGGCTGAGAGGCGGTGTCGTTCACGCTCCCGATCTCGATCGCGGTCCCGTTCCCAATCCCGCGATCAGTCCCCGAAGAAAAAGAAATCGGAGCCAGAGTCTTCTTGTGCCCGTAAGGAGAAGCGGGGCACCATCAATGTGATTCACGGAGGATTTTCCGCAGGAGGTGACACCACGGCCTCTCGGGAGGTCTATGCCTCTAGAATTTCTGCTGCTGTGGTGTTGGGCAAGAGGTCCCGATCCTGGACCGCGAAGGAAGATATGGTGATTTCCTTTTCAGCGGAGGACCTGATAGGATTGGAGACTCCACATGATGACGCTTTGGTCGTGACCCTAGACGTGGATGGGTACGAGATGAAGCGAATTTTGATCGACGGAGGGAGCTCCTCCGATATTCTGTTTATTGACGCGCTGGAGGCCATGGGGAAAACGAAGAAGGACTTGAAGGAGGTGAACTTCCCGATGGTTGGATTCTCTGGTATTACCTCCTATCCGCTGGGAATGATCACCTTACCAGTGGAGTTCGGTAGCGGGTGGAAAGCGGAAAGGAGAAATGTGGACTTCGTGGTGGTTGAGTCCACGGGAACTTATAATGCGATTATCGGGAGAACCACCATCAACCCCCTGATGGCAGTCGCCTCGACTGTTCACCACAAGATGAAGTTCCCGACTGACCACGGAGTCGGGGAGGCTAAGGGCGACCAGGTGGCTTCCAGGAAGTGCTATGTTAATGCCACCCGAAGGAAGAGACGGGAAGCTATGACTATCCTCCAGACCGATGCTGATCCCTGAGAGGAGTTTGGGCGTCCCGCCCCTATGGAGGATTTGAAGGAGGTCGAGATTGACGGACCTCAGAGGAAGGTGAAAATCGGGTCCGCCTTGTCCGACGAGAGGGCCTGAGAACTGATTGAGCTGTTGAAAGAGTTCAAGGAGCTGTTTGCCTGGTCCCCGAGTGACATGCCAGGAATCAGCCCCGATGTGATTGAGCATGAGTTGAAGATTGATCCCGCGATCAAGCCTATCGCGCAGAAAAGGCGTCTGATGGGCGCGGACAAGAGGATCGCGATCCAGCAGGAGGTGGGCAGGTTGCTCGATGCTGGATTCATCAAAGAGCTCCGATTCCAGACTTGGGTTGCCAACCCGGTTCTGGTGAAGAAGAGCAATGGGAAATGGCGGATGTGTGTTGATTTCCGCGACTTGAATAAGGCTTGCCCGAAGGACTGTTACCCGCTTCCGAGAAACGACCAGTTGGTGGACGCTACGTCGGGACATGAATTGCTGAGCTTCATGGATGCTTATTCGGGCTATAATCAGATCAAGATGGCTAAGGAGGATGCCCCTCACACTGCCTTTTATGCCGATAGTGACATCTATCACTACGATGTCATGCCCTTCGGATTGATCAATGCAGGGGCAACTTATCAAAGGATGGTGAACAAGCTGTTCGGTAATATGATGGGGAAAACCATGGAGGCTTATGTGGATGATATGCTGGTGAAGTCCCGACAGGCTGAGGATCATGTTCACAACTTAGCCACGGCGTTTGAGAGGATGAGGCTTCATCAGGTTCGCTTGAACCCGACCAAATGTGCTTTCGGAGTGCACTCGGGGAAGTTTTTGGGCTTTATGGTAAGCCAGAGGGGAATTGAGTTGAACCCCGAGAAGCTAAGGGAAATTGAGGAGATGCAGTCTCCGATAAATCATCGGGAGGTACAAGTGTTGAATGGCCGACTAGCTGCAATGAATCGTTTCATGTCCAAGGCAAGTGACTGATCTATGCCATTTTTTGAAGTTCTGAGGGCCAACAAGAAGTTTGAGTGGACTGCCAAGTGTGAAGAGGCATTCCAGGCACTCAAGCAGCACCTTCACACCCTCCCGCCATTGGCGAAACCGATCCCAGGCGAGCCGCTCTATCTATATTTGGTTTTTTCTGAGTTTGCTATTAGCTCTGTGTTAGTGAAGATTATAGAGGGTAATCAAGTCCCCGTGTATTATGTAAGCAAGGCGTTTGTCAAATCTGAAATTAATTATCTCGCCGTTGAGAAGTATCTTTTCGCGTTGATCATTACTGCTCGGAAGTTGAGGCCTTACTTCCATGCGCATGAGATTACTGTGTTGACGAATCAATCTCTGAAGCATTTTTTGAACCGACCTGATGCGTCGGGGAGTGATGGGTTCCGCTATGACCGTTAGGCCCTTTAATGGGGAGGAAACGGCAAACAGGCCTACCAGGCCCAAAATGAAGGTCAAGATGACCTAAGGAGAAGGGTCCCGATGAAGGGAGTCCCGACGAGGCAAGGTCCCGACAGCTGAGCTAGAAGCTCCCGATGAGAAGCCTTTAAGTAGGCCCCGATGATGAATCCCTGAGAATGATTGGCCCTGTCACGATGACGAGGGGCCTCGAGCGGTGACACAACGAAACAACTCTGGAGTCCCCGACAGAAGTCGGGACTCGTTATCAGAGGATAAGGCCAAGATACGCGGGGCGTGGCCGAGATACGCGGAACGTGGTTAAGATACACGGAGCGTGGCCGAGATACGCGGGGCATGGCTGAGATACGCGAGATCACATCCGAGATACGCGGGATACGGGCTAACCACCCCCAACGGTTCGCCAGGTACCTGAGGCATCTCTTTGCCTATAAAAGGGCAGGAGATCACCTCAGAAGACTTACGTTAAATTCAATACCCTTTGAGATTACTGCTTGCCAGTCATACGAGATACTCATATAAGCATCGGAGAGGGATTCTGGGTCACCGCCCGGTCTATCCCCTCTTGCAGGATTGCGTGGAGCAAAGGAGCTAGGATTGCCGTCAAAGTCCGTACCGGAGTTCCACCGTGATCCAACATTTGCGCCGTCTGTGGGAAGCAAACAAAAAGCTGATATGCCTTCTACTCGATCAATGGCGGCTGGCAAGCACAGAAGACAAGGACAATCCGGTGGTTCCCGTAACCCCGCTGCAACGAATCTGGATTCATTACCGGAACAGGAGGAAATCCAGAACCATCCCCCGGCTGAGCTCTCCCAGACAGGGGGGCACAATGGAGATCCCGAAGATGTTGCTCCTCAGCACCAGGGCAACAGGGGGCAGGAGGCCCCCCCAGCTACAGACTTGACAAGGGCCGTGGCGGAGGCCATGCCCATGTTCTTGGCAGCCGTGGAGGCTCTCTTGGATCGGAGAGAGGCTGCAAGGAGGCAGGAGGAGATGCCCCCGTTGGAGGAAGTGGCCCTACCAACAGAGGGTCGGAACGCACAGGAAGCCCTGCCCCGAGGCCAGGACAGAGGTAGGGCAACCGGTCAGCCGGAGAGGTTCGTGGTTGATGGGCCAGGACCAGTACAGCACAGGACCATTCCCCTGAATGGCCCCATCACTCCCGACCAGGTGGTAAAGATCGTGAACATCTGTATGGGAGAGCAGAAGCCGCTGGTGTCGGAGCTAAGGGATCGATCCACTCATCCCTTCGTCCCCCGACTTATCGACACCCTAGCCCCGCCTGGGCTAGGCATCCCCACGATAAAGGAGTATTATGGCGAAGGAGATCCAGTTCGCCATGTCCAGAAGCACCTCATGGCGTGTCTGGGAAGAGCCCCGAGTGAAGACATAGTGTGTACACTGTTCCCGAACACACTTGGAGAAAGAGCCCTGGCCTAGTTCTTTAGTCTTCCCCCAGGCAGGCATTACAGAAGAGGGTAAAACGGCAGATCGATGTCCAGGAGTCGAAGATAGCCGCGGGAGAACTGGAGCCCCCAAAGTCGAACAAAGGAAAGCAGTCGGTTAAACCTTTTGACGATCGTAAGTCAAAGGGTAAACCCGACAGTAGCAAGAATCGAGGCCGTCCGGATCGGAGGGACGATAGGCGTTCTTCAAGGAAGGATAAGCGGGAGGATCTCGACATTCCTCTCAACTGCTCCATGGCGGAAGTGCTGACAGTCATGGAACGACAAGGTATCTCCAGGTACCCTCCAAAGAAGGATGGAGAATTATTGGGATCTCGTACGGGTCGCTACTGCCGATTTCACCGCGCAAATGGTCACGACACCAACCACTGTCGAGAACTGAAGAAGGAATCGAAAAGCTGATCCAGAAGGGGAAGCTCAAAGAATTTTTCGGGGATAAGCGGTGTCGATCTCGCTCTCGGTCCCGATCGCGGTCCCGTTCCCGGTCCCGCGACTGGTCCCCAAAGAAGAAGAGAACCGATCCAGAATCGTCCGGTGCTCGCACGGAGGATTTGCTGCTGGAGGAGATACTTCATCCGCCCGAGAAGTCTATGCTTCTAGAATCCCTACGGCGGTGGTGCTGGGTAAGAGGTCCCGATCCTGGACCTTGAAAGAAGAGATGGTAATCTCCTTTTCGTCGGAAGACCTTATAGGCGTGGATACTCCGCATGGCGATGCCTTGGTGGTAACCTTGGATGTAGACGGTTTCGAAATGAAGAGAATTCTAATCGACGGGGGAAGCTCCTCCGACATCCTATTCATGGACGCGCTGGAGGCTATGGGGAAGACGAAGAAAGATCTAAAGGAGGCAAACTTCCCGATGGTCGGATTCTCTGGCTCAACCTCCTATCTGCTAGGAGTAATCACCTTACCAGTGGAGTTTGGTAGCGGGTGGAAATCAGAAAGAAGGAACGTGGAGTTTGTGGTAGTCGATTCTGCGGGGACCTACAACGCGATCATCGGAAGAACCACCATTAACCCCCTGATGGCGGTTGCCTCGACGGTGCACCAGAAGATGAAGTTCCTGACCGACCACGGAGTCGGAGAGGTTAAGGGTGACCAGGTGGCTTCTCGAAAATGTTATGTTAACGCCACCCGAAGGAGGAGACGAGAGGCCATGACTGTCCTTCAGACAGACACATATCCTAGAGAAGAGTTTGGGCGTCCCGCCCCCGTAGAAGATCTGAAAGAAGTTGAGATCGACGGACCCCAGAGGAAGGTGAAAATCGGGTCTGCCCTGACTGAAGAGACAGCCCAGAAATTAATTGAATTATTGAAGGAGTTCAAGGAGCTGTTTGCCTGGTCCCCGAGCGATATGCTAGGAATCAGCCCTGATGTGATCGTACACGAGCTGAAGATAGACCCCGCGATCAAGCCTATCACGCAGAAAAGGCGTCTGATGGGCACGGACAAGAAGATCGCGATCCAGTAGGAGGTGGGCAGGTTGCTCGATGCTGGGTTCATTAAGGAGCTCCGATTTCAGACTTGGGTTGCCAACCCAGTGCTGGTGAAGAAGACCAACGGGAAATGGCGAATGTGTGTGGACTTCCGCGACTTGAACAAGGCTTGCCCAAAGGACTGCTATCCACTCCCGAGAATCGATCAGTTGGTGGATGCCACGTCGGGACACGAACTGTTGAGTTTCATGGACGCGTATTCAGGCTACAACCAAATCAAGATGGCCAAGGAAGACGCCCCCCACACAGCGTTCTACGCAGACAGTGACATCTATCACTACGATGTCATGCCTTTCGGGTTGATCAATGCTGGGGCCACCTACCAACGGATGGTGAACAAGCTGTTTGGAGATATGCTGGGAGAAACCATGGAAGCTTACGTGGACGATATGCTGGTGAAGTCCCGACAAGCCGAGGATCATATGCACAACCTAACCATGGCATTTGAGCGGATGAGACTCCACCAAGTTCGCTTAAACCCGACGAAATGCGCCTTCGGAGTCCACTCAGGGAAGTTTTTGGACTTCATGGTAAGTCAAAGAGGAATTGAAGTGAATCCTGAGAAGCTGAGGGCAATTGAGGAGATGCAGTCTCCGATAAACCATCGGGAGGTACAAGTGCTGAATGGCCGACTAGCTGCAATGAATCGCTTCTTATCCAAAGCCAGCGACCGATCAATGCCGTTTTTTGAAGTCCTGAGGGCCAACAAGAAATTTGAATGGACCGTCAAGTGTGAAGAGGCGTTCCAAGCACTCAAGCAGCACCTTCGCACCCTCCCGCCGTTGGCGAAACCGGTTCCAGGCGAGCCGCTCTACCTTTATTTAGCTGTTTCTGAATTTGCCATTAGCTCTGTGTTAGTAAAGATTGTCGAGGGTAATCAAGTCCCCGTCTATTATGTAAGCAAGGCATTTGCCAAATCTGAATTGAACTATCCCGCCGTTGAGAAGTACCTCTTTGCGTTGATTATTACTGCTCGGAAGCTAAGGCCTTATTTCCACGCACACGAGATCACTGTGCTGACAAACCAGCCTTTGAAGCATTTTTTGAACCGACCGGATGCGTCGGGAAGAATAGTGAAATGGGCAGTAGAGCTTATGGAGTTTCGGATACACTTTGCTCCAAGAACGGCAATTAAGGGCCAGGCGTTGGCGGATTTTATAGCAGAATCTACAGCCCCCGATCTGGAAGATGCGGGCCCTGTAGAGGGGGCAACCATGGAGGTCCCGATAGAAGAACAACTAGAGAGGGCAGAGCAATCAAAACAGCCAAACAAGGAAAATACCTGGGAGATGTACACGGATGGCTCCGCGAGTTCGGACGGATCAGGAGCGGGCTTTTTGTTGATACCACCGGGTGAAGGTGAACCGCTCTGATACGCCTTGGCTTTAACATTCAAGGCCACAAACAACGAAGCGGAGTATGAGGCTCTCATCACGGTCCTGAAAATTGCTAGAGGCACGGGGGTCGATCACTTAAGAGTGAAGTGTGACGCAGCTTTAATCGTAAACCTGGTCCTAGGGCGATACGAAGCTAGGAGTCCGATAATGAAGAAGTATCTACGAGAGGTACAAACCTTGAAGGAGAGCTTTAAAAGCTTCGACATCGAGGCAATCCCGAGGGAGGAAAACGTAGAAGCAGACGCCTTGAGCAAATTTGCCTTGGGGGCACCCTTGGGAGAAAGTCGGAAGGTACACTTCTTAGAAAAGGCGATCTTATCAAACATCGACCCAACACAGGTGTGCGCCATTGAAGCAAGATCGGAGGAGGAGCCAACTTGGATGACCCCGATAGTCGCGTACCTGACTACGGGGGCAGTCCCCGATGATCAAGTAGCAGCGGACAGGATACGTCGAATCGCGGCCAATTATGTAATGCTGGACAATCAGCTATACAAGAAGGGCTGGTTCTCGACTCCGTACTTGAAGTGTGTGGCAGAACCCGACACCAATCGGATTCTGAAGGAGGTGCACGAAGGGGTCGCGGCTTGCCATGAAGGGGCCCGATCCATCATGAGGAAAGTGCTGAATTTGGGCTATTATTGGCCCACGATGAACAAAGAAGCGACGGCGATGGTCCGATCCTGCGACGCGTGCCAGAGGTACGCCCCGAGTATCGTGGCTCCGGCCGCTAATCTGACATCCATCAAGAGCGCGTGGCCCTTCGCGCAGTGGGGCATCGACTTGGTGGGACCTCTTCCACAAGCACAAGGTCAATGTAAGTATTTACTTGTAGCTATCGATTATTTTTCGAAATGGATAGAGGTAAAAGCGTTGGCCAGAACGACGGGGAACCAGATCGTCAAGTTCCTCCAGACCCATATTGTGTCCAGATACGGGATTCCTAAGGTGGTGATCAGCGGCAATGGTCCACCGTTTAAACGGGTCTCAGGTGAGTGAGTATCTAGAGGAATTGAACATCGAGCATCAGACAGCCTCTGTCCGCCATGCTCAATGGCCAGGTGGAATCGGCCAACAAAATCGTGATGGATGGCCTGAAGAAAAGGGTCTATGCCTTGAAGGGCAAATGACTGAACGAGCTGGAAAACGTGCTTTGGGCTGCTAGAACGACACCCAAACGATCAACTGGGGAGACTCCGTTTGGCCTTGTTTATGGCACAGAGGCTGTTGCTCCCGTGGAGGTAGCCGTGGCATCCCATCGGATGAGATATTACGAGCCTTTGAAGAACGATGAAATGAGACGTCTGGACTGGGATTTGCACGAAGAGAAGAGGCGGGAAGCCGACGAAGTCCAGGCTCGAATGCGTTTGGCGACAGCCAGGTATTACAACCGGCGAGTTAAGTCCCGACAATTCTTCGTCAGGAAGCTGGTTTGGCGTCGCAACGAGTTCGCCCTTTTGGATCGAATCAGCAAGATGTCACCAAAATGGGAAGGACCTTATAAGGTCGTGGGGATGCCGACTCCAAATGCATACAAGTTGGAAGACCTCGATGGCAGAGTATTAAAGCATTCTCTTAGTGGCGAACACTTGAAGAAACACCATGCCTGAAGAAAAGTTGCCTTAAGTGGTGCACGATGAAAGTCGCCTTAAGTGGTGCACGATGTTAAGTCGCCTTAAGTGGCGCATGATGTTAAGTCGCCTTAAGTGGTGCACGATGTTAAGTCGCCTTAAGTGGCGCACGAGATTAAGTCGCCTTAAGTGGTGCTCGACGAAAGTCGCCTTAAGTGGTGCACCATTCTTAGATTTATTCTAAGTACTGACAAGTCACCTTAAGTGGTGCACAATGTAAAGTCGCCTTCAGTGGTGCACGATATTAAGTCGCCTTAAGTGGCGCAAGTTGAAAAGTCGCCTTAAGTGGTGCACGATGTAAAGTCGCCTTCAGTGGTGCACGATATTAAGTCGCCTTAAGTGGCGCAAGTTGAGAAGTCGCCTTAAGTGGTGCACAACGTAAAGTCGCCTTGAGTGGTGCACGAGAAAGTCGCCTTGAGTGGTGCACGAGAAAAGTCACCTTAAGTGGTGCACCATTCTTAGATTTATTCTAAGTACTGACAAGTCGCCTTAAGTGGTGCACAATGTAAAGTCGCCTTCAGTGGTGCACGATATTAAGTCGCCTTAAGTGGCGCAAGTTGAAAAGTCGCCTTAAGTGGTGCACGATGTAAAGTCGCCTTCAGTGGTGCACGATATTAAGTCGCCTTAAGTGGCGCAAGTTGAAAAGTCGCCTTAAGTGGTGCACGATGTAAAGTCGCCTTCAGTGGTGCACGATATTAAGTCGCCTTAAGTGGCGCAAGTTGAAAAGTCGCCTTGAGTGGTGCGCGATCCTTAGATTTATTCTAAGTATCAAAAAGTCGCCTTGAGTGGTGCACGATACTAAGTCGCCTTGAGTGGTGCACGATCCTTAAATTTATTCTAAGTATCAAGAAGTCGCCTTCAGTGGTGCACGATATTAAGTCGCCTTAAGTGGCGCAAGTTGAGAAGTCGCCTTAAGTGGTGCACAACATAAAGTCGCCTTTAGTGGTGCACGATATTAAGTCGCCTTAAGTGGCGCAAGTTGAGAAGTCGCCTTAAGTGGTGCACGACGTAAAGTCGCCTTTAGTGGTGCACGATATTAAGTCGCCTTAAGTGGCGCAAGTTGAGAAGTCGCCTTAAGTGGTGCACGACGTAAAGTCGCCTTTAGTGGTGCACGATATTAACTCGCCTTAAGTGGCACAAGTTGAGAAGTCGCCTTAAGTGGTGCACGATGTTAAGTCACCTTCAGTGGTGCACGATGTTAAGTCGCCTTTAGTGGTGCACGATGTCAAGTCGCCTTAAGTGGTGAACGAGGTTAAGTCGCCTTAAGTGGTGCACGATGTTAAGTCGCCTTAAGTGGTGCACGAGATCAAGTCGCCTTAAGTGGTGAACGAGGTTAAGTCGCCTTAAGTGGTGTACGAGATTAAGTCGCCTTAAGTGGCGTGGTTTCGCCTTAAGTGGTGTGGGTAATTCACCTTAGGTGGTGCAGCGATAATCGGAGTCAAAAGAGATTGATATTATAAAGATCCAAGAGGTTCACAATAACAAAAGGAAATTACAAGGATTTGAAAATAAAGCGATTGAACTTGATCCTTGGCAGCGTCGAGGGGAGCAGGGTCCACGAGGTCTGAGGCCGAAGGCTCCGCAGCAAAATGATCGGATCCTGGAAGATTGACCGCGGGAAGATCGGACTCTTGGAGGTTAGCCGGTGAAGAATCGATTATCAAGGAATATTGGAGGAGTCTTCTCAGATTTTGTGGCTATCCTCGAAGTATCGAGGAATCGCGGACGAGAAGATCCGTGTCAAGGAATTTTGTCAAGAGAAAAGCCTCTGATACTGATATCGGGAGGTCGGGAGTTGAAAGACACGACGAACTATAAGTCCCTCGTGTCATGGGGGCAAATGATGGGTTCCGCTATGACCGTTAGGCCCTTTAACGGGGAGGAAACGGCAAACAGGCCTACCAGGCCCAAAATGAAGGTCAAGATGACCTAAGGAGAAGGGTCCCGACGAAGGGAGTCCCGACGAGGCAAGGTCCCGACAGCTGAGCTAGAAGCTCCCGATGAGAAGCCTTTAAGTAGGCCCCGATGATGAATCCCTGAGAATGATTGGCCCTGTCATGATGACGAGGGGCCCCGAGCGGTGACACAACGAAACAACTCTGGAGTCCCCGACAGAAGTCGGGACTCGTTATCAGAGGATAAGGCCAAGATACGCGGGGCGTGGCCGAGATACGCGGAACGTGGTTAAGATACACGGAGCGTGGCCGAGATACGCGGGGCATGGCTGAGATACGCGAGATCACATCCGAGATACGCGGGATACGGGCTAACCACCCCCAACGGTTCGCCAGGTACCTGAGGCATCTCTTTTCCTATAAAAGGGCAGGAGATCACCTCAGAAGACTTACGTTAAATTCAATACCCTTTGAGATTACTGCTTGCCAGTCATACGAGATACTCATTTAAGCATCGGAGAGGGATTCTGGGTCACCGCCCGGTCTATCCCCTCTTGCAGGATTGCGTGGAGCAAAGGAGCTAGGATTGCCGTCAAAGTCCGTACCGGAGTTCCACCGTGATCCAACAGGGAGATTAGTCAAATGGGCAGTTGAGCTTAGTGAGTTCCGCATTCACTTTGCTCCGAGAATGGCTATTAAGGGCCAGGCGTTGGCGGTTTTCATAGCAGAGTCTACAGCCCCCGATCTGGAAGAAGCGGGCCCTGTAGAGGGGGCAACCATGGAGGTCCCGATAGCAGAGCAACCAGAAATGGCAGAGCAATCATAACAGCCAAATGAGGAAAATACTTGGGAAATGTATACGGATGGCTCTTCGAGTTCAGATGGATCAGGAGCAGGGTTCGTATTGATACCACCTAGTGGAGGCGAGCCCTTCGATATGCTTTGGCCTTAAAGTTTAGGGCCACCAACAACGAAGCTGAGTATGAGGCTCTTATTACAGGCCTCAAAATTGCCAAAGGTACGGGAGTTGGTCACTTAAGAATGAAATGTGACGCGGGCCTGATTGTGAATCAAGTCCAAGGACGATATGAGGCGAAGAGCCCGATGATGAGAAAGTACCTTCGCGAGGTGCAAATCTTGAAGGAGAGCTTCAAAATTTTCGACATCGAGGCAATCTCGAGGGAGGAAAACGCGGAAGCGGATGCCTTGAGCAAATTCGCCTTGGGGGCACCCCAAGAAGAAAATCGGAAGGTGCACTTCTTGGAGAAGGTGATCTTATTAACCACCGACCCATCGGAGGTGTGTGCTATTGAAGCAGGATCGGAGGAGCAACCCACTTGGATGACCCCGATAGTCGCGTACTTGGCCACGGGGGCAGTCCCCGACGATGTAGTTGTAGCTGACAGGATACGCCGGATCGCGGTTAATGTGCTGGTGGACAATCAGCTGTACAAAAGGGGTGGTTCTCGACTCCTTACTTGAAATGTGTGGCTGAGCCCGACATAAGTCGGATCCTTAGGGAAGTGCATGAAGGGGTCGCGGCTTGTCACGAAGGGGCCCGATCCATTACGAGGAAAGTGCTGAATTTAGGCGACTACTGGCCTTCGATGAGCAAGGAGGCGACGTTGTTAGTCCGATCTTGTGATGCGTGCCAGAGGTATGCCCCGAATATCGTGGCTCCGGCTGCTAATCTGATGTCCATCAAGAGTGCTTGGCCCTTCGCGCAGTGGGGTATCGACTTGGTGGGACCCCTCCCACAGGCACAAGGTCAGTATAAGGGATTCCTAAGGTGGTGATCAGCGATAATGGTCCACCGTTTAACGGGGCTCAAGTGAAGGAGTATCTGGAGGAGCTGAATATCGAGCATCGAACAGCCTCTGTCCATCATGCTCAAACTAATGGACAAGTGGAGTCAGCCAACAAAATCGTGATGGATGGCCTGAAGAAAAGGGTCTATGCCTTGAAGGGCAAATGGCTGAACGAGCTGGAAAATGTGCTTTGGGCTGTTAGAACAACACCCAAACGATCAACTGGGGAGACTCCGTTTGGCCTTGTTTATGGCACGGAGGCTGTTGCTCTCGTGGAAATAGCTGTGGCGTCCCATCGGATGAGATATTATGAGCCTTTGACGAATGATGAAATGAGACGTCAGGATTTGAACTTGCTCGAAGAAAAGAGGCGGGAAGCCGATGAAGTCCAGGCTCGAATGCGTTTGGCGACGGCCAGATATTACAATCGGCGAGTTAAGTCCCGACAGTTCTTCGTCGGGGAGCAGGTTTGGCGTCGGAACGAGTTCACCCTTTTGGATCGGATCAACAAGATGTCGCCAAAATGGGAAGGACCTTTATAAGGCCGTGGGGATGCCAGCTCCAAATGCGTACAAGTTGGAAGACCTCGATGGCAGAGTATTGAAGCATTCTTTCAGTGGCGAACACTTGAAGAAATGTCATGCTTGATGAAAAGTCGCCTTAAGTGGTGCCCGATGAAAAGTCGCCTTAAGTGGTGCCCGATGTAAAATCGCCTTAAGTGGTGTAAGTTATTTATCGTTTGATTCGATGTAAGCAGATTTTGTGCCATCTATGAATAAAGAGGTTGCTTCCGATCAGATTATTCTTAGATTTATTCTAAGTGTTGTTAAGTCGCCTTAAGTGGTGCAAGTTGTTAAGTCGTCTTAAGTGATGCATGGTTCTTAGATTTATTCTGAGTGTTATTAAGTCGCCTTAAGTGGTGCACGAGAAAAAGTCGCCTTGAGTGGTGCACGAGAAAAAGTCGCCTTGAGTGGTGCACAAGATTAAGTCGCCTTAAGTGGTGCACGGGATTAAATCGTCTTAAGTGATGTGTTGAAATGTCTTAAGTGGCATAGGTAAGTCGCTTTGAGAAGAGCAACGGAAAATCGGAACCAGAAAAGATATGATATTATAAAATCTGCGAGGTTCCCGATAAAGAAAGGAAAATTACAAGGATTATAAAGATAGAGCATTTAAGCTTGGTCCTTGTCAGCATCAGCGGGAGCAGGATCCACGAGATCTGTGGCAGAAGGCTCCACGGGTTCAGCTGCTGGAGGGTCGATTATCGGGGGGTCAACTGTCGGAGGATCGGCACTTGGAAGCTCAACCATGTCTTCAACACCCGCGGGAGTGTTCCCCTCATCACTCTCCTCCGAGAGGGCGAAGTACTTCGCCGCAAAGGGAGCGAGAGTCGCAGACTTGTCGAAGTTGATGGCGTCGCCATACTCCAGATGGAGCTCCTCGACCGCGTTGAAGAGGGTGTTCTCCACCTCAGCGGTGCAGAACTTCACCGCGTCAACTTGGAAGTCCTCGGACCCCAGATAATCTTCCCGGTCCTTGGTCTCAGCCGCGACCAGCTTTGCAGGAACCTCAGCAATTTACTCCTCCAGAGCCTTCTTCTCAAGGACAAGTTTATCCCGAGCTTCTGCATCCTTTGGTCGCTCCTGCTGCTCCCGCTTCAGCAGCACCTCGAAGTCGTGAACCTGCTTTTGGAGGTCCCGAGTCTTTCGGTTGAGGAGGGCCTGTTCTTTGGCCAGTTTTCCCCTCGAAGACTCGGAGGCCGCGAGATCCTCCTCAAGCTTGGCTATAACTGCGGGAGCCCCCTTAGCCCGCTCTTGCTCCAGGGCCTCCTCGAAGGCGAAGATGTACCCGAAGCAGCGGTTTATGTCCGCCAGCTCCTGCGAAGGAAAGAAGAGAAGTGTTAGCATATGAACATCGGATGAAGGGGAGAAAAATAAGAGCCTTACCTCTATCCGACGGATAGACATTTCGTGAACATCCCTGCGGATGCCCTCCCGATCCAAGGAAATCGGAAACCTCAGAGATGGCAGAATTGAGCCTGCCAGCAGATGCGGAGCCAGCTCTGGGTATGTGTCACCCTGTCGGAGCTGGACTCCTTGCAGCGTTTGGATCGGGGTCCAGGGAGCCTCTTTCTGGCTGGGGTCATAAACCTTGTAGAAGCTCCCGTCCAAGGGGAGAGGGGAAGGACCGACTCGAGTCGTGGAGGGGCACATCTCCGACCCTCCCTGAGGCGGAGAGGGAGTAAAGTTGTGAATGGGCGACGGCTGTCGCTGTTGCGAAGAAGGTGAAGGGGGCAGCCCCCTGGAGGTTGGTTTCAGGGGGGACTGCCTCGTCCCCCGACGATGGATCAAGGCGGAGCCCTCATCTGTCTCCTCAGAGGAGTCCAGATTTTCCACCCGACGAAATTGATCGCCGGTCGGGGTTTCTCCAGCCCCGGAAAGTGGTGCCCCTGCTGAAGGAGGCACCCCTGCTAAAAGTGGTGCCCCTGCTGAAGCTCCAGCACCCGACTGAGTTCCCGAGTGACCTGCACCTAGAGGACGAGATGCTTCAGAAATATAGTCAGGAAGTTGATCAGGGTCCTTACACCAAACGACGCGCCGAGAAACGTATTGGTCTTTCCCGTGGTAGTTGTAGTAGCCCGCCTTGAGGATGCGGGGAGTTTCCCCTCGGAGGACACGTTTAACCTCTTCGATGCGGGCCTCCATGGTCGAAGGGATCAAATCCTTAGGAACTTGCTTCCTGTATGATTTAATAGCTAGGCGGAGCTGTTTACCTTCTTCAGCATTTTGGACATCGAAGAGTCTGTCCACCTCCACGCGGCTCCGCTTAGTCCTCTCCGCGGAGGGAGATCCCGACGGAGCAGCAGCCTTCTTTGCCGACTTCCTCTTCGGCGCGGGGCGCTGGACAGCGTCGGTCTCCCCCTGCTTAAGGATGAGATTGGTCAGCACGGATACCTTCTTAGCTGCAAACAATGGAAAACAGAGATCAGAAACATTACCCAGGGAACCATATTGGAGGGGCCGTCGAAGAGTTGACCCCCAGAGATTATGTCGAGGAGACGGATCCCGGCCTTCACCAGGTCCCGCTCCGTTAGAGAGTTAGCATCGAGGGGAGTATAGGACTCCCCCCAACGGTAGAGCTGGATAAGATGGAGGGTCTGGAAGTCTTCGTCAGAGTAAGTGTGATAAGAGGGAGGAGAGTCCGCTTCCACCTCCCATCGGGGCCATGGGATCGAAGAGTTCTTGATGAAGAAATAGCTCCTCTTCCACCCGCTATTGTCAGACCCCGTGTCGATTAGGAGTCCCCGACCCTTGACAACCTTCCAGGTGTCACTGGTCCAGCTGCACAGCGCAAGTTGCACCCTGTTCCACTTGGGCATCCGAGGATAGAAGGCACAAACCCCAGCCTCGTTGCACTTCATCCCATAGAAGGTTCTGAAGAGTTGGAGGCTGTAGACCCACTTCCGGCGGTAGCAGAGGACCTGGAAAGCATTCCACACGCGGATGGCGTGTGTGGAGAATGTAGTTGGATGCGTCTTGTAGTGGGTGCACATCTCAACCAAGTTCCCGCAGAAGGGGAATCGGATCCCGACCGATATCTGCCCCGTAGAGACAAATAGGCCCCCCTCCTCGGGACGAGTGACCACAGGGTCACCCGAGGCATGGTGGCGAGAATAAGGAAGACGAGGCTCCCAGGTTGGGGTAATACATCCTTCTCGGAGAGCTGCGTCGTAGGAAGTCACCGAGATCTCGTTGGGAGCATAATCAAAATTGAAGGGTTTCCTCCCCTCGGAACTGGATCCGCTGTCTGAAAATCAACCATGGCAAGGAAAGGAATATTGGGTTTTTCGGAAAATTGCGAGCGAACTAATTGAAGATGAAGGAAAGGCTACACTAACATCAGGGAAGGAAGTCTTACCAGACATGATGATTCGAAGTGGGAAGGGTGGTCTTGATGATTGCCGGAAGTGGATCGGAGAATGGAAAGCCGAAGAAGAACCTGAGCTTTTGAAATCGCAAAGCTTTTGAAATTGCAGAAACGGTAAAAGAGAAACAGTGCCAAGGGTTAGGGTTTTATAGGAGAAGGGACAAGTGAAAGGACGTTCTAATCTGGGTCGTCGAAGTTGAAACGTTTTAATCTGAGCCGTTGAGATGAAACGAACAGAATGGAAAGGGGCGTAATGATGAAACGGCCTGAAAAGCACTTTTTCAGAAAAAGCAGGCGCGAAAAATCAGGCACGGGTGCCAAAGCCGTCACTTCGTCACCTGCTGCATTTAATGGCTGAGTAACCGAGGAGTCTTCTCGGATTTGGTGACTATCCTCGAGGTATTGAGGAATCGTGGACAAGAAGGTCCGTATCAAGTGACTTTATCAAGGGAAAAGTCCCCGACTCCGATTTCGGGAGGTCGGGAGTTGACAGACACGACGAACTGTAAGTCCCTCATGTCTTGGGGGGCAAATGATGGGTTTCGCTATGGCCGTTAGGCCCTTCAACGACGAGTAAACTGTGAATAGGCCCACTAGGCCCTAAGAAGAGGTCAGGAAGACCAATCCGGAGGGTCCCGATTAGAGGAGTCCCGATGGTGAAGGGTCCCGACAAGGTCGGCCCCGATATGCGAGTTGGACGCTCCCGATGAGATGCCTTTAAGTATGCCCCGATGAGATGCCTTTAAGTAGGCCACGATGATGAATCCCTGAGAATGTTGGCCCTGTCACGATGACGAGGGGCCCCGAGCGGTGACACAATGAGATAACTCTGGAGTCCCCGATACTGGTCGGGACTTGCTATCAGAGGTTGAGGCCGAGATACGCGGAGCGTGGCCGAGATAGACGAGATCATGGCCGAGATAGGCGGGATCGTGGCCGAGATAAGCGGAGCGTGGACGAGATAGGCGAGATCATGGCCGAGATAGGCGGGATCGTGGCCGAGATAAGCGGAACGTGGGCTAACCGCCCCAACGGTTCACCAGGTAACTGAGGTAGCTCTTCGCCTATAAAAGGGCAGAGGTTACCTCAGATCGAGATACGTTTTCCAATACAGAGACTCTTGCTTGCCAGTTTATTGAGATAATTGAGATACTCATTTAAGCATCGGAGAGGGATTCTGGGTCACCGCCCGGTCTATTCCCCTCTTGCAGGATTGCGTGGAGCGAAGGATTTTGGATCGCCGTCAAGACCGTACCGGAGTTCCAACCGTGATCCAACAATGTCTAACTCAAAGTTCTCGACTATATGCACTACAAGCATGGATTGAATATGCGGCTTTCAGATCAAGAACCATACCATTGTCATATATCAATCATTGTTCGTTTCAATTATTAAAAATTTGGTTATTTCGAGATTCGGAGCAATTGAATAAACTAATAGTAGCTCGATTCGAAGCACAATTTTCTAATCAATTTAACAACCCGGTAAAAAGGGACGATCCGAAACGAAAGTTCAAACCCACGGGTTTGGAACCAAATTTTCGGCCAGGTAAAAGAGGCTGAAAGAAACGAAAAGATTCACGTACTCCATCACCTCAGTCTGGACAACTGAGGTGAACATACATATCAATTGCGTAGCTAGATCGAAAGATTTAGTATTTCTTAATTATTAGTACTCCATTGAATGAAATAATATATAATGATGACCATGTGCGAAATTGATTGGACTAAGAATTAAATTCAGAAATGAAACGATTTAACCAAGTGTTAAAGCTTCGACAAATAGCGCTACGCGCAAGTGGACCTCGAAATACGGAACACATTGTTTCAAAATACGACTTTAATGATGAAGTGTCTGAATGATGAAGTGCTGAATTTTCGTCTGCATTCCTTCGGGAAACAACTTATTGATAACGTTTACATCGGTAAGAAGTAGGCTTCGTAAGCTACCATGACCTTGTAAAAGTATCAACTAATGCACAAGGTGAAAACCCAGGGCGAGCAGTTCGGAGATGGGATAAAATCTATGAGATAAGTTTGCAAACGAAGAATGATGAAGTCGGTTAAACGATTTTCCTTCCGCACTCCTTGAACGATAAGTCAGGCTAGGCATTCAAATCAAATTACACACTTCAAGAAGCACAATTTATAAACACAATGTTAGAGTCAATCTATCAGACGTTCCCTATGGGATGATGAAAGATTATTCACATATATGTAAAATTGCGTTCCTATGAATCGGTAAGACACGTCGCCATAATAGCTAAAGTATGATAATGAGTTAAATCATATCACCATGCGACATTAATATTCGCATTAAACACGTATTTCGGACAAGAGTATGTCAACTACTCTTAGAAGATATATGTTTATAGCTTGGGATAATGGTGTCGTGGTCAAACACGAGACAATACATACTTGAGGACGAATTTTCCAATGCATGGACAGTTTTTATTAATGTAGTCTTGATCAAAACCGGAGCAGGATATCACTGATGATCAGGTCCCACTTAATTCGAGTGGGAGAGATTTGAAACCAGCAACTCAAGTGAATGACATGGTAAATGAGAATGTGAAAATTTTCATTATAAATCTAGTGGGAGGAATAAACCCTACCACTTGTAATCACTGTTGCTGTTGAGATGAAAGAAGTTGAACCTGATGGTCAAATTGCTAAACCGGGAATGACACAACTACCTAAACTACCCATTATTTCCAGTGGGAGTGAATTGCCAAACTTTGTTCCAGATCCTAGTGATCAAGGAATTCATCTCGGAAGTGAAACCCCGAGACCAAGAGGTTGTCAAAGGAAAGTTGTAGGTCAAGGTTCTAGCACTGCTACTGTTCCCAATAGAAACGATGCTCCGATAAGAACCACTGTTCTTAGTGGGAGAATGGTTCCCAATGGAAGCGATGCTCCGATAAGAGGCATTATTCCGAGTGAGAGAGATATTCAGACAAAATATGGGATAATCAAGCCTAGACGAAAGTCAAAGGCATCGAACTTCTCCAAGAAGTATCCCATCGAGTAGGGTGAAAACCTAACTCTAATAACTGTTGAAAACCATTGGAAAGACCTCAAGTGGAGAAATGGAGGAAAATAATAAAAGAAAGGGATCACCTTAAATGAAAACCATAATAGTCTATAGTTGATTTACATGCTAACCACATGGGCACAAGGATAAGGCGAGTGCTGAAAGAAGGCTCATCGCTGAAGGAAAAGGTCGGATAAACCGACTTATTGCGTAAGGAATTACCCAATTTGACGGAGTAGACTTTGACAAGAAAACTCACCAACGGTGCGTAAAACCACAGTTAGGGCCATTTATAGCCCTGGTCGCAAGTCTCGATTTCGAGCTGCACCGAATGGATGTTAAGACCGAATTCCTCCACGGAAACCTGGAGGAAGAGATCAACATGGAGCAACCGGAGGGTTTCTTTACTCCTAGTAACGAACGTAAAGTACGTAAACTTCAAAGGTCCATCTACGGTCTTAAACAGTCGTCACAGGAATGTTACTGCAGATTCCACGAGGAAATCGTAGGAAACGGATTCGTGAATCTTCACAAGGATCCGTGCGTGTATTATAAGACCTATGGTTCTAAGTGTGTCATCTTAACCTTATACGTGGACGACATACTCATTGCTGCAAACGACGTGAGTTTTATGAACAAGTCAAATTCATGGTTGGCATCTGTATTTGAGATGAAAGACATGGGAAAGGCCACGTACATCTTGGGCATTAAGATTACCCGGAAATTGTGTCCGTCTCAAGAAGCCTATATCAACAAGCTGTTGAAAATGTTCAGATTACAGGATGCCAAACCCGTGGATACGCCGGTGGTGTTTGGGTGCGCACTGTCAAAACGTGACGGCCTCAAGAACCTGGCAGAGCGTGAACAGATGAATGGTGCAGAGTATTTAAGCATGGTTGGTAGTTTGATGTACGCCATGCAATGCACCCGTCCGGATATCTGTTATGCCGTGGGCCTAGTAGCACGTTTCCAATTAGATCCTAGCTATCAACATTTAAAGGCTGTAAAACGAATAATTCGTTATCTGAAAAGTACTGCCGACTACGCACTGTGCTATGAGGGCGGGAAGTTAGAATTGACCGATTACAGTGACGCCGACCATGGTGGCGATCCGGATGATCGTAAGTCCACCACAAGAGGATTTTTCTCCTTGCTAATGCCGCCATTTTATGGACGAGCAAGAAGCAAACCTATGTCGCGCTGTAAAAGATGGAATCGGAATTCGTAGCACTCTCTAAGAACGCACATGTAGAGGTCTAGCTGAAAAAGGCTTCTTACTACGCTGCTAGATGGTGACGTCAAGAGTAAACATATGAAGGTGTTCTCTGACAGTCAAGCAGCCATTGCGGCAGTAAAGAATCCGAAGTACCATAGTAGGACCAAATACATTGATGTGAAATATTTTTATGCTAAATCTATGGTAGAAGACAGTATAATCACTATGGAATACTTGTCCACTAATAATATGATTACGGACCCATTAACTAAACCACTACGCAAGGAGATATTCGAAAAGCATGTAAAACGGCTTGGATTGCATAAGGTTTAGATATGACATGTATCTATGATAACATTTTGATAATTGGAAGTTACATCTTTGAAACGAAAGAATTGCAATTGAGTTTATGATCTATCGACGTCATAATGTTTTGATTACATCAATTTTTCGGTCTATAAACTAAGTCGTAGGAGGACGCAATCCTCTGCAAACTATGTCGAATGTGAGCCTTACCTAGTCGCAAAGGTACGGTCGTCTTGCGGTGGAGGGAGGCCTCTACAGAGCAAGACTGGCAAAGAGTCAGGGGGATAAACTTGATTAAGCAAGACGATTATCTAGTTTCGAAGTAACTCGAAATGATCTTCGTTTTGCATATCGCAGTGATGAACTTCGTTCGTCATTTAACCACATTCTGGGCCAGATGAGAATCTGTGATAGCATGATTGACATATCCCTTTCCTGTAACCCCAAAAGGTTCAGGTATGCTATCAACGCGTGCTTCAAACTGCGCGTGCCACGTTTGACCACGGGGTCACAGCTGGGTTGTGCTAGGAAGGAATCCTCGTGATTCTGGCAAACTACTTCACCTCGAGCGTGTGATTGATCCCATGAGCCTTATGAAAAGGCACCTGAAGTATCATCGTTGACTCAGAACTCATATCTAAGGTTAGACTCAATGCTCGCTTCCCGGCGTACGAGCGTAGTGCTGAATAAAAAGGCCCAGTGACCACGTCTTTGGAAACTGGTTGGGTTTGACTAAGGGTATGAGCGATGGGGATGGTCAAGTTCACCTGTAATTCAGCGACTCTTGTATTCACTAAGGTGGCCACCAACCAGATATTAGTTGAAGGTTGTGAATACTTGTACGGATACCTTGGAGAAGTGTTCCTAAGTGGAAACTAGGCAAATGGAGAATTATCTGTTGACCTAGGATATAGCGCGACACTATATAAATGTTGTTTATAACAGTTTGATTGGAGAAAAGGGAATCAACCTTCCGCGGGCGCTACAATACTCCTAACAGATGAATAGCACGATGCCCGCCGTGCCCGCCGGCCGCACGACAAACCTCGTATGAACTATTCGGAAGCAAATGACAAGATCGAAGAAGTGAAATGTTGATGCAGATTTGGACGACAATACATTAACAGGCACCCTCTCATTCTGACGAGTGGGAGCTGTAAGTATATTGTGATGGGTGTCGTAAATGGTAGCCCATTATATGTATAGGCTACCTAAGTAAATTGATATATGTCACTTTAGGACATTTAGCCAGACCCAAATCCCAATTGACATGAGAGGCCCAAATTTAGGCCTCCCTATACTAGATGGCCGGCCGAAACTTAGGAGGTGGTAAAGTGGACTTTTGTCCACTTTACTCCTCCTATATATATATATGGGGAGTTGGGGATTTTATTAGGGTTAATCACAATTCCCTTTATGTGGTGACTTGATAGAAAAATCTCCCCCAGAAACACCTCATAGCTAAAAAAAGGTTGAATGCTCTGTCTTCGTTGGGATTTTCACATGCGGTTTCACCTACATGATGATAAGTACAATGTTATACGTTACAATCTTTTTAAAGCTATATAAAATTAACGTCTATAACTAACTTCTATAACTAACGGCTATAACTATTGAGATGTTTTTTTCGGTCGATATTGAGATGTTTTTGTTGGCATTTGGATATTGTGCCACCGTAAAAATGAGCCCATTAATATGAGACTGTTACCTAAATCAATTGGGTATTGTGCCACCGTACCTTTCTTTGAATTAAGTTATTCCGAAACACATTGTATTTGTCTGAAATATTTGAATAACAACATACAGATGTCAGATAGTAGATAACCATGTTGACTTTAACTTTATACTTGGTACTGACCTTGCACTACGCGCAGGGCTACCTACTAAACCGTGCTATTTATTAAACTGTAAATTTTAACATGTATAATATTAAAAGTAACAAACAATAATGAGTATAAGATATATGAATGTTTTCTGGATGGAAAAAAATGTTGAAGAATGAAGCTGGAAGACTGTCGATTGTTCAAATCTGCATAGTAAATTGTTCAAATCCGCGTCAGAGTTCATTTTTTAATTATATATATATAGATATAGGAGTAGATACATATACATGTAGAGAAATGAGAGTTTGAATGAATGTAGAGATATTAACAGCATTGTATATATCATCAATATTGAGCTCGATATCAATACACCCCGCCGTCGTATTATACACCGTGAAAAATTTATAAATTGTGGTCATGTTAAATCTATTATATATATATATATATATATATATATATATATATATATATGTTCGCATTGCGCGGAGTTCGATACTTATAAATGGAAATTATTAAATGATATTAGTTAATATTGTAAGTTATAAATGAGTTGTTAAAATGAAGCACATTGACTAAAAAAATCCATACAAATAATTTAATTGAGTAAATAAAATAAAAAAATTATACATCAACTGAAGTTTTTCATATTCTAAAAAATAAGTAATTTGAATCTAATGCAAATTTAAGCAATCGGCATATGAGAATTGAAAATGTTAAATCCAATTGAAAACTTATTGAAACGGAATTGGAACGCTTTGATTGTTGACGGCGGATCTGAAGAATAATTGAAGGAAGTGTTTCGTGCGGCGTCCGATTTTGAAGTATTGAACTACTGTGGTTTTTTAGGGTTAATAATAGGAGTATCAGGCTAAATTCAGCTAAATGGGCCTATTAAAAAAACTATGTTGAACCATTATATTAAAGACCATTGTCAGCCCATTATCATTAAAATGTTGTTGTGGCACACTCAAGATAGGCTCTTATTGCTTAGGTGACGCTCTCAAGATATGCAACTCTCTTTCTTCTTACTTCTATATAGATATAGATATTAAAGTGGTGGACACTGTTGAAATTGGTCAGTTCTTTAAATAATTTAAATTCAAACGCATTTGATGGGTTTCGATATAGCCGTTAGGCCCATTAACGGCGACTAAACGGCGAAGTAGGCCCACCAGGCCAAAAGAGGCTTAGAAGACCAATACGAGACGACCCGACAATGTCGGTCCCGACATACGAGCTGAACGCTCCCGATGACATGCCTTTAAGTAGGCCCCGATGATATGTCTTTGAGTAGGCCCCGATGATATGCCTTTGAGTAGGCCCCGATATCGAATCCCTGAGAAGCTGGCCCTGTCCCGATGACGAGGGGCCCGAGCGGTGACCAAAGGAGATAACTCTGGAGTCCCCGACATCCGTCGGGACTTGCCACCAGAGAACGAGGCCGAGAAACACGCCCACTATCAACATAGTGGGGGAGTGGCCTGAAAAGACGGAACGTGGGCTACTGGCCGAGATAAACGGAACGTGGCAGTTATCTCAATAGGTAACTGAGGTGACGCCTCCCCTATATAAAGGAAGGAGTTACCTCAGGATTGATACGTTGAACGTTCACATACTTACATACTGAGACTTGCCAGTTTACATCGAGATACTCATTTATGCATCGGAGAGAGATTCTGGGCTACCGCCCGGTCTATCCCCTTCTTGTAGGATTACTTGGAGCGAAGGAGTTCGGACTTCCGTCAAGAACGTACCGGAGTTCCAACCGTGATCCAACATTGGCGCCGTCTGTGGGAAACGAAGCAAAAATGGCTTCTACCCGATCGATGGCTGGCAAGAAAAATAAGAGACAAGGACAATCTGGTGGTTCCCGCCACCCTGCCGGAACTCTGAATTCAGGGCCGCCGGAGCGCACTGTTGATCGGAAATACCTTCCCCCTGCTGTTTCCCAAACAAGGGGGCCTCGTGATGATCACGTAGATTCCATTCGAAACTCGTCGGAGAGCCGGGAAGAGATCCCAATGAGGGACCAGGATGCACCTGCAAAGCCGGACTTGGCAAAGGTTGTGATGGATGCCATGCCCGTATTTTTTGAAGCTATGGAGGCTCTCTTGGACCGAAGGGAGGCCGCCAAGAAGAAGGAGGAGGAGTTTCCTCCGCCTCCGCCGGTGGAGAATCGGGACGGGCAGGAGGCTCAACCCGAGCACCAGGACAAGAGCAAGAAGCCTGTTCTATCGGAGCAGTTCGTGGTCGATGGGCCTGGACCGGTGCAGCATAGGACCATTCCTCTCAATGGCCCTATCACCCCCGATCAAGTGGTGAAGATCGTGAACATTTGCATGGGGGACCAGAAGAAGACGATGTCGGAGCTGAGGGATCGATCCACTCATCCCTTCGTCCCCCGATTGGTGAACACCACTGCCCCGCCGGGACTGGGCATCCCGACAATTAAGGAGTACGATGGCGAGGGAGATCCAGTTCGTCATGTCCAGAAGCATGTCATGGCTTGTCTAGGCAGAGCCCCGAATGATGATATAGTGTGCGTTTTGTTCTCAGGCACACTTGGTGAGAGGGCCCTGATGTGGTTCTTCAGCCTTCCCCCAGGATGCATCTCTAGCTGGACCCAGATGCATGATCGCTTCATCCAGCAGTACCAGGGCCGTCGGCGCCTCCTGAAAAGCGCGAGGTGGTACAGAGGCCCGACGAATCTCTGGCGCATTACTACCAGAGGTACACTGCCAGCGTGGCCGAAATTGATAAGGAAATGTCGGAGGGAGAGACCATCCGCACCTTCATTCGGAACCTGACAGCACCATATGGTTCCGACCTAATGCACAGCGTGGCTGAGAAGGCTGTGTGGAATATGGAGGCGCTGCAGAAGAGGGTGAAGCAGCAAATCGACGTCCAGGAGTCGAAGATAGCTGCCGGAGACCTTGACCCTCCGACATCAAACAAGGGGAAGCAGTCGTTCAAACCCTCGGACGATTGCAGGAGGTAAGATTAACCCGAGAGCAGTCGGGATCGAGGCCGTCCCGATCGGAGGGAAGACAAGCGTTCCTCGAAGTCAGACAAGCGGGAGGACCACTACACCCCTATCATTTGTTCCATGGGTGCTGTGTTGGCGGTGATGGACCGACAGGGTATCGCCAGGTATCCCCCGAAAAAAGATGGAGAGTCCATAGGAGCCCGCACTGACCGTTATTGTCGCATTCACCGTGCCAACGTTCACGACACTAACCATGGGAGTTGAAGAAAGAGATTGAGAAGCTGATCTAGAAGGGGAAGCTCAAGGAATTTGTGGCTGGACAACGGGGCCGATCCCATTCCCGGTCCCGATCGCGGTCCCGTTCCCGATCCCGTGGTCGATCCCCGAAGAAGGATAAGCCCGAGTCTTCCAATGCCCGCAAGGAGATGCGGGGACCTATTAATGTGATTCACGGAGGACTTGCTGCAGGAGGAGATACTACGGCAGCTCGGGAGGTCTATGCTTCTCGGATTCCCATTGCTGTGGTGCTGGGCAAGAGGGCCTGAAATTGGACTCCGAAAGAAGAAATGGTGATTCCCTTCTCAGCGGAAGACCTGATAGGTGTGGAGACCCCGCACGATGATGCTTTGGTCGTGACCCTGAACGTGGATGGGTACGAGATGAAGCGAATCCTGATTGATGGAGGGGGCTCCTCCGATATTCTGTTCATGGATGCACTGGAGGCCATGGGAAAAACCAAGAAGGACTTGAAGCCTGCAGACTTCCCGATGGTCGGATTTTCTGGCTCTACTTCTTACCCGGTGGTTATGATTACTTTACCGGTTGAATTCGGTAGTGGCTGGAAGTCGGAGAAGAGGAACGTGGAATTCGTGGTGGTCAAAGTCCGCAGGGACCTACAACGCCATTATCGGGAGGACTACCATCAACCCGCTGGGGGCAGTTACCTCAACTGTCCATCAGAAGCTGAAGTTCCCGACTGACCACGGAATCGGGTAGGTCCAGGGCGATCAGATAGCTTCCAGGAGGTGCTATGTCAATGCCACCCGAAGGAGGAATCAGGAGGCTATGAATGTATTCCAGACTGACGCTGATCCCCGAGAGGAATTTGGGCGTCCCGCCACGATGGAAGATTTGAAGGAGGTCGAGATCGATGGACCTCAAAGAAAGGTGAAAATTGGGTCCGCTCTGTCGGAGGAGACGACCCGAGAACTGATTGATTTGCTGAAGGAGTTCAGGAGCTGTTTGCCTGGTCCCCGAGCAATATGCCAGGAATCTGCCCCGATGTAATTACTCACGAGCTGAAGATTGATCCCGCGATCAAGCCGATCACACAGAGAAGGCGCCCGATGGGTGCCGACAAGAAGATCGCGATCCAGCAGGAGGTGGGCAGGTTGCTCGATGCTGGATTTATTAAGGAGCTTCGATTCCAGACCTGGGTTGCCAACCCAGTCCTGGTGAAGAAGAGCAATGGCAAGTGGCGGATGTGCGTGGATTTCTGCGACCTGAACAAGGCATGCCCGAAGGATTGCTACCCGCTTCCGAGGATCGACCAGTTGATAGATGCCACATCGGGACATGAGCTGCTGAGCTTTATGGATGCCTACTCTGGCTACAATCAGATCAAGATGTCCAAGGAGGATGCTCCCCATACCGCCTTCTATGTTGATAGTGATATCTATCATTATGATGTTATGCCCTTTGGACTGATCAATGCAGGTGCAACTTACTAGAGGATGGTAAATAAGCTGTTCGGGGACATGTTGGGGAAAACAATGGAGGCCTATGTGGACGACATGCTGGTGAAGTCCCGACAGGCCGAGGATCATGTTCACAACTTGGCCACAGCATTCGAGCGGATGAGGCTTCATCAAGTTCGCTTGAACCCGACCAAGTATGCCTTCGGAGTGCACTCAGGGAAGTTCCTGGGCTTTATGGTGAGCCAGAGAGGAATCGAGGTGAACCCTAAAAAGCTGAGGGCAATCGAGGAGATGAAGTCCCTGACGAACCATCGGGAGGTGCAGGTGCTGAATGGCCGATTGGCCGCGATGAATCGCTTCTTGTCCAAGGCAAGCGACCGATCCATGCCATTCTTCGAAGTGTTGAGGGTCAATAAGAAGTTCGAGTGGACTGCCTAGTGCGAGGAGGCGTTCCAAGCACTGAAGCAGCACCTCCGTGCCCTCCCGCCACTGGCGAAGCCCGTCCCAGGCGAGCCACTCTATCTGTATTTGGCTGTTTCTGAATTCGCTGTTAGCTCTGTCTTAGTGAAAATTGTAGAGGGTAGCCAAGTCCCCGTCTATTATGTAAGCAAGGCACTCGCCAAACCTGAAATGAATTATCCCACCGTTGAGAAGTATCTCTATGCGTTGATTATTACTTCTCGGATGCTGAGGCCTTACTTCCACGCGCATGAGATTACCGTTTTGACGAATTAGCCCTCCGACGCCCAGGTCGGAGAACCCCTGATAACAGAGCAGTCAGAACAGCCTGACACCGATAACAGAGCAGTTAGAACAGCCTGACACTGAAAAATACTTGGGAGATGTACACCGATGGCTCCTCAAATTCAGAAGGATCGGGAGCAGGTTTCGTACTGATACCACCAGACGGAGGCGAGCCCCTCCGATATGCCTTGGCCTTGACATTTAGGGCCACCAACAATGAAGCTGAGTATGAGGCTCTCATCACTGGCCTCAAGATTGCTAAAGGAACGGGAGTTGGTCACTTAAAGGTGAAGTGCGATGCTAGCCTGATCGTGAACCAAGTCCAGGGGCGATACGAAGCAAAGATCCCGATGATGAAAAAGTATCTTCGCGAGGTGCAAACCCTGAAGGAGAGTTTCAAGAGCTTCGATATTGAGGCGATCCCGAGGGAGGATAATGCGGAAGCAGATGCCTTGAGCAAGTTCGCCTTGGGGGCACCCCTTGATGAAAGCCGGAAGGTGCATTTCTTGGAGAAGGTGATCCTGTCAACCACCGATCAATCGGAGGTATTTGCCATCGACATCGGATCAGAGGAGCCCACGTGGATGACCACGATAGTCGCGTATCTGACTACGGGGGCAGTCCCCGATGATGAAGTAGCAGCCGGCAAGATACGCCAAATCGCGCCCAACTATGTGATGGTAGACAATCAGCTGTACATAAAGGGGTATTTAACTCCTTATCTGAAAAGCGTGGCCGAGCCCGACACAGGTCGGATCCTTAGGGAGGTGCACGAAGGACACTTGGCTTGTCATGAAGGTGCCCGATCCATCGCAAGGAAAGTGCTGAACTTGGGCTATTACTGGCCCTCAATGAATAAGGAGGCAACGATGCTAGTTCGATCTTGTGACGCTTGCCAACGGTACGCCCCGAATATCGTGGCCCCAACTGCCGATCTAACGTCCATCAAGAGTGCTTGGCCCTTCGCGCAATGGGGAATCGACTTGGTGGGACCCCTTCCAGTTGCAAAAGGTCAGTGTCGATATTTAGTCGTGGCTATTGATTACTTTTCGAAATGGATAGAAGCTAAGGCATTGGCCAAGACAACGGGGAACCAAATCCTCAAATTCCTTCAGACCCATATCATATCCCGATACGGGATCCCCAAGGTGGTGATTAGTGATAATGGCCGTCCGTTCAACAGGGCCCAGTGGAAGGAGTACCTGGAGGAACTGAAAATTGAGAATCGGACAGTCTCTGTGCGTCATGCTCAAACAAATGGACAGGTGGACTCAGCCAACAAGATCGTGATGGATGGCCTGAAGAAGAGGGTCCATGCCTTGAAGGGAAAATGGCTTGATGAGCTGGAAAATGTGCTTTGGGCGGTTAGAACGACACCCAAACGATCAACGGGAAAGACTCTGTTTGGCCTTGTTTATGGCACGGAAGCAGTTGCTCCCATCGAAATAGCTGTGACATCCCATCAGACGAGGTATTATGAACCTCTGTCGAATGATGAAATGAGGCGTCTGGACTTGGACTTGGTCGAAGAGAAGAGGGGGAGTGCCGAGGAGGTCCAGGCTCGGATGCGCTTGGCAACGGCCCGATATTATAATCGACGAGTCAAGTCTCGATAGTTCTTTGTCGGGGAACTGGTGTGGCGTCGGAACGAATTCACCCTTTTGGATCGGATCAACAAGATGTCACCAAAATGGGAAGGACCTTATGAGGTCGTGGGGATGCCAGCTCGAAATGCGTATAAGTTGGAAGACCTCGATGGCAATGTGTTGAAGCATTCTTTTAGTGGCGAACACTTGAAGAAATGTCATGCTTGATGTTAAGTCGCCTTCAGTGGTGCAAGTTATTTATTAAGTCGCCTTCAGTGGTGCAAGTTATTTATTAAGTCGCCTTCAGTGGTGCAAGTTATTTATTAAGTCGCCTTTAGTGGTGCAAGTTATTTATTAAGTCTCCTTCAGTGGTGCAAGTTGTTTATTGAAGTCGCCTTCAGTGGTGCAAGTTGTTTATTGTTTTGAGCCATCAATGAATAAAGAGGTTGCTTCCGACCAGATGGTGCTTAGACTTATCGTTCTAAGTATGCTTAAATCGCCTTAGGTGGTGTAGCTAAATCGCCTTAAGTGGCATGGTTTCGCATTAAGTGGCATGGCTTCGCCTTAAGTGGCGTCGTTTTGCCTTAAGTGGCATAGTTCCGCCTTAAATGGCACGATTAAATCACCTTAAGTGGTGTAGATAAGTTGCCTTAAGTGGCACAATTAAATCGCCTTAAGTGGCGTGGTTCCGTCTTAAGTGGCACGATTAAATCACCTTAAGTGGTGTGGTTCCACTTTAAGTGGCACGATTAAATCGCCTTAAATAGTGCTGCCTTAAGAGGCACGATTAAATCGCCTTAAGTGGTGTGGGTAAAATGTCTTAAGTGACGCGTCGAAATTACTCTAAGTGATATGATCGAATTGCCTTAAGTGACATAGTTAATTCGCCTTAAGTGGTGCAAGGGTAATCGGGACCGGAACGGATTGATATTATAAAGATCCAAATGGTTCGAGACAAAATGGAAATTACAAGGATTCGAAAATAAAGCGATTAAGCTTGATCCTGGTAGCGTCGAGGGGAGCAGGGTCCATGAGATCTGTGGCAGAAAGCTCCGTGACCGGAGGATCGGATCCTGGAAGATTGGCCGCGAGAGGATCGGACTCTGAAGGATTAGCCGCGGGAGGGTCGATCATCGGGGGCTCTGTCGTCGGGATGTCTACTTGGAGGCTCCACCGTGCCTTCAGCACCCACAGTCCCCTCGGGGGTGTTGCCCCCGTCACTCTCGTCAGAAAGGCTGAAATACCTCTCCGCGAAGGGGCCGAGAGTTTGAGACTTGGTGAAGTCGATGGCACCACAATACTCCAGATGGAGCTCCTCGACAGCATTAAGCAGGGTGTTTTCCACCTCCGTCGTACAGAACTTCACCGCGTCCGCTTGAAAAGCCTCGGAGCCCCGATAATCCTCCCGACCATTGGCTTCAGCTTCAACCAGCTTGGCAGGAAACTCGGCGACCTCCCGCTCCAGCTGTCGGGACCGGTTGGCGAGGAGGACTTTCTCAGCCTCCAGCCCCGCCTGGGCATCCTCCAGAGCCTTCTTCTCGACGACATGCCTGTCCCAATCCTCCGCGCGCCCCTGCTGCTCCTCACTGAGCCTTTGGCGCTCCTGCTTCAGCAACCTCTCGAAATCGTGGACTTGCCTCAGGAGGTCCCGAGTCTTCTGGTTAAGGAGGGCCTGCTCCTTAACCAACTTCCCCTTCGACGACTCGGAGGCAGCCAGGTCCTCCTTGAGCTTGGCCAAGACCTCGGGGGCCGCCTTGGCTCGCTCCTCCTTCCTGTAGCGGTGTTGGTCCGCCATTTCCTGTAGAAAAGAAGGAAGGTTAATACATGAGAGTATTTTACATTATATACTAAGTGTGAAAACAGGAAGACTTACCTCCACACGGCGAACGGCCATGGCGCGAATATCCGCGTGGATGTCCTCGGGAGCCAGGGAGAGTTGGATCTTCATAGATGGTGGAACTGAGCCTGCCAGCAGGTGCAGACCCAGTTCCGAGGACACGTCATCCCGACGCACCGGGACCCCCCGCAACGACTCGATCGGAGTCTAAGGAGCCGCCGCCTGGTCGGGGGAGTAAATCTGGTAGAAGCTCCCGTCTAAGGGGAGAGGGGGAATGACTCCTTGGGGATCAGAGGTGCGGGCCTCCGAGCCGCCATGAGAACCCGCTGGCCCCTCGGGAGTCAGGCTCAGGACCGGTGATAGCTGCTGCGCCAGAGAAGATGGAGGCAGCCCTTCGGGAGTCGGTTCCAGCGGGGTCTGCCTCGCCCCCCGACGACGAACCAGGGGCTGGCCTTCGCTTGCCTCCTCAGAAGAATGGGAGACGTCCAGATCAACCACCCGACGGAATTGACCGTCTGTCGGGGCGTCTTCGGTCCCCGATCTTGTCGGGGCAGGAAGTGACATGAGGGGTTCTCCGACCTGGGCGTCGGAGGGTGGCGTCCCAACGGAAGCTCCAGCTCCCGATCGACCTGCAGCTGGAGGACGAGAGGCTTCAGAAAGAAAATCAGGAAGGTGATCAGGATCCTTACACCAGATAACACGACGGGAGAGGTACTGGTCCTTCCCGTAATAATTGTAGTAACCCGCTTTGAGAATGCGTGGAGTTTCTCCTTGTAGGATGCGTTTGATCCCTTCGATCCGGGCTCCCTTATCGGAGGGGATTAACTCATCGGGAATACGCCTCCTGTATAATCGAATTGCTGAGCGGAGTTGTTTACCTTCCTCGGAAGTCTTGGTGTTGAAGATTTGCTCCATCTTCTCCACCCGGGCCCGCTTGATTTGCTCCGAGGTGGGAGGTGCCGATGAGGAGCCGTCCCTCTTTGAAGACTTCCTCTTCCTCGCGGGGCGTGGGACAGCATCAGTCTTCGCCTGCTTAAGCACGAGATTGGTCAGCAGTGATACCTTGTTGGCTGCAAGGATGAAAATGAAAGTACAGTTAGAATATTACCCAAGGAACGAGGATAGAAGGGTCGTCGAAGAGTTAACCCCCGGAGACGATATCAAGGAGTCGGATCCCGGTCAGAACCAGGTCCCGATCCCCCATGGAGTTGGCGTCGAGGGGAGCGAAAGAATCCCTCCAACGATAAAGCTGGATGCAGTGGAGAATCTGGAAATCCTCCTCGGATTAGGTGTGGAAAGCGGGGGCAGGGTCCGCTGCGACCTCCCATCGGGGCCACGGAATGGAGCTGTTTCGGATGAAGAAATAACTCCTCTTCCAGCCACTGTTGTCGGGCCCCGAGTCAGTGATAAGCCCCCGACCCTTGGCGACCTTCCAGGTGTCACCATTCCAGCTGTACCGAGAGAGCTGCGCCTTGCTCCACTTAGGCATTCGCGGGTAGAAGGCACAGACTCCGGCATCATTGCACTTCAGTCCATAGAAGGTCCGGAAGAGTCGGAGGCTATAGGGCCATTGTTGGCGGAGGCAAAGGACGCGGAAGGCATTCCACACGCGGATGGCATGAGGGGAGAAAGTAGTCGGATGTGTTTTATAATATTTACACATCTCGACCATGTCACCACAGAAGGGGAAGTGGATCTCTGCCGATATTTGCCCGGTGGAGACAAATACCTCCCCTTCCCGGGGACGAGTAACCACAGGGTCACCCGGGACGCGAGGCCAAGGAAAGGGGAAGCGAGGCTCCCAGGTGGAAGTAATGCACCCCTCCTGGAGAGCTGCATCATAGGCGGTGTCCGAAATCTCATTACAAGCATAATCGAACTTGAAGGGTTTTCTCCCCCCGGAACTTGATTCACCATCTGGAAAAGGATCAAAGCAAGAAAAGGCATAGATGATTTCCGCAAAAGTCCGGGTAAGTTGATTGAGATAAAAGGAAAACTATGCTAACAAGTTTCTTCGGAATCGAAGGAGGAAATCTTACCAGACATGTCGAATCGGAGAGGAAAGGATGAGCTTGATGGTCGGAAGTCTTGGTCGCCGGAGTGCTTATCAGAGACTAGAAAGGAGAGCTTGAGCTTTTGGAAACACAGAGAATGAAACGGTAGAGAAGAACTGAATAGTGCCTAGATTTGGGTTTTTATAGGAGAGAGGATAGGCAAAGAGACGTTGCGATCTGGACCGTTGAAGATGAAGCGCCTCAACCTGAATCGTCGAAACACTAGGGACAAAACGGCTATAAAGCGCTTTTTCAGAAAAGCAGGCACGGGCACTCAAGCCGTCACTTCATCACTCATCGCATTTAATAGTTGAGTAATCGAGAAATCTTTTCTGATCCTGTGGTTATCCTCGGAATATCGAGAGGCTCGGAGATTGGAAGACACGGCGAACTATAAGTCCCCCGTGTCTTGGGGGCAAATGATGGGTTTCGATATAGCCGTTAGGCCCATTAACGGCGAAGTAGGCCCACCGGGCCCCGACAAAGTCGGTCCCGACAATACGAGAGGACCCGACAAAGTCGGTCCCGACATACGAGCTGAACGCTCCCGATGACATGCATTTAAGTAGGCCCCGATGATATGCCTTTGAGTAGGCCCCGATGATATGCCTTTGAGTAGGCCCCGATATCGAATCCCTAAGAAGCTGGCCCTGTCCCGATGACGAGGGGCCCCGAGCGGTGACCAAAGGAGATAACTCTGGAGTCCCCGACATCCGTCGGGACTTGCCACCAGAGAACGAGGCCGAGAAACACGCCCACTATCAACATAGTGGGGGAGTGGCCTGAAAAGACGGAACGTGGGCTACTGGCCGAGATAAACGGAACGTGGCAGTTATCTCAACAGGTAACTGAGGTGACCTCTCCCCTATATAAAGGAAGGAGTTACCTCAGGATTGATACGTTGAACGTTCACATACTTACATACTGATACTTGCCAGTTTACATCGAGATACTCATTTAAGCATCGAAGAGGGATTCTGGGTCACCGCCCGGTCTATCCCCTTCTTGCAGGATTACTTGGAGCGAAGGAGTTCGGACTTCCGTCAAGAACGTACCGGAGTTCCAACCGTGATCCAACATCATTAAATAAATTATAATATCATAATTTTAATATAAAGTTGTCGACAACAGTTTTGAATATTATTCATGAGTGAATTCATAAAACAAGACGAGGATCTTGAGCTCAATATGTCAAAGAATCATCATGATTGCCCAAAGTTTGAAAAGACGCAAGTATGAGCATGAAAATGTAGAATGTGATAGCCAGTGGATATAAATAATTTCTGCGTAAATAGATTACCTCGTAAGATAGGCACAACTCGTGGTACAAAGACTTTTCCGCAGAAAGATGACAATTATTATATGAATCATTTGGTGGAGCAATAACCTTCAAATACATTACTATGTTGGCAGTACATACAATGTTGAATAATTTTATAGCCTATTTGGGTGGCTAATTTGATAGTGAAATCAACATAAAAATCCCAAAAGGATTTAAAATGCTAGCATGAATACTTTTAAGAATGTTGGATGATAAAAATATTGTACCATTTACCGGTTGCTTATGGTATATTATCCCCATTATATCAACATTTGAGCTAAGTTATAGCGAAAGCTAATATAAGTATAAGAATAAAACAAACTGATATATAATAAGATGAATTGATCACGCTATAGCCGAAAGGGGCATCGTGTGAGGGGGAGAATTTGAAGATATTGAAACTTCTGAAGAGTTTTAAATACAATCAATTTATTGATTATGTTAAAATTCAGACGAAATATATTGAAAGGACAAAGGTTAGGCTCAACCTGATGATCGAGTACTTAAGAGATTGAAAATATTTTTGTCCTATAAAAATGTCTTAAAACTATTTTGCATAGCTAAACACATATATTGAGTACGTTAATGGTTGTAAGAATGATAAATTTGAATAAATATATTTTTTGTCCTCGTGAGATTGATGAAGAACATAATGGTCCAGAAGTACCTTATAAAGTGCTAAATTAGCGCTAATATATCTTGCTAATTAGAAACATGATGTATTATTGGTTATAAGCTAGATTTAGCTCTTCTCCAATATAGTGAAATTTGAACAAAGTTAAGAAAATATTTATGTATCTCCGAGGAATGAATTACATGAGCTTATTATCGGATTAAATCAAGTCCTAAATCAGTTGGCGATGCAAAATGCAAGTTATATCATGAAATGTACCATTATATTGTATATATGAGTATAATGCAGGTTATATAGCTCCAATTGAAGAATAATGTTACATCAAAGGAGACAAGACGAACATATTTTCCCAAGTTATTTTTCATCAACAATGTTGAGAAGAAGACAACATAACAACCAACAAATATGTTCGGATTTATTCCCGAAGGTTTCCGACTGCGAAATTTGAATATTGGTGAACAAAATGAATTGCGTCGACTTAATGAAATTACGTGATGTCAACATTAGGGGGGAGAATCTGCACGGCTGTACTCTTTTTCCCTTAACGAAGGTTTTATCCAGCTTGGTTTTCCTGGTAAGGTTTTTAACGAGGCAACTTACAAAAGGGATCCATAATTGCGTACTCTTTTTCCTTCACTAGATTTTTATACCAATGAGTTTTTTCTAGTAAGGTTTTAACGAGGCACAATTCCCTTATGAACATTGGGAGTGTTATGAATATATTATGTGGATGTTCAATATTATGTGTATATATCATCTTCCTAAATTAGACTTTCCTTGTATTGATTTTACATCATCTCCAAGTCTATGTAATCCCTATATAAGGACTCCTATGTGTGATAATAAGACCATCCTCAAATTCTCTTTTCTATTACCTCTCTACTTTCGTAACAAATATATATATATATATATATATATATATATATATATATATATATATATATATATATATATAGAGAAATGCCTACGTGATAATATTACAATGTCTCAATAAAGCTGTATAGTAGGAATAAACATGTAGATATTCATGGTGAGAGAACCGTATACGCCTAGAGAGGGTTTCCTCTCTAGCTTACCCCCTAATATAGGTTTTCTCGGGCCTGCCGGGAGCCACATCATAATACCCCACCGCACCTTTGCACCTTTACACCTGCGTACGCCCTTATTTTCTTTGTCTGTTTTATATACTCGCTATGCACTTCCCTTCGCTCCATCCTGGCCTCCGTTGGATTTTAATCGGACTGGAATCGGAACACCAGAACGATCTAGAGTTATTCGTCACTGATATTCCGGCCGGTTTTCACTGTAGCGTTTTTTTCGGGTTCAGTAGACCCATCAAGCAGCGTTTTGATTGGGCTCAACTACCATACCTCGGGCCGCCATACTTCGGTCGGTAACCGTCATGAAAACCTCAGGAGGCACTCCCGTTACCCTTCCTTGGTGGCCGCAGACTTTTCATCAAACCTTTCGCGGAGCTCGGGTTCTCTCTCCGCGACCCCACCTGCAAAACCGGCATGTTATGACCCCTCCAAAGTTACAAAGCCGTCTCAATCTCCTGCTGGTCGCTGGGTCTTCGGGCCCTCTTTTTCTCGGTGCTCCTGGTCGTAAGAGAGGAGGTGGGCCGGTCTGGACACAGCAAGAACGGTCACGTGCTCTCTGTCCTTTGCGCGGTCGTCGTCGCTCTTCTTGTCTTCTCGGGCATAGCCTTGGCCGTTTGGGCCCTTCCTCCGCTGCCATGCCGCTCAGTGCAAAAAATCCTACTTTTATTCCTCTGACCGCCATCCACCCACCACGTCCGAACAGTATAAAGCCACCCGACCATGGTGTTTCAGGCCGTCCTCCATGCCTCATGTGACAACCGTCCGCTACGACGAAACCTACTCCCTGTCCACTGCTGGCCGGAGTTACGTAAACTACTTAGACTCCCTTAGCCGTGCTCGCTGTCTCCGACAACGTCCAACGTCTATCTTGGAATTTCATTAGGCCACTTTTCCTCATACGTCACTTACAGCTGGAGACATCAATTACGAAGCTGCAGGTTAACCCTCGTAAATGGGTTTGGTTCTTCTTCCTGGCCTTTCTACTTATTATGGGCCTTATGTCTTTTTCACTATGTTTAGATCATTTTAGCCATTGCCCTCAATTGGTGGGAAGAACAGGATAGTTTCTTTGGGGTTGACTGGGTGCACCGTTTTAAACTTAGAATTTGTTTTTTAGTGGAAGCATTTTCTCCACCTCGCCACCATATTCCTCTTCTAGGTGAGATCTATTAGATTACGGGGATGTAATACTACGGAATGCTAAACGTGTACTAGCAAGAAATCTAATCTACGCAGCGGAATTAGTACACATACATTTTAGCTTTCCTGCCCAAGAACGATGTGGAGGGAGTTCTGATCCTCCGGTCGGAACCACGTGCAAGTTCTTCGTTAGAAGAAGTCACGCGATGTAGCTCCACAACAAGACCTCTGATCGATTCTTCAACGGAGATGGAACCTCGGACTTTATGATGATGGTGCCGAAAATATAGACTAAGGGTAACAAGTGTTCTCAAAGGAGATCCTTGTTATTATGAATGACTGAATAAACCCTTAACAGACACCCCTATATATAGTATTTGGGGAGTTGCCAAAAGGCAACTCCAACAGATGTGGTACTATAGGCCGGCCGAAATGCATGTTAAAGGGGGAGGCCCAATTTTGGGCCTCCCTTGTCAATTATTGATTGGATTTGGCCCAATTAGCCCAATATGACAATTACCCAATTTAACTTAGGTAAATCCTTAATTAACGGACTCCTATTACGGCGCCACGTCACCATATGCTAACAGCTCCCACTCGCCGGAATGGGAGGGTGCTCGTTAATCTATACGGTTACCCAATAGTATCAACATCTCAGTCTTCAGACTTCGTCTCCGTCTCCGAATAGTTCATACGAGGCTTGCCGTGCGACCGGCGGATACGACGGGCATCGTGCTACTCATCTGTTATGAGTATTGTAGCGCCCGCAGAACGTTGATTCCCTTTCATGGATCAAACTTGTTTGAAATAAACTATGTACCGCACTGTATCCTTGGTCAACTGTTAATTCTCCAATTCCCCAATTTTCCACAAAGGAATACATCTCCGGGGCATCCGTACAAGTGTTCACAACCTTCAACTAATATCCGGTTGGCGGCCACCTAGTGAACACGAGAGTCGGAGAATTAACGGTGAACTTAACCATCCCCATCGCTTATACCCTTAGTCTGACTCAACCGGTTTCCAAGACATGGTTACTTGGCTGTTTTCTTTGGCACTACGCTCTTACGCTGGGAAGCGAGCATTGAGCCAAGCCTTAGGTATAAGTTCTGAGTCCGTGAGGATACTTTGGATGCCTCTTCATAAGGCACCCGGGATCAATCACACGCTCAAGGTGAAGAAGTATGCGCCCTTTGAATCACAAAGATTCTAGCTAGCACAACCGAGCATGACCCCGTGGTCGAACATGGCACGCGCAGTATGAAGCACGTGTCGATAGCACACCTGGTAAAGTCAGGGATGGGATATGTCAATAATGCTATCACAGAATCTCTCATCTGGCATTGAATGTGATATATAGTGATAGACAAAGTCCAACTCGGCGATTTACAAAACGAAGATTAAGTCATGCTGTTAAGCGTGACAATGTTATCGTTTTGTTTAATCAGGTTTATCCCCCTGATTCTTAGCCAATCTTGTTATGGTAGAGGTTCCTCTCTCCTTACAAGATGACCGTGCCTGTGTGACGAGGCAAGATTCGCATTCAACATAATTTTGGTGGAACAATTTTACTTCTTCCTACGACTTAGTTTATAGACCGTAAAATCCGATAGTGTTAATAATTATGACGTCGATAAATCATAAAATCAAATTGAAATTATTTTATTCAATTGAAATATCATTTCAAATGTCAAAATATTATCACTTTTTACAAGCCACACAGTTTAAGCCCTACGTAATCCAAGCAGTTTTACGTGCTTTTCAAAAATCTCCCTACGTAACGGCTTAGTTAAAGGGTTTCCGACCATATTGTCTGTAGGCAAGTATTCTAAAGCGATTATGCCGTCTTCCAGAACAGATTTAGCATAATTGTATTTCACATCAATGTGCTTTGTCCTACTATGGTACTTTGGATTCTTAACTGCCGCAATGACCGCCTGACTGTCGGAGTATACCTTCACAGGTTTACTCTTCTTGTCGGTGCCAATTAATGCAGTAAGAAGCCTTTTCAGCCTGACCCCTTCTTGTGTGTTTTTGGAGGGGACAACGAATTCCGATTCCATAGTGGAACGCGTGACACACGATTGCTTCTTGCTTACCCATGATATGGCAGCATTAGCAAGGAGGAAAACTCCTCCTGTGGTGGACTTACGATCATCCGGATCGCCACCGTGGTCGGCGTCACTATAACCAATCAATTCGAGCCGATCGCCCTCATAGCAGAGAATGTAGTCGGCAGTACCTTTCAGACATCTGATAATTCGTTTTACGGTCTTTAGATGTTGATAACTAGGATCAGATTGGAATCTTGCTACTAGGCCCACAGCGTAACAGATGTCTGGCCGAGTACAGAGCATGTCGTACATTAGACTCCCTGCCATGCTCAGATACTCTGCTTTCTTCATCTGTTCACGCTCCTGCAGGTTTTTTTTCGGGCCATCATGCTTCGATAGCGCGCACCCGAACACAACCGGCGTATCCACGGGTTTAGCATCCAGTACTCTGAATCTTTTCAACAGTTTGTTGATATATGATTTCTGAGATAGACATAATCTCCGGGTGGCACGATCCCGGGCAATTTTGATGCCTAAGATGTACTCGGCCTCTCCCATGTTTATCATCTCGAATGCTGATGCTAACATGGACTTTGATTTATTCATGAAACTCATATCGTTCGCAGCAATGAGTATATCATCCAAGTATACTGTTATGATGACATACTTAGACCCGGAGGTCTTAGTGTATATGCAGGGATCCTTGTGAAGATTCACGAATCCGTTTCCAACGATTTCCTCATGGAATCTGCGATACCATTACCGAGACGATTGCTTAAGACCGTATATAGATCTTTGGAGTTTGCAAACTTTGCGTTCTTTGCCAGGAGTACTGAAACTCTCCGGCTGCTCCATATAGATCTCTTTCTCCAGTTTTTCTTGGAGAGGTTTGGTCTTAATGTCCATTTGATGCATGCTCGAGTTCGAGACTTACATTCATGGGCAAGGACGGCCCTGACTATGGTGTAACGCATAGTCGGTTAGTCCGTCTTTATCAAAGTTCACTCCGTGAATTTGGGTATATCCTTTGGCAATTATTCGAGTTTTGCACCACTCGAAATTTCCACCAGAAGTGAATTCTAAGATTTCACTTTCTAGTTCTGTGGTTAACAGATAAATCAACTAAGGACTAAAACTGAATTAGTTCTTATTTAGGCAATTTCATCCTCCATTGTTTTCCTCCATTCCCTCGTTTTGAGGTCCTTCCTTTGCTTGCTGAACCGTTACTGGTTCATGATGGGTTTCGCTATAGCCGTTAGGCCCTTTAACGACGAGTAAACGGTGAATAGGCCCACTGGGCCCTAGAAGAGGTCAAGAAGACCAATGCGAAGGGTCCCGACACGATGGATCCCGATGGTGAAGGGTCCCGACAAAGTCGGTCCCGATATGCGAGCCGGACGCTCCCGATGATATGCATTTAAGTAGGCCCCGATATTGAATCCCTGAGAATGTTGGCCCTGTCACGATGACGACGGGCCCCGAGCGGTGACCTAATGAGATAACTCTGGAGTCCCCGATATTGGTCGGGACTTGCTATCAGAGGTTGAGGCCGAGAAACACGCCCACTATCAGAGTAGTGGGGAAGTGGTCCGAGATAAGCGGAACGTGGCCGAGATAAGCGGGACGTGGCCGAGATAAGCGGAACGGGGGCTAACTGCCCTGGCAATTCATCAGGTAACTGAGGTAACTCCTCTCCTATATAAAGGATGAGGTTACCTCAGATCACATAGACACTTACATACGAATACTTTTACTTGCATTGCCTGCCACGAGATTCTCATTTAAGCATCGGAGAGGGATTCTGGGTCACCGCCCGGTCTATTCCCTTCGTGCAGGATTACGTGGAGCGAAGGATTTCAGATTTCCGTCAAGACCGTACCGGAGTTCCAACTATGATCCAACATTGGCGCCGTCTGTGGGAATCGTAACGAAAAGCCAAAAATGACTTCTACTCGTTCAATGGCGGCTGGCAAGCAGAAAAAGCAAGGACAATCTGGTGGTTCCCGTCACCCTGCTGGAACTCTGAATTCAGGGCCACCGGAGCGTGCTGTGGACCAAAATCCCCCTGCTGAGGTTTCCCGAACAGGGGTGCACAATGAAGTTCCTGAGGATACTGCTCGATACCAAGAGAATAGGGAGGAGGATGCTCCTCCAAACGCGGACCTGACGAAGGTTGTGGCGGAGGCCATGCCGATCTTCTCAGAGGACATGGAGGCTCTCCTAGAGCGGAGAGAGGCTGCCAAGAAGAAGGAAGAGGTGCCTCCGCCGAGGGAGGATCGGAATGTGCAGGAGGCCCAACCCAGAAACCGGGACAAGGGCAAGGAGCCCGTTCAGTCGGAGCGATTTGTGATCGATGGGCCTGGAACGGTGCAGCATAGGACCATTCCCCTTAATGGTCCCATCGCCCCCGACCAGGTAGTGAAGATCGTGAACATTTGCATGGGGGACCAAAAGCAGATGATGTCGGAACTGAGGGATCGATCCACCCATCCCTTTGTTCCCCGATTGATAGATACCCTCGCCCCGCCAGGGCTGGGTATCCCCACAATTAAGGAGTATGATGGCGAGGGAGATCCAGTTCGCCATGTCCAGAAGCATGTCATGGCCTGTCTGGGCAGATCCCCGGATGATGATACTGTGTGTATGCTATTCCCGGCCACATTGGGAGAAAGGGCCCTGACGTGGTTCTTCAGCCTGCCCCCAGGGTGCATTTCCAGCTAGGCTGATATGCACGACCGTTTTATTCAGCAGTACCAGGGTCGTCGGCGCCTCTTGAAGAGCGTGAGGCCCGACGAATCGCTGGCGCATTACTACCAACGGTACACTGCTAGTGTGGCTGAGATCGATGAGGAGATATCGGAGGGAGAGACTATCCACACCTTCTTTTGGAACCTGACAGCCCCCTATGGTTCCGACCTGATGCACAGCGTGGCCGCAAAGGCCTTGTGGAGCATGGAGGCGTTGCAGACAAGGGTAAAGCAGCAAATCGATGTGCAGGAGTCGAAGATAGCTGCCGGAGAGCTTGATCCTCCGAAGTCAAATAAGGGGAAGCAGTCTTTCAAACCATTGGACGACCATAAGCGGAAGGATAAATCCGAGGGCAGTTGGAGTCGAGGCCGTTCTGATCGAAGGGAGGACAGACGTCCCCCGAGGAAGGACAAGCGGGAGGATTATCACATTCCTCTCAATAGTTCCATGGCTGAGGTGTTAACGGTGATGGATCGACATCTCCAGATACCCCCCAAAAAGGAAGGAGAATTTTTGGGGGCTCGCACCGATCGTTACTGTCGGTTCCACCGCGCCAGCGGTCACGACACTAACCACTGTCGGGAGTTGAAGAAGGAGATTGAAAAGCTGATCCAGAAGGGGAAGCTTAAGGAGTTTGTGGCTGAGAGGCGGTGTCGATCCCGCTCCCGATCTCGATCGCGGTCCCGTTCCCGATCCCGCGATCGGTCCCCAAAGAAGAAGAAGTCTGAGCCGGAGTCTTCTGGTGTCCATAGGGAGAAGCGGGGCACCATTAATGTGATTCATGGAGGATTGGCTGCAGGGGGTGATACCACAGCCTCTCGGGAGGTCTATGCCTCTAGAATTTCCGCTACTGTGGTGCTGAGCAAGAGGTCCCGATCCTGGACCGCGAAGGAAGAGATGGTGATTTCCTTTTCAGCGGAGGACCTGGTAGGTGTGGAGACTCCACACGATGATGCTTTGGTCGTGACCCTGGACGTGGATGGGTACGAGATGAAGCGAATTTTGATCGACGGAGGGAGCTCCTCCGATATTCTGTTTATGGATGCGCTGGAGGCCATGGGGAAAACGAAGAAGGACTTGAAGCAGGTGAACTTCCCGATGGTTGGATTCTCTGGTTCTACCTCCTATCCGCTGGTAATGATCACCTTACAAGTGGAGTTCGGTAGTGGGTGGAAAGCAGAGAGGAGTAATGTGGAGTTCGTGGTGGTTGAGTCCGCGGGGACCTATAATGCGATTATCGGGAGAACCACCATCAACCCTCTGATGGCAGTTGCCTCGACTGTTCACCAGAAGATGAAGTTCCCGACTGACCACGGAGTCGGGGAGGTCAAGGGCGACCAGGTGGCTTCCAGGAAGTGCTATGTTAATGCCACCCGAAGGAGAAGACGGGAGGCTATGACTATCCTCCAGACCGATGCTGATCCCAGAGAGGAGTTTGGGCGTCCCGCCCCTATGGAGGATTTGAAGGAGGTCGAGATTGACGGACCTCAGAGGAAGGTGAAAATCGGGTCCGCCCTGACTGATGAGAGGGCCCGATAATTGATTGAGCTGCTGAAGGGGTTCAAGGAGCTGTTTGCCTGGTCCCCGAGTGACATGCTAGGAATCAGCCCCGATGTGATTGTACATGAGTTGAAGATTGAGCCCGCGATCAAGCCTATCGCGCAGAAAAGACGTCTGATGGGCACAGACAAGAGAATCGCGATCAAGCAGGAGGTGGGCAGGTTGCTCGATGCTGGATTTATCAAGGAGCTCCGATTCCAGACTTGGGTCGCCAACCCGGTTCTGGTGAAGAAGAGCAATGGGAAATGGCGGATGTGTGTTGATCTCCGCGACTTGAATAAGGCTTGCCCGAAGGATTGTTATCCGCTTCCGAGGATCGATCAGTTGGTGGATGCTACGTCGGGACATGAATTGCTGAGCTTCATGGATGCTTACTCTAGCTATAATCAGATCAAGATGGCTAAGGAGGATGCCCCCCACACTGCCTTTTATGCTGATAGTGACATCTATCACTACGATGTCATGCCCTTTGGATTGATTAATGCCGGGGCAACTTATCAAAGGATGGTGAACAAGTTGTTCGGGGACATGCTGGGCAAAACCATGGAGGCTTACGTAGACGATATGCTGGTAAAGTCCCGACAGGCTGAAGATCATGTGAGCAACTTGGCGGTGGCATTTGAGCGGATGAGGCTTCATCAAGTTCGTCTGAACCCAGCGAAGTGCGCCTTTGGAGTGCACTCGGGGAAGTTTTTGGGCTTTATGGTAAGCCAAAGGGGAATTGAGGTGAACCCCGAGAAGCTGAGGGCAATTGAGGAGATGCAGTCTCCAACAAATCATTGGGAGGTGCAAGTGCTGAATGGCCGACTAGCTGCCATGAATCGCTTCCTGTCTAAAGCAAGCGACCGATCCATGCCATTTTTTGAAGCATTGAGGGCCAATAAGAAGTTTGAGTGGACTGCCAAGTGTGAAGAGGCATTCCAGGCACTCAAGCAGCACCTCCGCACCCTCCCACCATTGGCGAAACCGATTCCAGGCGAGCCGCTCTATCTCTATTTGGCTGTTTCTGAGTTTGCTATTAGCTCTGTGTTAGTGAAGATTGTCGAGGGTAACCAAGTCCCCGTTTATTATGTAAGCAAGGCGTTTGACAAATCTGAAATAAATTATCCCACCGTTGAGAAGTATCTTTTTGCGTTGATCATTACGGCTCGGAAGCTGTGGCCTTATTTCCATGCGCATGAGATTACTGTGTTGACGAATCAACCTTTGAAGCATTTTTTGAACCGACCTGATGCGTCGGGGAGATTAGTAAAATGGGCAGTCGAGCTTAGTGAGTTCCGCATTCACTTTGCTCCGAGAACGGCTATTAAAGGTCAGGCGTTGGCGGATTTCATAGCAGAGTCTACAGCCCCCGATCTGGAAGAAGCGGGACCTGTAGAGGGGGCAACCATGGAGGTCCCAATAGCAGAACAACCAGAAATGGCAGAGCAATCAGAACAGCCAAATGAGGAAAATACTTGGGAAATGTACACTGATGGCTCTTCGAGTTCAGACGGATCAGGAGCAGGGTTCGTATTGATACCACCTGGCGGAGGCGAGCCCCTTCGATATGCTTTGGCCTTAACGTTTAGGGCCACCAACAATGAAGCAGAGTATGAGGCTCTTATCACAGGCCTCAAAATTGCCAAAGGTACGGGAGTTGGTCACTTAAGGGTGAAATGTGACGCTGGCCTGATTGTGAATCAAGTCCAAGGACGATATGAGGCGAAGAGCCCGGTGATGAGGAAGTACCTTCGTGAGGTGCAAGCCTTGAAGGAGAGTTTAAAAAGTTTCGATATTGAGGCAATCCCGAGGGAGGAAAACGCGGAAGCGGATGCCTTGAGCAAATTTGCCTTGGGGGCACCCCTTGAGGAAAATCGGAAGGTGCACTTCTTGGAGAAGGGGATCTTGTCGACCATCAATCCATCGGAGGTGTTTGCCATTGAAGCAGGATCGGAGGAGGAGCCCACTTGGATGACCCCAATAGTCGCGTACCTAATTACGGGCGCAGTCCCCGATGATGAAGTAGTAGCTGACAGGATACGCCAGATCGCGGTTAATTACGTGGTGGTGGACAATCAGCTATACAAAAAGGGGTGGTTCTCAACTCCTTACTTGAAATGTGTGGCTGAGCCCGACGCAAATCGGATTCTTAGGGAGGTGCACGAAGGGGTCGCGGCCTGTCACGAAGGGGCCCGATCCATTACGAGGAAAGTGCTGAATTTGGGCTATTAATGGCCTTCGATGAGCAAGGAGGCGACGATGTTAGTCTGATCTTGTGAAGCGTGCCAGAGGTATGCCCCGAATATCGTGGCTCCGGCTGCTAATCTGACGTCCATCAAGAGTGCTTGGCCCTTCGCGCAGTGGGGTATCGACTTGGTAGGACCCCTCCCACAAGCAAAAGGTCAGTGCAAATATTTGATTGTAGCCATTGATTATTTCTCAAAATGGATAGAAGCTAAGGCATTGGCCAAGACGACGGGGAACCAAATCGTCAAAATTCTCCAGACCCATATTATATCCCGATACAGGGTTCCTAAGGTGTTGATCAGCGATAATGGTCCTCCATTTAACGGGTCCAAGTGGAAGGAGTACTTGGAGGAACTGAAAATTGAGAATCGGACAGCCTCTGTCCGTCATGCTCAAACCAATGGACAAGTGGAATCAGCCAACAAGATCGTGATGGACGGCTTGAAGAAGAGGGTCTACGACTTGAAGGGCAAATGGCTGGACGAGCTGGAAAACGTACTTTGGGCTGTTAGAACAACACCCAAAAGATCGACCGGGGAGACTCCGTTTGGCCTCGTCTATGGCACGGAGGCAGTTGCTCCCGTCGAAGTAGCTGTGGCATCCCATCGGACGAGGTATTACGAACCCTGTCGAATGATGAAATGAGGCGTCTAGACTTGGACTTGGTCGAAGAGAAGAGGCGGAGTGCCGAGGAGGCCCAGGCTCGGATGCGCTTGGCAACGGCCCGATATTATAATCGACGAGTCAAGTCTCGACATTCTTTGTCGGGGAACTGGTGTGGCGTCGGAACGAATTTACCCTTTTGGATCGGATCAACAAGATGTCGCCAAAATGGGAGGGACCTTATAAGGTCGTGGGGATGCCAGCTCCAAATGCGTATAAGTTGGAAGACCTCGATGGCAGAGTATTAAAGCATTCTTTCAGCTGTGAACACTTGAAGAAATGTCATGTTTGATATTAAGTCGCCTTTAGTGTTGCAAGTTGTTATTAAGTCGCCTTCAGTGGTGCACGATGTTATTAAGTCGCCTTCAGTGGTGCACGATGTTATTAAGTCGCCTTCAGTGGTGCACGATGTTATTAAGTCGCCTTAAGTGGTGCAGATTTTGAGCCATCAATAAATAAAGAGGTTGCTTTCGATCAGATTGTTCTTAGATTTATTCTAAGTGTTGTTAAGTCGCCTCAAGTGGTGCAAGTAAATGGCCTTAAGTGGCAAAATCGCTTTAAATGGCATAGTTAAGTCGCTTTAAGAAGTGCAAACGATAAATCGGGAATAAAAGAGTTTGATATTGGAGAGGGCTCAAAGGCCCGAGGATTCATTACATGGAGAGGAAAACTACAAGGACTATAAATATAGAGCATTAAGCTTGGTCCTCGTCAGCATCAGCGGAAGCAGGATCCACGAGATCTGTGGCAGAAGGCTCCACAGGATCGGACCCTTGGAGGTCAGTCGGTGAAGGTTCAGTTGCCGGAGGGTCGATTATTGGTGGATCAACTGTCGGGAGGTCGGCACTTGGAAGCTCTGCCACGTCTTCAATACCCGCGGGGGTGTTGCCCTCATCACTCTCCTCCGAGAGGTCGAAATACCTCTTCGCAAAGGGGGCGAGAGTAGCAGACTTATCGAAGTTAATGGCGTCGCCATACTCCGGATGGAGCTCCTCAACCACGTTGAAGAGGGTGTTCTCCACCTCCGCGTGCAGAATTTCGCCGCGTCAGCTTGGAAGTCCTCAGACCCCCGATAATCTTCCCGACCCTTGGTTTCAGCCTCGGCCAGTTTGGCAGGGACCTCAGCAAGTTCCCGCTCCAGTCTCGCCTTGGCGTCTTCCAGAGCCTTCTTCTCGAGGACAAGTCTGTCCCGAGCCTCTGCATCCCTTTTCCGCTCCCGCTGCTCCCGCTTCAGCAGCCCCTCGAAGTCCTGAACCCGCTTTTGGAGGTCCCGAGTCTTTCGATTAAGGATGGCTTGCTCCTTAGACAATTTTCCCCTCGAAGACTCGGAGGCGGCGAGATCCTCCTCAAGCTTGGCTACAACCGCGGGAGCCCCCTTGGCCCGCTCCTACTCCAACGCCTCCTCGAGGGTCAGGATGTACCCGAAGCAGCGGTTTATGTCCGCCATCTCCGGCGAAGAAAAGAGAAAGAGGTTAGCACATGAATATCCTGCTTTATCGATTAAAGGGTTGAAATAGGAACCTTACCTCCACCCGACGAATAGCCATTCTACGGATATCCGCGCGGATGTCCTCCCGATCCAGGGAGAGCGGAAGCTTCAGAGACGGCAGAACCGAGCCTGCCACCAAATGCAGACCCAGCTCCTGGTATGTATCACCCTGTCAGAGCTGGACTCCTTGCAGCGTCTGGATCGGGGTCCAGGGAGCCGCCTCCTGGTCGGGGTCTTAGACCTTGTAGAAGCTCCCGTCCAAGGGGAGAGGAGGAGGACCGACTGGAGTCGTGGAGGTGCGCATCTCCGAGTCGCCTTGGGACCCAGAGGGAGTCAAGCTGTGAATGGGCGAGCGCTGCTGCGAAGGAGGTGAGGGGGGCAGCCCCATGGAGGTTAGTTTCAGGGGGGACTGCCTCGTCCCCTGACGACGAATCAAGGCGACGCCCTCGTCTGTCTCCTCGGAGGAGTCCAGTTCTTCCACCCGACGAAACAGATTGCCTGTCGGGGTTTCTTGAGGGAGGCGGATCCCGGTATCCACCAGGTCCCGCTCCTTGAGGGAGTTAGCGTCGAGGGGAGTGTAGGATTCCCCCCAACGGTAAAGCTGGATGCAGTGAAGTATTTGGAAATCTTCATCGGAATTGGTGTGATAAGAGGGAGGAGAGTCCACTTCAACCTCCCATCGGGGCCATGGGATAGAACTGTTCTTAATGAAGAAGTAGCTCCTCTTCCACCCGCTGTTGTCGGACCCTGTATCAATGAGGAGCCCCCGACCCTTGACAACCTTCCAGGTGTCGCTGGTCCAACTACGCCGTGCAAGCTGCTGCTTATTCCACTTAGGCATCCGAGGATAGAAGGCACAAACCCCAGCCTCGTTGTACTTCATTCCGTAGAAGGTCCGGAAGAGTTGGAGGCTGTAAACCCATTTTTGTCGGAAGCAGAGGACTTGGAAAGCATTCCACACGCGGATGGCGTGGGGAGAGAAGGTAGTCGGATGCGTCTTGTAATGGGCGTACATCTCAACCAAATTACCGCAAAAGGGGAATCGGATCCCTGCCGATATTTGTCCGGTGGAGACAAATACCTCCCCTTCCTCGGGACGAGTGACCATAGAGTCGCCCGTGGCACGGTGGCGAGAGTAAGGAAGACGAGGCTCCCAGGTTAAAGTAATGCATCCTTCTCGGAGAGCTGCATCGTAGGCAGTCACCGAGATTTCATTGGGAGCGTAATCGAAGTTGAAGGGTTTTCTCCCCTCAGAACTGGATCCGCTGTCTGAAAATTAGCAATGGCAAGAAAAGGCGTGGTGGGTTTTCGAAAAAACGCAAGCAAACTGATCAAAGATAAGGGAAAAGCTACGCTAGCATCAGTGAAGTAAATCTTACCAGACATGATGAATCGGAGCGAAAGGGATGATCTTAACGGTCGCCGGAAGACTGAACGGAAAACAGGAAGCCGAAGAAGAACTTGAGCTTTCGAAGTTGCAGAGCTTTTGAAATTGCAGAGGGGGAAACGGTAAAGAAGAACAGTGCCCAAAATTTAGGGTTTTATAGGAGAAGGGATAGTCGAAAGGACATTCTAATCTGGACCGTTGAAGGCGAAACGTTTCAATCCGAGCCGTTGAGATAAAAGGGGGCAGAATGGAAAGAGACGTTAATGATGAAACGGCCTGAAAAGTGCTTTTTCAGAAAAAGCAGGCACGAGAACCCTAGCCGTCGCTTCATTACCCACTGCATTTAATGGCTCAGTAACCGGAGGGTCTTCTCGGATTTGGTGACTATCCCCGAGGTATCGAGGAATCGGGGACGAGAAGATCCGTGTCAATAAACTTTGTCAAGGGAAAAGCCTCTGATACCGATATCGGGAGGTCGGGAGTCGAAAGACACGATGAACTGTAAGTCCCTCATGTCTTGGGGACAAATGATGGGTTTCGCTATAGCCGTTAGGCCCTTTAACGACGAGTAAACGGTGAATAGGCCCACTGGGCCCTAGAAGAGGTCAAGAAGACCAATGCGAAGGGTCCCGACACGATCGATCCCGATGGTGAAGGGTCCCGACAAGGTCGGTCCCGATATGCGAGCTGGACGATCCCGATGATATGCCTTTAAGTAGGCCCCGATATTGAATCCCTGAGAATGTTGGCCCTGTCACGATGACGAGGGGCCCTGAGCGGTGACCTAATGAGATAACTCTGGAGTCCCCGATATTGGTCGGGACTTGCTATCAGAGGTTGAGGACGAGAAACACGCCCACTATCATAGTAGTGGGGAAGTGGCCCGAGATAAGCGGAACGTGGCCGAGATAAGCGGGACGTGGCCGAGATAAGCGGAACGTGGGCTAACTGCCCTGGCAATTCATCAGGTAACTGAGGTAACTCCTCTCCTATATAAAGGAGGAGGTTACCTCAGATCACATAGACACTTACATACGAATACTTTTACTTGCCTTGCCTGTCACAAGATTCTCATTTAAGCATCGGAGAGGGATTCTGGGTCATCGCCCGGCTATTCCCTTCGTGCAGGATTACGTGGAGCGAGGATTTTGGATTTCCGTCAAGACCGTACCGGAGTTCCAACCGTGATCCAACAGTTCAAGAACGAATACCAAGATGTGTAACACATCTTATTTGAAGGGACACTTCTCCAGAGAAGTTCGTTGCCTTTGACTATGTCTAGGCACGTTTATCCCATGCTTTAGTCTGATCGTTACTCCCACTCGGAAATACTGCTTCTTATCGGGGCATTACTCCCACTGGGAACAATGGCGGTGGTTGAACTTACTTGGAATATCCTCTCGGTCTCGGTTTTTTACCTCCGAGATGTATTCCTCGATCACTAGGATCTGGAACCAAGTTGGTTATTCCACTCCCACTAGGAAAAATGGGTAGTTGAAATAGTTCATTATCATGATTATCAGGTCCGACTTGATTCGTATTTTGAAATTTAGTGATGATTATGTGCGAGGGGGAGTGAGCCCTCACACTGGATTTATTATGAAGACGTTTCCATCGTCATTTACCAAATCAATCACTTATGCTATATCAATTCTCCCGCTCGAAGTAAGTGGGACCTGAGAATCTCCATCAACCATCTGTTAACTCAATCAGTACTAGCCTGTTTCGTTCTGCAAAGCGTTGGAAATTCATCCTCAAACTTTTATAATGTATCATGTTTATCCACGAAACCATTGTTCAAGCCTAATTTAAGACTCGTATTCTTCGCGAGTAGTGCGTACTCTTAATGAATACTTGTTTTAATGCGCTAATTAATGCGTCTTTGTGATAAGGTTTTACCCGAATCATTCATTAGCTTTTATGGTAATGTGTTAACCGATTTTGTCAGAACATAGTGTTTTACATTAATGTGAGTTGAATTAATCTCAGCCCGCGGGAAAAATTAATGTGTGACTCTAACATTATGTAATTCTGAACTATGTTTCTTGAAGTGTTTAATGAATAATTTTAGCCAAACTCTTCATTCAAGGCTAATGGTGGGAGAGTTGTTTTACCGACTACGTCTTTTCGTTTTTTTAACTCACCCAGAGACTTATTCATCTCAAGGGCTATGCATTTAAGCGTTCGCTTTAATGTCGTAGTTGATGTTCTTACTAGATTTTAGTAGCTTTGAAGCATACCTCTAACCACAATAGTCATCATTGAGTTATTTCCAAAGAATTACAAACGAAAACTCAGCATTCATTTATTAAAACACTTCATTATTAAATTCGTACTTTGAAACGATGTGTTCCGTCTTTCGAGGTACATGCGTGCGTGGCGCCTAAACCCAGTTTATCCCGGGGTTTAAATCGTTTCCTTTCCAAATTTAAATCAATTTAATCGGTTTTACATGCACATTATTCGGGAATATATCATTTCAGCGGTGCCCTTATAGAACTATGCGATCGATGGATATATTGAGTTCAGTTTGATCTGACTGAGATTACGGAGTATGTGAATCGTTTCGTCTTATTAAATTTTGGTTCTAACCCGTAGGTTTGAATTATCGTTTCGGATCGTTCCCTTTAACCGGAACGTTAAATTGATAAGCAAATTGTTCTTCTAATCGAGCAACAGTTTCTTTATTCAATTACTCCGAATTTTAAAATAACCAAAATTTTAATAATTCAGACGAACAACGAACGATAAATGAAAATGGTAGGGTTCTTGATTTGAAAGTCTCATGTTCGATCCATACATATCTGAACTTTAAGTCATGTTGAACATCACATCTAATTAAATTCACCAGTGAATCATATCAAATGTTTTGTGTTCCAATAAAGCGTTTCACGGCTTTATATACATGTCATACGATGCGTGTTTTAGACGCACTCTAATAACAGGGTTTGACCCACCGAATTATCGTATAAAACCTTTTACGGTCTAGTTCACTTCATGATAAATGGATCACAATTGACTTCAGGTGGTCTCTTGTGGTGAGCTGAGAAGGTTATCGCTTCACTGCCTTGGTTCCTTTGCTTAACTAGACTCAAGGTTATTGAATCATGTAAATGTAAGGCATCCTTATACATCTTTTCCATGTTGACCTTTCATTGTGATGGTCTTGAACGGATTTTTCACCGGCATCCATGGACAAAGAAAAGAACATCACATTCAACTGAAACATTTCTAGCTCTAGCATCCTTGCTTCTACCGAGGCAGATGTAAAGGAACATCAAGAATTGACATTGTCTGGTTGCAATTGAAGTCTTCTTCAACCCCCTTAAACCAGGGTTGAATGTATCACCACGTTTGCATTCATATTATCAAAGAACATACTCCAATTCTTGGGAAATAAACTATCACGTTCATCTGTCATTGTCAAAATCATGCGAACTACCATATTCATTCGTAGTTGTCCTCTCCGCTTTTCGGAATCGTAGCAGAGAGAAGTCCAATACCGACTTAGCCATGAAAACTAATACATTGATAGTTATGCAAATTCAGGAAGACAACAACATTTTGACAGAATTGCAAACAGCGGATTATCTATTAAGATGGAATACGACAAATAGTGTGATCCTTCAGTCACTAAACCAAACCGACCGTCAGTAAACCGAGGGAAGGGAGTGTCGTGAAAGAATTCACACTATCATTGTTTTCAATCTAATAGATCAGTCTTTTGAAAACGGTTATTCTATTGCTAATTACTGGAACGGGAATTTTCAAATAAGCATACCCTGTCTTGGCTTTCCCAAGGCCCTTATAATTTTGTAAACTTTTCCGATAATTTACGCATGCATATTTATAGTTTCTACTACACTTAGCAAATCACCATATCATGCCATAAACATCAAACAAAACATGCTTACGCGTCATGCGTCTAATGTTCCTAGCATATATAATTCTACGTAAAGTAAATTATCACGTGCGTTCTATCATGAACATTCTAGCATAAGCGTCAAAACATGCAACATCCGCACACATCATGCATAATTGGCGACTGGAATTTTCGGTTTTATAAAATGCTTTGAAAATATTAGGGGTTGTTTTGCAATTCATGCTTACAATCAATCATGCGAATTTCTAGACATGGATTCTTGGCACTTTCAATCAGCATATCATGTCTATCTTATTGCGCAAACCATATATTTAAATCTCAGAGCTCAATGCTCGCAATATAATATCCAGCTAGCTTGACTAAGTCAAGACGACAGTTCTAATTATATCAAAATATATGATGCAGAAAGTAAACAATTGCAAATCAGCCCACTAATTTAATCGAGTCCCAAAAACATGCATATCCGAGAACCATCTCCATAATCGAAACCAGGCAATAGGGTTTTGAGTGAAACCGTTTATTAAAACACAATCCCAAAGAGTTGTGTTTAGGCTAATTTTAAAGTTCGAAAACATTTTGGATTTAAAATTTGACATCCTATTTTATTGAACAATTTAAAATTTCCCAAAATTTTGAAACTTGGTTCGGTCCATTTAAAATCCGGTTCAAGTCGGTCCGATTTTAAAAATCCGGTTTGGTCTGACGGTTAAATAAAATAGGATTGTGGTTCGGTTGATCACTCAAAACCGTTTAGGTTAGGCTCAATTTAGTTACTACGGTCCAACCCGACCCGACTAGGTCGACCCGATTAAGAAAACCCGGATTGGTTTTATCCATTCCGGTTTAGCAATTTGACCGACCCATAAACCCTAGGGTTCGGCCGAAATATGTCTTGTGGGCCAAGTAGGGTTTTAAAGTCCACTAAAAACTTAACTTAGCCACCAAGAAATATTAATTATTTAAAATAATTTCCAATATTGCTAATATATATATAATTCGGCACATATATTATTTATATATATAAATATTGTCAAGATTCTATCTATAAGATGTAAATCAATTAACAATATAAACATACATATATAACTTTCGGCCAAATCTCTATATATATATAAGTATTGTCAAAAATATATTTAAGGATAAAATATACAGACAATATATCTTCTTAATCTTTATAAGTAACTAAATCCTATCAATATATCTTTATCCCTATCTTTTAGCTATATATATTGATAGTTAATATCTTTTACAATATTATATTATAAACCTATCCATATTTTCCAACTTATAGATATGTAGTTACCTATTAATAAAATTTAAAAATGGCAACATATATATTTTTATATTAGTGCCGAATTTTAAAGTCTTGGTGACCAAGAAAATTAATTTTTTTTACCTAAAATACCCCAAGGGTTTTCGGCGCAAACACAAAAAGTTGGAAAAGTTTTCAAATTTTAGGATCAAATACTACCATGATCAATAATCCAAATAGTGTTCTTGATAAAACTCATGGTGTTCTTGAATATCATGAACATCAAACTTGAATTTATCATGAAAAATTCGGTTTTGATCTATAAAAACATGTAAATTTCGAAAATTTTAATTTTTCAAAGATCAAACATGTGAAATTTATTTAAAAATTTTGGATTACTCATGGTGTTCATAATATATATAAATTTCGGTTTTTATATAAATTTCAAGAACATTAGTTTATCAAAGTTTTTAAGAACTCCTAACCAGGCTCTGATACCACTGTTGGATTACGGTGACGTAATACTACGGAATGCTAAGCGTGTACTGTTGGATCACGGTGGAACTCCGGTACGATATTTGACGGTGATCCTAGCTCCTTCGCTCCACGCAATCCTGCAAGAGGGGATAAACCGGGCGGTGACCCAGAATCCCTCTCCGATGCTTAAATGAGTATCTCGCACGGACTGGCAAGCAGTAATCTCAAGTAATGTAATTCAACGTAAGTGATCTGAGGTGACCTCTTGCCCTTTTATAGGCGAAGAGATACCTCAGTTACCTGGTGAACCGTTGGGGGTGGTTAGCCCGTATCCCGCGTATCTCAGGTGTGATCCCGCTTATCTCGGCCACGCCCCGCGTATCTCGGCCACGCTCCGTGTATCTTAACCACGTTCCGCGTATCTCGGCCACGCCCCGCGTATCCCGGCCTTATCCTCTGATAGCGAGTCCCGACTAACATCGGGGACTCCAGAGTTATCTCGTTGTGTCACCGCTCGGGGCCCCTCGTCATCGTGACAGGGCCTATTGGATTCGTCATCGGGGCCTACTCAGAGGCATCTCGTCGGGAGCGTTCAGCTCGCTTGTCAGGTCCGACTCTGTCGGGACCTCTCATCCTCGGGCTCCCTTCGTCGGGATCCTTTGTCTGGGCCATCTTGGCCTTCGTTTAGGGCCCACCGGGCCTATTTGCCGTTTCCTCACCGTTAAAGGGCCTAACGGCTGTAGTCGAACCCATCATTTGCCCCCAAGACATGAGGGACTTTTAGTTCGTCGTGTCTTTCAACTCCCGACCTCCTGACATTGGAATCGGGGATCTTTCCCTTGGCATAGTCACTCAATACTAGTCTTCTCCTTCATGTTTCCTCGATGCTTTGTGGATAACTGCCAAATCCGAGGGGACTCCTCGATTCCCCAGTTCATTAAATGCAGCAGCTAGTGAAGCGACGTCTTCGGCACTCGTGTCTGATTTTTCGCGCCTGCTTTTTCTGAAAAGTGCTTTTCAGGCCGTTTCATCATTACGCCAGTTGCCCTTCTGCACGTTCCATCTTCAACGGTCCAAATTAAAACTCTTCAACTTCGACGACTCGGATCGAAGTGTCCCTTCAACTGTCCTCTTCGCCTATAAAACCCTAACCGTGGGTGTTGGATCACTTTTACCGTCTTCGAATTTTCAGGAGCTCTCTACAACCTTTGTGAATTCAAGCTTTTGCGATTCCGAAGACCATTAGTGCTTTTCCGACCATCTTCCCGGCAACGCCCAGTTCATTCCTTCAACCTCCAATTCGTCATGTCTGGTAGGGATTTCTTCTTCGTTGCTTGCTCATCTTTTCCTTGTTTGCAGCTTTCCGAAAATCCCACTGTGCCTTCCTTGCCATTGCTACTTTTCAGACAGTGGATCCAGCTCTGAGGGAAGAAAGCCCTTCAACTTTGATTATGCTCTGAATGAAATCTCCAGCCACGCTTATGATGCAGCTCTCCGGGAGGGGTGCATCACTTCTACTTGGGAACCTCGTTTCCCGTATCCCTGGCCTCACCCCTCGGGTAACCTTGAGGTTACTCGTCCCCGAAAAGGGGAGGTATTTGTCTCTACGGGGCAAGTATCAGCGGGGATCAGATTCCCCTTCTGTGGTAATCTGGTCGAGATGTGCCAGCATTACAAAACTCATCCGACCACCTTCTCTCCGCATGCCATTCGCCTGTGGAATGCTTTCCAGGTCCTCTGCTTCCGACAGCGGTGGGTATACAGCCTCAAGCTCTTAAGGACCTTCTACGGGATGAAGTGCAACGAGGCGGGGGTTTGCGCCTTCTACCCCCGAATGCCGAAGTGGAACAAGGCACAACTTGGACGGTGTAACTGGACCAATGACACCTGGAAGGTGGTCAAGGGTCGGGGACTCCTAGTCGACAAGGGGTCCGACAACAGTGGATGGAAAAGGAGCTACTTCTTCATCCAACATTCTTCGATCCCGTGGCCCCGATGGGAGGTGGAAGCAGACTCTCCGCCTGCCTTTCACACCTATACCGACGAAGATTTCCAAACTCTTCAACTCATCCAGCTCTACCGATGGGGGGAGTCCTACACTCCCCTCGACGCCAATTCTCTCGTGGAGCGGGACCTGGTGAACGCCGGGATCCGACTCCTCGATATAATCTCTTGGGGGCAGCTTTTCGACGGCCCCTCCAATGTGGTTCCCTGGGTAAACCTCTAACTCTTTTTCTTTTACTGTTTGCAGCCAAGAAGGTATCTGTGCTGACCGATCTGTTCCTTAAGCAGGGGGAGACCGATGCCGTCCGCCCTTCGCGGAAGAGGAAGTCCGCCAAGAAAGCTGCTGCTCCGTCGGGGTCTCCTTTTGCAGGGCAACCTAAGCGGAAGCGCGTTGAGCTGGACCAACTCTTCGACGTCCAGAACGCTGAAGAAGGTAAAAAGCTCTGTCTCGCTATTAAATCGTATAGGAGGATGGTCCCGAGGGATTTGATTCCTTCGACCAGGGAGGCCCGTATTGCTGACGTTAGACGAATCCTTCGAGGTGAAACTCCTCGTGTCCTGAAGGCGGGCTACTACCACTACCACGGGAAGGATCAATATGTCTCCCGACGTATTGGTGTAAGAATCCTGATGAACTCCCTGATTACATTTCTGAAGCCTCTCGTCCTCTAGGTGCAGGTCGCTCAGGAGCTCCGTCGGGCGCTGAAGCTTCCGCGGGTGCACCGTCTTCAACAGGGGCGCCTCCCTCAACTGGGGAGAAAACCCCGACCGGCGAACAGTTTCGTCGGGTGGAAACCTTGGACTCCTCCGAGGAGACTGATGAGGGTGGCTCCCTTCGTCATCGTCGGAGGACGGGGCAGTCCCCCTTGAAACCAACCTCTCAGGGGCTGCCCCATTCATCTTCTCCGCAGCAGCGACAGCCGTCGCCCATCCACAACTTCACTCCTTCCCCTGCCCGGGTCGAGCCGGAGGCGCGCCCCTCCACGACTCGTGCTGGCCCTCCTCCTGTCCCTCTCGACGGGAGCTTCTACAGGGACTTCGACCCCGCGCAGGTGGATGCTCCCTGGACCCCAATCTAAACACTGCAAGGGGTCCAGCTTCGACAAGGGGATGCCCATGAAGACCTGGCTCTGCATCTGCTGGCAGGCTCGATCCTGCCCACCATGCGGTACCCGATTTCCCTGAATCGGACGGCGATGCATCGGGATGTTCGAGAGATGTCCCTGCGTCGGGTAGAGGTAAAACTTCGCTTCTCCTTCTTCATTGGTAAGTCTGGCCGTTTGTCCATTAACACTCTTCTTTCTTTTATCATAGGAGCTCGGGGACTTCAACCGCCTTTTTGGGTACCTCATTGCCTATGATGAGTCCCGGGAGCGGGACCGGGCGGCCATCGCCAAGCTTAAGGAGGATCTTGCGGCCTCCAAATCTTCGCGGGGGAAACTTGCCAAGGAGCAGGCCATCCTCGATCAAAAGGTTCAGGACCTCCAGAAGCAGGTCGGGGATTTCGAGGGGCTCCTGAGGCGGGAGCGACAGGAGCGGCAGACTGCCGAGGACAAACTGATCCTCGAGAAGAAGGCTCTGGAGGAGCTAGTCGCGGGGGTTCCTGCGCAGCTGGTTGTGGCCGAGGCCAAGGGCCGGGAAAATTATTGGAGGTCTGAAGACTTCCAGGCTGATGCTGTGAAGTTCTTCGACGCGGAGGTGGAGAACACCTTCTTCAATGCGGTTGAGGAGCTCCATCAACTTCGACAAGTCTCCTTCTCTCGCTCCCTTCGCGAAGAAATATTTTGCTCTTTCTGAGGAGAGTGATGGGGGGAGTACTCCCGCAATTGTCGAAGACGCAGCAGAGCTTCCAAGTGCTGATGCCCCGATAATCGATCCTCCCGCGGCCGACCCTGTGGAGCCTTCTGCCACCGACCTCGTGGATCCAGCTCCCGCAGATGCCGCCGACAAGGACCAAGCCTAACTACTTATATTTAGAGTCCTTGTATTTTCCTCGCTTTTGTAATCGTCGGGCCTTTGAGCCCTTATCAATTTATCAGACTTTCTTAGTTCCGATCTTTTCGATGCACTTCTCCGAGTGGCTTGACTATACTTGCTTAGGTCGATACTTCGACACTTAAGACATTCTCGTACATCACTCAAGACGATTTACTAATTTGCACCACTTAAGGCGACTTACCATCATACACCACTTAAGGCGATTTTTCAATGCTTAGAATAAATCCAATAAACATGCACCACTTAAGACGACTTAACTTCGTGCATCACTTAAGACGTCTTTTCAATACTTAGAATAAATCTAAGAATCATGCGCCACTTAAGGCGACTTTTCTCGTGCACCACTCAAGGCGAATTTTCTGGTGCACCACTCAAGGCGACTTTTCTCGTGCACCACTCAAAGCGACTTTTATCGTGCACCACTCAAGGCGACTTTTCTCGTGCACCACTCAAGGCGACTTCTCTCGTGCACCACTCAAGGCGACTTTATAAAGCTTAGAGTAAATCTAAGAATAATTCTGATCGGAAGCAACCTCTTTATTTATTGATGGCACAAAATAGGCTTACATCGAATTAAACGATAAACAACATACACCACTTAAGGCGATTTTACATCGGGCACCACTTAAGGCGACTTTCATCAAGCATGGTGTTTCTTCAAGTGTTCGCCACTAAAAGAATCCTTCAATACTCTGCCATCGAGGTCTTCCAATTTGTACGCATTTGGAGCTGGCATCCACACGACCTTATAAGGTCCTTCCCATTTTGGTGACATCTTGTTGATTCGATCCAAAAGGGTGAATTCGTTGCGACGCCAAACCAGCTCCCCGACGAAGAACTGTCGGGACTTTACTCGCCGATTGTAGTACCTGGCCGTCGCCAAACGCATTCGAGCTTGGACTTCATCGGCTTCCCGCCTCTTCTCTTCGAGTAAGTCCAAGTCCAGACGTCTCATTTCATCATTCGTCAGAGGCTCGTAATATCTCATCCGATGGGACGCCACAGCTACTTCCACGGGGGCGACAGCCTCCGTGCCATAAACGAGGCCAAACGGAGTCTCTCCCGTTGATCGTTTGGGTGTCGTTCTAACAGCCCAAAGCTCGTTTTCCAGTTCGTTCAGCCATTTGCCCTTCAAGGCATAGACCCTCTTCTTCAGGCCATCCATCACGATTTTGTTGGCTGATTCCACCTGAGCGTTAGTCTGAGCATGGCGTACGGAAGCTGTCCGATGCTCGATGATTAACTCCTCCAGATACTCCCTCACCTGAGAGCCGTTAAACGGTGGACCATTGTCGCTGATCACCACCTTAGGAATCCCGTATCTGGACACAATATGGGTCTGGAGGAACTTGACGATTTGGTTCCCCGTCGTTCTGGCCAACGCCTTTGCCTCTATCCATTTCGAAAAATAATCGATAGCTACAAGTAAATACTTACATTGACCTTGTGCTTGTGGAAGAGGTCCCACCAAGTCGATGCCCTATTGCGCGAAGGGCCACGCGCTCTTGATGGATGTCAGATTAGCGGCCGGAGCCACGATACTCGGGCCGTACCTCTGGCACGCGTCACAGGATCGGACCAACGTCGTCGCCTCCTTGCTCATCGTAGGCCAAAAATAGCCCAAGTTCAGCACTTTCCTCATAATGGATCGGTCCCCTTCATGACAAGCCGCGACTCCTTCATGCACCTCCTTCAGGATTCGGTTTATGTCGGGTTCTGCCACACACCTCAAGTACGGAGTCGAGAACCAACCCTTCTTGTATAGCTGATTGTTCAGCATCACGTAATTAGCCGCGATCCGACGTATCCTGTCAGCTACTACTTTATCATCGGGGACTGTCCCCATAGTCAGGTATGCGACTATCGGGGTCATCCAAGTGGGCTCCTCCTCCGGTTTTGCCTCAATGGTACACACCTGTGTCGGGTCGATGGTCGATAAGATCACCTTCTCCAAGAAGTGCACCTTCCGATTTTCTTCCAAGGGTGCCCCCAGGGCAAATTTGCTCAAGGCGTCTGCCTCTACGTTTTCCTCCCTCGGGATTGCCTCGATATCGAAGCTTTTAAAGCTCTCCTTCAGGGCTTGTACCTCGCGTAGATACTTCTTCATTATCGGGCTCCTCGCTTCGTATCGCCCTTGAACCTGGTTCACGATTAAATCTGCGTCACACTTCACTCTCAAGTGATCGACTCCAGTGCCTTTAGCAATTTTCAGGCCCGTGATAAGAGCCTCATACTCCGCTTCGTTGTTTGTGGCCTTGAATGTTAAAGCCAAGGCGTATCGGAGCGGCTCATCTCCACCCGGTGGTATCAACAAAAAGCCTGCTCCTGATCCGTCCGAACTCGAGGAGCCATCCGTGTACATTTCCCAGGTATTTTCCTCGTTTGGCTGTTCTGATTGCTCTGCCCCCTCCGGTTGTTCTTCTGTCGGGACCTCCATGGTTGCCCCCTCTACAGGGCCCGCTTCTTCTGGATCGGGGGCTGTGGATTCTGCTATGAAACCCGCCAATGCCTGGCCCTTAATGGCCGTTCTTGGAGCAAAGTGTATGCGAAACTCACTAAGCTCTACCGCCCACTTCACTAACCTTCCCGACGCATCCGGTCGATTCAAAAAATGCTTCAAAGGCTGGTTCGTCAGCACAGTAATCTCGTGTGCGTGGATAATTCAATTCACACTTGGCAAACGCCTTGCTTACATAATAGACGGGGACTTGATTACCCTCAACAACCTTCACTAATACAGAGCTAATGGCAAATTCAGAAACAACCAAGTAAAGATAGAGCGGCTCGCCTGGAACCGGTTTCGCCAACGGCGGGAGGGTGCGAAGGTGCTGCTTGAGTCCTTGGAACACTTCTTCACATTTGGCGGTCCACTCAAACTTCTTGTTGGCCCTCAGGACTTCAAAAAATGGCATTGATCGGTCGCTAGCTTTGGATAGGAAGCGATTCATTGCACCTAGTCGGCCATTCAGCACTTGTACCTCCCGATGGTTTATCGGAGACTGCATCTCCTCAATCGCCCTCAGCTTTTCAGGATTCACCTCAATTCTTCTCTTGCTCACCATAAAGCCCAAAAATTTCCCCGAGTGGACTCCGAAGGTGCATTTCGTCGGGTTTAAACGAACTTGATGAAGCCTCATCCGCTCAAACGCCATGGTTAGGTTGTGCACATGATCCTCAGCTTGTCGGGACTTCACCAGCATGTCATCCACGTAAGCTTCCATGGTCTCTCCCAGCATATCTCCGAATAACTTATTCACCATGCGCTGATAGGTTGCCCCGGCATTGATTAACCCGAAAGGCATGACATCGTAGTGATAGATGTCACTGTCTGCATAAAACGCTGTGTGAGGAGCGTCCTCCTTGGCCATCTTGATCTGGTTGTAGCCCGAATACGCATCCATGAAGCTCAACAGCTCATGTCCCGATGTGGCATCCACCAACTGGTCGATTCTCGGGAGTGGGTAACAGTCCTTCGGGCAAGCCTTATTCAGGTCGCGGAAATCCACACACATCCGCCATTTCCCATTAGTCTTCTTCACCAGTACCGGATTAGCGACCCAAGTCTGGAATCGGAGCTCTTTAATAAACCCAGCATCGAGCAACCGGCCCACCTCCTACTGGATCGCGATCTTCTCGTCTGTGCCCATCGGACGCCTTTTCTGGGTGATAGGTTTGATTGCGGGGTCTATCTTCAGCTCATGTACGATCACATCGGGGCTGATTCCTGGCATATCGCTCGGGGACCAGGCAAATAGCTCCTTGAACTCCTTCAGCAACTCGATCAATTTTTGGGCTGTCTCCTCAGTCAGAGCAGACCCGATTTTCACCTTCCTCTGGGGCCCGTCGATCTCAACTTCTTTTAGATCTTCTACGGGGACGGGACGCCCAAACTCCTCTCTAGGATCTGTATCTGTCTGGAGGACAGTCATGGCCTCTCGCCTCCTCCTTCGGGTGGCGTTAACATAACATTTTCGGGAAGCTACCTGGTCACCCTTGACCTCTCCGAATCCGTGGTCGGTCGGGAACTTCATCTTCTGGTGCACTGTCGAGGCAACTGCCATCAGGGGGTTGATGGTGGTTCTCCCGATAATCGCGTTGTAAGTCCCTGCGGAATCAACTACCACGAACTCCACGTTCCTCCTTTCTGATTTCCACCCACTACCGAACTCCACTGGTAAGGTGATTACTCCTAGCGGATAGGAGGTAGAATCAGAGAACCCGACCATCGGGAAGTTTGCCTCCTTCAAATATTTCTTCGTTTTTCCCATAGCTTCCAGCGCATCATTAAATAGAATATCGGAGGAGCTCCCTCCGTCGATCAGAATTCGCTTCATCTCGTACCCGTCTACATCCAAGGTCACAACCAAGGCGTCATCGTGCGGAGTCTCCACGCCTATGAGATCCTCCGACGAAAAGGAAATCACCATCTCCTCCTTCACGGTCCAGGATCGAGACCTTTTACCTAGCACCACAGCCGTAGGGATTCTAGAGGCGTAAACCTCCCGAGAGGACGAGGTATCACCTCCAGCAGCAAATCCTCCGTGAATCACATTAATGGTGCCCCATCGTTCTTTGCGGGCACCAGACGGCTCCGGATCGGACCTCTTCTTCTTTGGGGACCGATCGTGGGATCGAGAACAGGACCGCGATCGGGACCGAGAGCGGGATCGACACCGCTTATCCCCGACGAACTCCTTGAGCTTCCCCTTCTGGATCAGCTTTTCGATCTCCTTCTTCAGCTCCCGACAATGGTTGGTGTCGTGACCATTTGCGCGGTGAAATCGGCAGTAGCGATCCGTGCGGGATCCTAAGAATTCTCCATCCTTCTTTGGGGGGTACCTGGAGATACCTTGTCGTTCCATGACCGTTAATACCTCCGCCATGGAGCAGTTGAGAGGAATGTCGAGATCCTCCCGCTTGTCCTTCCTTAAAGAACGCCTATCATCTCTCCGACTAGAGCGGCCTCGATCCCGACTGCCCTCGGGTTTACCCTTTGACTTACGATCGTCGAAAGGTTTAACCGACTGCTTCCCTTTATTCGACTTCGGGGGCTCCAGCTCTCCAGCGGCTATTTTCGACTCCTGGACATCGATTTTCCGTTTCACTCTTTTCTGTAGTGCCTCTATATTCCACACGGCTTTCTCAGCCACGCTGTGCATTAGGTCGGAACCGTAGGGGGCCGTTAGGTTCCGAATGAATGTACAGATGGTTTCACCCTCCAAGATCTCCTCATCAATCTCCGCCACACTGGCAGTGTACCGCTGGTAATAGTGTGCCAGCGATTCGACGGGCCTCTGTACCACCTGGGTCAGGGACCTCACACTCTTCAGCAAACGTCTACGACCCTGGTACTGCTGAATGAACCGGTCGTGCATATCTGCCCAGCAAGTGATGCAGCCTGGGGGCAGACTAAAGAACCAGGTCAGGGCTCTTTCCCCAAATGTGTTCGGGAACAGCGTACACACTATGTCTTCATTCGGGGATCTTCCCAGACACGCCATGAGGTGCTTCTGGACATTACGATCCGGATCTCCTTCGCCATCGTATTCTTTTATCGTGGAGATACCCAGCCCTGGCGGGGCTAGGGTGTCTATGAGTCGAGGAACGAAGGGATGAGTAGATCGATCCCTCAGCTCCGACACCAGCGGCTTCTGCTCTCCCATGCAGATGTTCACGATCTTTACCACCTGATCGGGGGTGATGGGACCATTCAGGGGAATGGTCCTGTGCTGTACTGGTCCTGGCCCATCAACCACGAATCTTTCTGGCTGAAGGGACACCCAACTCCTGTCCTGGCCTCGGGGCGGAGCCTCCCGTACGTTCCGAACCTCTGCTGGTGGGGGTGCTTCTTCTAACGGGGGCATCTCCTCCTGCCTCCTCGCAGCCTCTCTCCGATCCAAGAGAGCCTCCACGGCTGCCAAAAACATAGGCATGGCTTCTGCCACAGCCCTCGTCAGGTCCGTAGCTGGGGGAGCCTTCTTCTCCCTATTGCCCTGGTGCTGAGCAGCAATCTCTTCGGGACCTTCATTATGCCCCCCTGTCTGGGAGAGCTCGGCAGCGGGATGGTTCTGGTTTTCCTCCTGTTCTGGTAGTGAATTCAGAGTTGTCGCAGCGGGGTGACGGGAACCACCAGATTGTCCTTGCCTTCTTTGCTTGCCAGCCGCCATTGAACGAGTAGAAGGCATATCAGCTTTTTGTTAGTTTCCCACAGACGGCGCCAATGTTGGATCACGGTGGAACTCCGGTACGATCTTTGACGGTGATCCTAGCTCCTTCGCTCCACGCAATCCTGCAAGAGGGGATAAACCGGGTGGTGACCCAGAATCCCTCTCCCATGCTTAAATGAGTATCTCGCACGGACTGGAAAGCAGTAATCTCAAGTAATGTAATTCAACGTAAGTGATCTGAGGTGACCTCTTGCCCTTTTATAGGCGAAGAGATACGTCAGTTACCTGGTGAACCGTTGGGGGTGGTTAGCCCGTATCCCGCGTATCTCGGGTGTGATCCCGCTTATCTCGGCCACGCTCCGTGTATCTTAACCACGTTCCGCGTATCTCGGCCACGCCCCGCGTATCCCGACCTTATCCTCTGATAGCGAGTCCCGACTAACATCGGGGACTCCAGAGTTATCTCGTTGTGTCACCGCTCGGGGCCCCTCGTCATCGTGACAGGGCCTATTGGATTCGTCATCGGGGCCTACTCAGAGGCATCTCGTCGGGAGCGTTCAGCTCGCTTGTCAGGTCCGACTCTGTCGGGACCTCTCATCCTCGAGCTCCCTTCGTCGGGATCCTTTGTCTGGGCCATCTTGGCCTTCGTTTAGGGCCCACCGGGCCTATTTGCCGTTTCCTCACCGTTAAAGGGCCTAACGGCTAAGCGTGTACTAGCAAGAAATCTAATCTACGCAGCGGAATTAGTACACATACCTTTTAGCTTTCCTGCCCAAGAACAATGTGGAGGGAGTTCTGATACTCCGGTCGGAACCACGTGCAAGTTCTTCGTTTGAAGAAGTCTCACGCGATGTAGCTCCACAACAAGACCTCGGATCGATTCTTCAACGGAGATGGAACCTCGGACTTGATGATGATGGTGCCGAAAATATAGACTAAGGGTAACAAGTGTTCTCAATGGAGATCCTTGTTATTATGAATGAGTGAATAAACTCTTAGCAGACACCCCTATATATAGTATTGGTGGAGTTGTCAAAAGGCAACTCCAACCAATATGGTACTATAGGCCGGTCGAATTGCATGTTAAAGGGGGAGGCCCAATTTTGGGCCTCCCTTGTCAATTACTAATTGGATTTGGCCCAATTAGCCCAATATGACAATTACCCAATTTAACTCAGGTAAATCCTTAATTAATGGGCTCCTATTATGGCGCCACGTCACCATATGCTAACAGGATCATAGTTTAGCGCATACATATGTCTTTTTTTCACACGAATAAACGCATGATTTCCTGCCATTACTTCTTGAACAGTAACCCGTTTCTAACTGGTCGTTGTTTCTGTAAACTACTTCTCCTTAGAGAGAAGCAGATATTTCCTTTGGCACCTTATCAGTGCGCTAGTCCTTATCGGATGTTCCTCGGACAAGGTTGCATCGGTATACTAGTTTTTAACTGTGTCTACCTCAAAGGAATCTCTATCATACTCGCCTTCATCATGTGGATTTACTTGTGTGTTGACAGGATTATTGGTATCGCTGTTTCTTTAACTCCCTGCCCTAGTCGCAATCTCACCGCACCATCGCCTTCCTACTTTGCCGTTAATAATGACATGTTTTGGATGGAACTTATTACTTGTCGAGCAGGACTGCTGTTGGCTAGATCTTGTCGGATCGTTTCTGCTGTATCAGCTCATGTCATCCTCTACAACATTTTTTTCTTTACTACCAATTCTTGTCGGGGTTTGTTGTTTTTTTTATTGTTTAAGACTGTGCTTCTTTTCTGTACGTGGCATTTTTCTTTTGTCTTTTCAGCACTTCGTTAATGTTATATAGCAACGACTAAAATTTGTCACGGAAACCTGGTTACAACCTTGTATTCCGTCGTGGTTGCTGGACTTGTACTTATTTGCTTTGTTATTTGAATAAAGATGATCCGTTACCAAAAAATAACTATATAGTAGGATTTTTTTTATAACAAAAAATAACTGCATAATAACATTAAAATATCAAATTTCAGTTATCGTAACTGTTGGATCACGGGCGAAGCTCCGTTACGTCCTTGACGGAAAGCTTGGACTCCTGAGCTCCGCGTAATCCTGCAAAAGGGGATAACCTGGGTGGTGACCCAGAATCCCTCTCCGATGCTTAAATGAGTATGTGATCAATGGGGTGATAGCAGTAATCTCAATGCGTATTCGAGAGAATGAGTTTTCTTGGGTAACTTCCTCCTTTATATAGGAGGAGGAGTTGCCCAGCTACCTGTGACCATGCTTGGCCGTTGTACCCATGATTCCGCGTATCTCGCCACGATTCCGTATATCTCGGTTGGGATTCCATATATCTCGCCCCAAGCTCCGCGTATCTTACCTGTTAGGTTATAAAGTCTAGGTCAACGGGTCGTCAATCTAGAATTTATCTCCCACTAATGAAATGTCGGGTTCAGTGCTCCTAGGACTAGTCGTTCTGATCCGTGCCCTTATACTCCCTTGGGGTAGTCGTTCTGATCCCTGCCCTTATACTCTCTTGGGGTAGTCGTTCTGATATGTGTCCTTCTCTTCTCTCCTTCTGACCTCCTTTCCTTCTCTCCTTCTGACCTCCTGAGGCTTGTACTTCTTACCCCTGGGGCTTGTCCTACTGCTCTATGCTCTTCTGCTTCCTTGGTTCTCTTCTCCTTGCCACCCTGCAAGAGGGGCAATACCAGGCACAGAGGGGGGGGGGGGTGGTGGCTGATGAACCCTCTCCGATGCCTAAGTCAGTACGGTTTTAGAGAGATAAAGCTAGAGAGATGTCAGAGCAAAATTGTGCAACTTGCCAAGATGTCCGAATGAATAGTGGAGGTGGGGTATTTATAGGCAACGGTGTCATTAAGGTGGCTTAATGACATCGTTAACCTTTAAACACAATTAATTAACCTTTAAGCGCATAATTAAGACCTTAGGATACGGAGAAGGTAGGCGACGTGAACCGAGTGTGGGTGTCCGAAAATGGCGCAGGGGCCCTTGGGGGAGGAGAAATCCGACCCCCAAGGGTAGGGGTTGGGTGAGGGCACCCAACCCCTCCTAGGGAGGATGGGGTTGGCCAACCCCATCCCTCCTAGGAGAGATCGGGTTGGTCCACCCGATCTCCCCTAGGAGAGATCGGGTTGGCTGACCCGATCTCTCCTAGGGGAGGTCGGGTGTGGCCACCCAACCTCACCTAGGTGAGTTTGCCTCGGCCGGACGAGCGCTCCGGCCTCGTCCGAGCCGTTGATGTGTTCGCGAAGTGTTCGGGTTGAAGTTTCGATTTACAATCGGTAATGGGACGATAAAAATACAACGGTTTGGAAGTCAACGGGTTCAAATTGGGCGTATATCCATCACATGCCCCCGAGTCAACCAATGGCCTAACCCTTGATTGACTCTATTTCAGGATGGTATGATACGCGCAATTTGGAACCGGGGTTTCTACCTTTCATCTGAGTGCCAGCTTACCCATGGATGCGTGTCTTCGACTCTGCCCCCTGTCTTATGAGATAGAGGAGTTGTAAACGTTAGAATAGCACGGACGTATGCCTAAGCATGCGTTCGTCTGAGGCGGGAGCAATAAATCTATCTTTGCTACAGGCGTATACTCAAAAAATACATGCTTGCATAGGAATGTAATACTGATACATCTAAGTGATTCATGCTTCAATTTCATGCCGTGATTTGCCTAAGTGGAGAAAAATTTAATTTTGGCCCAAATTTTTTCTAAGTATGGGATACTAGAAAATATGCCTATAGGATGTTAACTAGGAGTGAACATGGACATATCATGAACATGAGGATGTGTACTAGCATACATGCAAGTAGGAACATAAGGATGGGAGTGAGTAGAGACATGCTGCGATTGTAGTCATGAATGTATGCATGAATATATGGCGGACATGTGCATGGACGTCTAAATGTTTGAACACACGGGAGTGTGTATGTGGGCATGCATATGAGTGCAAGCATGAACATGTATGTATGTATGGATGGGTTGTGAGTATAAGCATGAGTGATGACATTGATGTACCTGTAGATGTTAATCATGAATATGAGCATAAGTGCAAAGGTGAGAGCATAGACTTCTCCTTTACTTGAGGGTGGGAACTTTGCCACTCAATGGGACACAACGTTCCGCCTCCCTCGTACTAGCGTGAGCATTTTCCATTAATCTCGACCTTCGGCATGTGTAACATTTTTCCTTCATTCGTTGGAGCGTGTGTATAGCTCTTGACCTTTAACCTGCAATTTGCTCCCCATAAAAGTGAGGGTGAAAAAGCTTACAAGCTTTCTTCTTACCGCCGCGAGCGAAGGGGTCTATTGACATGTGTTAAGGGTTGACCCTTCCTTCGGATGTGCTGGAGCGTTGCTCCATTTGGGGAAACTAAAAGTTCGCCCTCTTCCCTTGGTGTTAAGGTTGCCCCCGTAGTAAGCGTATCTCGCCCCTCTATGAGTAAGGGTCAATATTTGCGTTGGTTGCTCGTATAGATGACTCACTTTTGGGAAGCTTTCTTCTTCAGACAGGGAGACCTTGAAGATCGTTTTCCAAGGTAGTCAGACCAAATCTGACCGTCCTGTGTCTTGGGTGTCCGAGGCGGACTCGTATGAGGCGGGCACTCGTATGACCCCTTGTAGGTTGATTTCATGGAGAAACATATAAGGTGTAGGCAGAGCGTTCCGAACGTACCATTGGATCGGATGAGAGGGAAGAACCCTCTAGTTCTGCTTATCAGGCCAAGAAATTTTCTAAGTCAAGGATGGCTGCTAATGCTTCCAGTATGTTCTTTTTCCCTTCTCTTTTCTTTGTGATAAACTTATGATTGTTCTCATGCTGCTTCCTTCTTGTTGTTAGAGTGTTCTTCTCTGGTTACCGAATGGTTCTTGTGGTGGGTGAGAGTTCAAGTCAATCTAAATCCGAGGCGCGGAAACCTGACTCTGAGGTCGGGCCCTCGGCTGCCAAGGAGAAGGAAACCGCGAGAGGCTCTCCTTCAAGTGCCCCCTGGCTGACTCTCTCCCATGATAAGGAGGTAGTGGTTGAAGAGGCGACCTCTTTGCTAGACAAAAGGAAACAACCTGTGGCTGGCTATGGGGTGATCATAGGTCTTGATGTCTCTTCTCTATCCCCTGCCCCCCAGCCGAGGGGCCGAGTCTCAAGTTTATTTCGTCTTTATGTAGATTTGACGACTTTTGAAGGTGTTTTTGTCTTTCCTATGGGTTATGTTATTAACCCCTGCGTTGAAGATTTTTCTTTTGGTGATGGGTGTGATCATCACCTTTCATTGAGGTTCCTTTCTCTTGCCCTGGCTCTGATTAAGATAGCAAATTCTTGCTTTGGAGTTTGGTGGAGACTGCTCCTGAGTTAGCCTCTACTAGTATTGTAGTTGTGATCGTTGTGGGGATCGTTTTGTTATATGCCCTCAATAGTGCTTGTCGTGATTCTTTGCTTCATGGTTGATTTCGTGAGATATGGAGGTTGTCTTCATAATGAGGACGTCTCCTTCCTGGTATCACCCAGTGGGTTGAAATATAAGTGCCTACCTTTGATGAGCGTACGAAGGGTGTTGTTTTTCCTTTTTCTTGAACCTCCTCCTAAGGCTAAGCGTAGCCTTTTGATGTTCGTGGTCGGGATGGTGTCTTTACAATGCATGTCTTTGACAGATGTTTTATGATGTGCTGCCATGATAATCACTTCGGGGTATGTGGACATGATAGCCACTTCGTGATGTGTCGGAGTGATAGCCCTTCTGTATTGTGTGGACATGATAGCCACCTCAAGGTATGTGGACATGATAGCCACATCACGATGTATGGAGTTGTGCTTTAGTATTCCTTTCTTATTGGAGAGCCTTCATTGCTATATTTGCCTTTTGTGTAGGCTATGTTTGTTGGGTTAGGTTCCGATGTCTCGTCTTGTCGGATGTTGTATCCTTTATGCTCTTTAGATGTCTCCTTCATGAGTTGTGCTTGACGATGTTCAAGTCTGATACGAGCATAGGTCACGCGAGGGCGACATGCATGACAATAACATTTGTCGGGGTTGATTTGTGTGACTTGTAAGGCAATTCTCTTCTTGATGGGTCGAGCTTATTTTGAGGGCCTTGAACTTTGGATTTCATGTCTTTGCTATCCTTCTTGGTGGTGTTGGGTTCCTTTGAGTTACTTCTCTTGACTTGTGATATAAGTGGTAGGATAACTCATTACTTTTCATGATAACCTCTTGTGCTTCTGTATATGATCCTTTGGTCATGGACTCTTCTCTTGGTGTGTTTCCTTTACTTGTCTTTCTTTCGTGCTTTCCTTCATGTCATACCTGCCATTTCATAAAGAAAAAACATTACTTGTTCTTCACATTACTTTACTTAGAAATTTCTTTCTCATGGTATCCTTCTGAGCATGGTGTGATGATCTCTTCTGATACCCCTTACACGGTATACGTTGTACTGTTAGACCAAAGATACGCTCTTGGTGGGCGTCGAAAACTGTTCACGAGACAGGCTCTCGGATGGCACTTAACGTTTCACAGGATAGGCTCCCGGAGGGCTCAGGTTAGTCCAAAGATACGTTCCTGATTGGCGTCGAAATCTGTTCACGAGACAGGCTCTCGGACGGCACTTAACGTTTCACAGGATAGGCTCCCGGAGGGCTCAGGTTAGACCAAAGATACGCTCCTGGTGGGCGTCGAACTGGTAGTTTGAAATCTACCTCAAGATACGCTCTTGGGGGCGTCGAACTGGTAGTGTTTTTTCTACCTCAAGATACGCTCTTGGGGGCGTCGAATCTGGTAGGTTGCAAATCTACCTCAAGATACGCTCCTGGGGGCGTCGAATTCGTAGTTTTTGGAAACCACTCTCAAGATACACTCTTGGTGCGTCAAAGTTCGTAGTGTAATAACTACTCTCAAGATACGCTCTTGGGGGCGTCGAAGGTCGTAGTATGAACACTACTCTCAAGATACGCTCCTGGGGGCGTCGAAGTTCGTAGTTTTTGGAAACCACTCTCAAGATACGCTCTTGGTGCGTCGAAGGTCGTAGTGTAATAACTACTCTCAAGATACGCTCTTGGGGGCGTCGAAGGTCGTAGTATGAACACTACTCTCAAGATACGCTCTTGGGGGCGTCGAAGGTCGTAGTATAAAAACTACTCTCAAGATACGCTCTTGGGGGCGTCGAATCTGTTCGCGGGATAGGCTCCCGGAGGGCACAGGGTTCGTAGTTTTAGAGCTACTCTCAAGATACGCTCTTGGGGGCGTCGAATGTGTTCGCGGGATTGGCTCCCGGAGGGCTCATAATGTTACCTTATCTTGTGTCCTTTCTCATGTAGGGTGCGTCTTTGGTATGCTTTTCGAGTCTTTACTTGACTTTTCCTTCTATGATATTGCATGCTACCACGCTTTTCCTTTAATGTGGGAGATCACCTCTCGAGGGCGATGTTTGTGTGTTGCCAACTTAGGACGAGTTCGTATAGTGAGTTGATGATGTTTTCCTCTTATGTGACCTCTTCTAGGAAAAGTGGTATTGCATGTTCTTGTGATCCTCTGCTTCTAATCTCTTCTTTTACACTTAGGTGGACTACCAAGCACTTATTCGTTTGTTGCCCCCCAAGTTGCTTGGTGGTCACACCGCCTTTCATATTTGGTCGTTGAAGGCCCCTCGTTCATTTTCTTGGTTGGGTATCCCTTATGCTCGGGGCTTCCTTGTCTGCTTGTTTGAATGCGATGAGTGTCCCTTGTAGGATTTACTCTTTCTCACGCTTGCTTGTTTCAGTCATAGGCATGGTTTGGATGATGCCTTTGTCGGATGTGTCTTTGGAGGTTGGGTGGAAGAGCTTTTGCTTTGGGTGGGTGGGGGTGGATTTCATTCTCTTGATAACCAGGATGCGGCAGTGTCTGTATCCTAGGGGTGCTTGTAAATTCTTTCCCCCCCTTGCTTGTGCTTTAGGTTGAAAAGCTCTCTCATAGAATGGCGTCTTGAGTTGTTAATCTCATAGGTGTGTTTCAGACTAATCAATCTAATCCATGCTCTTTGCTCGTGCATGGGGGGGTCTGACCGAGCTGTGATAATCTTCTTGGAGTGTTGTGGCACTTAGTGTGCTTTGCCTTTTCCTTTACATTGGAGTATTCTTCAATGCCTTTAGGGAGTGTCACATTGGTCATGCTCCTCCCACCTTGAATCTTGATTATAGACTTCCTTTGAATTAGGACTTGAACCTAAAAAGGATGTTTTCCTTTAGGTTTGCAAGTGATGCTCCATGATTTTCCATGGGTTTGCCCCCGTATTGGCTATTCCTTGTTGGATAGCTTCATTAGAGACTGCATTTGTATTGCGTACGTATACGTGTTTGAGGTGTGTTGAGCTGACAAGTCCCTCCTTTTTTGTTTTATCATAACCTTCATTCATCATGTATTCGGCGTATGGCTTTAAAGGCGGGATATTTTTCTAGTGCCCCTTTTATCGTGGCTCTCCTCTTGATGGGATGCCAGAGTCAAATGTCTTATCATTTGCAGACAGGGTGGTTGATCGGGATGTGCGTCTAGTGTGAAGGTCGATCTTGAAACCTTACTCCCCAAGCTTTTGAGCTCTTCTTTGGTTGATCTTGTAGAACTATTATCCCGCCCTAAGGCTCTTGATAGGAGATGTATCTCATTTTCACACTCTAGTTGTTGCACTATCTCTTTTGCTAATCTTGCATCTTTAGAGTTTCTCTCTTGGTGCATGACTTCAATGACCGAATTTTCTACCGATGTTTGTTTTGTTAGGACTTGTATCCTTGGCTGCCTTTCTTTCTTGTGCGACGGCGAGGGAGTGTTTATGAACACTCAAATGTGTCGTACTTGGTAGAGGTATGCGCCTAATCTTTATGGCGCTGTCTTGAATCTTCGTGTACCTATCTTTGATGAACATGTTATTCATTGCATATATAATACGGAGTCCAAGGATCTCCGGGTTAGGATCATATTTTGAGAACAGAGACATAGTCATCTATTAGATAACCTCTTTATCTACGGAGTTTATTTTTGCAAGAATAAATGCAAGGATACTTTTAAGGATACTTTTAAGGATATGTGTTCCATCCTTATTCCTGGTTCATTTGCAGTGCCGTGTCCCTAATGGGTGTGTTGATGTTCTGACCACCTTTACTAGTAGGGGGTCCTTTGGTATTAGGTATGCCTGACTCTTCTCTAGTATCATCAATGGTTGGTCATGGGAGATGTCTGACGGACTCCCTTCATGTACTATGGTTCTCTTCATGTCAAAGTTGGTGATTCCCTCTCTTATGACTAACATATCATTGTGTGGAAATACTATGTTTTCCATATCCCTTTTTAAAAGCTTGATGATGGTGTCACCGTTCTTCCTTTGCTAGGCTTGGTGTCCTTGAGGGTTTTTGATGGAGGTGTATTCCATTATCTGGGATGAGCTTTCTAAGTGTAGTTGTATCTCCTGGCTATTTTGTGAAATCATAAAGATCCGCTGGAGGTGTTTGCCTCTGATGGTGGGTGTTACCTATGTGATATGGTTTCCTCCATTTTTGGAGGGATGTGTTCGCGGCTACCCCCTCTTGTGCTAATGGGCGTTTGTGGGGAGGGCATGTTGTGACTGGTGCCCCCCTTGCATACCAATGCCAGATGGGATCCTTTGACGGGCTTGGCCCTAGGATGCTTAGTGGAAGGTTGTAGTAGGGGTAATCCTTTGTGACCTTCATGGTAGTTCCTCTATAGGATGTTGGGAGTGCTCAACTTATTTTTGTAAGTGAGCCTTCCATCTTGTGATCTTTCCCAGAAACTTGACCTTATAGGTGTTCTTTGGGATTGAGGAATCTGTTGCTTGTGCATCTCTTGATTGGCGACGGCCTTTTACTGATTCTTCTAGTGGTCCACCTGTGTATATATATATCACGGAGCCCGAAGGCGTCCGGTATGGTCATTCTTGGAAAACATGTTGATATCAAGTATCAAAATCTACCCCTTTTAGGGAGTTGACTTGTTATGCAGTTAAATTAAATAAGAGGATACGGGAAGGATATGGGTGTGGGGTGTTGATATCCCCTGCTTCCTTGGTAATGTAATTGTTTTCCTCTGTTAGTCTGTGTGTATTTCTTCCACTTGAGGAATATAAGGTCGCATCCTTGCAAGGTGGACTATGTGGAGGTGTATCCTTCATGTATGCTATGTGCGATCTCACTCTACTATGTCTCTCCATGAGGCTTCCCACTGTAGTAGCTATGTGCTGACGTGGTGTGGTACTCTATGAGTCCCCTGTTCAAATCCTTGTCTTTTCAACTCCTCCCCTGTCCTAGGGGGATGTGTGCCAAGGGTTGTCATGCACAAGGGGTTTGGATCTGTTGTGCTGTATCATGGGTAGGTGGTTGCCTTGTTGTGTTGTTGGGACTATGTCCCTCCCTTTGAGCTTTCCTTGGTATGTCCCTTAGTCATGTCTGTAGTGATACGGACTGTATGTGTACATTGCCAGGGTGGATGTTGGAACTCCTATATCCTTGTTGGTCTGGCATGTATGTCCTCCCTTAGTGCGGTGTATGTCCCTGTTGGGGTACTTGGTTGAATCCATGCCTCCTTGGAGGTCTTGCCTGTCTATCTGCCCCCATGGGGGTGTATGCCCTGGCATCCTGCTGTGTCTGTTGCTGCCTTGGAGGCACAAATTGCTGTCTTCCCTCTAGGAGTGGCCCTGGTTATCTCTCATTAGTTCTTCTCGCTGCCTTGTTCGAGGGTGCGAGTGGTGTTCTTCTTCTGGGTCTTGTTCTTCCTCATGAACTTCTTCTTCTTCATGCTGGTGTTGCCTTCTCTGCCTGTTCCTCAGAATCTCTATATGGGCTAGCAGCTCATCCAATGCGTTCATCAACCTCGGAGTCACTGTCTGTGCCCCTTGCGAGTATGCGGGCCTTATGTTGGTTGTGTGGGCACGATTGTCGTTCCTTTGAGTTAATATTCCATATGGATACCCTTGAGGTTGTGCCTCATAGTAGTACTCCTGTGGAGGTGCCGTGTATTGGGATGGCACTCCTTGTTGCCCCTCTGTCCCTGTGGCTTCCTAGTCAATGGAGTTGGAGCTGTGGAAGCCTCCTCCCTGCTTGTTAGGCTGGGGTGCCTGTGGGGCTACTTGAGGCTCTGGTGTGCAGGCTGTTTCTCTGGGTTAGGCTGCCTTGCTGGAGGTATAGGCTGTCTCTCTCGCCTATTGCCCCCAGGTGGGCGGTGATGCCTAGATACTAAGCTGTTCGTCATCGCTCTTGTTATTGCCAGGCTTTCTGTTCGAAGCCCACAGACGGCGCCAAGTGTTAGGTTATAAAGTCTAGGTCAACGGGTCGTCAATCTAGAATTTATCTCCCACTAATGAAATGTCGGGTTCAGTGCTCCTAGGACTAGTCGTTCTGATCCGTGCCCTTATACTCCCTTGGGGTAGTCGTTCTGATCCCTGCCCTTATACTCTCTTGGGGTAGTCGTTCTGATATGTGTCCTTCTCTTCTCTCCTTCTGACCTCCTTTCCTTCTCTCCTTCTGACCTCCTGAGGCTTGTACTTCTTACCCCTAGGGCTTGTCCTACTGCTCTATGCTCTTCTGCTTCCTTGGTTCTCTTCTCTTTGCCACCCTGCAAGAGGGGCAATACCAGGCACAGAGGGGGGGGGTGGTGCCTGATGAACCCTCTCCGATGCCTAAGTCAGTACGGTTTTAGAGAGATAAAGCTAGAGAGATGTCAGAGCAAAATTGTGCAACTTGCCAAGATGTCCGAATGAATAGTGGAGGTGGGGTATTTATAGGCAACGGTGTCATTAAGGTGGCTTAATGACATCGTTAACCTTTAAACACAATTAATTAACCTTTAAGCGCATAATTAAGACCTTAGGATACGGAGAAGGTAGGCGACGTGAACCGAGTGTGGGTGTCCGAAAATGGCGCAGGAGCCCTTGGGGGAGGAGAAATCCGACCCCCAAGGGTAGGGGTTGGGTGAGGGCACCCAACCCCTCCTAGGGAGGATGGGGTTGGCCAACCCCATCCCTCCTAGGAGAGATCGGGTTGGTCCACCCGATCTCCCCTAGGAGAGATCGGGTTGGCTGACCCGATCTCTCCTAGGGGAGGTCGGGTGTGGCCACCCAACCTCACCTAGGTGAGTTTGCCTCGGCCGGACGAGCGCTCCGGCCTCGTCCGAGCCGTTGATGTGTTCGCGAAGTGTTCGGGTTGAAATTTCGATTTACAATCGGTAATGGGACGATAAAAATACAACGGTTTGGAAGTCAACGGGTTCAAATTGGGCGTATATCCATCATTACCCATACTCCGCGTATCTCGGGGGATTTATCTTTATCTTTAACCGTCTCCCATTACTCTATCTAGTAGGCAGGTTTCTCGGTCTTTATCCTCTGATCACAAGTCCCGACTCCTGTCGGGGACTCCAGAGTTGTCTCATTCTAGATCACCACCCAGGACCTTCAGTTTCTACGGGACAGGTCCAGCCTCTGCGGGGCTATATTATCGGGGCCTTTACTAAGGCGCGTCGTGGCCTTTACTAAGGCGCGTCGTGGCCTTTACTAAGGCATATAGGGGCCTACTCAGAGGCTTCTTGTCGGGAGCGTTCAGCTCTTATGTCGGGACCGCTTAAGTCGGGACCCTTCATACTGGGCCTCTGGGCCTTCCAGGCTTTCACGAGGCCCATTGGAACTACTCGCCGTCCATTGGCTGTTAACGGGGCTAACGATTACATCGGAACCCATCATTTGCCCCCAAGACATGGGGAACTTTTAGTTCGTCGTGTCTTCCAGTTCTAGATCTTCTGACCTCGCTATCGGAGGCTTTTGTCTCTATACCTCCCGATACCGCCGTCGGAGGCTTTTATCTTCAGGCCTTTTGATATCTCCATCGGAGGCTTTTGTCTTCGTACCTCCCGATACCGCCGTCGGGGGCTTTTATTTTTTACGTTTCTTGATACCTCAGTCGGAGGCTTTTACCTTGCGCGTGGTTGTCATATGACAGAGTCTCTCACTCATGATTACTTCGGGCCCACTGGGCTTTGTGGGCAGTTGCCAAATCCGAGGAGACTCCTCGGTTACTGTAGCATTAAATGCTATGGATTATGAAACGACTCCCAACTCTGCGTGACTGTTGCTTTCTGAAAAAGCACTCATTACGTCATCAACGTCTTTTCCGTACAGTCCCCATAGTCTCGACGATCAAGATTAGATCGTTTCGTCTTCAACGGTCCAGATTAAGTCTGTCCAGCTTGTCTTTTTGCTTATAAAAGCTAGAACCCTGGTACTATTTTCCTTCATTGTCTCCATTTCTAGAAGCTCATCCATTTTCGAACTCGAAGCTTCTCTCCCCGTTTCTTTTGCTCTTCAAGTGATCTGAGATTTTACAATGTCGGGTAAGGTTTTCTTCCCTATTGTTTTGACTTCATCTTTACTTAGCTTGATTGTGGTTTTCCGAATCATTCCTTTCAATGGCTGATTTCAGACAGTGGATCTGGTTTCGAGGGAAGGAAGCCCTTCAACTTCGACTATGTTATGAACGAAATTTTCAGCACTGCTTATGATGCAGCTCTCCGGGAAGGATGTATCATTTCCACCAAAGAAACCGATGCTCAAGGCCGGAAATGCATACCACAAGTTCAGAGTGAAGAGGAGCTACTTCTTCATCGGAAACTCCTCGATCCCATGACCCCGATAGTCAATCCTTCAACGGCTAACCCTATAGAGCCTTCTGTTACCAACCTCGTGGACCCAGCTCCCGTTGATGCCGTGGATCCGACTCCGCGGACTACGAGGCCTTCTGCCCAGGCCCCTCCGAACCTTGCTTCCTCCAATGCTGCTGAGGATCCTTCTTCCAACAAGGACCAGGCTTAATGCTCTATATCTTTAGTCCTTGTAGTTTTTCTCCTTGATATTTTGTATCGGACCTCTTTGGCCTTCGAGCCTTTATATAAGCAATTTCTTTGATCTTCCAACTATTTTGATTCCGATAGTTATTTGCACTATTTAAAGCGACTTTAGACTCGTTACTTAGAACGTTTCGATGCACCGTTTAAGATGACTTAATACGTCCTCCCGACGCTTCACTCTAGACTTTACCACTTAAGGTTTCTCGTCTTATCGGGATTTCGCCACTTAAGGCTTCTCATCCAATCGTGATTTCACCACTTAAGGTTTCTCATCCAATCGGGACTTCACCACTTAAGGTTTCTTGTCCAATCGGGACTTCACCACTTAAGGTTTCTCGTCCAATCGGGACTTCACCACTTAAGGTTTCTCGTCCAATCGGGACTTTACCACTTAAGGTTTCTCGTCCAATCGGGACTTTACCACTTAAGGTTTCTCGTCCCTGCTTTTCGAGGCCATTTTCCACATCACTTAAGATGATTTTTCACGCCCCCTAGGGCTTTTACCGCGCCAAATCTGACGACTTTAATCGTACCCTTTAAGGGCTTTTATTGCGCCTTTACCAGACGGCTTAATCGTACCCTTTAGGGCTTTTTGCCGCATCATATAGACGACTTACGCGGACCTGCTAAGGCTTTTTCGTACCCGTTAAGGCTTTTGGCCGCATCATATAGACGACTTACGCGGACCTGCTAAGGCTTTTTCGTACCCGTTAAGGCTTTTGGCCGCATCATAGACGACTTACGCGGACCTGCTAAGGCTTTTTCGTACCCCTTAAGGCTTTTGGCCGCATCATATAGACGACTTACGCGGACCCATTGGGGCCTTTTCGTACCTAGGCTTTTGGTTGCATCATAAAGACGACTTACGTATACCCCGTAGGGCTTTTGTCTGTACCTGTTAAGGCTTTTGGCCGCATCATATAGACGACTTACGCATACCTCGTAAGGCTTTTTATCGTACCTCGGAAGGCTTTTTGTCGTACCTCGGAAGGCTTTTCGTCGCGCCCTTCAGGACGTATCAGATTGATAGATAACTTGCGCCATTCGCGGCGACTTAATATCAAACATGATACTTCTTCAAGTGTTCGCCACTGAAGGAATGCTTCAACGTCTTGCCATCAAGGTCCTCTAGTTTGTATGCATTGGGTGCTGGCATCCCTACGATCTTGTAAGGTCCCTCCCATTTCGGTGATAACTTGTTGATCCGATCTTGATGAACGAACTCGTTCCTCCGCCAGACAAGTTCTCCCACGAAGAATTGTCGGGACTTGACACGCCGATTGTAATATCGGGCTGTTGCCAGACGCATCCGAGCCTGGACTTCATCAGCCTTCCACCTCTTTTCCTCGAGTAAGTCTAAGTCTAGACGTCTCATTTCCTCGTTTGTCAGAGGCTCGTAGTATTTTGCGCAATGGGACGCCACCGCTATCTCCACGGGGGCGACTGCCTCCGTGCCATAGACCAGGCCAAACGGAGTTTCCCCCGTCGATTGCTTGGGTGTTGTTCTAACAGCCCACAGCACGTTCTCGAGCTCATCCAGCCAATGGCCCTGCAAGGCGTACACTCTCTTCTTCAAGCCATCCATCACGATCTTGTTGGCTGATTCTACTTGCCCATTGGTCTGAGCATGGCGGACCGAAGCGGTCCGATGTTCGATGTTCAACTCCTCCAGGTACTCGTTCAATTAAGCCCCATTGAACGGAGGGCCGTTGTCGCTGATCAACACTCGAGGGACCCCATACCGGGATATGATCTGAGTTTGAAGGAACTTGAGGATCTGCTGCCCCGTCGTCTTGGCCAATGCCTTAGCTTCTATCCACTTTGAGAAGTAATCGATGGCCACGAGCAAATACTTGCACTGACCTTTCGCTTGGGGAAGAGGTCCCACCAAGTCAATCCCCCATTGCGCGAAGGGCCATGCACTCCTGATGGGCATTAAGTCCGTGGCGGGGGCCACGATATTTGGAGCGTACCTTTGGCATGCATCGCAGGATCGGACCATTGCTGTCGCCTCCTTGTTCATCGAAGGCCAATAGTAGCCTAGGTTCAGTGCTTTCCTCACAAGAGATCGGGCCCCTTCATGACAGGCCGCGACTCCCTCGTGTAGCTCCCTCAGGATCCGATTCGTGTCAGGTTCCGCCACGCATTTTAAAAAAGGCTTTACGTACCCTTTTTTGTATAACTGGTTGTCCACCATCGCGTAGTTATCCGCAATCCGACGCAACCTGACAGCTGCCACCTCGTCATCGGGGAGTGCCCCCGTAGTCAGGTATGTGACCATCGGGGTCATCCAAGTAAGCTTCTCTTCTTCCTCCGATCCTGTCTCAATAGCGCAGATCTCCGCCGGATCAATGTTTGAGATAATCACCTTCTCTAGGAAATGTACCTTCCGATTCTCCTAGGGGGCCACTCCCAGAGCGAACTTGCTTAAGGCATCTGCTTCCGCGTTTTCTTCCCTCGGGATCGCCTCGATATCGAAGCTATTGAAGCTTCCCTTCGCCATCTTGATCTGGTTGTACCCGGAATAGGCATCCATGAAGCTCAGCAGCTCATGTCCCGATGTGGCATCCACCAACTGGTCAATCCTCGGGAGCGGGTAGCAATCCTTCGGGCAGGCCTTGTTCAAGTCGCGGAAATCGACACACATCCGCCACTTCCCGTTACTCTTTCGCACCAGGACTAGGTTAGCAACCCAAGTCTGGAATCGGAGCTCTTTGATAAATCCAGCGTCGAGCAGTCTGCCCACCTCTTGCTGGATCGCGATCCTCTTGTCCGCGACCATCGGACGCCTACTCTGCGCGATAGGCTTGATCGCGGGATCTATCTTCAGCTCGTGCACTATCACGTCGGGGCTGATTCCTGGCATATCACTCGGGGACCAGGCAAACAGCTCCTTAAACTCCTTCCGGAGCTCGATCAACTCTCGGGCTCTTTCCTCTGACAAAGCAGACCCGATCTTCACCTTCCTCTGAGGCCCATCAATCTCAACCTCCTTCAGATCCTCCATGGGGGCGGGACGCCCATACTCCTCTCGAGGATCGGCATCAGTCTGAAGGACAGTCATCAGTCTCGAGGATCCACTTGGTCACCCTTGACCTCTCCGGCTCCGTTGTCAGTCGGGAACTTCATCTTCTGGTGGACCGTCGAGGCGACTGCCATGAGAGGGTTGATAGTGGTCCTCCCGATAATAGCGTTGTATGCCCCCGCAGACTCCACTACGACGAAATCTACGTTTCGCTTCTCCATCTTCCAGCCACTACCAAACTCCACCGGTAAGGTAATCATTCCCAACGGGTAAGAAGTGGAACCAGAGAATCCCACCATCGGGAAGTCCACCCGTGTCAGGTCCTTTTTCGTCTTTCCCATGGCTTCCAGAGCGTCCATGAAAAGGATGTCGGAGGAACTCCCTCCGTCTATCAGGATTCGCTTCATCTCGAATCCATCCACGTCCAGGGTCACGACCAAGGCGTCGTCGTGAGGGCTCTCCACGCCTACCAGGTCTTCTGCCGAAAAAGAAATCACCATTTCCTCCTTCAGGGTCCACGACCGGGACCTTTTGCCTAGCACCACAGCGGCAGATATGCAGGAAGCGTAGTTTTCCCGAGAAGCAGAGGTATCACCTCCCGCCGCCATTCCTCCGTGGATGACGTTGATAGTTCCCCGCCTCTCCTTACGGGCACCTGAACCTGAGGCTTCTTGCTCAACCTTCTTCTTCTTCGGGGATCGGTCACGGGACTTGGAACGGGATCGTGACCGACTTCTGGAACGGGATCGGCACCGTCCCCTCCCGACGAACTCTTTTAGCTTCCCCTTCTGGATCAGCTTTTCAATTTCCTTCTTCAGCTTCCGACAGTTTTCAGTGTCGTGACCATTGGCCCGATGGTAGCGACAGTAACGGTCAGGACGGTCTCCTAGGAATTCGCCTTATTTTCTCGGAGGATATCGGGCGAGACCCTGCCGATCCATCACAGCTAACACAGAAGTCATCGAGCCATTGATGGGGACAGCCCGACCCTCTCGATTGTCCTTCCTTGCGGGACGCTTGTCCTCTCTTTTCTCGGGGCGACAACGGTTTCTACTTCCTTCCGATTTGTCGCTCCTCTTGCGATCATCTGACAGCTTAGACGATGGCTTTCCTCTTCCCGACTTCGGAGGATCAAGCTCTCCAGCAGCAATCTTCGACTCCTGGACATCGATATGTTGTTTTACCCTCGCTTGCAAGGCCTCCATACTCCACACAGCCTTCGCGGCTACGCTGTGCATCAGGTCGGAACCGTACGGAGCGCTCAAGTTCCGCAGGAAAGTACGGATGGTCTCTCCCTCCGAGATTTCTTCATCAGTTTCCGCGGCACTAGCAGTGAACCGTTGGTAGTAGTATGCCAACGATTCATCGGGTCTCTGTACCACCTGGGTCAGGGACCTTACACTCTTCAGGAGACGCCTTCGACCTTGGTACTGCTTGATGAAGCGGTCGTGCATATCGGCCCAGCAGGTGATGCTTCCTGGAGGTAGGCTGAAGAACCAAGTCATGGCCCTTTCTCCCAAGGTTATCGGGAACAATGAGCATATGAGGTCATCGTTCGAAGTCCTGCCCATACAGGCCTGGACATGCCTCTGAACATGGCGAACTGGGTCCCCCTCACCATTGTACTCCTTGATGGTCGGAATACCTAGCCCGGGCGGGGCAACGGTATCTATCAGCCGCGGAACGAAAGGATGACTGGACCGATCCCTTAGCTCCGATGTCATCTGCTTCTGATCACCCATGCAGATGCTGACGATTTTCACCACCTGATCGGGGGTGATGGGGCCATTCAGGGGAATGTTCCTGTTTTGCACTGGTCCTGGGCCATCGACCACGAACTTCTCCAGGTGCACTGGTTCTTTACCCTTGCTCCTGGGCGGAACCTCCTGAACCACCTGTTCTCCTGGGACCACCCTCGGAGGGGGTGGAGGTAGCTCTTCTCGCGGAGGCAACTCCTCTGTCCTCCTGGCAGCTTCTCTCTTGTCCAACAAGGCCTCCATGGCAGCCAAGAACATGGGCATAGCATCTGCTACTGCCTTGGCTAACTCCGAGTTCGAAGACGACCCTTCTTCCCTTCGCGGGACTCTTTCTCCTCTATGGCCTACCGGGATCGGGGGAGCCTCGTCCTCCTCCATTCGCGGGATATCCTGCCTGTTCATCTCCGTGTCTCGGACTGAGACCTCATAACCATCACCTTGCCCCCCTGTCTGGGAAAGAGCGGGGTTCTCACCTTGTTCAGCAACACGTTCCGGTAACTGAGAATTCACAGTCCCTGCAGGACGAGAACTGCCAGCCTGAACTTGCTTCTTCTTACCACCACCGGCCATTGATCTGGTAGAAACTATCTTGACTTTTCGTAAGTTTCCCACAGACGGCGCCAATGTTGGATCACGGGCGAAGCTCCGTTACGTCCTTGACGGAAAGCTTGGACTCCTGAGCTCCGCGTAATCCTGCAAAAGGGGATGACCTGGGTGGTGACCCAGAATCCCTCTCCGATGCTTAAATGAGTATGTGATCAATGGGGTGATAGCGGTAATCTCAATGCGTATTCGAGAGAATGAGTTTTCTGGGGTAACTTCCTCCTTTATATAGGAGGAGGAGTTGCCCAGTTACCTGTGACCATGCTTGGCCGTTGTACCCATGATTCCGTGTATCTCGCCACGATTCCGTATATCTCGGTTGGAATTCTATATATCTCGCCCCACGCTCCGCGTATCTTACCCATACTCCGCGTATCTCGGGGGATTTATCTTTATCTTTAACCGTCTCCCATTACTCTATCTAGTAGGCAGGTTTCTCGGTCTTTATCCTCTGATCACAAGTCCCGACTCCTGTCGGGGACTCCAGAGTTGTCTCATTCTAGATCACCACCCAGGACCTTCAGTCTCTACGGGACAGGTCCAGCCTCTGCGGGGCTATATTATCGGGGCCTTTACTAAGGCGCGTCGTGGCCTTTACTAAGGCATATAGGGGCCTACTCAGAGGCTTAAGTCGGGACCGCTTAAGTCGGGACCCTTCATACTGGGCCTCTGGGCCTTCCAGGCTTTCACGAGGCCCATTGGACCTACTCGCCGTCCATTGGCTGTTAACGGTGCTAACGATTACATCGGAACCCATCAGTAACAAAAAAAGAATATATGCAATCTTTGACATTGTCTTGATTATTATATACATACACAATTGATACACATGAGAAACGTTAACCAACTTCCTACAAAAGAAAAATATAATTAATTCAACAATAACGTCAAAAATCAATCGCAAGTGAAAACAATGAACTAAACCGAAAATCAATTAGAAATCAGTTCGTTTACATTTATTGAGATCATAGAGCACACAAAATCTGTAAAAAAAATAATGTAATTTTTTTAGAAAAAGGTAAGTAAAAATAGTTAGTACTTCACCTGAATGATGTTGATAATCTGTTTAATCGCCCATCCGACTAAATTCAAAACCACAACTAATGGAACAACCAAACATTCTTTTTCTAAACTCAACAACATCTGAAAAATAGTTTATTGCTCACATGGCGGCCTAAAATGTTGGATTGCGGGGTTAAATACTATGGAAACTCAAAAACGGTACATGCTAGTAATCACAATTACGCAGCGGAAGATGTGCACATACCTTAATCGCTTTCCGTAGTCCCAAAATCTTGCTGAGGGATTTCTTGATCCACCGGATGGAACCCGTAGAGGTTCTTGTTAAGGAAGCCCTGCGCGGTATAGTCTCCACAGCAAAGCCTCTGATCGATTCTTGGCAGGGACAGATCTCCGTAGTTTTTGCTAATAGCAAATTGGCACACCCTTGGTGAAGGAGGTGGTTCGGCCGAACTAGGGATATTTAGGGATGAGGGTTTTCTCTCAAATTACCACAAAGGAGGAATTATGATATAACCAAATAAAACCTCTAACACTCCCTATTTATAGGAGGAGCAAAGTGGATAAAAGTCCAGTTTGCCCACTCACTAGTTTCGGCCGGCCTAGAGTATAAGGGAGGCCCAATTTTGGACCTGTCATGTCAATTAGGATTTGGGTCTAGCCCTATTTCCCTAATGTGTCATTTACCCATTTGTCTCATGTAACATATACATACTAATGGGCTTCCATTTACGGCGCCCAATCACCATATGCTAACAGCTCCCACTCGCGGGAATAGGAGGGTGTCTGTTAATGTATTGTTGTCCAAATCGCATCAAAATTTCATTCTTCCGATCTTGCCCCTGCTTCTGAATATTTCATACAAGGTTTTCCGTGCAACCGGAGAATACGACGGGTACCGTGCTACTTATCTGTTAGGAGTGTTTTAGCGCCCACGGAACGTTGATTCCCTATTTCCTATCAACTTGTTAAAAACATTAAATTGTATCGCGTTGTATCCTAGGTCAACTGTTAATTCTCCAATTGCCTAGTTTCCACATAGGAATACTTCTCCAAGGCATCCGTACAAGTATTCACAACCTTCAACTATATCCGGCTGGTGGCCACCTAGTGAATACAAGAGTCGGTGAGTTAAAGGTGAACTTGACCATCCCCATCGCGCATACCCTTTGTCAAACCCAACCGGTTTCCAAATACGTGGTCACATGGCTTTTTTCTTCAGCACTATGCTCGTACGCCGGGAAGCAAATATTGAGCCTGACCTTAGATATGAGTTCTCAGTCCATGAGGATACTTCGGGTGCCTCTTCATAAGGCTCCCGGGATCAATCACACGCTCGAGGTGAAGAAGTTTTAACCCATCCGAATCTCGAGGATTATACATAGCACAACCGAGCCTGACCCCGTGGTCGAACATAGCACGCGTAGTATGAAAAACGCGTCGATAACATACCTGAACATTGTCACGAGTGGGATATGTCAACAATCCTATCGCATAATTTTCATCTGGCCAAGAATGTGGTGAATGACGAACATAGTTCATCATGGCGATGTACAAAACGAAGATCATGTTGTGTTACTCCAAAACCAAATGATCGTTTTGCGTAACCAAGTTTATCCCCTTGGTCCTTAGCCAGTCTTATTACGGTAGAGGTCCCCCTCTCCTTCAAGACGACCGTGCCCGTGTGACGAGGCAAGGCCCACATTCGACATAATTTAGGCAGAGCATTGAGTCCTCCTACGACTCAGTTTATAGACCGTAAAATCCGATGTAATCAAACATTATGACGTCGATGAATCAGAAAATCGATTTGCAATTCTCTCATTTATTAAAAATGTAACTTTCAATTATCAAATTTTATCACAGATACATGCCCACTTTTAAACCCTACGCAATCCAAGTAGTTTAACGTGCTTTTCACATGTATCCTTGCGTAATAGTTTAGTTAATGGATCCGCTACCATGTCATCAGTGGGTGAGTATTCTAAAGTGATTATATTGTCTTCTGCCATAGATATAGCATAATTATATTTCACATCAATGTGTTTAGTCCTACTATGGTACTTTTGATTCTTAGCTTCCGCAATAGCTGCTTGATTGTCAAAATATACCTTCACAGGCTTATTCCCGACATCGTCATCAAGCAGCGCAGTAAGAAGCCTTTTCAGCAGAGCAACGAATTCTGATTCCATCGTAGACTGCGCGACACAAGATTGCTTCTTGCTCGTCCATGAAATGGTGGCATTAGCAAGGAGAAAGACTCTTCCTGTGGTGGACTTACGATCTTCTGGATCGTCACCATGGTCGGCGTCACTGAAACTGGTCAATTCTAACTTCCAGCCCTCATAGAAGAGTACGTAGTCGGCAGTACCATTCAGATAACGTATGATCCGTTTTACAGCCTTTAAATGTTGATAGCCGGGGTCTTATTGGAATCTTGCTACTAGGCCCACAACGTAACAGATGTTCGGACGAGTGCAAAGCATGGCGTACATGAGACTTATGACCATGCTTAAATACTCTATACTCATCATTTGTTCACTCCTTTGCTGGTTCTTCGGGCCGTCACGTTCTGACATCGCGCACCCGAATACTAGTGGCGTCTCCACAGGTTTTGCATCTTGTAATCTTAACATTTTCAACAGTTTGTTGATATAGGTTTCCTGAGATAGACATAACCTCCGGGCGGCACGATCTCTAGTAATTTTAATGCCCAAGATGTACGTAGCCTCTCCCATGTCTTTCATATCAAATACAGATGCCAACCAAGACTTTGATTCATTAATGAAACTCACATCATTCGCAGAAATGAGTATGTCATCCACGTATAAGGTTAAGATGACATACTTAGACTCAAAAGTCTTTGTATACAAGCATGGATCCTCGTGGAGGTTCACGAATTCGTTTCTAACGATTTCCTCGTGGAATCTGCGGTGCCATTGTCGAGACGATTGTTTAAGACCGTAAATGGATATTTGGAGTTTACAAACTTTTCGTTCGTTACCAGGAGTAATGAAACCCTCAGGTTGCTCCATATATATATCTTCCTCCAGGTTTCCGTGGAGGAACGCGGTCTTTACATCCATTTGGTGCAGCTCTAGACCGAGCCAAGCGACCAGGGCTAGGATGGCCCAGACTGTGGTGTAACGCACATTCGGTGAGTATGTTTCATCAAAGTCCACTCCGTGAAGCTGGGTGTATCCTTTTGCAACTAGTCGGGCTTTGTATCGCTCGACATTTCCATCAGCAGTGAGTTTCAGTTTCAGAACCCACTTTACCCCTATGGCTCTGCGATTAGCAGGTAAATCAACTAAAGACCATACCGAATTTGCTTTCATTGAGGCGATCTCTTCCTATATTCCTTTCCTTCATTCCTTTGCTTGAGGTCCTTTCAACGCTTGTTGAACCGTTACCCGTTCGTCAACAGAAGTTAGGGTAAATTTTCAACCTTCTCGATGGGATACTTCTTGGGAGAAGTTCGATGCCTTTGACTTCGTCTAGGCTTGTTAATCCCATCTTGAGTCTGAACGTTGCTCCCACTCGGAATAATGATTCTTATTGGAGCATCACTCCCACTGGGAACAAGGGCAGTTCTAGAACCTTGGCCTACAACTTTTCTTGGACGACCTCTCGGTCTCGGGATTTTACCTCCGAGAGGAATTCCTTGATCACTAGGATATGGAACCAAGTTGGTTGATCCACTCCCACTGGGAACAATGGGTAGTTGTGGTATTATTGGATTTTCATCCAGCGATCCGACTACATGATTATCAGGTTCAACTTGATTCGTACTTGCAGCAACAGTGATTTGTGTGGTAGGATTATCTCCTCCCACTGGATTTACTATGAAAATTTCTCCATCTTCATTTACCATGTCATTTACTTGCATTCCTGCCTCAAATCTCCCACTCGAAATAAGTGGGACTTGACCATCATTGTCACCCTGCTCCATTTCGATCAATACTTAATCTGTTTTGATTTCTCCAAGCGTTGGAAATTCGTTCTCAAGGAATGTAATGTCTCATGTTCTACCACGGCACCATTATCCCAGGCTAGTTTAAACATGTATGCTCTAAGAGTAGTTGCCGTACTCTTCATATGAATACTTGTTTATGTGCAAATTAATGTCGCATGATGATAAACTTTACCTCGTTATCATTCCTTTTAGCTTTTATGCGTCGTGTTTAACCGATTTTATTGGAACATAGTTCTAGATTGATGTGATTCAACTGCCTTTTATTCCATAGGGAACGTCGGTTGTTGAACTCTAACATTGTATTTTCAATCCATGCCTGTTGAAGTGTGTTATCGATATGAATGCCTCGCCAGACTTGTCGTTCAAGGCATTTAGTGGTAGCTTGTAAAGCAAACGTCTTTTCGTCGTATAAGTATTAAATGAGTTATTCCCAAAGGGAGGCAAATGAAAATTCAGCATTCATTCATTAATGCACTTCATCATTAAATTCGTACTCTGAAACGATGTGTTTCGTAGTTTGAGGTACACACGAGCGTGGCGCCTATTCCAGGTTTAACCCATGGTATAAATCGTTTCGTTTCCAAAATTCAATTTAATTTAATCCAATCGGTTTCTCACATGTTCTTCATTACAAAATTATATAATGGAGTATTAACAAATAAGAAAGAGTTAAATCAGTTTGCTTTTAGAACTACGCAATTGATGGATTTAACGGTCTTTCGATGTTCACGATATTAGATGAAGAATAATGTGTATATTTGTTTGATCCGACCAATTGCACTTGGTGGATATTTCAATTTGAATTTCGTTTCGGATCGATCACTTTTAACCTGGTCGATTAATTTTGACAAGTAGATCACATTTCGAATCGAACGGAAACTACTTTATTCAATAAATTTGAATCTCAATCAAGCAAAATTCCAACATTTAACAAACAATAGGAGAAATAACGACAATGGGTCTGATTTCATATCTTCTACGAAGCTAAAAGAGATAAAGGTAAAACAACAAAGAGAACTGCTGCCAGCTCGACCAACGATCCTGAAAGAAATATTCACAAGTGAATTTTATCAGGTGACATTGGTCATATAAAACGTTTAATGACTTTATATATGTGGAAAACGAGGCGTACCTGTTACGGCACTAATCAATAGTGTTTGTTGCACCGGATCTCGTTTATGGACCAATTTGATCATGTTCCCTCTGCAGATTCCCTCGATCTCTTGCGGTGATGCACAACGGAACCTTCCGGCTCATTTTGGTTGCTTTCGACGAATAGGAGCTTGGTAAAACCAATTGATTCAATTAAGTAATCTAATCCTTTGTCGTCAGCTAACCATGATAGCGGGTATCTCTGTGCTATATTGAGTACTTTTCTCTAATTTTATCTTTCGTCTTGAAGATCTGACGTGGGTTTTACGCCAGCATCTTGGGAAAGTAGGGAAACATACTCTAACAAAACTTTTATGGCTTCGGCTGCCCTCCCCTTACCGTAGCGTAGCTTGAGGGCAACCCAAAGATGAAGAGCAGTGTAGTTGAGTTTGAACTCCTCTGCAACCTCTTTGTCTAAGGCTGCCAATATCACCTTACAAGCTCTCCGATCCTCAAGGCCTCTAATCCCTTGACGGGTTTTAAGATTGCCATTCTCATCCACCAATGTCCTTCCCATTTCCGCATCAATACACTCACGTGTATTTTTAGCGATGAGAAGTTCTCTTATATGTTCACTTCATGCATCATAATCCATATCATCCAGATTGTGAGGTTCATAGAATCGTACCGACCCAGCCATGAAAACTAACACATTGATAATCTTGCATAATCAGGGAGACAATAACATTTTGAGAAATAATTGCATACATCAGATATCTATTATGATAGAATACGAAAAATAATGATTCCTCAGCCATCTAAACCAACCGACCGTCGATAAACCGAGGGAAGAGGGTTGTGAAAGAGTTCACATTACCGTCGTCTTTGATCCAATATATCAGTCTTTTAAAACGGTTTTGATCGCAAAATACCGGAATGAGAATTTCAAAATAAGCATACCTGAACTTGGTTTTCCCAAGACCCTTTAGTTTGAAAAATATTCCTGTGAATTTACGCATGCAATACAATTCTAATTCACAAGCAAATCATCATAGCAAGCCAAATTCATCATCCAAACCACATATCATGCATACGCGTCATGCGTCTAATGTTCCGAGGAACTCATGCTAGCATATACATAATTCTACTTTCTAAGTAAACTATTACATGCGGCTACATCCTCAACATTTAAGCATACGTGTCATACATGAATCTTCCACATCAAAATGCATATTTGGCGACTGGTTTTTGTTTTTAAAACATTTTCAAATATTAGGGGCTGAGTTGCAATTCATGCTTAGAGTCAATTATGCGAATTTCTAGACATGAATCTTAGGCAATTGCAACCATCATAATATGTCTATCCTAGTGCGCAAACCATGTATTTAACTAGGGCTCTGCCCCCAACATGCAATTTCCAGCTAGCTCGACATAGTCAAGACGATAGTTCTAATCAATATATGTAACGAAAAGTAAACAACTGCAATTCAGCTGCCTAATTATTCCAGTCTCAAAGTCATACATTTCCGAGATCCATCCCCATAATCGAAACTAGGCATTAAGGTTTAGTTAAAACGTGAAAATTTTAAACATGCGAGCACTGTGTAGACTATTTTATAGTTCGAAAACATTTGGATTTTAAAATTTTACCATCCCATTTTATTAATTGACTTAAATTCGATTTTGAAAAAATATGGTTCGGCTCAGTAAATTTCGGTTCAATCCGGTTCGGTTCAACACTCAAAACCGGTTCGGTTCGGTTCAACAATCAAAACCGATTCGGTTAGATTCACTTAGTCACCCTGGTCCAACCCGACCCGATTAGGTCGAACCGATTATGAAAACCCGGATTGGTTTAAATCACTGTAGTTTTGCAAATTGGACCGGCCCATTAAACTCATAGGGTTCAGCCGAAACATTTCTTCTGGGCTAAGTAGGGTTTTAAAATCCACTAAAACTTAACTTAGCCACCAAGAAATATTAATTATGTAAAATAATTTTCAATATTGCATATATATATATATATAATTCGGCCAAATCTATATATATATATATATATATTTATTGCCAAGATTCTATCTATCAGACAAAATCAATCAACAATATATATATATATATATTGATAGTTATATATATTTCTATATATTGTGTGAATCTATCCATATACTTCCAATTATAGATATATTGTCACCTTTAATAAAAATTAAAATACGGTAAGCAATATTATATTATGTATATATTTCGGCCTAATATTGTGAAACTTGGGACCGAAACATGTAATAGAATATAAGTGTCAAATTTCATGATCAAATTTTACTAAGATCTACAATCCAATGTATTATTTTGATAAAAGTCATATTTTCCTGAAGATCACGAACATCAAATTTTACTAAGAACATCATGAAAATTTCGGCACTAACAATTATAAAAATCAGAAATTTTAAATTTTCACTACTTAAAATTTCGGCCAACATGTTAAAATCAAGAACATCAATTTATCAAAATCATGAACTCCTAACACAGGCTCTGAAACTCAAAAACGGTACATGCTAGAAATCACAATTACGCAGCGGAAGATGTGCACATACCTTAATCGCTTTCCGTAGTCCCAAGATCTTGCTGAGGGAGTTCTCGATCCACCGGACGGAACCCGTAAAGGTTCTTGTCAAGGAAGCCCTACGCGGTGTAGTCTCCACAACAAAGCCTCTGATCGATTATTGGCAGGTGATGGGTTCCGATGTAATCGTTAGCCCCGTTAACAGCCAATGGACGGCGAGTAGGTCCAGTGGGCCTCGTGAAAAGCCTGGAAGGCCCAAAAAGCCCAGTACGGAGGGTTCCGACCCTAGCGATCCCGATATATGAGCTGAATGCTCCCGACAAGAAGCCTCTGAGTAGGCCCCGTTATGCCTTAGTAAAGGCTCCGATAATAAAGCTCCGCAGAGGCTGGACCTGTCTCGTGAGACAAAGGGTCCTGGGTGGTGACCTAGAATGAGATAACTCTGGAGTCCCCAATAGGAGTTGGGACTTGTGATCAGAGGATAAGACTAAGAAGCCCGCCTACTAGATAGAGTAGTGGGGAAACGGTTGAGATACAGATAATCTTCCCCGAGATACGCAGGGCGTGCCCGAGATACGCAGGGCGTGCCCGAGATACGCAGGGCGTGCCCGAGATACTCGGAGAGTGGGCAAGATACGCGGAGCGTGGGGCGAAATATATGGAATCCTGAACGAGATACGGAATCGTAGCGAGATATGCGGAATCATGGGTAAAACGGCCAATCTCGGTCACAGGTAACTGGGTAGCTTCCCCTCCTATATTTTGGAGGAAGTTACCTCAGAAAATCATCATCTAATACGCACTTAGATTGATGCTGCCACTCCATTGATCATATACTCATTTAAGCATCGGAGAGGGATTCTGGGTCACCACCCAGGTCATCCCCTTTTGCAGGATTACGCGGAGCCCAGGAGTTCGAGCTTTCCGTCAAGAACGTAACGGAGCTTCGCCCGTGATCCAACATTGGCACCGTCTGTTGGAAACTAACAAAAAGCCAAAATAGTTTCTACCAGATCAATGGCCGGTGGTGGCAAGAAGAAACAAGTTCAAGCCGGCAGTTCTCGCCCCGCCGGAACTGTGAATTCCCCGTTGCTGGAACATGTTGCTGAACAAGGTGAGTACCCTGCTGTTTCTCAGACAGGGGGGCATGGCGATGAGGAGGTCTCAGTCCGAGACACGACGTTGAACAGGCAAGATAACCCGCGAAGGGAGGTGGATGCTCCCCCAAACCCGGTGGGGCACAGAGAAGAGGTCCCGCGAAGGGAAGTAGGCTCTTCTTCGAACTCGAAGTTGGCCAAGGCGGTAGCAGATGCTATGCCTATGTTTTTGGCAGCCATGGAGGCTCTGTTGGACAAGAGAGAGGCCGCCAGGAGGGCGGAGGAGTTGCCTCCGCGAGAAGAGCTGCCCCCACCCCCTCCGAGGGTGGTTCCAGAAGAACAGGAGGTTCAGCACAGGAATAGGGGTAAGGAACCCGCGCACTTGGAGAAGTTCGTGGTCGACGGCCCGGGACCAGTGCAAAACAGGACCATTCCCCTGAATGGCCCCATCACCCCCGATCAGGTGGTGAAGATCGTCAGCATCTGCATGGGCGACCAGAAGCAGATGACATCGGAGTTGAGGGATCGATCCATTCATCCTTTCGTTCCGCGGCTGCTGGATACTGTCGCCCCACCAGGGCTAGGCATCCCGACCATCAAGGAGTACGATGGTGAAGGAGACCCAGTCCGCCATGTTCAGAGGCATGTTCAGGCTTGTATGGGTAGGACCTCGAACGATGACCTCGTGTGTTCGCTGTTCCCGATCACCCTGGGAGAAAGGGCCATGACTTGGTTTTTCAGCCTACCGCCAGGAAGTATCACGTGCTGGGCTGATATGCACGATCGCTTCATCAAGCAATATCAAGGTCGGAGGCGTCTCCTGAAGAGTGTAAGGTCCCTGACCCAGGTGGTGCAGAGACCCGACAAATCGTTGGCATATTACTACCAACGATTCACTGCTAGTGCCGCGGAGATCGATGAGGAGATATCGGAGGGAGAGACCATCCGCACTTTCCTTCGGAACCTATCTGCTCCATATGGGTCCAATTTGATGCACAGTGTAGCAGCGAAGGCTGTGTGGAGTATGGAGGTCCTGCAAGCGAGGGTGAAACAGCAAATCGATGTCCAGGAGTCGAAGATTGCTGCCGGAGAGCTTGATCCTCCGAAGTCGGGAAGAGGAAAGCCATCCTCCAAGTTGTCGGATGATCGCAAGGGGAGCGACAAGTCGGAAGGGAGTAGGAACCGTGGTCGCCCCGAGAGAAGGGAGGATAGACGTCCTCCGAAGAAGGATAACCGCGAAGGAAGTAGTGTTCCCATCAACAGCTCGATGACCTCTGTGCTAGCTGTGATGGATCGGCAGGGTCTCGCCCGGTACCCCCCGAGGAAGGAAGGAGAGTTCTTGGGAGGTCGCTCTGATCGTTACTGTCGGTACCATTAAGCCAATGGTCACGACACAGATAACTGTCGGGAGCTGAAGAAGGAGATAGAGAAGCTGATCCAGAAGGGGAAGCTTAAGGATTTCGTCGGAAGGGGAAGGTGCCGATCCCGTTCCAAAAGTCGGCCGCGGTCCCGTTCCAATTCCCGTGATCGATCCCCGAAGAAGAAGAAGGTTGAGTCGGAGCCCTCTGGTTCCGGTGCCCGTAAGGAGAGACGGGGGACCATTAACGTCATTCACGGAGGAATGGCAGCAGGAGGTGACACCACCGCTTCTAGGGAGAATTATGCTTCTCGCATCTCCGCCGCTGTGGTGTTAGACAAGAGGTCTCGGTCGTGGACTCTAAAGGAGGAAATGGTGATTTCTTTCTCAGCGGAGGATTTGATAGGCGTGGAAAGCCCCCACGATGACGCCTTGGTCGTGACCCTGAACGTGGACGGATTCGAGATGAAGCGGATCCTGATAGACGGAGGGAGCTCCTCCGACATTCTTTTCATGGATGCTCTGGAGGCCATGGGTAAGACGAAGAAGGACCTGACGCAGGTGAACTTCCCGATGGTGGGCTTCTCCGGATCGACTTCCTATCCGTTGGGGATGATTACCTTAGCGGTGGAGTTTGGTAGTGGCTGGAAGATGGAACGGCAGAACGTGGAATTCGTCGTGGTAGAATCCGCGGGAACATACAACGCTATCATCGGGAGAACCACCATCAACCCTCTCATGGCAGTTGCATCAACCGTCCACCAGAAGATGAAGTTCCCGACTGACCATGGTGTCGGAGAGGTTAAGGGCGACCAGGTGGCGTCACGAAAGTGCTACGTTAATGCCACTCGAAGGAGAAGAAGGGAAGCCATGGCTGTCCTGCAAACCGATGTCGATCCTCGAGAGGAGTTTGGGCGGCCCGCCCCCATGGAGGATCTAAAGGAGGTTGAGATTTATGGACCTTGAAGGAAGGTGAACATCGGGTCTGCTTTATCGGAGGAAAGGGCCCGAGAATTGATCGAGCTCCTGAAGGAGTTCAAGGAGCTGTTTGCCTGGTCCCCGAGTGATATGCCAGGAATCAGCCCCGACGTAATAGTGCACGAGCTGAAAATTGACCCCGCGATCAAGCCTATCGCGCAGAGGAGGCGTCCGATGGGCGCAAACAAAAGGATCGCGATCCAGCAAGAGGTGGGTAGACTGCTTGACGCTGGATTCATCAAGGAGTTCCGATTCCAGACATGGGTCGCTAACCCAGTCCTGGTGAGAAAGAGTAATGGGAAGTGGCGGATGTGTGTTGATTTCCGCGACTTGAACAAGGCCTGCCCGAAGGATTGCTACCCACTCCCGAGGATTGACCAGTTGGTGGATGCCACATCGGGACATGAGCTGCTGAGCTTCATGGATGCCTATTCCGGATACAACCAGATCAAGATGGCAACGGAGGATGCCCCCCACACAGCTTTTTACGCTGACAGCGACGTCTACCACTACGACGTGATGCCCTTCAGATTAATCAATGCCGGAGCAAATTACCAGCGGATGGTAAACAAGTTGTTCGGAGACATTTTGGGGAAGACCATGGAGGCTTATGTGGATGACATGCTCGTGAAGTCCCGACAGGCAGGAGACCATGTCCAAAACTTGGCGGCATCGTTTGAGCGGATGAGGTTTCATCAGGTTCGGTTGAACCCAGACAAGTGTGCTTTCGGGGTGAACTCGGGGAAGTTCCTAGGGTTCATGGTGAGCCAGAAAGGAATCGAGGTGAACCCTGAGAAGCTGCGAGCAATCGAGGAGATGCAGTCCCCGAAGACCCATCGGGAGGTCCATGTGCTGAATGGACGATTAGCCGCGATGAATCGTTTCCTATCCAAGGCGA